>CM060126.1:16463809-17063809 GCA_030522415.1 Channallabes apus | reverse complement strand
TCTTAAAACCCAAAACATTTATTTATACTGAGAAAAAATTATTATGGGTCACAATCACAAATACATATAATCAAGTGTTTAACTGGTTTCATTTGTTTCTATGATCAATAATTATTATTATTATTTTCAGCCCAACTCTTTGACTATTTAAAACAAAGTTGTGTCCCATTTTTTGCCCATTGAAGTTGTTGGTTCAACTAAACAATTTTTAAATACCCAAACAATCCCCCAAAATTAAAACACGCAAAACATGACTTTAACAATTCAATTTATTCTTCCAAAACTAGTCAAAGTTAAAACAGTAATTTATATAAAACAGATGAATACATGTTGTCTTTTTGCTTAAAGTTCATTAAACAACCCGGATACACCAGCTGCTTATAAGTCTCTATCTATAGTCCTTTTACATTAAAATATTAATTTTTCAAATATCAAAACTATTACATATTTGTTATTAATAATGTTATTACTTAACAGTTTAAGTCTTTGTTTCCCCCAAAGTACTGTATCAGACATTTTGCAGTACTATGTTCAGAATATACAGTAGACCTGATCAAACATCATTCTAAAGCTGTCGGACTGTGACGTCATCCCTCCTACAGCTCCCTCAACAGCTTGTTCAGGCTCCTCCAGTCCTGTAGCTCCAAAAGTCCAGCCGTCAGCCGTCTGACCCCCCAATCCTCCACAGCGGAGCTCTGCTTAAAGACAACAGGAGAATTTAGTCAAGACAAAGATAAATAAACTTTACAGAACATATAGTTCTAATAAAAATAAAATATATTAATGAACCTATTTACCACAGAGTGTGTAAAGTACTGTTTTGGGGATTCTGTAATGTAAATAATCTGCCTGTGCTAATGTTAACAGTGAACAGTGTTAGTGTTAACCAGTGACTGACTGTATTATCGTCTGCATTAAATTAACCGGGAATTTACTTAATGCGCTTCTCATACAAATAAGTTAAGCGATATAACACTCGTATATGAGCATTAGTTCATCCCTGAAGCCAAACTATAACTTACTGAAGCCCCTCACACACACACACACACACACACACCTCCCCCCTCCTCCTCCTCCTAACTGATAAACACTTCAGTGTTGTTATTCAGCTCATTAACTAAGCGCTCGCGCTACCGCGGAAAGTGTATAAAATATAAACCGGGTTATGAGCGTTACTAGCTCCTGTACAGCTCCCCTCAGTCTGTGTCCTTCATCAACTGCATCACATTATATTACAGTCACAGAAATAACCTGCAGATTAACTCTTAACCAGAGAATAAATAAGCGCTGAATTTATCCAGACAGCACGCGGTGAGATTCTCTCAGTATTTACAGAGAACACAAACACTCTTCATCGGGTAGTGCAGCTCTTGTAATAGGGACATTAATAGTATTGTCGAAGCTTGAGCCTGTTTTTGAGTTAAAGTGGAGTGACATTGTGAGTGTGTGACACTGACAGTAAACTGTAATATTAACTCCAGACTTGGTAAACAGATCATTAAGTTCTCTAAAGTCACATCTGACCGCTGCTGGTGGTGCCAGTGATATTTAAAACTGCCAATAAAAAAACTAAACTGGGAAATAAACTGTAAACTACCCCAAACACATTTTATAAAATAAAACATCACTTACCACGAATAGTCCGTTAAGCCGTCATCTTCATCTCTGTAGTTTGGCAGCGTCAGTTCGGCGGGGGTGGAGGCGGGTTGTTAAAATCACGTGATTGCAACTCAGCGCAGCTGGCTTGTTTTAACGTGTTCTTGAGAACGAAGCGCCATCTAGTGGTGGCACCAGGTAAATGAATAAATTGGGCTTGAATGGGCGTGTTTACTGTGAAATCTTGACACGCCTTTCGGCCAGAAAAGGGAGGGGGGATTACGGCGTGCAAAGGCCATTCACACGCCATTCACACTTCAGCCACACTGTCGCGGCTATTTGGCGTGGCTCCCACTGTATATATATATATATATATATATATATATATATAGAGAGAGAGAGAGAGAGAGAGAGAGAGAGAGGTGTTTTGCTGGCGAAAAACATTTTAGGCAGAGATGTCTACTCGGCCTTGTTAATTGTTTTTAAAAACCCCAATTGTACGAATTCCCCCATCAGCGAAATCATGAATGAAAGGTGAGAAGAGGCATTATAATACAGTGGGGGTTCTGTGGGTCTCCAAACTCAGAAGGCTACGTGTCAGCCGATAACTGCTCCTTTGATCTTCTGGTTACAGCGGGGCGCCGACTGCTGATGAGTAGCCTGTACAAGCCAAGCTCTTCCCCCAAAAATAATGTGAATGTCTGCAACAATCACTAACCATTAAAATGTTTTTTGTAATTAAACACGAATATATAAATTGTATTTTCTTTACACATAATCAAAGGAACAATCAAAGAAATCAAGTAAAAGTTACATAATTATATTTAATGCACAAATTAGATTTATTTAAAATAGCCAAGTAAAGGTAATTAATTCCCAGATAGCAGACACACTTCGCAGAGATAATGCTCCCTAATGCATGTTACAATGACCAAATATGATAAATAAATAAACCACACTCTCAGCTAATAATAAAACAGATTCGTTTATTTTTTTTTTTATAAAAAATACATTTAATAACAAGCAAACATTTGATTAATTTATAGAAAAACGAGAAAACAGTAACTTACAAATGAGGTCTCAATTTGAAAAGATGTACAAAACATAAAACACCACAAATAAGTATTAATCATAGAAACAAAATTAAACACTAACAGAAATGTTTTGTACTTTATGATTTTTAAATATGACCGTTAGATCCGGTTGGTCAGGAAACTCCTGAAGTCAGATGCAGACACACTTTCAGTCACAAACTGCTGTGAAAAAATACAGAGATAGATATTCAATTAAAATTCATGATACTTAATTTAGCAAATGAACAATATTTATACTTTGTTCCTCTCGCTTCACAACTCATGAGAATAGACCGAAACCAGAACCGAACCGGAGATTAAGGAAAAAGTGAGAAGCAAGAATCATGTGTGGAAAGATTAAGCATGCAGGGTCACAAGATGACTCAACTTCTTTTTCTTGTCTGCAATGCGATTTAGACAAATTAGAGCTGCTGTCAATACTGTATGAACATATGTACAGGTTCTTTACAGTTGAAATTTAACTTGTAACTTATTAATAAAATTCGGATTCAGGAAAAAAAACGTTTATTGCTAGTGCTCTTTTACCATTTAATGCTTTAACACAAACGACTCAGTTTGTTCAGAAATGGCATCTAACTGGTGAGGCTTTGTCCGAACACGCTGTTTTCACTCGGGGTGGGGGTAAGAAACAGACATCTCGGTGTATTAATCCGCGCGCTCGGTTCGTTATTATTTTATTTATTTATTTACCACAGGACCCCTGGGGGGCTCCATAGGTTCAGGTTTTTACACGAAAACGGTGTTTTGTGAATCTCCACACTATTAAAAACTGAAATATTGCTAATTGTACGTCCTGAGATTAAGATGAACATTAATTGGGAGTCATGAAAGCGAGAATCACATCAAAAACAGAAAGGTAAACTTACCTCGAACACGACAAACTCCAGCTGCAGCCACGCCGTGTTGTACCTCCATGATGATTCCCAACCGACTGATCCACAGCGCGGGCACAGCGTCTCCAAACACGCATGCGCAGTTTAATTTGGACACATTTTCGGGCTTCAGTAGACACACAATACTTCAGACTGAAACACGACTGCCCCCTACAGGTAATGAAGGGCATGTTCACAGCTTGCCGCACACAGCCGCGCAAAGCCGCGGCAAGTCACGGGATCCCTTTTCTCAAAACGTGCGTTTTTAATGGCGACATCTGTACCTCCCACTCTGCCTCCTGTCTTTTCTTCAGTGCCACTGTCTCTAAGCCATAGAGTATCGTTGGTCTCACCACTGTCCTGTACACCTTTCCTTTCATGACCAAGACAACAGTTCTGTCACGAACGCAGGCAGAACGATATGAATCCAAGCGCGGATACTGACTATGTAGAGATGTGGGGGCGTGGTCGGGGGCGTGAGCAAGGGTCGAATGCCGTGAGTCCGTCAGCGAAGCGTCCAAAGCAAAAAACACGAGACGAGAGCCGTAGTCAAAAGGGGAAGCGTAAGGTCAAAACCGGGAAGACAATCAGCGAGGCAAAAATAAAACCAAAAGGACGAGAGACAGGAGCCGTAGATCAAAAGGGAAGAGCGTGGGTCGAAATCGGGAGATCAAAAGGGCAGGTGAACAATCCAAATCAGTAAGCAGAAATTCGAAAACGAGAAAAAACAAAGCGAGGTCGTAACATGAAAGCCAGAGAAAAGAAAACGCGAGAGAATCGAGGTATAACACACATCTGAGCAGCGCGCCGCGCATGCTTAAATCGCTGGAGTAATCAGTCAGGGAATGAGAAACAGGTGAGCAGACGGGGCGGAAACGGGGGCGTGAGAGCGCACGTGACGGCTAGACGAAAACATGAGCGCGTGGGGGAGTGACAGCGTGGGAAAAAGACGGCCGACAGACCGTGACTCGTGACAAGTTCTTTATAAAGAAACAAGAATTTATTTTACTAATCTACAATACATGAAACTACGCTACTTAAACGCAAGCACACACACACACACACACACGCACACATTACATACAAACAGTTTGGAAGTGAAAATGAATGAAGTTATTTTAGTACTGTTTACTAGATCAACGAAAGTCACAAGAGCAGAGTCTTGGGTTTAATCTTACGGTTCAGTTATGAAACAAGCACCAACTTCAGCAAAGTATGCAGCTTTGTTTGTTTACTTGCGTTATGTTTCGTTCTCATCCGTTGGTTCGCCTCCAGCAAAGGGAATCACGGCGTTGCTGACTGGTTGGTGCGCTGTTGTAGAGATGACGTCTTTCGGGAAAGCCCTTCAGTGAGGCGTTGGTTGCCTGGTTACCGATGGCTGTGCTCTGGAACTTCTCCTGAGGGTTTCTTCGTTGCGGGACTTTGGAGTTCTGGCACGAAGTCTCGTTGAGAGTTCTTGAAGAGCAGATGACGCCAGCAGCAGTGGCGAGGTGCCCGAGGGCGGAAGCCTGAGCTGCTTGGAAGATGTTGTAGGTTGCAGTCGTGATGTTAACTTTCTCCATTTTGGACTCTTACTCCTTAGGGTTTTTGTCCCTTCAGGGTCAGTCTGTCCCACAGGTGATTGGTCCAATCGGATGTGGTTGCGGGGCTTAGCCATGATTCACGTGGTTCCTCCTGTTGTGCATAATTAGCCCGGTGTTTCGGCTGTCACGTGTGACCCATCCGGTTGGAGTTTTTAATACTTTTATACTTTATACTTTATAAAGTAATTTTGCATGAGCTCTGTTCATGCTACCAATTTACCATGTTCACCAACATTCTTGAAATAAAGCCAGCTTGAGATTGACACCAAACATTACATATCTTACCCATTCATGCCTTCGTTTATCTAATAAAAGGGGTTTATAAATGCTGATTCCATTTTCTAATGATTTAAGGTTATGCAGAATAATCAAACATATACACAGGAATAAAAGGTACTGAGTAAATATATGTAAATAGGTTTTGCCATACTGGCACACTTTAAAGATGTTTAAAATAGTGTCCATGCCGTATGCATGCCTTTGTTCATTGAAAGGCATGTCTTCCGGAGGTCAAGAAAGTGTCAGTGACTTGGTCGTTCTCACCCCAGCTCGGGGTGAAGCTGTAAAACTGTCTGCTTTGTTTCCCGGATCGTCAATTTACACCCTTGGTTTTGGGGTCTACTTCAAAGCATCTGATCTTGTGAAGTTTCTTGCAGCTTAGTTTCACAGACACCCCTTTCTGATCGCGGACCAGATAAGATTATTGGGATGGCGACAATGCATCCGGGGAGACAGTCTCTGGAATGTGATCCGTTGATTGCTCTCTTTGTGGGAGCCCCGTTATTCGCTACATATTTCTCAAACAAAAATGTACATTTGTCTTTTCCTCATAAAGTGTTTAGGTGAAATTCCACCCATACAAGTGTGACAAATATGCAAAGAAAAAGAGGAAGGGGCAATTCCTTTTTCATGGTACTGCACATATAGTCAGATTGTTCCCGTGGGATGAAACTGTGCCAGGTGGAGTTATAGCACTTTCAAAGTCATACTAACTTTAAACTGATATGAATAACTTTTAAGGATGAATGCTTTTTAACACCCTTATCAATAAGAGACAATGCAAAGAATATTTTCTAACAGCCTGTAAATGATGTCTTGCAAATAAAAAAATCACAATACTGCCAAAATGTCTCAATTTGCTGTCAAACTGTTTATAAGCCTCCTGGGTCTCTGTGAGAATATTGCCTTTATATGTAGTTTATGTTGTCTTATTGTACTTTCCTTTGTTTCTTTGTTTTACAAATGACCCAATATATGTTCAGTGCTACTTTTTTTGTTACATTTTTGTATTGGGTTATATTTTTATACTAGTACAGTGTTTTTCAACCTTTTTTGAGCCAAGGTACATTTTTAATTGAAAAAAATCACAAGGCACACCAACAATCGAAACTGTAAAAAATTTTTTTTTAACTCTGTAGCCTATATTAACAATATATATTAATTAACAATAATTAACAATAATTATTTCATCCATTATTTAACCACAGCTGGAAATAATAGCTGGAATGTGATGTGATTGTGAATTTATGACTGAAATAAAGCTGTTCGTCTTTTGAAAAGTACTTTCACTTTACATAACTCAGCATTTTTATCAAAAGGTTGATAAACGTGTGTTGTACAGTATATACTACATAGTTTTAATCAGTGCTCTGCTGTGTGGCTCCAGTGGCGCAATCGGTTAGTGCGTGGTACTTATAAAGCAGTACAGGTGAAGCAATACCGAGTTCGAGCCTCACCTAAAGCACACATTCATAAGCATTTTACTACATATCGTATTGTGTATGTGACAAATAAAATTTTAATTAGATTTTTCAAGACATCCTTAATAATCCTTAAAGACACAGTAACATCTGTAATTTATCTATCTACAGTGGGAGCCACGCCAAATAGCCGCGACCGTGTGGCTGAAGTGTGAATGGCGTGTGAAAGGCCTTTGCACGCCGTAATCCCCCCTCCCTTTTCTGCCAGAAAGGCGTGTCAAGATTTCAGTAAACACGCCCATTCAAGCCCTATTTATTCATTTACCTGGTGCCACCACTAGATGGCGCTTCGTTCTCAAGAACACGTTAAAACAAGCCAGCTGCGCTGAGTTGCAATCACGTGATTTTAACAACCCGCCTCCACCCCCGCCGAACTGACGCTGCCAAACTACAGAGATGAAGATGGCGGCTTAACGGACTATTCGTGGTAAGTGATGTTTTATTTTATAAAATGTGTTTGGGGTAGTTTACAGTTTATTTCCCAGTTTAGTTTTTTATTGGCCGTTTTAAATATCACTGGCAGCACCAGCAGCGGTCAGATGTGACTTTAGACAACTTAATGGTCTGTTTACCAAGTCTGGAGTTAATATTACAGCTTACTGTCAGTGTCACACACTCACAATGTCACTCCACTTTAACTCAAAAACATGCTCAAGCTTCGACAATACTATTAATGTCCCTATTACAAGAGCTGCACTACCCGATGAAGAGTGTTTGTGTTCTCTGTAAATACTGAGAGAATCTCACCGCGTGTTGTCTGGATAAATTCAGCGGTTATTTATTCTTTGGTTAAGAGTTAATCTGCAGGTTATTTCTGTGACTGTATTATAATGTGATGCAGTTGATGAGCGACACAGACTGAGGGTAGCTGTACAGGAGCTAGTAACGCACATAACCCGGTTTATATTTTACACACTTTGGCCGTGACTTTTCGCGGTAGCGCGAGCGCTTATTTAACGAGCTGAATAACAACACTGAAGTGTTTATCAGTTAAGGAGGAGGAGGAGGAGGTGTGTGTGTGGGGGGGGGAGGGTATGCGGGGCTTCAGTAAGTTATAGTTTGGCCTCAGGGATGAACTAATGCTCATATACGAGTGTTGTATAACTTATTTGTATGAGAAGCGCATTAAGTAAATTCTTGGTTAATTTAATTCAGACGATAATACAGACAGTCACTGGTTAACACTAACACTGTTCACTGGTTAACATTAGCACAGGCAGATTAATTACATTCCAGAATCCCCAAAACAGTATTTTACACCCTCTGTGGTAAATAGGTTTATTAATATATTTTATTTTTATTAGAACTAGATGTTCTGTGAAGTTTATTTATCTTTGTCTTCACTAAATTCTCCTGTTGTCTTTAAGCAGAGCTCCGCTGTGGAGGATTGGGGGGTCAGACGGCTGACGGCTGGACTTTTGGAGCTACAGTACTGGAGGAGCCTGAACAAGCTGTTGAGGGAGCTGTAGGAGGGATGACGTCACAGTCCGACAGCTTTAGAATGATGTTTGATCAGGTCTACTGTATATTCTGAACATAGAACTGCAAAATGACTGATACAATACTTTGGGGGAAACAAAGACTTAAACTGTTCCATGTTTAATAGTTTTGATATTTGAAAAATTGATATTTTAATATAAAAGGACTATAGATAGAGCAGCTGGTGTATCCGGGTAGTTTAATGAACTTTAAGCTAAAAGACAACATGTATTCACCTGTTTTATATAAATTACTTTTTTAACTTTGACTAGTTTTGGAAGAATAAATTGAATTGTTATAGTCATGTTTGCGTGTTTTAATTTTGGGGGATTGTTTGGGTATTTAAAAACCGTTTAGTTGAACCAACAACTTCAATGGGCAAAAAATGGAACACAACTTTGTTTTAAATAGTCAAAAGAGTTGGGCTGAAAATCATAATAATAATTATTGTCATAGAAACAAATTAAACCAGTTAAACACTTGATTATATGTATTTGTGTTTGTGATTATGTGACCCATAATAATTTTTTCTAAGTATAAATAAATGTTTTGGGTTTTAAGAACTCCAAAAGAGCAACGACAAACTTGGTATTCTCCACTGAGGTTCCTCACCTTCCACTCCTGAGTATGACATGGTGTTAATTGCTCTGTGTGTGTGTGTGTTTTTGGCGGGGGGATGGGTGTGTGTGTGTTTTCGGCTGTTCAACAGTTCTAAACACAAGCACAGTTTTTGTCCTTAACTAAAATACTTCAATACGTTAATAATTAATTTATTTTGCTGAATAAGGTAATCAGCGATATTTAAACCAAACCAGTAAGTTAAGTAAGTGTTCCATTCATTAAAGTACTGTGTATAACCAAGTGCCCTAGCAAACACAGTTACAGTTTACAGGACAAACAAAGAGTGTGTGTGCTGGGAGGATTGGAAGGTGAGTGAGAATACTCATTTACAAGACAAAAGACGGTCCAGAGACTTCTAGACCAGAGGGGGAGGGGCGCAGTCAGAAATGTGAAGGGGGCATCATGTTTGAGCACTGTTTTTCCCTGGGCTTATAGCAACAGTATTGTCCTTGCTGAATTTTGTTGAGGCACGCAAAACCCCTGACCACAATAAGGTGGCTGTCATGAACCGCCAAGCAACAGCCCTGCCATGAATCACCTGCACACTCCAGTTCTATGATCCATCCCATTGCTTTCTTTCCACCGCCTCGTTCCCCACTCTGCACACCTGTACTAAATCTATAATCACCTCTCCCCCCTACTTAACTCGCACTCAAACTACACTTCCTCGCCAGATTATTGTGCACTCACCATGTCCAATATTCCAGCGTTCCGTCTCGTCTTGCCTTCTCGTTCCCGACCTCGCTTCGTTTCAATGACCACGTCTTCGCCTCACGTCACGGATCATTCGCCATCTCGGATCTTATCGGTACTGACCTTTGGAACTGTTTCTCGACCACGAGCCTGGATCATGGACATTCCCCCTACTCTCCGGCTTCGACCTCTGCCTGTTTCTCGACCACGAGTAATCCCCATGCATCTGCGTCATCTACGAGCCTGCGCGAGCTCAAGGTACACACGCCGGCTCTCTACACGCAGCTCATTCACTTCGCGCCGACGCTCCGCTTCCGCATTCCAAGCAAGCTCAAGTCACACACGGCGGCTCTCTACACGGAGCTCATTCACTTCGCGCCGACGCTCCGCTTCCGCATTCCAAGCAAGCTCAAGGCACACACGCCGGCTCTCTACACGGAGCTCATTCACTCCGCGCTGACGCGCCGCTTCCGCATTCCAAGCAAGCTCAAGTCACACACGCCGGCTCTCTACACGGAGCTCATTCACTTCGCGCCGGCGCTCTGCTTCCGCATCCAGGTCAAGCTCAGAGTACAAACTTCAGCACAAGCAGGTTTCCAATCTAACGGTCACGTCTGCCTTGCCCACGGATTTAAGCCTGCCTTGCCATAATAAGTCTAAAAGCACCACTTCTTGCTCCTCTTCTGCACTTGGGTCTACCACGGCAGCCACGAACCGTGACAGTATAATCTGGCCAAATATGGACCCAGCAGAGATTACTCGCCTGAAGGGGGCATTAAAGAGTCAAGGAACCCTCTTGGATACTCACCAGCAGGAAATTCAACAGATAACGAACACTCTCCAAACTCTCACAGAGACCCTGATGTCACTCACCAACCAAGTGCAGCAAACGCACCCGTCCCCAGCACCCCCTTGTTTGCCCCCCCCCCTCATGTGGGTGCTTTCTATCGTGAGCCACGTCTACCGGCACCACCCACCTATAATGGGGATCCCTCCACCTGTCGCTCTTTTCTCTCTCAGTGCTCTCTCGTGTTTGAGCTGCAGGCCTCCTCATTCCCCACAGAACGGTCAAAAGTCGCTTACATAATGACCCTCCTCGCCGGAAAGGCAAGGGAATGGGGAACATCACTATGGGATGCACAGGTTCCCTGCTGTTTGACCCTCAAAGCTTTCACTGATGAAATGAGGAGAGTTTTCGATCGTTCATTTACGGGACACCAGGCAGCGAACAAAATACTCCAGCTACGCCAGGGGGCCCGCTCCGTCTCTGACTATGCCATTGATTTTCGTACTTTGGCTCCCTGTTGTGTCTGGGGTGAGCATGCACTCTTTGATGCATTTTTTCACGGGCTTTCCGATTTAATCAAGGATGAACTCGCAGCCCGTGATCTCCCATCTGATCTCCAGGGGCTATCTGACCTAGCGTCCCGTATTGACGCCCATAAACGGACCCGGCAAGAGGAACACTATCAAGCTCCTAAGCCGTACACTCCGGCCACCACAGGCACACCACATTCGTTCCCCGAACCAATGCACATTGACCGCGCACGCATCTCGCCAGAGGAACGGCAACGGCGAAGGGATGACGGGGCCTGTTTTTACTGCGGAAGGATTGGCCATGCCGTAAGCAACTGTCCATTAAAGTGCCGGAACCCCCCGGTAATGCTGGGGACCATGGGGAACTCCAGCTTCATCTCTTTCTCAGATAAACGATCATGCTTTGCTGTTACACTAACCCACGAAAAGCAGTCTCATATCACATATGCCCTGGTGGACTCTGGAGCCGACCAAAATCTAATGTCCTCAGCCACGGCCTCTCAATTGGAGGTTCCGCTTGTACGAGTCAGTCAACCGTTCAATGTTCAGGCGCTCATTGGAAGCAAGCTTTCACAGATCACTCACCGCACCTCCCCTGTTACACTATGCTTTTCTGGCAACCACACAGAAACCATCACCTTCCTCATCGTGAGAAATGCACACGCCCCAATCATTTTGGGGCTTCCATGGTTAAGGTTACATAACCCCCACATCGATTGGGTAAGAATGAGCATTCTTGATTGGCACTCAACATGCCACTCTTCGTGTCTACGCTCCGCGGCCATAACCCAGAGGCGCTCCACATCGCAGGAAGAGATCCCCAGTTTATCTAAGGTCCCAGTAGAATACCATGATCTGCAGCAGGTCTTCAGCAAGTCACGGGCTGTCTCACTACCACCTCACCGACCCTATGACTGTGCTATTGACCTCCTCCCAGGCACCACCCCACCCAAAGGACGACTCTACTCCCTCTCTCGCCCTGAAAGAGAGGCCATGGAACAATATATTAATGAATCGCTCGCGGCAGGGATCATCCGCCCCTCGTCCTCCCCTGCCGGTGCGGGATTTTTTTTGTGGAAAAGAAAGACAAGTCCCTCAGACCCTGCATCGATTACAGAGGATTGAACGAAATCACGATTAAGAACCGCTATCCACTTCCTTTAATGTCTACTGCCTTTGAGCTACTCCAGGATGCCCGCATTTTCACCAAGCTAGACCTAAGAAATGCTTACCACCTGGTCAGGATAAGGGAAGGTGATGAGTGGAAGACCGCCTTTAACACCCCTACTGGTCACTATGAATACCTGGTGGTTCCATTCGGTTTAACCAACGCACCAGCAGTTTTCCAGGCACTCATTAATGATGTCCTCAGAGACTTCCTCAACATCTTTGTGTTTGCTTATCTCGATGATATCTTGGTCTTTTCTCGTTAACCAAGGGAACACAAGATCCACGTACGTCAGGTTCTACAACGGTTATTGGAAAACAAACTCTATGTCAAAGCTGAAAAATGCGAGTTTCACGTTGACTCCACCTCCTTCCTGGGATTCTCTATTTCACCTGCGGGCATTCAAATGGACCCAACGAAGGTCAAGGCAGTCACGGACTGGCCAGTGCCATCTTGTAGACGAGAGCTTCAACGCTTTCTGGGGTTCGCCAACTTTTATCGCCGTTTCATTAGGAGTTATAGCACGGTGGCGGCCCCGCTCACAACACTCACCTCCACTAAGACCCCATTTAAATGGAATCCTCTGGCGGAGAAAGCCCTAGTTGAACTTAAGCACCGTTTTACTACGGCACCCATCCTTACCTTCCCAGACCCCTCCCTTCAGTTCGTCGTCGAAGTGGACGCTTCTGAGACGGGAGTCGGGGCCGTTCTCTCTCAGAGGTCTCCCAAAGATAACAAACTTCACCCCTGCTCCTTCTTTTCCCGTCGACTCACGGCCCCGGAGCGCAACTATGACATCGGAGACCGTGAGTTACTGGCAGTCAAGCTCGCCCTTCAGGAATGGAGACACTGGCTGGAGGGGGCGGAACACCCGTTTCTAGTCTGGACAGACCACAAGAACCTTGAATACTTAAGATCGGCCAAAAGACTCAACTCACGCCAAGCACGCTGGTCGTTGTTCTTCTCACGCTTCCACTTCACGCTGTCTTATCGCCCAGGTTCCAAGAATGTCAAGCCCGATGCCCTCTCCCGGCAGTTCTCCACTCCTCAGGACGCACCCTCCATGGAGACCATCCTTCCACCTCGCTGTCTTGTGGCCACTACACGACAGGAAGTGGAGAACGCAGTCCTTCAGTCCCTTGAACAACAGCCGGGCCCAAGCAATGTCCCACCTGGGCTACTCTTCGTACCAGCTCGTCTACGCCCCCAAGTGTTGGATTGGGCACACTGCTCCAGACTAGCCTGCCACCCAGGGGTGACCCTATGGAAGAAATTTTTATTTGATTTCATTTGATTTTACTTACTTTTGAGGGGTTAGAAGATACCTTATCAGTATATAATCGTGGATGTGCGTGCAAGCTGGGACATAGGCTTCTTTGTGTGCATTGCATATAGGAAACCCAAGCTTTACATTGGGGGGGCTGAAGACGGCCCTTTAATGAAACCCAGATGTTGCAGAGAGGAGGGGCAGGCACTGCATATGTACTATAGCACACAGCAAGAGAATTCAGTTGCTCCACGGACACAGCTCCGGCCTTGTTGTTTGATAATAAAGGTCGTAATCTTCTGTAAGCAAAGCCCGACTCTGAGTATTTTTCCACAACATAATGGCGCTGCGAGCAGGGTGGAAAAAGGGCAAAGGTGACTGGCCGGCGTGGGCTTCCTTGGTCAGCAACACAAACAGGTGGCCACTTACAAAGGTAAGCAACTTTTGCTTATATACTTAGGTTGTGTTGTTGGCTGAGGATCACCCATGGTGGTAAGGACTCCTAACAAAGGCCTCTCCAACTCAAGTAATTTAAAATGGGCTTTGTTTCCAGAAGAGAATGCATGCATCAGATTACTAACAGTTGTACTGATAGTGAATTGAGAAGATAAGCATTGCATTGGTCTGGGTGTTGTCAAGTGGGCATTGATTGATGGCAACAGTAACAGACGGTATGAGGAAGCGCATTTGGGTGTCTATTTGTTTTGTTAAGTGGGCTTTGATAGATAACAGGACAGGAAAAAGGTAGATGATCTCGATATTAATTTGTACTCATTGTCAAGTGGGCCTTGATTGGATGGCATGAGTAGTGCAGCAAGTTAATAAGGAATTGCGCTTAATTAGTTATATTGCTTGTGTAAGGTTACCCAGCAATTAATAAAAAATACCTTTTTGTATGAGGAACGTACTGTTGTATGTCATAAGCAATTTTTGTAGCCACCGTAAATGTTATATGGTATGTGTTGGGTGGTGTGGTAATTAATTAATACCCTTCGTATGTGGAATGTACAACTGTACATCATAAGAAATCACCCCTTATGTTTTATTGATATGAGTGACATCGGTAATTAATATCTCTTCGTATGGGGAGCACGATTTGTGCCATTAAGTTGATTTAAGTTGAATACAATTGCAATTGTTTGTGTCTGTGATTTTGTGTCTATTTGTTTCTGTTTGAGTGTGTGAGAGCTCTATGTTCGCCTAGTGTGTGAGAAAGAGAGAGAGAATTGGTTGAATGAGATAAGCTCTGTGTGCTGTGAACAGGGCTGGACCTCCCGAGGGAATTGTGTGTGCAACCCTCAGAGGGGGGCAGCTTGCTGCCAGACCAGAGACGTGTGTGTGAATGAGCCCTATTAAAGTAATAGCTAGCCTAATAATTAAATAGATAAATATTAATCAATAAAGGGACACGTGTGAGTGGAACAATGAGCCCTTTTAGCAGGGGGACAAGTATGAAAAGAATAAGCCCAATTTTCTAGGAAAATAGGGATAAAGTCTGAATGCATAGGCCTCTGAATAAATAAATAAATAAATAGTGTGGAGTGGTGAATGTGTATGAACCCCATATTAATATTGTGGCATTACACACTTACTGATAAAAGTGTTCACGGTGCATAAAAGCACTATGCTTTTTACCAAGTGCTAATTTGAAAATAGTGAAGTGGTGTAGATTCAGGAGTGATTATCATTGATGAGCCTTGGTAAGTAGAGGTGGATACTTCTGTGATTCTAAAAGAGAGTAGATTGTTATAAGTAAATTTAGCCATAAAGTAAGTGCATAGGCATAAAATAAAAAAGAAAAAATTAAATAAATGAATATCTAAGTGGTGACATAGGCTAAAGCAATAATGGCAGCCTCTCCGGTGGAGACTTTAGTGCCAAAGCATCCTTTGTGTGAAGATATCATCACTAAGACCTCCAATAAGTAGCAAAAAGAGGACCAAAGATATGATTACAAGATGGCCAAAGGAGAGGACATTTGATTCAGCACTGTGTTCTGAGATGGACATCTTGATAAGAAAATTACAAAGTGGCGGCAAGAGAGAGAAAGCATGTCTGGAGAAGTTGAAAAGACAGCAGGAAAGAGTGGTCCTAGCTTTGGTTAAGAAAGAATAAGTGAAGTTGGTAAGAAAGAAACAGGAAGTGATGGAAAAAGTTAAGAAAGTCAGGAAGTGAAGCCGAAGTAGCCAGAGAGAAGTTAGTTACACCTCCCCCATATAGTAGGTACAGGAAGACAGTCGAATTCCTAAGCGTAAGGGAATGGGGGAAGGTTCTGGTGAGATGGAGAAGGAATGTTATGCAGAGAAGTATAAGGAAAGTGGGGGTAGATTTACAGAGAGTGGAAAAGCTATGTGGATAGAAGGATGTAGAGGAACAGGAGGGGGTGCAGACAGGTGGAGAGAGGTCAGACAGAAGCACTAAAACACCAGTAAAAAGCAGATAGCTACACCATTAAAGACTGAACATAGATCTTTGTACAGTAGAGAGGATGGGGGTGAAGAGGATTTGTTATTTAATATGGGCAGTTCCACAATTCCCAATTTTAATTAAAGGTGGGGGCATGGGCAACTCCGGGTCTGGAGGGTGTGGTCAACCGCCTCCCCAGCATTCAACGAGGGTGCAGGGACATGGTCTTAGACGAGCAGACCTCAGGCAAGCTTTTATCGGTGATTGATATAAAAACTCTATTGGTGAAGACTTTGTGGAGAAGAAAAAACGTGCTTCTGACTCGAGTGAGGCTGTACATACATACCACATAGATGGACTGTCTTTGAGGCTTTGAGGCTGTTGTATGGCAGGCCTTGCATGCAGAGTGTTGACCCAAGGATATTAAAGGGTGACCTGGAGGCAGTTACAGCTTGAAAACTTACAGAGCGAACCAAGAAAAAAGCTCAAGCTACTCTGATTACCAGAAAAAACAGAGAGGGCCACAAGCAATCCTTCATCAAAAATCCAGCCAGCTTCAGTCAGTGATGACATCACCAGCAGCATTTTCTCCAAACTCAAGCCAGATGCCTGCGTCTGTCACCAACGTTTTCACTCCAAGGCCAAGCATGAGGGGATATGGATTAAATTGCCTCGCATAGCCATTGTCCGGCCCCGAGGGATGAGAGGGGGGGGGGGAGGGGAGACAACATCCCAGGTCCGATAAGTCATGCCTCTCACATCTGGAAAAGTTTGTCAGAACCGTAGGATTCTCGGGAAGAAAAAAGTAGTTACTACAACCCAACAATAAGAGTGTGACTATACCTGTATTAGTCTCAAGTCATATTAGTCTCAAGTTAATTTACTAGGAAAAGAATTATTAGGTGAATTAGGACTGCGAATATGGTGTTCTCCAGAAGGGGTGTATGTTGAACATAAATTCCTGAAGCACAATTACCCTGTCAGACTTTCACTGTACAATGATGTATGACCCATCACAACACATCATCATAGGCCGGGAAGGAGCAGCTATCAGTGTAGAGGAGTGTGATTTTGTAAAAAGGTGGTTCAATGTAACTGATTCTGTTCTTTAGGTGACATTGTATGTACTGCAGGATAGAGCTGCAGCTCATAGGATTTATGTTGATTTTCATTCTGCAGATAAAACCTGTGTAAAAATCTTGTGTGGTAATAAATTGATTCGTACTTCTTAAAGAAGTTGTAGTTAGCCACAAGTCACAAACACACATGGCATCAGCATCTGAAATCGACTGTGGGAAATTAGCTATATAGGCAAATGGATAGTCAAGTCCCATCTGAATTATAGTCTAAACATGATACAGATGTAGGCCTACTTAAATCAGCCAGCCACCTTCAAGTACAACGTAAACCAGATGTAGAACCCCCCAGAGTAAGACAATATGCTTTACGACCTGAGGCAAAGCGGGTATATAGAACACTATTGAAGGCCTTGTAATCTGTGCTAAAACAGACCAGTTGTTGCAATACTCCTATTTTTCCCAGTGATTAAGCCAGGTACAAATAAATGGCATCATGTGCATGATTTACATGCAGTTAATAGTATAACAGGAAAGTATCCAGCAGAAGTTCCAAATCCACACACACTGCTGACTAATGTCCCTCCCTAAGCCAAATATTTTATTGCAATGATATTTGTCAAGCCTTTTTCAGTGTTCGAATGGCAGAAAAGAGTAAACTACTGCATTTATTTGCATTTACAAGTGCCAGTTGACAAAATAGATTCCAAAAATGCCACAGTGGTTCAAACATTCACTGTATATATTCAATCAGAGGTGGAAGCTGATTTAGGAGGTTAAAGGATAGAAGATAGCCTGGGTCAGCATATGGGTGACTGTTTAATATGTCTATCATCATTAGAAACATGCCAGAATGATTCCATTAAGGTACACCGTAAGCTAGTAAGGAGGTCATAAAGTGTCATAAACTAAACTACAATACTGTAAACCTCAAGTTAAATTGTTAAGGTGACTAATTTCACATGATACGACAGCCGTAGTACATACATAATTAGAAGGCATAAGTAAGGCATTGATGGCTTTAATAGGGTTAACAGGTTTCATGCTGACTGGAGTAAGGAATATGCAGGAAAAAAAACAGCTCCACTAAGGGAGATAATAATGAGAAAAGAAGAACTGCAAGATCTAAGTGCTCCCTTAAAATAGAACACAGATATACTGTTAGCATTTGAATCCATCAAAAAGAAATGCAGACTGCACCTACTTTATGTATACAGAACAGTACCTGATGATAGCAATCCGTTCTATCGGTATGTAGTGAACCAAGCTGATGGATCTACCTCAGCTATACTGATGCAGGAAACTTGCAGTGATAGGAAAAACCAGTCCCTAGCTTACTACAGCACTAAGCTAGATAATATAACTCAAGGTGACCCAACATGCTACCAACAGGGTTTTGTAGTTGTACATTATACATATAGAACAGCATCTTCATTGACAACATGTTACCGATAGATTGTATAAATTGATAAAAACAAGGGGAAGGTGTTCTAACCCAAGCTCGCCTCCAAACATATTCTTCACTGCTCACATATCCCGACATTAATATAAAGCGATGTGACACAGTTAATCCAGCTAAATCACTCACTTAAACCTATAAAGGAGTGACTCATAGTTTTGTGGCGAACTCATTGGCATTTACTAGGTTATGACCTGATCTTGAATCTAAGCCTATAGCTGAAGCGGAAGTGACTTATTTTGTTGATGGATCTAGTTTAGAGACCAGGTAGAAAGTCACACAGGGTATTCAGTAGTGATGAAGGATGGAGAAGATTTTAAACCTATCCTATCTCAGCATTGTACACAACCGTGTTCAGCTCAGTTAGCTGAGTTGAAATCGCTCACCGCTGCTTGTCAATTAGCCAAAGGACTAGTGGCACATATTTTTACAGATTCAGCCTATTCCATGGTGTATGTCATCTGGTTGGAACCGTATAGAAGGCAAAAGGTTTAAAAAGCATGAAGGAACTCCCATTCAAAGTGCTGAACGGATAAGTAAACTAATGTCTGCTCTGATGCTACCAAGATGATTGACTTTCATTAAATGTCAGACCCGTAAAAAAGGGAAATGACTGTGTTGCTAAAGGTAACAACATGGCAGATTTAGAAATGAAGTGTGCATCAAAATGGCAACTAGCTGTGCAAGCGCCCATAGTCCTTATAGAACCACAGCCTCAGTAAGAGGATATCATTTGTACTCAACATCAAGCAGGTCCGTACGAGCACTCGATGTGGCTCCAGAGGGGAGCGCATAAGGACGCACAGGGTATTTGGTGTCCACATGAAGGTCTGATTATAGCACCCATAGCACTGGTGAATATTTCGGGTTTAAATGCTCATGGACTGGGCCATTGTGTAAGAAGACAGGTTGTGAGAAAAATCAGGCAACATGGGTATTGGTCTTTATATCTGCTATGGTTGAAGAGTTCCTAGCTTCATGGGAGATATGTGCTAAGCATAATGTCAGGAAGGAAACAGTGACACCTATAGGCTATACACCGGTACCAGAATGACCATTTAATCACTTAGTGGTGAACTATGTGGGTAGGATAAAGTAGTGTTCTGGGCGAAAGATACATGCTTGTAATAACTGACAGATTTAGTAGATGAGTAAAAGCAATAATATCTGCAGATGAAGAGTAAGGAATAGTTATCAAATCGTAAGGGAAGTGATATCTAGATTTGAAAATCCATCAGGGATGAGTTCCGACAATGGATCAATATTCATTCAGAAAATGTAAGACAGGTGCTGCAACGGTTGGGGAAAAGCTAAGATTTGTGGATGTCCATAGTCCCAGGGGAAGGTAGAGAGTGTAAATGGTAATCTCAGAGCCAAGGTTAATAATAATTGTAGTAATACAATGCTACACTAGGTTTTAACTGATGCTGTACCAATGAGCTAACAAGCATGCAACCTAACACAAATACACATCTAACCCCGCATGGAATGCTTACGGGTCGACCCATGCCTGTGCCATTCTGTAGAAGCCATATAAAGGCCACCGCTTAAACAATTTTGAAAATCTTATATGAAGAAACTAACTGCCGTACATGAAGTAATCTATGTGCAGGAAAAGAACAAGGAGGAGGAGACGCTCCGTGTCCCATCACTCCAGGAGACCAGGTCTATCTGCGAGTGTTCAGGAGGAAGTGGCACAAGCCCAGGAGGGAGGGACCCCGCAAAGTGTGGCAGCCACTCCAATAGTGATTCAAGTGAAAGACAAGACCGTGTGGTATCACTTGAATCATTACACGAGAGTCACAAAGAGCTATGGGTACCGAAAACGAAGGAAGAAAGAAAGAAGAACTGAACATCAGAAAAAAAAAAAAAAAATTAAATCATTATTGGAAAATAACCAACCATTGGCACAAGTTGGATACCAAATTGCGCAGCGCTGAACACTCCGCTGCTCCAAATTAAGAATGAGAATCTGCTTGAGAGCAGCATCCACTCCGGATACAAACAAGACTGACTGACTGACTGACTTCGACCAGGTTTCTCCTGACACAATTAACAGGACAAACAATTGTACAGATTATGTGTGACAACTAACTGTGTCCTCTACATTGTATAAATGCATTTCTGTTTAACTAACACTATATTGCTTTTACAGATAAAACAGCAGCAGCGACAACTAATTTTAATTTCCTCCACAGGAAAAATGCACGAGAAGGAAGCAAGCCTTAACCAGATTATGACAATATGTAATGCCACTAAACACCGTTCTCTTTTATTCCAGGTGCAGAAATTTAATTAAAGCAGTTAATGGGTGACTTTACTGTGTCAAGTAAATTTATGAATGTGATTTATGAATTTATTAATCAAAGGTTTCCTAAAATTAACAGCATTTCCCAGCAACAACAGACAAGGATGAATTTTTGGACACAGTCATCAAGGATATCCCGAACTCAGCCATATACAGTGGTGTGAAAAACTATTTGCTCCTCCTGATTTCTTATTCTTTTGCATGTTTGTCACACAAAATGTTTCTGATCATCAAACACATTTAACTATTAGTCAAAGATAACACAAGTAAACACAAAATGCAGTTTTTAAATGAGGGGTTTTATTATTTAGGGAGAAAAAAAATCCAAACCTACATGGCCCTGTGTGAAAAAGTAATTGCCCCCTGAACCTAATAACTGGTTGGGCCACCCTTAGCAGCAATAACTGCAATCAAGCGTTTGCGATAACTTGCAACGAGTCTTTTACAGCGCTCTGGAGGAATTTTGGCCCACTCATCTTTGCAGAATTGTTGTAATTCAGCTTTATTTGAGGGTTTTCTAGCATGAACCACCTTTTTAAGGTCATGCCACAACATCTCAATAGGATTCAGGTCAGGACTTGGACTAGACCACTCCAAAGTCTTCATTTTGTTTTTCTTCAGCCATTCAGAGGTGGATTTTGGTGTGTTTTGGGTCATTGTCCTGCTGCAGCACCCAAGATCGCTTCAGCTTGAGTTGACGAACAGATGGCCGGACATTCTCCTTCAGGATTTTTTGGTAGACAGTAGAATTCATGGTTCCATCTATCACAGCAAGCCTTCCAGGTCCTGAAGCAGCAAAACAACCCCAGACCATCACACTACCACCACCATATTTTACTGTTGGTATGATGTTCTTTTTCTGAAATGCTGTGTTACTTTTACGCCAGATGTAACGGGACTCGCACCTTCCAAAAAGTTCAACTTTTGTCTCGTCGGTCCACAAGGTATTTTCCCAAAAGTCTTGGCAATCATTAAGATGTTTTTTAGCAAAATTGAGACGAGCCTTAATGTTCTTTTTGCTTAAAAGTGGTTTGCGCCTTGGAAATCTGCCATGCAGGCCGTTTTTGCCCAGTCTCTTTCTTATGGTGGAGTCGTGAACAATGACTTTAATTGAGGCAAGTGAGGCCTGCAGTTCTTTAGATGTTGTCCTGGGGTCTTTTGTGGCCTCTCGGATGAGTTGTCTCTGCGCTCTTGGGGTAATTTTGGTCGGCTGGCCACTTCTGGGAAGGTTCACCACTGTTCCATGTTTTACCATTTGTGGATAATGGCTGTCACTGTGGTTCGCTGGAGTCCCAAAGCTTTAGAAATGGCTTTATAACCTTTACCAGACTGATAGATCTCAATTACTTTTATTCTCATTTGTTCCTGAATTTCTTTGGATCTTGGCATGATGTCTAGCTTTTGAGGTGCTTTTGGTCTACTTCTCTGTGTCAGGTAGCTCCTATTTAAGTGATTTCTTGATTGAAACAGGTGTGGCAGTAATCAGGCCTGGGGGTGACTACAGAAATTGAACTCAGGTGTGATAAACCACAGTTAAGTTATTTTTTAACAAGGGGGGCAATCACTTTTTCACACAGGGCCATGTAGATTTTGAGGTTTTTTTCTCCCTTAATAACGTAAACCTTCATTTAAAAACTGCATTTTGTGTTCAATTATGTTATCTTTGACTAATAGTTAACGGTTTTTGATGAGCAGAACCATTTAAGTGTGACAAACATGCAAAAGAATAAGAAATCAGGAAGGGGGCAAATAGTTTTTCACACCACTGTATATCTCTAACAAGAGACTTTACTGGTTCATATATTGAAGTGTACAATATCTTCCAAGGCATGAGCCCACAATGACGTGCTAGCAACCTCTCTTGTGGGCTCCAACTGGCTCCCTGCGGTGCGCAAAGCACCTGAGTTGAAGACTATTATATTACGACAAGGCTGTTTAAACGTATATCCATTCTTACAAATTGTATTGTGTTATTGTGTAATTGTATGTTCCATTGTAGGTTATATGATTTATCCAATTGATGTAATCCTAGAAAATCACTGTATTAAGTACATGTTCATGCCATGTTATTGAGTAATGGGAAGTACGATGTCATGGAGGTCGAGTCTTTTACTCCTATTCCTAGTCAAGGGTGGAAGGAGAGGTTTGGCCGAATCTCCACTAGAGGGGGAGTCCATGGGTCGGTCATTGATAAAAGTCCAGTGATTTAATTTAATCACCAGTTATTATAAGGAAGACTGACTCATGGAGTCGCACTCTAGATTAACCAATTAGTGTGGGACTTATAAGTCCCAGAGGGGGGGATATATGGAAGAAATTTTTATTTGATTTCATTTGATTTTACTTACTTTTGAGGGGTTAGAAGATACCTTATCAGTATATAATCGTGGATGTGCGTGCAAGCTGGGACATAGGCTTCTTTGTGTGCATTGCATATAGGAAACCCAAGCTTTACATTGGGGGGGCTGAAGACGGCCCTTTAATGAAACCCAGATGTTGCAGAGAGGAGGGGCAGGCACTGCATATGTACTATAGCACACAGCAAGAGAATTCAGTTGCTCCACGGACACAGCTCCGGCCTTGTTGTTTGATAATAAAGGTCGTAATCTTCTGTAAGCAAAGCCCGACTCTGAGTATTTTTCCACAACAACCCGTACCCTGTTTTTGACGGAACAACGCTTTTGGTGGCCCACTATCAAGGAAGACGTCAGAAACTTTGTGGCATCCTGCGATACATGTTCTAGAAATAAGACTACAAATCGTGCCCCCGAGGGTCTCCTAAGACCCCTCCCAATCCCCCACCGTCCCTGGTCTCACATATCTATTGACTTTGTTACCGGATTACCATCTTCAGACAACAACACTTGTATTTTAACTGTGGTCGACCGGTTCTCAAAGTCTGCCCACTTCATTCCATTACCCAAACTTCCTTCTGCCAAGGAGACACCCGAATTACCCATGTCTTCCGACTTCACGGACTGCCTACAGACATTGTCTCAGACAGAGGCCCCCAGTTCTCAGCACAATTTTGGAAGGCTTTCTGTGGTCTTATCGGGGCCGCACCTAGTCTCTCGTCTGGCTTTCACCCTCAAAGCAACGGCCAAACTGAGCGGATGAACCAGGAACTCGAGAAATCACTTAGGTGCATGACGTCTCGCGACACTTCTTCTTGGAGCCGATTTCTGCCATGGATCGAGTATGCTCATAACTCGCTCCCCACCTCCTCCACTGGAATGTCCCCTTTCCAATGTTGTCTCGGCTACCAACCACCACTGTTCCCCTCCCAGGAGCAAGAAGCCGCGGTCCCCTCAGCCCAAGCCTTTGTTCGCCGCTGCAGAAGGACATGGCAACGTGCTCATACCCGACTACAACACTCGGTCAGCATCTTCCAGCGCAAAGCTAACCGTCATTGTTTAGCCGCTCCCAGGTACCACGTCGGCCAAAGGGTCATGCTCTCTGCTCGCGATCTTCCAATCAAGACAACTTCTAACAAGCTCTCACCAAGGTTCATTGGCCCATTCACCATCACCCGCATCATCAACCCATGTTCCGTCAGACTGGCCCTGCCTTTGTCCATGCGCCGAGTTAATCCCACCTTCCACGTCTCCCTGATCCGTAGGTTGGTTGCGTGTCCCTTGGCCCCAGCCTCCCGTCCCCCTCCACCACCCAGACTCATAGACGGTGGGGAGGCCTTTACAGTTCGCCGACTTCTTAAGTCTCGCCGCCGCGGATGCGGTCTCCAGTACTTGGTGGACTGGGAGGGCTATGGCCCTGTGGAAAGAAGTTGGGTACCAGCCAGATTTATACTAGACCGATCACTGATTACTGAGTTCCACAGACTTCACCCCGAGGCACCTGCTAGAATGCCTGGAGGCGTTCGTAGAGGGGGGGGTACTGTCATGAACCGCCAAGCAACAGCCCTGCCAAGAATCACCTGCACACTCCAGTTCTATGATCCATCCCATTGCTTTCTTTCCACCGCCTCGTTCCCCACTCTGCACACCTGTACTAAATCTATAATCACCTCTCCCCCCTACTTAACTCGCACTCAAACTACACTTCCTCGCCAGATTATTGTGCACTCACCATGTCCAATATTCCAGCGTTCCATCTCGTCTTGCCTTCTCGTTCCCGACCTCGCTTCGTTTCAATGACCACGTCTTCGCCTCACGTCACGGATCATTCGCCATCTCGTATCTTATCGGTACTGACCTTTGGAACTGTTTCTCGACCACGAGCCTGGATCATGGACCTTCCCCCTACTCTCCGGCTTCGACCTCTGCCTGTTTCTCGACCACGAGTAATCCCCATGCATCTGCGTCATCTACGAGCCTGCGCGAGCTCAAGGTACACACGCCGGCTCTCTACACGGAGCTCATTCACTTCGCGCCGACGCTCCGCTTCCGCATTCCAAGCAAGCTCAAGTCACACACGCCGGCTCTCTACACGGAGCTCATTCACTTCGCGCCGACGCTCCGCTTCCGCATTCCAAGCAAGCTCAAGGCACACACGCCGGCTCTCTACACGGAGCTCATTCACTCCGCGCCGACGCGCCGCTTCCGCATTCCAAGCAAGCTCAAGTCACACACGCCGGCTCTCTACACGGAGCTCATTCACTTCGCGCCGGCGCTCTGCTTCCGCATCCAGGTCAAGCTCAGAGTACACACGTCAGCACAAGCAGGTTTCCAATCTAACGGTCACGTCTGCCTTGCCCACGGATTTAAGCCTGCCTTGCCATAATAAGTTTAAAAGCACCACTTCTTGCTCCTCTTCTGCACTTGGGTCTACCACGGCAGCCACGAACCGTGACAGTGGCAATCCCTCAGGGGGGAAACTAAAAAATAAAAATTAAAGAAATAAAATAAAATATCCTTAATCCAGATTTTATCAATCAATGACATAACATTTATCTAAGCTGGATGGTCAAATTCTCAAAAACGTTTAACCTAAAGTAAGACTTAACACACTATAACTAAAATATTTAAAAAAAAAACTGAAAGGTTGTCTTATGAATAATAAAAAATACAAACTAAATTAAAACAGATGGGATATTGAACAGATCATAATATGTTTTATGTTTTCTGATTATAAATGATATATGGGTTGATTTTAGAAAGGCTAAATGAAATAGCTAGTTTTTGGTAATGTCAGTCCAGTAACTATACTATGTAAAAGTAATTATAATATGAATTAATTAAGGGCAGGACCTAACCTAATGTTAATAATTTACACCATGATAACATTAGTATTTATGTTTTTGTATATATTTTTAAATGTTCAAAAGAACGTTTCAGAGTATATAATTTGTCATGTCATCTGTGATTGAGACCCATGAGTTAAATTGAAATAATGTTTATAGGTAGTAAGCCAGGTTTTAGTAACCTTGGATAAATCACCATGTAAGCCCTCTCTCGCGCACGCGCTCTCACGCTATCTCTCGCACTCTCACACACACACACACACACACACACAGACACACACAAATAACACATGAAATCGCGTAAAACCAAATGAAACTAGGGTAAAAAAATATGAGCTGTGAAAATACAGTAGTATCCTGTAGGTGATTCCTGTCCTGTGATAACAGGCACTAACACTCTAGAACTGTTTACTTCTGTTAGTTTTGTTTTCAAGTGTGAATGTTTATGGGGATTAAATCTGTCTCTGCTGCTGCATCTATTCACAGTTGTGATAAGTGATTTATGCCCCATCAGATCTTTGATGTAGGACATTATGCTGGTTAAATGACTAAAGAAATACTGATCTGTATGGATTCGGTGTGTGAGTGTGTGTATGTGTGTGTGCCCTGCGATGGATTGGCACCCTGTCCAGGGTGTACCCCGCCTAGTGCCCGAAGTCTCCTGGGATAGGCTCCAGGTCCCCCGTGACCCTGAACACAGGATTAAGCGGTATAGAAAATGAATGAATGAATGAATAATCAATTTGTTATGCCAATTTGACTTTCAGCGAAAACATAAAAAATATAACGAAAACAAACCCAAGCAGAAGTTACATTTTAAGCTTTACTTTCAAATAAAACTTTTATTTGTCACATACACAGCACGATATGCAGTAAAATGCTTTGGGTGCTTTAGGTGAGGCTCGAACTCAGCATTCCTTCACCTGTACTGCTTTATAAGTATCACGCGCTGACCGATTGCACCACGGGAGCCACACGGAATTTGCGCTTGTCAGAGTATCCTCTCTCTCTCGTGTGCGCACACACACACACACACACACGAAATTGCGTAAAACCAGACGAAATATAAGCAGTAAAAAATCAGTAAAACACATTAGTATAACAGGCGCTAACCCTCTGGAACTTTTTTTACTATTGTTTCCAAGTGTTTATGGGGATTTAATCTGTCTCTGCTGCAGCACTTAACAGTTGTGATAAGTGATTAATGCCCCATCAGATTTTTTGACGGGGGGGGGGGGGGCATCATGCATGATTAAATGACTAAAGAAATACTGATCCGTATGGGCAGATATTTGTTCCAGGTTGCATGCGCCATTAATTGCCTTTCTTATGCCACTTGTAGACTATCAGTGAAAAAAAAAAAAATCAGCGAAAACATCATCAAAAATATAACGAAAACAAACCCAAGCAGACATTACATTTTGAGCTTTACTTTGCAGCAAAATATTATCTACCAGTATATTAAATGGAACGAGGTAAAATACACAGTAATATAAAATACTGTACATAGCCCGCGTGTGTATTCCGTACCTACAATGAAAAATATTTCACTAACTAATTTTATTAATTCATTATTAAATAATAAATAGCATAATCATCATGGGTTGTGTATTGAGTGATTTAACAAACCTGTTTCATTAATCGGTTTGTTGTTGTTTTTTTTACCACGTCATCTATTTATGAAACTATGTTGACAATACAAGAACTGTCTATATATTAAAGATATGGTATTGGGTTTCCTGGACACTGCAGTTAATTGATAAGTCAATGCTCCATCTGGCGGAATTATACGGCATTGCAACCATCTTTTTAGAAAGCTCATGGTGGCGTTTATGGGGCGTTGTTAACTGCGTCATCGCGGGGGATCACATTCCATGCACGAAGCGTGCATTAACCCTTCATGGACCTGCCATGAATCCATCATACTCCAGGCGGCTGTTTGACGTGGCTCCCACTGTATACCGGTCGTTGTAGGTACTGAATACAAATCCGGGCTATATACAGTATTTCACATTACGGTGTATTTTATCTATTTCCGTTTAATATGCTGGTAGATAATATTTTGCAAAGTAAAGCTTAAAATTTAAACTTTGGCTTGGGTTTGTTTTCGTTATATTTTTGATGTTTTCGCTGATAGTCAAATTGGCATAACAAACTGATTAATGGCGCATAATATCTGGAACAAATATCTGCCCATACGGATCAGTATTTCTTTAGTCATTTAACCAGCATAAGGTGCCCACATCAAAGATCTGATGGGACATTAATCACTTATCACAACTGTGAATAGATGCGGCAGCAGAGACAGATTAAATCCTCATAAACATTCACACTTGAAAACAATACTAAAAGAACTAAACCGGTCTAGAGGGTTAGTGCCTGTTATCACAGGACAGGAATCGCCTACAGGATACTACTGTATTTTTACTACTTATATTTTTTACCCTAGTTTCATTTGGTTTTTATACGATTTCATGTGCTATTTGTGTGTGTGTCTGTGTGTGTGTGTGTGTGTGTGTACAGTATACTGTATGTGTGTGTATGTGCGTGAGAGAGCGTGGGAGTGCTTAAGTTAAGTTACTTAATTTACTGGTTTGGTTTATTTTAAATATCGCTTATTACCTTATTCAGCAAAATAAATTAATTATTAACGTATTGAAGTATTGTAGTTAAGGACAAAAACAGACCCTGCGCTTGTTTAGGACTGATGCTGAACAGCCATGTTCATAGGTTTAATCAACGATTTACAAGACAACAGTTAAAGCATTTGTGGATGGAGAGGTCACCGTGTACAGACCCCCGGGGCCATATGGCGATTTTCTTAAAGAATTTGGACATCTGCTATCAGACCTATTGGTTAACTCTGACAAAGTATTGATAGTAGGAGACTTTAACATTCATGTAGATGATGCTAACGACGCTTTAGCACTCACATTTATGGATTTACTAAATTCCTTTGGGGTTAAGCAAAATATAATTGGAGCAACTCACCACTTTA
Source organism: Channallabes apus (assembly GCA_030522415.1). Taxonomy (NCBI): domain Eukaryota; kingdom Metazoa; phylum Chordata; class Actinopteri; order Siluriformes; family Clariidae; genus Channallabes; species Channallabes apus. Next base: position 17,034,912 of record CM060126.1, on the reverse strand, counting down.
ATCATACGCTAGATTTAATTATATCCCATGGTATAGATGTCTCTAATATAGAGATCATACCTCAAAGTGATGATATCACAGATCATCACCTCCTGACATATACTCTACCCGTAGAACAGATTAGCTGTGTCTCCCCACGCTATCAATCTGTTAGAAATATGAATCCCACCACTAAAGACAGATTCACAAGTAATCTGCCGGATCTGTCCCAATTTCTTATTAGACCCCTAAATGCAGATGATCTAGATGAAGTGACTAGCAGCATGGGCACTATTTTTACCAGTACATTAGACACTGTTGCTCCCATCAGATTAAAAAAAGTCAGAGATAAAACATTGGCACCGTGGTACAACAGTCATACTCGCGCCCTAAAGAGAGCAACCCGTAACCTCGAGCGAAAATGGAGGAAAACTAAATTAGAAGTTTTTCGAATTGCGTATAAAGACAGTATGTGCAGCTATAGACAGGTTCTAAAAACTGCTAGGACCGAGCATCTTAGCCAACTGATAGCAAGAAACCAAAACAATCCCAGGTTCTTATTTAGTACAGTGGCTCGCTTAACAAAACCTAAGATGCCCGCAGAGAGTATCCCATCACAGTTTAGAAGTGAAGACTTTATGGACTTCTTTAATGAAAAAATCAATAATATCAGGAAGAAAATAATGGAGGTTCAACCTCTAATAGTATCTCACGATCCAGTTCAGCCTATAGCTTCACATTTAGATTTTCACTGCTTTACAGGTATAGGACAGGAAGAGCTGTATAAACTCATCACCTCAGCTAAATCAACAACGTGCCTGTTAGACCCAATCCCAACCAGATTTTTAAAAGAAGTGATGCTTACGGTTGGAGAGCCACTCCTAAACATTATTAATTCTTCATTACATCTAGGTCACGTCCCTAAACCTTTCAAGTTAGCAGTTATTAAGCCGCTTCTTAAAAAATCTAATTTGGACGCGAATGAAATAAAAAATTACAGACCGATCTCAAACCTCCCGTTCATATCAAAAATACTAGAAAAAGTAGTATCAGCTCAAATTTGCACATTCTTGCAGGATAACAACATCCTTGAAGAATTTCAGTCAGGTTTCAGGCCCCATCATAGCACAGAAACTGCACTAGTTAAGATTACAAATGACTTGTTTTTAGCTTCAGACCAAGGCTGCATCTCATTGCTAGTCCTGCTCGATCTTAGTGCTGCATTCGACACTATAGATCATAATATTCTCATAGATCGCTTACAAAATTATATAGGCATTCAGGGACAGGCACTAAAATGGTTTAGATCTTACCTGTCTGATCGCTACCATTTTGTAGATCTAAATGGAGAACCGTCTGGTATAATGCCAGTGAAATATGGGGTCCCACAAGGGTCAGTTTTAGGACCTCTGTTGTTCTCAATATACATGCTTCCCTTGGGTAACATTATTAGAAGACATGGGATTAGTTTCCATTGTTATGCTGATGATACCCAATTATATATCTCAACTAAACCAGACGAAATACCTAAGTTGTCTAGATTACCTGAGTGTGTCCAGGACATAAAAGATTGGATGACCAATAACTTTCTTTTACTAAATTCAGATAAGACAGAGATATTACTTATTGGCCCAAAAACCAGCACACAACAGCTTTCACAATTCAGCTTGCGCTTAGAAGGATGTACTGTTATTACCAGCTCAGCAGTAAAAGATCTGGGAGTAATATTAGACAGTAACTTGTCTTTTGAAAATCACATTTCAAATATCACAAAAACAGCCTTTTTCCATCTTCGAAATATTGCTAAAGTTAGGAACATCTTATCCGTATCTGATGCAGAAAAACTAGTTCATGCATTCATGACCTCCAGACTGGACTATTGTAATGCATTACTAGGTGGTTGTCCTGCATCCTCAATAAACAAGCTTCAGTTAATCCAAAATGCAGCTGCCAGGGTTCTCACTAGATCCAGAAAATATGATCATATAACCCCAATATTATCATCCCTGCACTGGCTACCTGTTCAGTTTAGAATAAATTACAAAATAGTATTACTTACATACAAGGCCTTAAATGGTTTAGCTCCCACATACCTAACCAGTCTTCTGATACGCTACAATCCACCACGCGCCTTAAGATCACAAAACTCCGGACTTCTGGTAGTTCCCAGAATTTCAAAATCTACAAAAGGGGGTAGGGCTTTTTCATATTTAGCTCCAAAGCTTTGGAATAGCCTTCCAGACAGTGTTCGGGGAGCAGACATGGTTTCTCAGTTCAAAAGTAGACTCAAGACGCATCTTTTTAATCTGGCATACACATAACTCATCCCAGTACTCATACTCCAGTACACCTATACCGAATGGCAACTACGCTAATTCTCCCCATCTGTTCTGTATTTCTCTACCCATCCCGAGGCATCGGGAGATTTTGCCAGCTTCAGTAGACAAAGGCCGACCCTGCGAGGTTCCTGAGGCATCCAGAGAAGGACCAGCTCCAACTGGATTCAGCTTTATGATGGTTGGAGCTACACATGCTGCTCCTGTGCTTCCAGTGATCCAGACCTCATCTGCCCTCTGCACCTACTGACTCGTCCCTATGCTGAACTGGTCTTCATGACAATTTAAATAATTTCTGTCATATTGAATTTTCACCTGCACAACACACAAGATGTTATATCATTTCTATCTGTTATCGCCCAAATGAGGATGGGTTCCCTGTTGAGTCTGGTTCCTCTCAAGGTTTCTTCCTAATGCCATCTCAGGGAGTTTTTCCTTGCCACCGTCGCCGTCACCCTTGGCTTGCTCATCAGAGACATTTCATTCATTCATCTCATTATTATCTGCACATTTTTCTCACACATCCACACTTCCAATTATTTTCTTTTCTATAATTATTATTATTATTTGTTTTTATTTATTTATTTTCTATTATAATTTTATTTATTTATTTATTACTTTATATATAATTATTCTATATATAAAATTTTTTTTTTTTTTGTTTTTTTTTTGTTAAATTTCTTAAATTTTTGTGAAGCTGCTTTGAGACAATGACCATTGTTAAAAGCGCTATATAAATAAAATTGAATTGAATTGAATTGAATAGAGGTGTGTGTGTGTGTGTGTGCTCCTGCATTTCTGCTTTAACACACACCCTTACCCCCGCCAAACACACACACACACACACACACACAGAGCAATTAACACCATGTCATACTCAGTATTCTCCATTGAGGTTTCTCACCTTCCACTCCTTCTAAGTTTGTCTTTGCTCTTTTGATGGAGTTCTTAAAACCCAAAACATTTATTTATACTGAGAAAAAATGATTATGGGAACAGAAAATAATAGTGGGCTGGTAGGAATGTTGTTTTTCATATAACTTAAACGGCTTAATGAAGTTAAATATACACAATAAATTAATAATTGTGTTTGCTTTACATTTGAGCACTCATGTGTAAATAGCTTTTTCATTGTATATACTACCATATAATATAGTTGTGTCTAATACTGTTTTATTCATATAGGATAAATGTTCTTTTTGTGATACGTTAAATGAATCTCTGATTCATTTGTTTTTTTTGAGTGTGAGAAAAAAAAATTCTTAACTCTTTTAACACTAGAATTACCGACTTTTTTATTTTCCGTTGCAAGGCCCGAGGTGTTATTCACCCCGCTGAGATTTTCACAGGTCTTCAGCTTGATTCTCTTCAATCTATTGATGTGCAAACCACCCCATTACCTGTAAGGCCTGGCACGTTTGCATTTGTTTATTCAGAGTAGCTCAGATCCAAGGCAGATCCAAACCTCTGTGTGTGACATGGAAACCTTCAGAAATGCCTGCCGTATTTATACAAAATATCCCACACATTCACTGACCTGCAAATATTAAAGACACACATTCACAATATATGGAAACACAAGTGTGTTATAAAAAACTGAATGAAAAGTTGCTAATACAATGATTTGAATACAATGAAAACTTGATAACACTTGATAACACAAAAGCAAATACAGATGTCGCCTTTAAGACTGCGTGTGTTTTCCCGCGGGATGCCGCAATTTAGCGCGCGGCGTGCCGCGATTTGCCGGGGGCAACATTCAGGAATTTAAAATAAATGTGTTGTGCTTCACTGAATATCCGCCAGATGGCGCATGGAAGGACTTTATCTAAAAGCCGGACCAAGTACAACAATGAATGTAACGACAGTGCTGAATGAACAGTGAACTGCGGATGAACAGTGCTGAAGCGAACATGAATTTTATTTTGTTTTATAATAGATCTTTCATGATGAATGAGTGTATATGTGCTTCATATTATCAAACACAGGCAAAGGAGACAGACATTTTTGAGGGACAGGTCACTGAAAAAAGTAAACCTAGCTATCATTCGTTCAATGTGTTTTTTTTCCTCATTCCATTAGTTTAAAAAAAATAATTTGCTCTTTTAAACTAAATTTATTTATTATATTTATGCTTATGGGTGAATCTTTTTTTTTTTTTACTTTAGTTGAATGCCATTTACAGCAGGGAACCAAAGTGAAATATTTCATTTTGATCAAGGCACTTTTATTAGGTTGAGTGTGATTTGCGCATGCGCAGTCTTTAAACCATAGTTTTGCCGGTATAATTTTATTTCCGCCTCAAACCGGAGCATGACGTTGAAACAAGTAAGGAAGGATATCAGAACCTGTATTTCAGTTACTGTTAGTTAAAGCCCCTGGTTAAACTTAAATGTAATCCATTCACTCAAAGGACTGTAATGGAAAAATGATATTTTAATTATGTATTAATCCTATTTTGATTCTTGTAGTAAGTGTGTAACGTAGGCCGTAGAAGTTTGAACTTGTTTGTCGAAGCTTAGAGACACAAGGCCGAGAACAGAATAGAAACAACCTGATTGTAGTTGTCCATGTGCAAATGATAAAGTATAGACATCTGGTCTGGGTCAGATAAAGAGTCATGAGTTTGAATGCAGGAACTTCACGTACGGGGCGTTGATTATGTTAGCAGAGATGTTTGTGTATAAAATAGGTCAGCTAGAGAAAGAGATTACCTTTTCTCTATGCTGCAACTGTTTGCTGTATGAGACTGGTCCTTCTGCAGAAGTTTGAAATAAAACCTTTGTTACTTTGCTCTTACCCAGTGTATGAATTACTTGTCTTTATATTGTTTTCAGAATTTCCACCACAACTTGGCGTAGTCGGCAGGATTAAGCACAGTGCATCTTTTTACTGTAACATTTGGCATCTCTAATAAAATTGTGTTATACCTCAACCATCGTGCTGTTGACATGTGTGCCGTTTTTTGTTCGAGGAGAAGTAGTGAAACTGCATGTGGAACCAATAAAGTTAAATCACTGTACCCTACTATGTCCCTAGAAGCTGTTACAGCTTTTTCAGCAGCTGCAACGGCTCTTAAACACATTGGTAATTGGTAATCCTGCTGCTACAGGATCTAGTTTTGCTGAAAAATAGGCCACAGGCCTAAGTTTACTCCCATGTTCTTGCAATAGCACAGACGTCATACAACCTCGCTTTTCATCCACTGTCTGCACAAAAGGTTTATTTGGATTGGGGATCCCCAAAGTAGGTGTGGTTTGTAGTGTCAATTTCAAATTAGTGAATGCCTTTTCTGCCTCTTGAGTCCAACTAAGTGCACTGTGGGCCTGTAGGCCCTTCCCATGAGCTATCTCACTCAAGGGAGCCTCGAGGATTGCATAGTTAGGAATGAACGTTCTGCAATATGAACACATGCCCAAAAATGACATAAGTTGTTTTTTTGTTTTTGGTTTTGGAATTTCTTGAATTGCTTTTACTCTGTTTGGACCTAAAGTTTTACCTTGTTCTGATATCAGATGCCCCAAGAATTTTACCTGCTGTTGTACAAACTGTAATTTAGATAGACTTGCCTTGTGATCCTTTTTTGCTAGGTGACAAAGCAAGGCTATGGTGTCCTTTTCACATTGCTCTTTAGATGGCGCTGCTATCAAGCAATCATCAACATATTGAAGAAGGCTTGACCCTGGGGACAGGGTCAACGATTCCAGACTTTTTCTTAATGCTTCATTGTAAATTGTGGGTGACTCTGAGTACCCCTGGCATAATCTCGAGAACGTATAGGGTCTCCCCTTAAATGAAAACGCAAACCAGTACTGGCTGTCAGGGTGAACAGGAACGCTAAAAAATGCATTGGCCAAATCTACAACTGAAAACCACCGGCTGCCCGGTGGGATTTGTGCTAGGATAGTGTATGGATTCGGGACATTTGGAGCTCTTGGTATTATTGCATCATTTACTGCCTGAAGGTCCTGCACAAATCTCCAATCATCAGGTTCACCTGGAATTTTTACTTTTTTCACTGGAAAGATTGGTGTTCTAACTGGTGAGTCTTCACATGGGATTATCACTCCAGCCTTTAATAAAGAATTAAACACGGGAGTAATGCCTTCTATCGCCTCAGGTTTCAATGGGTACTGTGTTTTACAAGGCCTATAATCTGATTTTGGTGTAATTTTTACTGGTTCAACATCACATATGAGTCCCACATCATGTTTTCCCTTTGCCCAAAGACTCTCTGGCACTGTTTTTAGCCTTGGGTCGCTTATCTCTATCTGTGGGAAGCTCCAATTCACTCTGTCATGATTCAATGTTGACACCGGAATTATCTCTACAGCTCTCTTAGCTTCTACCAACCAGTTCAGACCGACCTTGTATGTGTTATTTGTTTTACTATACCAAGTTTCTGTGTTTCCCACACGAACCCAATCATTAATTCTGAGGTTATTCAACACCCACGGTCCCAATTCTTGCCATTCATTTTTGTTATTTTTAGATAATGACACATGAGGATGTGACCCTTCTATGGTAAATGGGTGTGGCATGCCAGTTCTTACATTTACTCTAGAGAGGTCTATAGATACGGCGCATCTATATTGGTCCCAATATAGATCTTGAAACAATAGCATGTCTGGGTTTTGTAGTTCTCTAAACCATTCACTCTCATACTCATTATCAGGCTTTTCGAAATGAATGTGTGCAGTGCAGTGCAAATCATGTTCAGACATAAAACTTGTGTTAGTAGGGTTAGTGCGGTCATGTGCTGCTTCCACAAGCGTCTGGTTCACTGAACTCATAATAGATTGAGCCCATATCCACTCATACATCAATGGCTTGGTGTCATATTTCACCCCTTGAATTTCTACTTCATCTTTCTCTACTACTTTTAACCCTCCTGGGGTACTAATCAAACTCAATCCCAATTTGTTTATTAAATCACGCCCCAGGAGATTAATAGGACAACAACTAGAAAGCAAGAATGAAAATTTGAATTTTTCTCCTTTATCAGTTTCACACTTGAGGGGTGTAGAAAATTTTTCCTTTACCATGACACCAGATGCCCCTACTGAGTTCAGGTACCGTCCACTCGTTTTTACTGGCTCACTTAACTGACTAGATCTTATCACAGAGTTTCCTGCTCCAGAATCTACCAGAAACATAATCTTTTCTCCTGCAACATTCATCATATACACAGGCATTTGCTTATATGACTCATCACCATACTTTGCGTAAGTGCCAAGATGTTCTTGCACATTTTCTAGTCTTAATATAGTTTGTGAAATAAGTTCAGAAAGGTTAGTTGAAGAGGTTAGCTCTAGCGAATCTTCATTGCAAAGCATTAAAGGTTTTGACTCACCCTCTCCTTCGGGTCTGCTCCCCACGGCCCCGTCCTTTTTCTGTCAATTTCCACTCTGATCCTCACCTCTCCTAATCCATTCCTCTCCTCTGCTCCTTCTCGGACAGTCTCTAATCCAATGGTTTTCACTTCCGCATCCATAACAGCCATTTGTTCTCCCACGTCCACGTCCACGGCCTCCTCGTCCTCTTCCACGTCTCCTGTACTGTCCATCCGTAGTTTGTCTTACCATCTGCAACACTGCCAGCTGTGCACTGTGACTCTCGTCTTCTCTCTTCTTGTTGCGCTTATCTTGTTCTTCTGATATCAGCTTTTCCGCGTGTATTGCATGTTGTTCAATGAGACTAAGTTTTCCAGTGTCCCATCCAACGCATGTGTTTTTCACTTTCTGAGTGATGTCCTCCTGTAATCCATTCATGAAACTGTTCCTCAAATGTGCTTCATACGGTGAGATTGCTGCCACAGACATGTCTGCAGGCCTCTCCAACCCGCTGTTTGCATCATGTACCTCAGTGAGACGGGTGAGATAGTTTGACACGCTCTCTCCTGGTTGTTGTTTGCACATTGATATTTTAGTCATATCCATTTTTGCTGGGAACGCTTCTTTACACGCTGTTGTAAGGCACACCACAAAACCGTTAAATGCTTGGTTTTCTTCATGATCAGCCTGAGCTTGCCGTGCGAAAACATTGTCCGTTGGCCAGGAATACTTGATCTTTGCAAAGTCCGCACCTAGTTTTCTCCCCAAAAGTCGTCGCATTTCATAAGATGTCGGGCGAAACTCTGAGCAAAATCTGCTCATTTCATCACCGAATTTCTGTCCTCCCACCTCTCTCGGGTCTGGGAGTTGTCCATGTGCATTTTCGATGTCCTTTATTGTCCATGGTCGGTGAACAAGCATCGCTGTTCCATCCGCCCCTGCTACTTCCATCATTGGAGCAGTGATTACTTGATGAACATTTCCTGTAGCTCCTAAGAGTTCCTCTCTCTCGTCCTCGCTGTCATCAGGTGGTGGTTGTCGATCAGCCTTTTCTCTTTTCAGCTGAGCCTTGGTTCGAGTATGTGACGAAATTGGAGACAGAGCCGTCATTGCTGTGCTGGCTGTGCTGGGGCCTTGGGCCTGCCGAGAAGTCTCTTGTCCATGTTGTCTTACTGGATCTGCTGTAGGGGCTATCTGCCTAAGAGCTGGGGGTCGCGGGGGGCAGCCGTCCAGGTCGGGATCTGAAATAGACTTAACACACTGAAAAGAATCAATGTTTTGTGCTTGCATTTTAGGTTGTATGCGTTTTTCTCTAAGTTCTGCTTCTGCCTTCCACATATTAAATCCTACCCAATTAATGTTTACTTTGTTTTTTTTCTTTTTGTTATTGTAATTATCAATCTCTTTTTGTTGCAATCTTGCGTTCAATAATTCTATCTGGCGCCGGCTAAAACTCCCTGCTTCAGGAAAGCCACACCCCCTTATCCACATTTCTACTTGGGTCACAGCCTCAGGGCCATAATTTCTAAACATAAATTGGATGTTAGGTTTATCACAACCCCATGGAATTTTTTCTTTAGTTTTAGTTTTGCTGTTACCCATGATTTTTACTTGTCAATTTGCACGTGCCACTAACTCACAGTGAGCTCTCACAGTTTCCCTGACTGCTACCGGTGCAGCGGTTTGCACTCTGCCATAAAGTCCTCTTGACTTTACCGGTGCACTTTACTCTCTACCTTAATTTACCTCAACAGTCCCCTTGACTGTTTTTCCCGTAAAGTCCTCTTGACTTTTACGTGTGCACCTTGCAACCCTGCACTCTGACTTGCTTTTACCTCCGGAGGTCCTCACACCGAGCACGTCTGCTGCGGGGCCAAGTTTTTCGGAAACGAGACAAACCCTGTACCCTATCTCTCTCTTTTGTGTGCCTTTGCACCTTTTTGGGTACTTTTCACGAATCCCAGACTCGTGTGATAGATCCAAGTTTAAATCTATCCCAGCCACTGTGAGAAAGCGCACTTCTTACAACTATAATTGTAACTCAATTACAACTTACTTTAACTTTAACAATTACAATTTACTTTAACTTTAACAATTACAATTTAAGAAAAATTATTTCCTTACCACACTAATTTAGTTCTTTCAACTCCGGTGTTGAGGTGACATGGTGAATCCCCGGTCCTCTCACGCTAGGATGTCAATTAGGCGTTCGAGATGAAGTGAAAAGCCTCCAAGGCGTCAGTGCACGTGCGCCTCCCCGGGATTCTCCAATGCCCTCCTCAAACACGGAGAACTGCCGACTACGCCAAGTTGTGCTTAATCCTGCTACTCTTCTTCCTACAGAAGGCGATGGTGAACCACATGACTGTGTAGCTGTAACTAATGAAATTTGCAGCCCAAGACCTGATTAACAAGATATTCCTTTGCAGAATGCAGAAATGGAAGTGTTTGTAGATGGATCAGCATTCAGGAACAAACAAACAGGCCAAAATTGCGTAGGGTATGCCGTGGTAACTGCATATGGTATATTAAAATCAGAGCCACTTCCTAAACATCTATCTGCACAAGCAGCAGAGCTCATTGCTTTAACAGAGGCATGTAAACTTGCTGAGGGTAAAACAGTCACTATATATACTGACAGTCAGTTCGCTTTTGGGGTAACTCACGATTTTGCAACACTGTGGAAGCACAGGGGGTTTCTTACATCATCAGGGAAGCCCATAGCGCATCACGGCCTGATTTCTGACCTCCTGAAGGCAATCCAATGAGCAAACAATGATCCAATTTCACAGGGAAACTCAAGAGCAGATGCAGCAGCAAAGACAGCGGCATCGAGACCACTTAATGACAATGTTAACATGTGCATGACTAAATCTTCTGTTCCAACAGCTGATTTACAGGATTTGCAGACACAAGCTACCCCAGCAGAAAAGCAAGACTGGTCGAAGGCTGGGGGAAAAGTGAGGAATGGGGTATGGTACGGCCCCAATAACAAACCTTGTTTACCAAAAGCTTTATTTCCTCATTATGCAAAATTGACACATGGTAAGGACCATGTTTCAAAAGGGGGAATGGCTGATAGTATATCTCTGTGTTGGTATACTAGAGGCTTTACAAATTACTGCCAAAAATACTGTGAAAAATGTGTAATTTGTGCGACTAATAACATAGGGAGAGGAATTAAGATCAGTCAAAGTGCACACCCACAACCACAAAGGCCTTTTGAACATATACAAATGGATTTCATAGAACTAACACCAAGTGAAGGGAAGAAATATTGTTTGGTATTAGTTGATATGTTTTCTAAATGGGTGGAAGCTTTCCCTACATCCAAACAAGATGCTAGTGCAGTAGCAAAAGCATTGCTATCTGAGATTATCCCACGCTGGGGAATCCCTGAAAAAATAAGTAGCGACAATGGCACGCCCTTTGTAAACCAGGCTCTCCACCAAGTAGGAGAACGTCTGGGAATAGATTTAAGACAGCATTGTGCATACCACCCAGCTAGTGGGGGTGCAGTAGAAAGAGAAAATGCCACATTAAAGAACAAACTTGCAAAATGCTGTGATGAAACGGGAATATCATGGACCAAAGCACTTCCCATAGTACTAATGTACATGAGAACTAGAGTAAGGGGGAGAGCAAAATTAAGCCCTTTTGAGATTTTGTTTGGCAGACCACCCAATACTGGAATTGGACCAAAACCCATCACTAGAAATCTAACAGGTCATTGTGAAGATGAAATGTTGTGTTATTGTGCAAAACTCTCTGCTGTTTTATCTCAAGTACAGGCCCAAGTGAAAGAGGCCTTGCCACAACCAGCAGAGGGAATCCTGCATAACCTGAAGCCAGGGGACTGGGTAGTGGTAAAAGACTTCAGGAGAAAGAGTTGGAGAGCTAGAAGGTGGCTGGGACCGTTCCAGGTGCTCCTTGTGACGCAGACAGCAGTTAAGGTAGCGGAAAGAGCAACATGGATACACGCCAGCCACTGTAAGCGCGTCCTAGAACCAGAGAATCAAAAGAGAGAGCACACAGAGGTCAACAAGGGTGAACAGTGAAGTGCTAGTAACCTCTCCTGTAAACCCCAACAGACCTTCACCTGCACGCAAAGTGCATGGGTCAGAAGAACCAACGAGAGTGACAGAAACAACGCAGAACCACGACTCTCCACTCAAATTCATCGCAACAATAAGTACACTACATTTGAGAACAACACATGAAGAAATTGTAAGGTGTCAAAGTAGCAGTAGTGACATATTGGTGACATATAAAAGTAATTAGAGTTAAAAGTAAGTGTTGTATCTAATGATAAGATAGAAGACTGATTTAAGAAAATAATAATAATAATAATAATACATCAGTGACTGAGAGTATTCACATTACAGACATTGAATTGACTGGACTGGACGGTAAGAAAAATAAAAAATAAAAATGAGAAATCAATTCCAACAACACCCCAAAGTAATCTGGGTGGCCTTAGGAGTAATAATAGTTATGGTTATCCTGATATGCTTTACTGAGAACACTGAGAGAAACGGACATGATAAAATCTATTTAACAAACTCAAGCCACATGCATTTAACTAGAATAAAGAGAAAAGACAGCATGATAAAAAGGCATAACGCTAATCTCAATAGATGTGTTGGGAATTGGGGATGTGCTCTATCATTAGACATTGCTGATAATATGACAGATATACACAATGGCTCGTGCTGGATATGCCATGCCATGTCCTCGAGCTGGGTAGCATTGCCCCTTAATAATGTCACAGCAGCAGAAGCAAATGCAGACAACACGTCTTGTATCATACCGATAACCACCGTGGCCATCTTACAGATATCTGCATACTACAAACAAACAGGGAGGCCAACCTTAGCAGTCCCTGGGTGTAATTATTCCAATAATCTATGTTTTGACGCGACAGGGAGCTATTGTTCCCCATTGCCTGTTAAGAAATATGAAGACAATTCTACTTATATGGTCCCTTGGCAAAAAGGAGACACTTGCGTTGTGCAAGATCAAAAGGAAAATGGGGAACCTGACTTAGGATGGTCTGAGTGCACCACTTACGTTCGTATAACCAATCGTTCAAAAGGTAGGTCACCTAAATGTAGTATAGATGGTAATTATTTTCCAAATGATGGTAGTTGTCCGTTCATAGAACTATCGTCAACAAACACAGTAATGTGGGTGTGTGGGTTAAACGCATATGTGACCTTACTTAGTTATTTCAATTGGACAGGCTCATGTTATCCTGCATATGTAACTCCTAGTGTGTCAGTACACACAGAAAATCCGTGGGGGCCACGGATGTTAGAAAATAGACGAAAAAGAGATATCCCTATTAAATTTCATGGTTACACTTTAGGAGACCCGTGGACTAGCCCAGGAGTAAATGTAGGCTGGTCACTCTTCCTCGGCGGAGGAACAACTGTAGCCCTAAACAAGGTAAATGGTTTAGCATACATGTTACTGATACTAAAAAATGATACCGTAAATGCCTTGCAGTTAGTAAATGATGAACTTAAGCAGGTTAGAGAGATCACAATTCAAAATAGAATGGCTCTGGATATTTTACTGGCCGAGAGAGGTGGCGTGTGTAAAGTTCTAAACACCTCTTGTTGTTTTTATATTCCTGACAATCATCAGAATATCAGTAACATCATAAACCACATGAAGAAGGCTTTGCAACCACCTCCCCAAGTAGAATCTTGGATCTCGTGGTTAACGCAGTTATGGGGAGGCTGGGGTTATTGGCTGGTTTATAGTGTTTTACCAATCGGGATTATGATCTTGTTAGGCCTCTGTATAACACCCTGTATTTGCAGATGTATACAGGGACTAGTTCTGAACACAGTAAATTATTAAATGTTAAGACAGACTGACAACATAGAACGGAAAACGGACTGGGACGACCCGACTTCTGACAGAGTTCAAAATTCCGGTGACTATCATTTTGAATGTTTAGATCATGATATGGAAGAAGACATAATGTAAATCTTTAGAGAAATGTCAAGCATGTATATTTAAGTAGGTTGCAAATTTTTTTATGCTTTTGTGTCAGGGGTCTATCCCCATAAAGACAGCTGTAGTGTCCTCTGTGTGCATTAGAGTGCTAGTGATGATGTTGTTAAAAACCTAGGTTGGAGAGACAATATCTGATGAAATTTACCTAATGCATAGCTTATTAGTATTGTTTTGAATTGTAGAATTAAAATATTTAGGTTGTCATAGAATGACAAAAGGGGGAAATTGTAATGGAAAAATGATATTTTAATTATGTATTAATCCTATTTTGATTCTTGTAGTAAGTGTGTAACGTAGGCCGTAGAAGTTTGAACTTGTTTGTCGAAGCTTAGAGACACAAGGCCGAGAACAGAATAGAAACAACCTGATTGTAGTTGTCCATGTGCAAATGATAAAGTATAGACATCTGGTCTGGGTCAGATAAAGAGTCATGAGTTTGAATGCAGGAACTTCACGTACGGGGCGTTGATTATGTTAGCAGAGATGTTTGTGTATAAAATAGGTCAGCTAGAGAAAGAGATTACCTTTTCTCTATGCTGCAACTGTTTGCTGTATGAGACTGGTCCTTCTGCAGAAGTTTGAAATAAAACCTTTGTTACTTTGCTCTTACCCAGTGTATGAATTACTTGTCTTTATATTGTTTTCAGAATTTCCACCACAGGACATTTCTGCTTCAAACCAAAAGTTCACCGTGTCACATGACCTCATGACGCAGCATTATCACGGACTGAATCACGTTCTGCTGGCGGCCCTAGTTTTTCAAAGAAAACTCCTTTAAACCAGGTAAGAAAGCAAACTCATGTCATTTCTATGTTAAATGTATCTCTTCTATGAGCAAATTCATGGTTTATGTCAGGAACAACTACTTTGTAGATTGAGTTTTGTGTCCGTGTTTGCTACTGTAGCTAAAAACACCTATATTACCTACATTAGCATTAGCTAACTAACGCGGTGATTTTCAACACCGGAGTTTCTACAGTAAGTCGGCGATGCCGAATAACATGAAAATAATTATATTTAAGTACCGTTGGTTAACGATGTAAAAATTAATAGGAAAGTGACGTAAACATAGAACAAGCTAATTTGGGGTGAGTGCTGTTTGTAGTGTATTTATAGTTATTCTTAAAACCTTCTGGACTTGCTAATGTGTAAGTAATGTAATATCACTAAAACTATTTTCCCTCGTATAAAACGGGGCTTTAACACATGTTCCTGACATACTGGTGGCACTTTATGTCACGTTTTTAATGGTATCAGTATATAAATATTGGCATAAATTTGACATGTTGATTTAACGTTACTTCAAGTACATTTTAGCCATTACGATGTCATGAAATAACTTTAAAAGTAAACATAATCTTTATGCACTTTTGTGTTTACAGGTCTGTTAGCTTTTCTGAAAGGGCATTATTTTACCCATACTGCTTTCTATACATTGTGTAATTATGATTTGCTAACATAAGAACTTGAGCCAGTCCAATTTTTGTGTTTACCTTTTTTTTTAAGATCAGTAATGAGTTTCTGAGAATTATATCTGCTCCACTTCAAGCAAGATTACTGGTTTCCTTGGACAAGCAACACTACAAACTAATTGAGATCATCAGAAACTAGGGAGGAACCCGTCAGAGAGAAGACTAGAGATATAATCTTCATCTTCAAGTTTTTGATCTGGTATGTACGTGCTCAAAAAAGCAGAAATTAGCTTGGTGTCAAATGTAATATTGTGAATGGAAGCCACAGGACCTGAGCAAGGCATCCAAATCAAGTTGGCTGTGATGCACTAATTTAAAACATAACTAGCAGAATAAAACTCTTTAGTTTAACTTGTTCACAGGTTAGTGTATGCTGTCTGAATACAGGTTTCAATGTCTGCCATGTTCATTTTATCACACTTTTCAAGCCTAACATAACCAACAATACTATGTTTGTTTTTATATCCCTAGAGCCTGGAGGTGATTATCTCCTGAAATGTCTTATGGTGTATTTGAGTGGCAGATGTGGACCAGCTGATTAAGCACTGGTAAGCATTTGTTCATGAAGCATTTCATCCTTAGGACTGAAAAATGTTACTGAATTGATAACTTAGCCTTGTTTAAAGGTCCAGGTGGCAGCTTGGTGGTGCTGGGGTTTGAACCTGTGAGCTTCCAATCAGTATACCAACATCCAAAAACCATACAATACCTCTGCCCCTTCATATTGACAGATATGAGGTCATTGGTTTTATCAGCTGCAGCCTACAACCTTTTTTTTAAATTTTTTTAATCAGTATTTATTAACATTAGTTACATACATTCTCCTAAACCTTGTGGAAAGAATTCACAGAAGAGCAGAAGCTGTTATAGCTGCAAAAGCCCAACATCATATTAAACCCTATGAATTAAGAAGTGGATGTTACTCAAGTTTATATTAATACTTAAAATGATAAACTTTATCATTAATACATAATGTGTCTGTATATGTATGTCAGTTGTTTTGGCTTATTCATTGAGCTAATTACATTTATCATGCTGCACCATAATCCTAGGTGTTTTTTTCACTCATATGGAGCATTAAGTGATTTTAGATGCATACATCAGACACTGTTTTGCCAAATAGAGCAACTTGTCTAACGAATGTCCTTTCTTTTATTAGGTTGTTCAGAAAGATGAAGCTCAGGCAGAACTTCACAGGAAATCAGGATTGTGACTTATTGAGTTTCCATCAGTCGCACATGAATGTTCCATGTTGTTTTACCTCTGCTGATTTTGTTTCGGGAACATTTCCTAATTTTCTTTTCAGTCCAATTAATAAATGTATGTTGCAAAGTTGAGTGTTACTATTTGTAATTTTATGGAGTAATTTATTTGTCGCAGAGTATTTAGTTTGGTTCTTCTTCAGCAGGTTTGACAAGGACAAAATGTACCCATTGCAAAATTAAATTTGTGGATAAATGTGTCACGTTTCCCTTTTCTACCTTGTCTGTGTCGGGCGTGATTTCGTGGCATGACTGCGGAGGCGAGCTGACGGTTAACAAAGTCCTTTTATTTAAACAAAACATAAACATAAACAGGACCAAATCCCTCCAACACAAACTAATCAACTTAAGACAATACAGACAAATGCTAGACACCTGACTGGAGTTCAGCCAGACTATTTATCTCAAACTAAAACCTAATCATCAAATTAACTTCCCTCGGTTCAGGTGAGCCTCTACATCACCTGACCGAGGTGTAAACTGGGAAACGAAGTAAAACTCAACATAAACAAGACTACAACTCAGAACATACACGGGCGTTAGGCGCCCTCTAGGGGTTAACCGTTACATTATCCCCCCCAAAAAAATGCTCCTCCGGAGCATCACCGGAGGCCCCGGACACCCACCCCAATGTTCTACCTTCCACCTCCTGACCAGGAGGCTGGGTGACGGGGCTGGAGGCGTGCTCAGCGGTTGCTGAGCTGGAGACGTGCTCGGCGGCTGCCGACGCGCTGGAGATGTGCTCGGCGGCTGCCGACGCGCTGGAGACGTGCTCGGAGGCTGCCGCGCTGGGGACGGCATTGAGTTCGACGGCGGCGGCACTGGAGCTGGCTCTGAGCTCGACGGTGGCGCTGGAGCTGGCTCCGAGCTCGACGGTGGCGCTGGAGCTGGCTCCGAGCTTGATGGCGGCGCTGGCGCTGACTCGGAGCGCGGCGGCGGCGCTGGAGCTGGCTCGGAGCTCGACGGCGGCTGCGGCGCTGTCTCGGAGCTCGATGGCGGCGGCGGCTCAGCGTCGTCCTCAAAGCCGGGAGGCGGCGGAAGAACGGGTGCGTGGGACAGCGGCTGCTGACACGCTAGCTCGCTGTCCTCAAAGCCGGAAGGCGGCGGCAGAACGGGTGCGTCGGTCAGCGGCTGCTGACACGCTAGCACGCTGACCTCGAAGTCTGGAGGCGGCGGTAGAGCGGGTGCGTGGCACAGCGGCTGCTGACACGCTAGCGCGCTGTCCTGGATGTCCTCCGCGCCGATCCCAGGCAGTGGCGGAATGGGGAGCATGTCTTCCGGGTCCGAGAGAGGGAGGACCTCCGGGACTACAGCCTGGCTCTCCCGAACCTGGACGAGCAACTGTTGGAGCCGCACCACCTGCTCCCGCAGGTCTCGGATGCGCTCCCCGTTGCCCTCCGCCCACTGCCTGTAGCACTCTCCCGTCTCTCCCTCGGCTGTCACACCCCTCCATGGCGTGCGCCGGATGGCGAACCCGCTGCCTTTCCAGCCATGTCCCGCCATCCTCTCACTCTGCGTCACGTTCTTCTCCTCCTCCCTCTCCGCCCCCTCGGCGTACCTGGAATTTTCCCGGCCTTGCCAGAACTCCATCTCGCCATGCTCCTCGCTGTCCTCCAGCAGCCCCTCCTGCTCCACCAGCAAGCTGTATTCCCAGCCACAGTACATCTCTTCCTCGTCGTCCTCCAGCCCGCTGTAAATCCAGCCGCTATACATCTCTTCCTCGCTGTCTTTCCGCCATTCCGCCAGCTCGGGCGAGATCATTACAGCGCTCCCCCCAAAAATTGTTCAGGGGGAAATCCTCCACCATGCCACTTGGTAGGTCTAGCATTCTGTTACGTTTCCCTTTTCTACCTTGTCTGTGTCGGGCGTGATTTCGTGGCATGACTGCGGAGGCGAGCTGACGGTTAACAAAGTCCTTTTATTTAAACAAAACATAAACATATACAGGACCAAATCCCTCCAACACAAACTAATCAACTTAAGACAATACAGACAAATGCTAGACGCCTGACTGGAGTTCAGCCAGGCTATTTATCTCAAACTAAAACCTAATCATCAAATTAACTTCCCTCGGTTCAGGTGAGCTTCTACGTCACCTGACCGAGGTGCAAACTGGGAAACGAAGTAAAACTCAACATAAACAAAACTACAACTCAGAACATACACGGGCGTAGAGGGCCTAGGGGTTAACCGTTACAAAATGCAGACAAATCTTTTTTTTCCTCTCAATTTCAAATTCAGTTAGCAGTGTTGAATGACTGTTGGTGTTTATACATTTTGAAAAAAAAATCTTAATGTTAACATTTTGGATGAAAATATGTTCATTCCACAAATAATTGTTTATATAAAGAAATGTGTTTTGAGTGTAAATCAATATGTAATTAAGTTTTTTATGCTTTTATATTTAAATTATGAATGCCTTAAATCTTTATTTGATGCAGCTTAAAAAAAGGTCATTTGCTCAACCATTCAAAAGTGGTTTATATCAAGTTTATAATTTCAGGTTAGATTTAGTAGAATATTTACATTAAGTAATATAGCCAACTCATTTATTTAGATTTAGAACAACTTAAAAAATTTGGTTTGTTTCACCTTCAGAAATTAGTTTACATGAACTTAAAATTTTTAAGTTAGAGTAAAAGGTTTATTTACATTACGTCAATGCTAAAATATTAGGTGTGACAGATTACTTCAATTGTTTTAATATAGGCTTTAATCTTCAATATAGCCAGTGCTACTGTATATTTTTTTCAGTAGGGTCAATCAGATGTACAGTGTCGGGTAAGTGTGCACTGTACCCAACACGTGTGGGTGCTTTTATTGAAGGGATAATGACAGATAATTTTTTTTTTTTTTTGGGTGAACAATTTCTTTAATGTTTTTGCTGTTGTGGCTTTTCAGTAGAAAGTAATAGGCTCACAAATTTACAGTATGATCTTTCAATTTAACAAGTGTAATGTAAACAAGTTAGTTATTATGAGTATGGAAAACATATTTTCCTGCATTTTTTCCGGAAACTTTATTTGCCATCTACGTACATTAACTCATGCTAGGGTACTTTTACTATGCTGAAATACAATTGAAAGCTATTTATTCGTTTATCTTTGATTTGCTTACTTACTTAGAGAGATTCAGGTTGATTTTGCACATTTTTCCTTTTCAAATGCAGATTAACGTGCATATCAGCTGGATAACTAGCGAATGCTTTAGTAATGGGCTCTAAAAGACAATGGAACATTACAGAACGTGCGAGTTGACGCCCATGCACAGATCAGATTCTCACTTTCCACATCACTATGACATACATTGCCAGGATAAATACAGTCCATCCACACGTACAGTAGAAGCATTTCAAAATGACCAAGATCAGTAAGCTTCATTCTCAAGACATCAGGACAATGAAGTCTGCTGGAAGTTCCAGTCGCGAAATACACCACCATCTGAAATCTGTTGGTGTAGATGTAACATTGAGTACCATCAGAAGACATTATAAAGACATAAAAAGTCTGCCTTTCAACATGCACCCCCCACCCCCAAAGACTAAGCTCCTGCTGGTATATAGCTCTTAAGGTCACTGAGGCACGCAAACCCCCTGACCACAATAAGGTGGCAATCCCTCAGGGGGGAAGATGAAAAATACAAATTAAATAAATAAAATATCCTTAATCCAGATTTTATCAATCAACGACATAATATTTATCTTAGCTGGATGGTCTAATTCTCAAAACCGTTTAACCTAAAGAAAAACATAACACACTATAACTAGAATATTTACAAAACTGAAAGGTTTTTAAATAAAAAAAAACCTCATAACTCAAAAAGATCATATTATGTTTTTATATATTTTTTATTTTTATTTTTTTATAGTAACTGAACAGCTCTCTTCTCTCCAATCCACTCCTAAACCACAGTCTCCTATTTTTTCTCTGTGCGCGCGCTGCAGACTTTGAATGAATACACGCAGTGGAGGTTTTACGTATTTAAAACGTAAAAAGGTGTCTCCATCATAAATAGACATGAATGAACTGTATATACAGTGGCGTGAAAAACTATTTGCCCCCTTCCTGATTTCTTATTCTTTTGCATGTTTGTCACACTTAAATGTTTCTGCTCATCAAAAACCGTTAACTATTAGTCAAAGATAACATAATTGAACACAAAATGCAGTTTTTAAATGAAGGTTTACGTTATTAAGGGAGAAAAAAAACTCAAAATCTACATGGCCCTGTGTGAAAAAGTGATTGCCCCCCTTGTTAAAAAATAACTTAACTTTGGTTTATCACACCTGAGATCAATTTCTGTAGTCACCCCCAGGCCTGATTACTGCCACACCTGTTTCAATCAAGATATCACTTAAATAGGAGCTACCTGACACAGAGAAGTAGACCAAAAGCACCTCAAAAGCTAGACATCATGTCAAGATCCAAAGAAATTCAGGAACAAATGAGAACAAAAGTAATTGAGATCTATCAGTCTGGTAAAGGTTATAAAGCCATTTCTAAAGCTTTGGGACTCCAGTGAACCACAGTGAGGGCCATTATCCACAAATGGCAAAAACATGGAACAGTGGTGAACCTTCCCAGGAGTGGCCGGCCGACCAAAATTACCTCAAGAGCACAGAGACAACTCATCCGAGAGGCCACAAAAGACCCCAGGACAACATCTAAAGAACTGCAGGCCTCACTTGCCTCAATTAAGGTCAGTGTTCACGACTCCACCATAAGAAAGAGACTGGGCAAAAATGGCCTGCATGGCAGATTTCCAAGGCGCAAACCACTTTTAAGCAAAAAGAACATTAAGGCTCGTCTCAATTTTGCTAAAAAACATCTCAATGATTGCCAAGACTTTTGGGAAAATACCTTGTGGACCGACAAGACAAAAGTTTTACTTTTTGGAAGGTGCGTGTCCCGTTACATCTGGCGTAAAATTAACACAGCATTTCAGAAAAAGAACATCATACCAACAGTAAAATATGGTGGTGGTAGTGTGATGGTCTGGGGTTGTTTTGCTGCTTCAGGACCTGGAAGGCTTGCTGTGATAGATGGAACCATGAATTCTACTGTCTACCAAAAAATCCTGAAGGAGAATGTCCGGCCATCTGTTCGTCAACTCAAGCTGAAGCGATCTTGGGTGCTGCAGCAGGACAATGACCCAAAACACACCAGCAAATCCACCTCTGAATGGCTGAAGAAAAACAAAATGAAGACTTTGGAGTGGCCTAGTCAAAGTCCTGACCTGAATCCTATTGAGATGTTGTGGCATGACCTTAAAAAGGCGGTTCATGGTAGAAAACCCTCAAATAAAGCTGAATTACAACAATTCTGCAAAGATGAGTGGGCCAAAATTCCTCCAGAGCGCTGTAAAAGACTCGTTGCAAGTTATCACAAACGCTTGATTGCAGTTATTGCTGCTAAGGGTGGCCCAACCAGTTATTAGGTTCAGGGGGCAATTACTTTTTCACACAGGGCCATGTAGGTTTGGATTTTTTTTCTCCCTAAATAATAAAACCCCTCATTTAAAAACTGCATTTTGTGTTTACTTGTGTTATCTTTGACTAATAGTTCAATGTGTTTGATGATCAGAAACATTTTGTGTGACAAACATGCAAAAGAATCAGAAATCAGGAGGGGGGCAAATAGTTTTTCACACCACTGTATATATATATATATATATATATATATATGTGTGTGTGTGTGTGTGTGTATGTGTATGTGCAGGGCCATGCAGAGACGTTTAAAGGGGCGGGTGCTCAAAGTTAAAAAAGATAGAACATGCTGAATAACAACAATTCACATTCATAACGAATATGGAATTGCATCATACTGTATGACTGTTATCAGGTCGGGACAATGCAAAGCAAACGTAGCCTATGTTTTACCTGATGGCGTACAATGTTGCTGTTGATTATTATATTATTAGTAATAATTTTTAAGAGTCTATACACATAAAACACACAAACATGCACATGCAGTGCTTATTAAATGTTTAAACTGTAGAGGTACAATAATTTTACTGCTGGAAAATCAGCATTTTATCTAATTTTAAATATAAACCTAATATTATCTGTTACTTAATATATTTTCTTTAAAAACAGTGTTTTTTTATATCATAAATATAATAATCCATAATTATGTGGATATCCATAGTAGATGGCTTTTAGTGAAATAAAACTGTAACTTACTTTAAAACTAAACATGGTCCCTAAAACGGAGCTCTGGACACAGACCCCCCTGTAACCCCCTTACCCAGTTAGCTAGCAGTTAATGACCACCACTACTTGTGCAGTTCATAAAAGGACAGGTAATGTTTGTCGTGCTGTTGCCCAAACAGCACGCTCATTTATTTCAATTCATTTGTTGTTATAGACTATAGTGTGCGCTGTACACCCTATTTACTGTTTTGCTACAGTCTGCACCTTCCAGTTAATTTGCCTGCTTCTCCTCCAGCTCCACACCGCCCAGCCTGAAGAAAACGCGCGTGCACTTTGCGTGCTCGTACCCGGCTCGTAACGAGCGCGCTCTGCCCTCAAGGGCGAGCATTGGTCAATGGCAGGCATGTGACTGATGCAAGCCAGATCCTTTTATTTAGCAAAATTGAGATTAATAGTTACATTTTATTGTTGAGGGGCAAAGACAGGGCTCCATACACACATACACAGAAAAAAGGGCACTTGAGGCATCCTGGAGGAAAGGGGCGGGTGCTCAAGCACCCGCCGCCCTCCCCCCTCTGCACGTGCCTATATGTGTGTGTGTGTGTGTGTGTGTGTGTGTCTTTACAGTATATACAACGTGAAAGCGCGCTCAGTTACAGCTCAGTCCCTCTTCTCACCTTTAGGTGTGATGTTATCAAACCGGTTTCGGATGGGGGAATTGGCACAATTCAGGGGTTTAAAACTATTTAACAAGACCGAGACGTCTCTGCCTAAAATGTATTTCTCCAGCAAAACATAGATTAAATAGAAATAAAATGTTAAATATAAATAATATTGATCTTAGCTGGATGGTCTAATTCTCCAAACCGTTTAAGATAGACTTAACACCCTATAACTAGAATATTTACAAAACTGAAAGGTTGTCTTATGAATAATAAAAAACAACAACTCATAACTCAAAAAGATCATATGTTTTTATATTTTTTTAGATAATTAATAGACATGAATTAACTATATATATAGTTATATATATATGAGTAAAAAAATATATAGTAGATTTAAAAACTGAAATAAATGACCATATTTCTGTCATTCCCCACTTAAGGGGGTGGGAGAATTTTCAAGCCCCACTTGTCAACAAAATTATAACGAAATGGGCCAAGTTTACTATTTATTGAAATATAAATTTCTAAACCAATAAGATCAAATAACACCAAGTTGAAAACAGATAAAATATGCGTGCAATTATTATAACAGGCTTACTTCGTCACTTATCTAGAGCTTTCTTTCAAAGAAGTCGAGTGGCTTATTAACGTGACTGGGGCATGATATCTCTAAGTGTCCGAGTGGTGCAGTGATTAAGGCGTCGCTCTTTCATGCGGGAGATCTGGGTTTGGTCCCCTGGTGATGCTGTTTTATTTTCATTTTTTTTTATTTTATTTTGCTCAGCATGCTATAGAAAAAAAAGCAAACAAACAAAAAAAATCATCGTGCCTGGTATAGGTTTAATATTCAGTGCGCACCGTTTGTACATCTGCTATTTTACAACTATATCATAACACTCAGAAATTCCTTTTATTTGGGGTTAAGTGACTGATATGCCTAACATTTTTCAGCTGAGCCTCGTTTCACTGAATAATCCACCACTTTTCATCAGTATGTAAGACACATCTCTCTCACACACACACACAGACAAACACAGCAGACCGAGTCATTAGCACGTCCTTCCCCCAAATTTAAAGAATACAAGCTGGTAGCGTGCGAGTTTGCTGTTTTTTCTATAGTATGCTGATCAAAATGAAAATAAAACATTTAATTTTATTTTAATTTTGCTATAATTAAAATAAAAACAATTTTAAAGCAGCATCACCCGGGGATCAAACCCGGATCGCCAAATAATAGGGTTACGACTTTACCTGACTGCACCACTCGGAAGCCGTACATGCCACTGGACTCCTCACAGTTAAATAGGATGACGGGGGAAGCGTAGCGGAGACGTAAGAGAGGCTTTTTTTTTTTTTGAGACAATCCAAAAGAATACAGAACATGTTAAACACATTCAAGAATAATAACTGCAGCAATAATAACAACAACGCAAACACTCTCTATGGACTTCCAGTAACTACTAGAGAGTTTAATTCATTAATGAGAGCTATTCGCCCCGGTTTAATTATGCTCATTAAGAGTCACCTAGCCTATGGGTCTTATGAGCTCAGACAATCTAAATTAATGTTCGATGGTATTGATATAACTGTCGATCAGTGATAAGCTGCAAGTTGCCACTGTTGAGCCCTTGAGCAAGGCCCTTAACCCTATCTGCTCCAGGGGCGCTGTAAGCTGGCTGACCCTGCGTTCTGACCCCAGTTTCCTAATTGGGATATGCGAAGAAGAAATTTCGCTGTGCTGTAAAAAGTACATGTGACAATAATTGAATATTCTTCTTCTCTTCTTCTTCTTTATACTGTGTGTACTGTAAAACGGGTACATCTGTAGGAATAAATTATTTAATTGTTTGTATCAGGAGCTATTGATCAGTGATTTATGTAAACGACTCTTGTTACTCTATGCTACTTTTCAGGTGTAAGTAAATGCTATTTGCAGCATCTATTTTTATTTAAACCATGAAACTATTTTCTATTTAAACAATTAAGCTTTTAATTTTACTACTTTAACCATAACCTTTCTACTCATGCCCTTTATGTATTTCAAAGACAAGAAAATTTATTATATCCACTGTTTTAACCACTACAGGGACATCACAGCCAGTGTTAGTTTTCATAAAAACCATAAAATTCAAACATTGTCAGGATGTGCTACTGGGTCAGCACATGTCGATGCCATCATCAGCACTCATGTTTTTGTGTTATTATAAATAATGAAATGCCTTAGGCTGTTATGGTCTTTATAATTTTCTTTAATAATGATTCGTTCTATTTTTTTTATTCTGATAGTTTGCTCAATTTGTTTTTAGTTATTTATATATTTAAATTGGGATGCCTTCTACTGTTACAAATTTAACTCTTGTCAAAATAATAAAAATGTTTCTTACAAGCCCTTGAGTTGTTGTTTGTGCTGTTGTTCTTTTAATAATACAAATAATCAGATACAAACAGTCTGTCTAAACGAAAATCAACCAATGCTTTTTAACTCATCATTATGTGGATATTTTTCATGTTTGTTGGATAAAGTATGTAATGATTTGGTCTACTCTGTGTGTGTGAGAGAGAAAGGGGTGTCACGGTCGTGAAACAAAGGCTCAGCTTTCAGCTCATTCAGTTTCTCTGAATGTATAGGTGAGAACAGCTGATTCACACCTGAGGAATGTGAATAATTTGCATTTGAGTGTTGTCTGGCATTGAGCCAATTGAGCCAATCAACCTGAACAGGTAAGCTGGAATAAAATCAGAAGCAGAATTAACTAAAGTAATTAGCATTAAAATAAGTAACTAGTTTACTAGCCTGAGCTAATGCTGCTACTGATTTTATTTCAGCTTACCTGTTCAGTTTTATTGCCATTCTTTTAAAAATGTTGTCTTTCAGTTTTATATGTTGTTCGTCTTGATGTCCTTTCCTTTGTTTCTTGTATTGTGTTATATTTTATACTAGTAACTGGTGTGCAGACATTTATCTCTGCATTAATGAGCCAATGTATTATGATGTTGGCTCCTGTGGGCCAGGTAGTCCTGGGCCACTTTTTGGTCCCAGTCCGCCCCTGGCCCACATGACATGACGGAATTAGGCACGGCTGGTGAGTTATCCTTGATAATGATCCCGGGCTTGCACCCAGTGGCGGCCCCTCCCTCCCCTTCAGCAGAAGGGGCGGCGCGGGCACAGTGCAGGTATCATAGACAGGGCCGGTTCTAGACCAGATCATATGGGGGGGGGCAGTCAGAAATGTGAAGGGGTCATCATGTTTGAGCACTGTTTTTTCCCTGTGCTTATACACTGAAAAAAATAACCCATTGGATGAACTCAATTAAATTGTGGGCAGGATTTCCATCCAATAAATATATGTAGCTCCAACTCAAATGAAATATATCCATGCACTATAATTTAATTGAGTTAGTCCAACTAATTTTTATCAAATGCAGCTACAATAAAATTACAATAAATAAAGTGATAATTATTTGTTTGTCCAACTCAAACTAATACTATTAATAGGAATTGAAGTTATTAAGTTATGTTTTCCATTTTTATTTCCAATTAAGACATGAGACAAAATCTATTTGAGGTATTTTTATTGATAACCAGTAAAACAAAAGGTGCTGCTTACACTGTAGTTTTAAATGTTACAGTAACCATCAATTTAGCATCAATAATTAAATTACACAACAATACAGTGGTGTGAAAAACTATTTGCCCCCCTCCTGATTTCTTATTCTTTTGCATGTTTGTCACACAAAATGTTTCTGATCATCAAACACATTTAACTATTAGTCAAAGATAACACAAGTAAACACAAAATGCAGTTTTTAAATGAGGGGTTTTATTATTTAGGGAGAAAAAAAATCCAAACCTACATGGCCCTGTGTGAAAAAGTAATTGCCCCCTGAACCTAATAACTGGTTGGGCCACCCTTAGCAGAAATAACTGCAATCAAGCGTTTGCGATAACTTGCAACGAGTCTTTTACAGTGCTCTGGAGGAATTTTGGCCCACTCATCTTTGCAGAATTGTTGTAATTCAGCTTTATTTGAGGTTTTCTAGCATGAACCGCCTTTTTAAGGTCATGCCACAACATCTCAATAGGATTCAGGTCAGGACTTTGACTAGGCCACTCCAAAGTCTTCATTTTGTTTTTCTTCATCCATTCAGAGGTGGATTTGCTGGTGTCTTTTGGGTCATTGTCCTGCTGCAGCACCCAAGATCGCTTCAGCTTGAGTTGACGAACAGATGGCCGGACATTCTCCTTCAGGATTTTTTGGTAGACAGTAGAATTCATGGTTCCATCTATCACAGCAAGCCTTCCAGGTGCTGAAGCAGCAAAACAACCCCAGACCATCACACTACCACCACCATATTTTACTGTTGGTATGGTGTTCTTTTTCTGAAATGCTGTGTTACTTTTACGCCAGATGTAACGGGACACGCACCTTCCAAAAAGTTCAACTTTTGTCTCGTCGGTCCACAAGGTATTTTCCCAAAAGTCTTGGCAATCATTGAGATGTTTTTTAGCAAAATTGAGACGAGCCTTAATGTTCTTTTTGCTTAAAAGTGGTTTGCGCCTTGGAAATCTGCCATGCAGGCCGTTTTTGCCCAGTCTCTTTCTTATGGTGGAGTCGTGAACACTGACCTTAATTGAGGCAAGTGAGGCCTGCAGTTCTTTAGATGTTGTCCTGGGGTCTTTTGTGGCCTCTCGGATGAGTTGTCTCTGCGCTCTTGGGGTAATTTTGGTCGTCCGGCCACTCCTGGGAAGGTTCACCACTGTTCCATGTTTTTGCCATTTGTGGATAATGGCTCTCACTGTGGTTCGCTGGAGTCCCAAAGCTTTAGAAATGGCTTTATAACCTTTACCAGACTGATAGATCTCAATTACTTTTGTTCTCATTTGTTCCTGAATTTCTTTGGATCTTGGCATGATGTCTAGCTTTTGAGGTGCTTTTGGTCTACCTCTCTGTGTCAGGTAGCTTCTATTTAAGTGATTTCTTGATTGAAACAGGTGTGGCAGTAATCAGGCCTGGGGGTGACTACAGAAATTGAACTCAGGTGTGATAAACTACAGTTAAGTTATTTTTTAACAAGGGGGGCAATCACTTTTTCACACAGGGCCATGTAGATTTTGAGGGTTTTTTCCTCCCTTAATAACGTAAACCTTCATTTAAAAACTGCATTTTGTGTTCAATTATGTTATCTTTGACTAATAGTTAACGGATTTTGATGAGCAGAAACATTTAAGTGTGACAAACATGCAAAAGAATAAGAAATCAGGAAGGGGGCAAATAGTTTTTCACACCACTGTATATTCACTTTTAGACTGCAAGTTTACCCCTTAAAAAAAAAAAAAGTGATTCAAGAGCAGTGAACTGAAATAGTATGTAAAAGCTTCATAACTGGTGAAAAATGAATTCCCAGCTATTCCGAATCCCTGAGCACAAAAAAAACCTCTTTGTAGATGGAGAGCTTTGCACTGCCACATGTATTATTCTGAAAAGGAGAACAAAGACAATAAGCATAAAATCACACCAAACAAATGACCATAATACAGATCAGCTTGTGCCAATTACTCACCATCAGTACGAGGCTGCCCCAAAAGCTTTGTAATGCTGATCAAACTGCAAAAGATGAAATAAATACATTAGAGGTGCAAGTTCACTTACTGGAATTCTGAAAATGTGACTGACAACTTTGCATTTGATCACTCAGCAATTTAAAGGGCAAACTAATATTTTTATTAGATTAGCAATGATTTTACAGCTGCACTGAAGGTATATATAATAAAACAAGCATGTAAAAAGTAAACTATGCCAATTTTATTTAAAGAAAATAATAATAATAATACGTTATAGTACACTTGTTTCATCAAATGCTTAAGGCACAGTGATATAACCCTGTTTACCGTAACCACAGTTCACTCCCACTCCCACTCCTACAACAAGCGGTCCTCTGGCCTGCCTGAGATACTTAAGCACAGCAGCAGGAGAGGCTAACCTAACCTTATTAGCAAAAAAAAAACCCGCCAACTCCAGCTTTAATCACGTTATAACCAAGCAAAATTCACCTTGCTTAATATAAAACATACTTTGGTAAATAGTAAAATACACAAATACTTACCGAGGAATGAAAGTTAAAGTCAGTAAGGTAAATGTATCATCCTCCCCACAGGTGTTGCAGCCCTAATGAGAAAATGCCTTTTTCAAAATGGTGGACAAAGATTAGTAAAGCGTGTTCTCGCACATTCTCAGTGGGCGGTTCCCTAAACGAACTAATTTACTTTAAGTTAATGAATCTCATAGGTGAAACTATTAAATATACATTAATATTTTAAAAATTGATATATTTAAACAAAGCCAACTATATTTAAATATGTCATATTTAAGAGGGGCTTGAATCATTTTTTTGAGTGTAGTAACAGTATTGTCCTTGCTGAATTGTGTTGAGGCATGCAAAGCCCCTGACCACAATAAGGTGGCAATCCCTCGGGGGGAACCTAATAAATAAAAAGTAAATAAAACAAAATAAAATAAAATATCCTTAAACCAGATTTTATCAATCAATGACATAACATTTATCTAAGCTGGATGGTCAAATTCTCAAAAACGTTTAACCTAAAGTAAGACTTAACACACTATAACTAGAATATTTAAAAAACTGAAAGGTTGGGGAAGGCTCAGGGGAGGTGTTTGTGTGTGTGTGTGTGCGCTCGCACGTGCACTGCAGCCTGTGAATAAATACACACAGCAGGGGGGCAGAGAGATGAAGGAAATCTAATACCGTATTATGTAGTGTCACTTTGTAGGCGGATTTTCCGCTACCGCAGATAATTTTATCAACTTGTAATATATTCACTTTGTGAGTATATTAACATGTGCTTTCTCAACATTTCAAAATTTTTATTTAAAGGGGCAAGCTATTTATTTATTTGCTTGGCCCCCGTAGAAGATAATAGAAAACCGCTTAGCGGCACAGATTATTATTTTTTCCTCCAGGTTCGCTTGCCTCCCCCCACGTGACATGAAAAAATGCCGCCCTGGGCGGCTGCCCAGTTTGCCCACGCGCTATAAAATCCTTGTGGTTTGTTGGGTTACAGTGGATTTTACTACGCGTTTACTACTACGAGCACTCTACCACTCCGCCACTCAGAAGCTCTAACACTGCTATTGATTTTATTCTTTTCACTTGGCTCTGTTAAAAGGGACATACGGTGCTACATGGACTTTTTCAAGCTGTTTGGACTGCATTGTGTGTTATGAGAGTGTGTACACAACCACTCTACAATGATAAAGAGCCGCCCAGCGATTTTCTTTTAATTTAATAATATAAGATGCCCCTTCTGAAATCAGGCCGTTTTCAAAAGCCTGTCGGTGTGACGTCACACCAACAGAGGCTGCTCCCACTATAATCCACAATGCTTTGCGTGTATGATGTCCTAGGTTGAATACCCGGCATCTCCATGACTCAGTCACACACATACACACACACACACACACGTCTGTCAGAAAGGTCTCTGTTTATTAACAGCAAAAGATCAGTTTATATATGTTTGACCAAACGCCTGTGCTATAGACATATGTTACTACAAGTTAACCATTATTAAATGTCCTGGTGAGATCCCGAAAAAACAATGCTTCGCGTGTATAAGGTCACGGGTTAAATACCCGGCATTTCCATGAGGCTGCCATTAATCCCTCGAGGTCTAGTGGTTAGGATTCCGCGCTCTAACGTGGTTGCCCCGGGTTCGATTCCCGCTCATGGCGCATGCTTTTTTGCACTACATATTTATAAAGTTTTTCTAAAGTTCGCTTAGTAGACGAGGCGAGTGCGCTATGCTTCGGTAAGCTTTTCTGACACCAGGAGAGACTCAGTCAAACACACACACACACAATGCTTCGCGTGTATGATGTCCTAGGTTGAATACCCGGCATCTCCATGACTCAGTCACACACATACACACACACACACACACACACACGTTGTCTGTCAGAAAGGTCTCTGTTTATTAACAGCAAAAGATCAGTTTATATATGTTTGACCAAACGCCTGTGCTATAGACATATGTTACTACAAATGAACCATTGTAAATGTCCTGGTGAGATCCCGAAAAAACAATGCTTCGCGTGTATATGGTCGCGGGTTAAATACCCGGCATTTCCATGAGGTCACCATTAATCCCTCGTGGTCTAGTGGTTAGGATTCCGCGCTCTAACGTGGTAGCCCCGGGTTCGATTCCCGCTCAAGGCACATGTACGGTGGCCCAGAAGGGCAAATCATCTTTCCCATATATGTGTGTTTTTTCCCTTGTAAAAGTTTTTTTTCCCTTGAAAGAAAAAAAAAATTCCCTTGAATATGTGTGCTTTTTCTCTTGAAAAATGTTTTTTTTTTCCTTGAAAAAAAAATGTATTTTTCTTGAAAAAAAAATTTTTCCTTGGAAAAAAAAAAAAAATTTTCTTGAAAATGTGTGTTTTTTCCTTGGAAATAAGTATTTTTTTCTTGAAAAAGTTTTTTTTTTCCTTGAAAATGTGTGCGTTTTCCCGTTTGTGAGAACTCTCTCCCGTATTTTGCAAGCTAAATGCTAAAGCTAACGCGCAAAGGACTATGGGAGTTGAAGTCAAAACGCAACTAAACACGGAAGCTTTCCGGATATCAGGTCCACAACACCACCATGGAATGTACAGTGAATTATAGCGCGATAACGTTATAATTTTCCCTAATTTTTCGACTGGACACATTTACCAGGTAATGTTTAATATATAAACATTATATATTAAATGTTTATATTTAATATATAACATTTATTATATATGGGGGCAGTGGTGGCTCAGTCGGTTAAGGCTGTGGGTTACTGGGTTACTGATCGGAAGGTCGGGGGTTCGAACCCCAGCATCGCCAAGTTGCCACTGTTGAGCCCTTGAGCAAGGCCCTTAACCCTATCTGCTCCAGGGGCGCTGCTCCATAAGCTGGCTGACCCTGCACTCTGACCCCAGTTTCCTAATTGGGATATGTGAAAATTGAGCAATTTCCCTCTGGGATTAATAAAGTTCTATAAAAATTAAAAATAAAAAAAAAAAAAAAAAAAAAAAATTAATTAGATGTTACTGTTTTAGGCACTAATGATAACTTTGTAGCAGTGTTAATACTTTTGGAGTGTTTGGGGGAAATGCCGAGCCGAGTGTAAATGTCAGTGATTAAAAGGAAGATAATCTCATTTACAGATGTCGCCATTAAATACCCGCGTTTCTGCGCGGCTGCGTGCGGGAAGCTGTGAACATGCCCTTCATTACCTGTAGGGGGCAGTCGTGTTTCAGTCTGAAGTATTGTGTGTCTACTGAAGCCGAAAATGTGTGCAAATTAAACTGCGCATGCGTGTTTGGAGACGCTGTGCCCGCGCTGTGGATCAGTCGGTTGTGGATCATCACGGAGGTACAACACGGCGTGGCTGGAGCTGGAGTTTGTCGTGTTCG
The DNA here is from genome assembly GCA_030522415.1 of Channallabes apus. Taxonomy (NCBI): domain Eukaryota; kingdom Metazoa; phylum Chordata; class Actinopteri; order Siluriformes; family Clariidae; genus Channallabes; species Channallabes apus. The sequence continues at coordinate 17,002,235 of CM060126.1, read as the reverse complement.
AGGTAAGTTTAGCTTTCTTTTTTGGATGTGATTCTCGCTTTCATGACTCCCAATTAATGTTCATCTTAATCTCAGGACGTACAATTAGCAATTTCAGTTTTTAATAGTGTGGAGATTCACAAAACACCGTTTTCGTGTAAAAACCTGAACCTACGGAGCCCCCCAGGCTAAATAATAACGAACCGAGCGCGCGGATTAATACACCGAGATGTGTGTTTCTTACCCCCACCCCGAGTGAAAACGGCGTGTTCAGACAAAGGCTCGCCAGTTAGATGCCATTTCTGAACAAACTGAGTCGTGTGTGTTAAAGCATTAAATGGTAAAAGAGCACTAGCAATAAACGTTTTTTTTTTCTGAAGCCGAACTTTATTAATGAGTTACGAGTAAAGAACCTGTGCATATGTTCATACAGTATTGACAGCAGCTCTAATTTACTGCGGTAAAGCCAGCCGCGGTTCAGAAAAACACGGTCAAGCCAGCCGCGATTGATTTTAGTGCGCGCGCATATTACAGTGATTACGGTAGTTTCATGAACAACACAGAGAGAATGCCCCATATCTGAAAAATCCTGCAGTAAATTAGTTTCATATGTGGTGTATATATAGTATGGGACGTCCTGAATAAGAACTGATCATTGTTTTTTTCTACTTATTAGAAATGGGGTCTTTATACCCCTTTAAAATGTAATAATGCCCCATATCTGAAAAATGCTGCAGTAAAATAGTTTCATATGTGGTGTGTATATAGTATGGGATGTCCTGAATAAGAACTGATCATTGTTTTTTTCTACTTATTAGAAATGGGGTCTTTATACCCCTTTAAAGTGTAATAATGTCCAATATCTCAAAAATGCTGCAGTAAAATAGTTTCATATGTGGTGTGTATATAGTATGGGACGTCCTGAATAAGAACTGATCATTGTTTTTTTTCTACTTATTAGAAATGGGGTCTTTATACCCCTTTAAAGTGTAATAATGTCCAATATCTCAAAAATGCTGCAGTAAAATTGTTTCATATTTGGTGTGTATATAGTATGGGACTTCCTGAATAAGAACTGATCGTTGTTTTTTTCTACTTTTTTTTTTTTATCATATAATGTGTGTACATTATATGGGATAAAAACTGACCATGGCGTTTTATACTTACTAGAATTTATTTTTTCATAGGTCTCTGAAGTGAAATAAAGGCATTTTATTTAACTTTTTTTCCCCATTGTGAACATTTGTTTATTTGACCTCTCTTCCAAAGCAGACGTTAATCCTCATTATAGAAAACATTCATTGAAGAATAACTGCTACTTTTGAACAGTAAAACAAAATAAAAATCAATTCTGGTATTTAGAAAGACTAAATACATTATTTTGTCTGTTTTCTACGAATTCTGCTGTAACTTATCTACATAAAACAATTATTTGAATGGTGAATATTTAAGAAAAATATTGTAACAGACAACCGTCAAAGTCACCAATAAATAACACGGATATTAAAGCAGAAATGCAAATAAATAAGCATGTAAAAATTGACGAGCATGTTGTATTATCTCTCAGTCCTGGGCGTCTAAATGAAAAGCGCTCTGAAAGCCCGTTGTCTCTGTGTCGGTCCTGAAACTACCGTAATCACTGTAATATGTGCGCACACTAAAATCAATCGCGGCTGGCTTGACCGCAGTTCTAATTTGTCTAAATCGCATTGCAGACAATAAAAATAAGTCGAGTCATCCTGTGACCCTGCATGCTTAATCTTTCCACACATGATTCTTGCTTCTTACTTTTTCCTTAATCCCTCGCTGATCTATCTTGTATTTTTCTAACGGTGTCAGAAACTTTGTGTTAGTAGCACTGCTTGACATGCTTGATGCCTTCCTCTTTTGTAATTTGCTTTGGATAAAGGCAAATTTACAAAAGATGAAGAAATGACTAAATGTAGTTGTACGAATAAAAGATTATGTAATGATACAATGTAAATATTTTCACAGAAACAAAGCGTAAAGATGAGACGTGAATCTGAAGAGGATCTCTTTGATGATTGCCTGGTAAAGCATTGTTTTCTTATTAATTATACAATTTATTAATACCTTGAATATAGTGTTTGTTGTATTGGACAGAAGCATATAAATGCAAATGAATATATAAATATGAGTAATTATTGAACGAATTTTCATGTTTGGACTAACCCTTTAAATACAAACTCAGCATTCATCATAGGATTTCCTGACACTGTAAAGGTGCAGAGTAATCTATGGAGTGTAGCCATCTCATGCCATGTTTTACAATGTTTTAGTGATGCAAGATTATTGCTAAAGCAATTTAACCCAAGTTTAACAATCTGAAGTATATGAAGTGATGGTCATTTTTTATTATCAATTATTTGTATTTTTTTTTCTCTGTGAAATGAAGTCAGCACAGGTTGAAGCAATTCAGATTTTTTTTTTTTGTTTCTCAAAATAAATTATTTATTTTCTTGTACATTTTATGCAGGGGGACAGACGAAGTGATGCCAGTATGCACCTTCTTAAAATCCTTGTCGTCTGTGCTGTTGAAGGGGAAGGACCAGTTGGTGTATCCATAATCCTTGAAGGAGAGGAAATTTTGCAAGAATGTGGCAATAGCTCCGAGCACTGCGCTACACATTTGAGCTATTTTCAGAAAGTTCTTCTAGAACTTGATGGGATTAAGCTATCACCAAAAGTGCAAGCTTTAAAGATGAAGTTATCTTAAAACATTTGATTTGGCTTGACTACAAGTCTTTACATGTTGTGTTTACATGTTCAGCTTAATGTTTTAATGCGTTATGGTTTCAATGGCATACTTTTAAGTGCACTAGTCCAGAGTGCTGATTTGAATGTTGCAACTTCACTGCTTCCGAGGGCTATTACGTTTTAACGTTTATTCTACAGTTTGTTTAATGTATTTTCTGCTGTATTTTATTTCTAAATGAATGCTGTATTTTATTTATTTATTATTTTACACAATTTTGTTTAAAACAAGTATTTCAGGCCCTGGTGCCGTGCAGTTTTTTTCTATGGATGCAAAATTTAGCTGAATGCACTTTTATTAAAAAGACAACTTGGATCTAGACTGTGAATGTCACAAATATTTGGTAATGTTGGTGAATAAACTGTTTAATTATATTTTAGTTGTGTGATTTATGAAAGATATAGATGAAATAATTACTTAAGTTTCTTTCCAAAATATGAATTAGCAATGTTTACATTATTATAGGGAGTAATATAAATTGATAAAACCAAGTTAAGGGAAAATCTCACAAAACAAAATGATAGTAATTTCATAAAATTAAGGTTCCTGCAACTTTACTTGATTATTTTAAATAAATCTAATTTGTGCATTAAATATAATTATGTAACTTTTACTTGATTTCTTTTATTGTTAATTTAATTAAGTAAATTTTACCTGACAATTACGGGTGAGTTTTACTTAGGCTGAATCACAATTCTATTTTCTTCCCCTTGTCCCTTGAAACGAAGTGGAAAGGGGAAGGATATAAATATTTCCCCTAAGAAATGGGACAACACTGTTATCCGTCATCATACGTTGTCAATGGTTCCTAATGTTACGTCAGAGGACATGCGCCGATGTTTATCACACATTCCAATAAGAGAGATTACTCACTCCCAAAGGTTTTTTGCGCCGTATTTCGATTTTTAAAAAAGTTGCTCATTTTCACCACGAACAGGGATGAGTCTTCGGGTTTCCTCAGCCGTCCATATACAGAATATAAATTACAAAACTGTGGTCACGTTGCAATAAGTAAGAATAGTGTAAGCAAAACAATAGTGTATGGCCGTAAGCAAAACAAACAATGCGTTATCAAATGCTCGGCAAAATGCCGTGCTACTGAACTTTCATATTTGTTTGTAGCATGCAGTAAAGTGTATGTGACATAAAAATATATATTTGTAATATTGTGCAATATGTGCTATCCGCTAGCAAACTTTAGCGATTTTTTTTGCAAACGTTTCTTTACAGAACATCACCATAAACACAAACACAAGACTAAAGGTAATATACATATAATGAAAACTTGTCATAAAAATCTTTATTAATGGCAAAAATGACTTAACATTTATGGGTCTGCTTGCTCGAGTGAGCAGCCATGTTGAAAACTTCGCTTAGCCCTTCGTTTGAAGTGAGGTCCTGAAAAATCTTCGTTTGGAGGGCTATCTGGCCCTTTCCCCCTCCCCCTACACCTCCAACCAAAAGAGAAATGAGACACCACTACCCCTGCACGTGAACGCGTCAAATGGAAGGGTAGGGGGAAGGGTTGGGATTCAGCCTTAATATTGGAGCAATAAAATTTACTTAAAATCTGTGTCCAAATTGTTATGAGGATTTTATCAAGTAAATCTTACAAGTTCTTTTTTTCAGTGCATGGGTGAACACGATGTTTTAAGAATTTAATTATATATATATATATATATATATATATATATATATATATATATATATATATATTTATTGTGTGTGTGTGTGTGTGTGACCGGTGCAACTCACACGTCCTATTCCATTGTCATTCATACTGCCGTAGTTTTTAGAGCCCTAAAAAAGCATTCGCTAGTAAGTAAGTAAATAAAAGACAAATGAATAAATAGTTTTAAATTATATATATACTGCGTTCAGACACAAGCAGCGCCAAATGCAGTGGACTCACATTCAGTACAGCAGGCCAGGATATAGTCTGTGAATACGGACGTAAAACTAACAGCAGATTAAACAGCTAAATGTAAAAGTATAAATATGATCCCTGTCAGTCTCCTAATCTAGTGACTGTTTGTCAGAAATCAGTATTGTGAAAGAAATTGATAAACTAATATACTAATATTGCCATATGGCTAGAATTTTGTTGACACCAATAGACAATCCACTTCAGAAAAATAGTTTTTAAAATGCATTCACTTACTTGGCGAACATTAATGATTTGATTCGAGGTTTGCACACTAAGACTCAGAAAAAGTGAAATAAAATGATTGCTGTTTAAATGGCATGTGTTTATCCTGTTTTGTCAGGTAACAGAACCTAAACACCTGTGCTGTAAATCAGACAGCGATGGAGAGAGTGTAGATTACACACAGGTGCTCTCTAGTCATTAGCACTCATCAGGCAATGTCTATGGCCAACTGACTGCACTCAGACCAAAGGGGGCTGAATAATTACACACACCCCACTTTTCAGTTATTTATTTGTAAAAAACAAAAATGTTTGAAATCATGTATGATTTTCGTTCCACTTCTCGCGTGTACACCACTTTGTATTGGTCTTTCACGTGGAATTCCAATAAAATTGATTCATGTTTGTGGCTGTAATGTGACAAAATGTGGAAAAGTTCACGGGGGGCGAATACTTTTGCAAGCCACTGTAGTTGTCCTGAGATTTAACATTGTTACCAATAATAGGCTGAGGCATTCTCTGTCCATGCTCATAAGGAATCCCTCAATGTTTTTCAATTAGGGGACAGAAGCAGATCAGCCATGTTGTAGTTCAGGTGAAGAGGCGAGTTCACAGGAGGTCAATCTGAATGTTGATTATACAGTATATAACATATAATATGTGTGCGTGTATTATACATGTTGATTATACTAATATTTAGCATTATGAGGAGTGATAGGCTGAGGATGTAAGTGATTCATTAGTGTTTTTGGCAAAAGTTTTGAACTGACATTTCACTTTTTTGTCACGCTATTTCATCAGGTGGCAATGCTGTCCAGTCCTAGTGCAGTCAGAGGGGAAGGGTTAGGGTCAAAGCCATTGTTCACCCCCAAAAAAACTTTACTCACTATTTACTCCTTAAGTGGTTCCAAACTTTAATGATTTTCTTTATTTTGTTAAATACAAAATAAGATATTGGGGAAAAAAGCTGAAAACATTGACTTCCGTAGCAGGAAAAACAAATACTATGTAAATCAATGATTACAGGTTTTCAGCATTCTACAAAATATCATCTTTAGTGTTAATCAGAAGAAAAAAAGAACAGCCTGGACAATATTGATGTCAAACAAATATGCCAGCAGTTTATTTTTGTTAACGAGAGGCGAAGGCATGTTTTTGTCTCCTTCATATAGGAGCAATAGGCATTGAGCTGTTGTGTGGTACTCTACCTAGTAGTTCATGTTTAGATGTAATCTACTTTTATATATATACAGATGATTGAGATGTTTCATTTGCACTAGGGCTCAATAAAGAATAGTTTTAATTTTATTAAAGACTATCTTTTTGTCAGTTATGAAACATTCCTTTAATTTTACACTATTCCTTAACTTAATGAATTGCATTTCGAGTGGATTAATATAAATCGAAGCATTGCTAGTATTAATGTAAAGTGATTTCGCACCATATTAAGAAAAACATGTATTCAGTGGACATAGTTGGGGTGGGAGGTTGGTAGGTGGATGAGGCAGGGGGTTGGGGGTTGGTGGGTGGAAAAGGGGATTGGGGGATGGGGTATTAGTTGGAGTCATAGGTAGCAAACCTACGCCCTTGTGTGTGTGGGTGTGTGTGTGTGTGTGTGTGTGTATATGGAAATATAATTAATATTTTCGTGTTTAATTACAAAAAAAAAAAACATTTTAATGGTTAGTGATTGTTGCAGACATTTACACTATTTTTGAGAACTATTAAGTTCTCCTTCAACGTGTCATAGCCGATAACTGCCCCTTTGAATGGTGTTAAAAATACTTGCAAAACAAGTATTGCAGCCATACATTGGAGGGAACTTCTGAGGTGGTCAGTGATTGATGGCACGGTCGGTCGGAGGGGGTTGTGATCACACCTATAGATCTTTTGTTCTAGGCTATCGGTCAAATATCTCTCCACTTGGAAGCAAAAACATGCAAGGGATTTCAGCATCTCGACGCACATACTAAGCTGTTTATAAAGTAGACACTGTTTGTTTTTTCATTTTGTAATCTTTCCCATGTTTACCGTGTACTGTACAATGTATATTCATTTTTTTATGAATTACTGTAAATAAACTACACATTCCGTTGATTTACCAGAAATGACTTTTCAGTTTTTTGTGTGTGCTAAACTAAACTTCAGGGTCAAAGTAATAGCGATTTTATTTGAAAAGTATTATATATTTACAATGCTGATAAGTTCAAGCTTAGATTCATATATAAACTGCTTCAAAGTCTTTCCGTGACCGCTGAAATCCGACAGACGCAGGGCTCAAGGGAGGTGTGTCTGTGTGTGTGTGTGTGTGTGCGCGCGTGTGTATGTGTGTGTGTGCGCGTGCACTGCAGCCTGTCCTATTTTCAGCGGATTTTTCCGCTACCGTAGATCAGTTTATCAACTTGTAATATATACATTTTAGGAATATATTAACATGTGCAGACATTTAAGGGTGCGCTGCCCTCTCTTGCCCCTGCGTAGAGCCCACACACACACACACACACACACACATCTATCTATCTATCTATCTATAAATACACATTTGGAATCTGCATCTACATTTTCTGTTACAAGTATAGAATTAGGTTCAGCTGAGACTCATGATCAATGGTGTTAGGGTACTTATGTAGTGATAATTAGTTTCAGCCAGATCATTAAAACTAACAATGGACTATGACACTCTTGAGAGGGGATATGAAGGTGTTATTCATTTATTTATTCTCTACAAGGGTGCGAACTACAGTACAGACCAAACTATAACTTTCTCTTATACTACTATAAAAAGTCTAAATATAAACAAACAAAATACAGCTTTTTTTCCTCAGAGGTAAACGGAAAAGTGAAGTTGTTCAGCTGTTTACTGTCACTGCAGCTTCTTCAAAGTCTTCCCAATCCGTGACCACTGAAATCCGACACGACACCACGTTACGTCACGTCACGACGCTACGTCTTGACTCATTTGTATACCGACGGTGCTTGGATGTTTCCCGAGGGCTCAGGGGAGTGTGTGTGTGTGTGTGTCTATGTGTGTGCGTGCGCGCGGGTACTTGTTCTACTGTCATAAAAACTCTACATATAAACAAACAAAAAACAGCTTTTTTTTCAGAGGTAAACGGAAAAGTGAAGATGTTCAGTGTCACTATGCAGATGTTACACTCAGTGGAGTTACCGAAATCTTTGGTTTAGTCCTCATTGAGTTGCCACACATCATTTCCACATTTCACTCGCTTTTATTACTCTTATGTGAGCATAAACAGTGAAACATTCCACAGGTTTATAATACACCGCGGCCAAGTGAACCACGTTCCCGTCGAACGAAACGAGGCATAATCGTGGTGTTTGCTTCGGTTATGACACACCATAGTTTATTACCTGCTGTGGTAGATCTGAATATTTATTCAAACACAATAATAAAGCTTTATATCCTCAGGAGGGCTCAGTACATTGTTTTAGCGATAGTTTCATGGAAGCGAGTTCAGAACTAATCTAAAAAAAAAAAAAAAAACATCCGAAGCTTCAAATAGAATGAACGAACTAATGAATTTTCTTAAAACGTTAGAAAATTAAGTAGAGCTAAATCCCTAAATCTCCTTATAAAATATCGCTGATTATCAATGCGAGAATGAATGGCGAATTGTCATATGGCGAGGGATAGGCTTCAGTGAAATTTATATAATTGATATATATGTAATTGATATACTGTATATACAGACGTGTGTGTGTCATTTTAATTCAAATGAACATTTTAATGCTTTCTGATACACTTATCAACTTATCCACATACACTTATGAACACAAACTCTCCGTGCACGCACACACAATCTCTAAAAAAATAATATTAATAACATACATATACAAATAAACAAATGTAGGTGTAATAAAAGTAGTCGTGATGTCAGTACTCGCCCAGCAAACCAGCCTTTTGCAGCGGCTTAAAACGTATGAATTATCTTCAAATATACAAAAAAAAAGCGAAAAGACACTCGATTATTATGCATAGGTTATTTGTTTAATTCAAAAAGTTCATAAAAACACTTTAAAACGAGAGAAAAACTGTTAAAATCCTCGTTCGCCTTCTCAGCGTTAGGTAGCGAGTGACGTCATGATTTGAATCTGCGCGCCACCGGGGAAACATAGGGAAACTGACTTTCCCGGACCACCGGCTTTTAGATAAAGTCCTTCTATGCGCCATCTGGCGGATATTCAGTGAAGCACAACACATTTATTTTAAATTCACGAATGTTGCCTCCGGCAAGTCGCGGCAAGCCGCGCGCTAAATTGCGGCATCCCACGGGAAAACACGCGGGTTTTTAATGGCGATATCTGTAGACCATTAAACACTAATATAAACCATCAGCTCCATGGCATCTCTGTAATATACATCCACATATGGATTTATAAGCAAGCTAATATCACTATGCTAACCGCTAGCGCTTAGCATGGGGAAACTAGCATGTTCATTAACATATATTAATTTAATAGTGTATTTGGACACATATACGTGATGTAAACAGTTAGCTCCATTGTTTCTGTAAAACACCTGTCCAAATATGGATCCATAAGCAAGTTAATATCATTATGCTAAGCGCTAGTTTACTTAAAGAGCTAAGATAGCAGAATGTCCACTGTTGTCTATCAACTATTGCTAATTATCCCTGAGCTAATTCTTAGCTGCTCCTGTTATGGGTTAAATGTTACAGATGGTTAATGATTTGTTGTATGCAGTTTATTGGAGCTCATGAGTGCCATATAGTGTATAATACTGCAGTGTAATGTAGTGGTATTATCATAGCTAGAGCTCTTCTGAGTAGTTGGCTATGTGTTTACACAATGTACAGTATGTAACAGTCAAGAAAAGGGGCTTTTGTTCAGGTTCTATCTATTCTATTATAAAGTCATTAAATATGTGTTTATACTCCTTATAACATGTATGCTTGTGTGTTTTCCTTTTCACAGTGAACTGTATGTAAATCATCAACTGCCTGTGTATCAGCTGATTTCTACACCAAGTGTACATCCTGAGCAGAAGGTGAGTGTTCAGAAGTATTCACCTCTCTTTTCAAGAACACCACTGAGCACATCTTAATCTGGGGACAGGGGCAAATTTCTCTTCATGATGTGTGTTAACGAATGGTGTAGATGGGGCCAAATTCTGCATCAATCCTTAATAACAAAACCCAATAATTGTACACAGCATTACTAAAAGCTTGCGTTCTATGAAATATATAAAATTTTGTGTGCGTGCCTGCCTGCATGCGTGTGTGTCAACCTGCATAGTAACATCATGAAGTCTTTTTACTAGACACTTACATTAACATGTCTTTATTTTTCCCCTGTTGTAGATTGTCGTGGAGAAGACATACCCTTGATGATCTGCCTTCTTGCACCACCAATACATGCATGTATTTAATTAATTTGTAAATAAAGGGTTTAATGTAATTTATAGTTGAGTATTTATTTCCAGTTTGCTTATTCTTTAGCAAAACAGTTAAAGTGCATGTAAAGCATTGCTGCAAATGACATTGAATAGAATCAGATGTTACTCCACTCTGTGTAAGGGTACAGGCTTATATAAAGTAGGTGATTTTAGCATCATTAATGTTGTTCTGCTAACTTGTACATGCTGCCTTGGAGATATTAGTTACATCTCTGTTTCAGTTCAAACAACATATTCCATAATATTTATGAATAAATTAATCCCATATGTTAAGCAGTTAAAACAGAGGTTCTTTGCATTTCCAAAAATTCATTTCTATGTTATTCAAAAAGTAAAACGTTTTAGTTTCATTTAAATGATTACTGCTTACACCTCCATGAAAATCTAAATTCCAGTATGCCAAAATATTAGAATATTTCACTTAGATCATGGGTAAGACTGCTGACCTAACAAGTTGTCCAGAAGATGATCATCTACACCTTCCAGGAGTTTAAGCCCCCTAAGGTCAAACACTACCACCAACTATTTTGCTGACCATGATGTTGCTTGATTGGCCAGCCATCTCACCGGACCTGACGTTTCATGGGAAAGATGAGCTGAAATCTGGGATGAATTCACAAGCTGAATGCTTCAAGTGTGATCTGCTAACATAACCAGGGTGTCTAACAGCTTAATGCAATGGGTTACATAAAAACACCAACTATTTAAAAACATGCAGGCTTATGTGAATAGTAGCAACTATCAATCAATAATAAGAGTATCATAAATTGCCCAATAATTAAAATACATGTGTAAACAATGAGTGTGTCATTTCAAATGCCGTTTATCTAAAAAATATATATAATATCATGCAAAACTGTTTAAGTTTTAAAATTATGGGGGGCGGGGGGGACCACATTCACAAGGGAAACATCATACATATCGAAATAAAAAAAAATTCCCATAGAGCACAAGGGAAAAATAATACATTTACATGGCAAAAATAATACACTTACAAGGCAAAAATAATACACTTACAAGGCAAAAATAATACATTTACATGGCAAAAATAATACACTTACAAGGCAAAAATAATACACTTACATGGCAAAAATAATACACTTACATGGCAAAAATAATAAATTTACAAGGCAAAAATAATACACTTACATGGCAAAAATAATACACTTACATGAGAAAAACAATAGACCGCAAGGGGGAAAAAAAACATGCTCCAGAAAGGCAAATCATCTCTCCCGTGTGCGAGAACTTTCTTTCTCGTTTAAGTTGCAAGCTAAACGCTAAAGCTAATGCGCAAGGCACTATGGGATTTTGAGGCCAACGGGGATAAGGTAAACATTCCGAATCAAGCCAGGATTATGCGCTAAAATTGCCCCCCTGGCCACGGATTTTTATATTGCTTACTTTATACGCAAATTCGTTGGGTGTAATTGGTGATTTTTAAATCATAAACCAATTAATTTATGTTCTAATATAATATTTAATAGAGATTATGTAGGGGGACATTTTAGTGCATGTTACGACCCCCGGTCTAGGGTCAAGGGACGCAACAAAGAAAATAATAAATTTATGATAAATAAATGAACTTACAACCAAGCTTTTGTGCGTGGGTTTTATTTTAATACACACGCACATACACATACAGGAAGCTCTGGGCTTCAGGATTGAGCCAGGCCAAAACAATAAACAAAACCCTCCCTCTATCTCCACCCTCAAGCTAGCTAAACTACCAAAGGAAACGAATATAAATCAAAATACAGCAACTAAACTAACTACCTAACTATCCACAAAAACAGGAGAAAACAGGGGACAACAAAATTGGCACTCAACCCCTACTGCTTCCTTGCCACTATGTATAAACAAAAAAAAGAACAAAACAATATATATACAATATTTACAATGAAAGAAAACTATCACTATCAAACAAACAGAATCACACACACACACACACACACACACACAGTCACTCAAAACAAATACAAAATAACAAACAAATACACAGTCACACTCCAACATACAGTCAATCACTCAATCAATCAATCAATCAATCACACAATCCAACAACCACACAATCACAGTTCAACAATCCACCAATCAACAACAGAGCACGGAAGTCACACACAAAGTATAAGTCGCGCCTTGTCTGCTTCCACTCGCCGGCTTAAGAAGCCACGCAGATCCACCGTCAGCCAATCACGGTGCACGTCATGGCACGTTCCATCGGGGCGGGGCTTCCTGCGAAAAGGAGAGCGGGAGAGAGAAAGGGGGGAGAGATCGCGCACTCGCTGCCGTCGCGCATGCGCACATACCCGCGCTACACACACACATACGTGCACTACTCCTCTGCACGTAACACCCCCACCCATAAAAGTCAAAATCATTATTTTGACAAAAAGACACATCAAGAAACACATATAATCTATGTCGGTCACCAAAATTGAAGCTGCACCAACACAGATGAACAGAATTAGACAGGTTAACATAGCCATAAAACATTTAGCCAATGTTACATTAGCCCTTTGTGCCGCCGCCAATTGCGAACGGCCCATCTGTAATGGTACCACAGCTTCATCATACAAGGTTGGTTCAACATGACATTTTGCTCTGACAGGTGTATTTTGCAGAAAAGATTCAGATAAATTGACAGCATCATCAAACTTTTGTGCTTGTGCACGTGTAACTGCACATGATGGGAATACTGTGGGACAATTGGAAACACCATCATTGTTAACATCAGCTACTGGTTTTTCTGTCACAATAGGACGAGGGAAAACAACACCACCTGCCAGATCATTTCCCAGGATTACCTGAACTCCTTCAACAGGGAGTTCGGTACAAATACCAACACGTACTTTCCCCTTCACTATTTCTGTCTCAAGATAAATGTCATGAAGTGGGATTGTGATACAGCCTGCTCCTATGCCACGTAAAATCACATCAGTGCCTGTGTAGGTTTTTTGAGACAATGAAAGTGTACCAGCTAACATCAGAGTCTGTGCTGCACCTGTATCTCGCAGAATGGACACTGGTCTGCGAACACCTTCAGGGCTGTCTGCCACTGACCCTTGTAACATGAATGGCTTATAAACTTCCACTGTTTGTTCAGGTAAGACACGTTTTAATTGCCTTTTAACAAACCCCACAGATTTTGACTTTACTGTTGTATTCTTTTTCTTCCAGGCCTCACAGTCTGAGATCAGATGATCAGCACTCAAACAGTAGAAACACACTCTACCTCCCCCTGAGCGATACTGAGAAGTTCTAAAAGTACTCCCTCTTGCAGGTTTCACACTGCTTGCTGAAGGTTTCACCTGCCCTTCAACCCCACGGACAGCGAATTTATCCGTTCTCACAGTAGGAGAAAATACAGTACGGTGCGTCAACTCAAATTCATCAGCCAATACCGCGGCTGCTGATAATGACATGACTTTTTGCTCATTCAAGTGCAATACAACATTTTCATTGACACAATCTTTAAAGTCCTCCAACAGAATTAACTCTTTAAGAGCTTCAAAAGTGGTAGCTTTAGTTGCAGCACACCACTTTTCAAACAGTGTTTGCTTTTCACGGGCAAACTCCACAAAGTTTTGTCTGTCTGTCTTTTTATGGGACCTAAATTTCTGTCTATAAGCCTCTGGCACTAACTAATATGCACGCAGAACAGTTTGTTTGACCGTGTCGTAATCCAGGCTTTGTTCAACAGGCAACGCAGAGCACACATCCTGCGCTTTACCAGTCAATTTACACTGTAATAAGAGAGCCCACATTGCTCTCGGCCACTGTAACGTAGCTGCCACACGTTCAAAAGCTATGAAATAGCTATCCACCTCTGTCTCTCTAAAAGGAGGTACTAAAACAATATGCTCGCTTACATCGAAATGGGTTGGGGAGGTAGTCACTGGGGCAGAAACTGGAGAAGAGGGGCCCGGCGCAGCCGTTGCAGGTAACTGTGTGAATGATGGAAACACAGGGGAACTCTCCGGCGCGATCTCAGCCCGGTGTAGCCGGCTGAAATCTCGCCGAAAATGCTCCCTCTCCATCTCAAGCTCCAGCTCCCGCAACCGTAACCTTTGAGCTTCTGTTTCCTCTCGTTTAATTTCCAGCTCCACCTCCCTCGTTTTTAGAACTAAAAGTTGTTCTGATTCCCCAATTGGTGTTATTGCTGGTGGTGTGGTTACCTTATGCTTGGGGGGCGTGGAAGGTGACTGCGGCGCAGGTACTGGCCTACCGTCGACCTCCGTCGGCGTTGAAGCGTCCTCGCTCTTAGCACACTCTCCAGGCTCTCCAGGCAAAATCTGCTGTGCATTAGGCATGCTGCAGGGAGGCATGAGGACTGCTGATGTGGCTAGGGCAATAAATCGCCATGTCTGCACTGTGAGACGCCTAAGACAGCGCTACAGGGAGACAGGAAGGACAGCAGATCATCCTCGCAGTGGAAGACCACGTGTAACAACACATGCACAGGATGGGTACATCCGAATATCACACCTGCGTGACAGGTACAGGATGGCCACAACAACTGCCCGAGTCACACCAGGAACACACAATCCCTCCATCTCACAGCAAGAACTGACAAATCTGGTCCAGTCCATGAGGAGGAGATGCACTGCAGTACTTCAAGCAGCTGGTGGCCACCAGGTACTGACTGGTACTGACTGATTTTGAGCCTCCCTTCATTCAGGGACACATTGTGAAACATTTTTAGTTCATGTCTTATGGTGTCGACTCTTTTAGTGTTCATACAAATATTTACACATTAAGTTTACTGAAAGTAAAAACAGTTGAAAGTCAGAGGATGTTTCTTTTATATATATATATATATATAAGAAAGAGAAATGTAATGCATAAAAGCAATGAAAATGCCAAAAACATTCATAAAATTCAACTCTATGTGCTATCTGTGGCTTATAAGGTGGCATTTTGCAGTACAAGTGATTTTACTAATTGTATTGCTTGTATAAAGTTATATGTACGCTTTTTCTTTCACATGGTGATGTGAAAAATTATAAATTCCACAAATTCTGACTGTGGGGGGCATGGTGACGGCGGGGGGAGGCGATGGCGGGGTGTGTAGAGAGAGGCTATGCCGGGGGTGAGGGAGGGTATTGGTGACGAGGGTGGGGAGATAGGGAGTCTCGCCCGAGGAGCAATTCAGTGTAGAACCGCCACTGCATTAATGGAATCTCTAATGTTATTGACCAACAAACAAAATTCAATTAAACACTATATTACACTATATATTACACTATATTACAGTCGGAAAAACATAGTCAACATCTATTTTAAAAATACAACCAAATTTGAATTTGTTTATCGAATATAATTTGATATTTAGCTATTCTTCTTCTTTGTCTTTCGGCTGTTCCCTTAAAGGGGTCGCCACAGTGAATCATCTGCCTCCATCTAACCCTATCCTCTGCATCCTCTTCTCTCACACCAACTAACTTCATGTCCTCTCTCACTGCATCCATAAATCTCCTCTTTGGTCTTCCTCTAGACCTCCTGCCTGGCAGTTCCAACCTCAGCATCCTTCTACTGATATATTCACACTCTCTCCTCTGAACATGTCCAAACTTCAGGAGAATGAAGCAATCCGATAGGATTCAACACAGTTTTAATAGAAAAAAACCTAAAACTGGAGGAAAAATTCAGGTACGTCACAATTCATAAAGGGTTATTGATTTCATACCTGTCAACAGACACATTATTCATTTTCACACATTTACAGTACGATGCAGAGTAGGCTGGGCTGAGATTATATACAGAACACTAAACACTTTTCCTTATTGCTATATATATTTATTTATTTATTATTTTGTGACGGTTGACCCCTAGAGGGCGCCTAACGCCCGTTTTTGTTTTTTGTTTTGTAGTTTAGTTTAAGTTTCGTTTTTGACTTCGTTTCCCAGTTTGCACCTCGTTCAGGTGACGTAGAAGCTCACCTGAACCGAGGGAAGTTAATTTGATGATTGTGTTTATGTTTGCTATAAATAGCCTGGCTGAACTCCAGCCAGGCGTCTAGCATTTGTCGTTATAGTTTGGTTTGTGTTGGAGTTAATGTTTTGTTTAAGTTTAAAAAATAAAGAACATTGTTAAAACCGTCAGCTCGCCTCCGCGATCATGCCTCGCACACACCTCCGACGCAGACACCGAAAGAACCCTGACAGAATGCTAGACCTACCAAGAGGCATGGCGGAGGATCCCCTCCTAAGGAATTACTTGGGAGGAGAAATTATCATCTCCAACGAGCTGGCGGAACTGCTGGAGGCCGGCGAGGAGCACGGCGAAATGGAAGTTGGGCAGGAGTGGAGAAACGGTGAGCACATCGAGCCGGCGAGCTCATGGGAGGACAGCATGACAGCCAGAGAGAGACTGGCGAGGCGAAGCTGGGAAGGCTGCGGACCCGTCATCCGGCGCACACCGCCGAGAGGTGTAGCGGCCGAGGGAGAGACGGGAGGATTCTGCAGGCAGTGGGCGGAACGCAACGAGGAGTGCATTCATGACCTGCGCGAGCAGGTGCTGCAGCTCCAACTGCAGTTCGTCCAGGTTCGGGAGAACCAAGCTGTAGTCCCGGAAGCGATCCCTCTCTCGAATCTGGACGATGCACTCCTCCCACGACCACTGCCTGAAGGTGGCGCGGACAGCACACCGGAGCTGAGCATGGAGGACTGGATGCCGCTGCAGCACGGCGACGAGGTAGGCTTCTACAGGCAGTGGGCGGAGTCCAACCAGGAGCGCATTCGTGACCTGCGCGAGCAGGTGCTGCAGCTCCAACTGCAGTTCGTCCAGGTTCGGGAGAACCAGTCTGTAGCCCCGGAAGCGATCCCCCTCCCGGGTCTGGACGATGCGCTCATCCCCCGGCCACTGCCTGAGCCTGTCGCGGAGGAAGACTTCGCGCCGTGTCTGCACGGAGAAGAGAGCGTTATCCTTCTGCCTCCCCCAGGTTTCAAGAACAGCGCGCTAGCGTGTCAACCGCCGCTGCACCAAATACCCACTCTACTGCAGACTCCCGGCTTTGAGGACGACGTTACACTGCAGTCGAGTGCCGTGCACGCTCCAACGCAGCCGTCGAGCGCCGTGCACGCTCCAACGCTGCAGTCGAGCGCCGTGCACGCTCCAACACTGCAGTCGAGCGCCGTGCACGCTCCAACGCTGCAGCGAAGCGCCGTGCACGCTCCAACGCTGCAGCGAAGCGCCGTGCACGCTCCAGCGCTGCAGTCGAGCGCCGTGCACGCTCCAACGCTGCAGTCGAGCGCCGTGCACGCTCCAACGCCGTCGAGCCCTGCACAAGCTCCAACGACCAATGCATCAGTTCTGCCGCCGCCTCCCGGCTTCGAGGATAGCGAGCTAGCACGCCAGCAGCCGCTGTCCCACGCACCTGTTCTGCCACCGCCTCCCGGCTTCGAGGACAGCGAGCTAGCACGCCAGCAGCCGCTGTCCCACGCACCTGTTCTGCCGCCGCCTCCCGGCTTTGAGGACGACGTTGAACTGGCGAACGCACGGCACGCTCCAGAGCCGTCGTCGAGCGCACTGCACGCTCCAGAGCCGTCGTCGAGCGCACTGCACGCTCCAACGCCGCTGTCGAGCGCCGAGTACGCTCCAACGCCGCTGTCGAGCGCCGAGTACGCTCCAACGCCGCTGTCGAGCGCCGAGTACGCTCCAACGCCGCTGTCGAGCGCCGAGTGCTCTCCAACGCCGCTGTCGAGCGCCGAGTGCTCTCCAACGCCGCTGTCGAGCGCACTGCACGCTCCCACGCCACTGTCGAGCGCACTGCACGCTCCCACGCCGCTGTCGAGCGCACTGCACGCTCCCACGCCGCTGTCGAGCGCACTGCACGCTCCCACGCCGCTGTCGAGCGCACTGCACGCTCCCACGCCGCAGTCGAGCGCACTGCACGCTCCCACGCCGCAGTCGAGCGCACTGCACGCTCCCACGCCGCAGTCGAGCGCACTGCACGCTCCCACGCCGCAGTCGAGCGCACTGCACGCTCCCACGCCGCAGTCGAGCGCACTGCACGCTCCCACGCCGCAGTCGAGAGCACTGCACGCTCCCACGCCGCAGTCGAGCGCACTGCACGCTCCCACGCCGCAGTCGAGCGCAGTGACCGCTCCACCGCCGTCGTCAAGCGCAGTGACCGCTCCACCGCCGTCGTCGAGCGCAGTGACCGCTCCACCGCCGCTGTTGAGCTCTGCGAAAGCTCCAACGTCGTCGTCGAGCGCAGTGCACGCTCCAACGCCGCTGTTGAGCTCTGCAAAAGCTCCAACGCCGTCGTCGAGCGCGTCACCAGCCCTGCCACGGCCGAGCACGTCACCAGCCCTGCCACGGCCGAGCACGTCACCAGCCCTGCCACGGCCGAGCACGTCACCAGCCCTGCCACGGCCGAGCACGTCTCCAGCCCTGCCACGGCCGAGCACATCTCCAGCCCTGCCACGGCCGAGCACGTCTCCAGCCCTGCCACGGCCGAGCACGTCTCCAGCCCTGCCACGGCCGAGCACGTCTCCAGCCCTGCCATGGGCGAGTACGTCTCCAGCTCTGCCACGGCCGAACACGTCTCCAGCTCTGCCAAGGCCGAACACGTCTCCAGCCCAGCAGCCGCAGAACACGTCTCCAGCCCCGTCACCCAGCCTCCTGGTCAGGAGGTGGAAGGTAGAACATTGGGGTGGGTGTCCGGGGCCTCCGATGATGCTCCAGAGGAGCATTTTTTTTGGGGGGGTACTGTGACGGTTGACCCCTAGAGGGCGCCTAACGCCCGTTTTTGTTTTTTGTTTTGTAGTTTAGTTTAAGTTTCGTTTTTGACTTCGTTTCCCAGTTTGCACCTCGGTCAGGTGACGTAGAAGCTCACCTGAACCGAGGGAAGTTAATTTGATGATTGTGTTTATGTTTGCTATAAATAGCCTGGCTGAACTCCAGCCAGGCATCTAGCATTTGTCGTTATAGTTTGGTTTGTGTTGGAGTTAATGTTTTGTTTAAGTTTAAAAAATAAAGAACTTTATGACTCGCCTCCGCGATCATGCCTCGCACACACCTCCGACGCAGACACCGAAAGAACCCTGACATATTTTGTCTAATTTTATGTTTCCTTGATGCAGACAGTGCTGTGGTGGACCTAAAAATCAACCTAAAACACACAGATGTAAACAAAATTATTTATTTATTGCAGCAATCACATGTTTACCAGCACCAATACCTCTGATCATGTGCATGTAAAAATTAAGCAAAAACTATATAACTTTCTATATATGGTGTTGTCTCTGTTGATTGGATATTACAGACAAAGAAATATGTCTCTGATGAAAAGGGGAATTAAGGAAGTTACTTCATGATAATCAACCTGCTAAACCTGCATCTCAATCTTCTCCTTTATTCATATGCACTGCCATCACATTCCTATGCATGCACACATAGATGACATCTCCTGTCTTATAAAAGTCACAGACTAGTCCCTTACAAACAAATTAAAGCATTTTTCTAGGATTTTCTTCTACTAAGTTTACTGATCATGCAAGAAGCTTTATTGATCCCACATATAAAACTCAAGCATAAAACAAACTTTGTACCATACATTAAACATGTTTCTTTACAATTTGCAGATCACTGATGGCATAGTGAACCGAATGGCTGACGGTAAGTTTCGATTGAAGAGGGGCCGGAATATGCCACTCTGTGCAGATCCAAGCTGTACAGCTGTAGACTTGCTTCACCAAGCCAAGGCCAAGCTCCTAGATTTGAATAAGGATGTTAAGGATGGAACCTATGTTCTCCTTTATCCTGATTTCACCCGTGTCGACATGATACCTGGCACCACCATACCTTTCACATTGAAGGGCTATAAAGAAGCCTCAGGAAAACCCTACAACAAGCTTACCTTCTTCATCTGCTTGCTTTCACAATTCGAAGGTATTTGCCTTTAATATATAAGATAAATACCTATAAAGGTCTGGAAAAAAATAAAAGACCACTGCCAAAATTGCCAATCTTTTGGCAGTGGTCTTTTATTTTTTTTCCAGACCTTTATAGGTATTTATAGACCTTTCATTTTTTGTGAACTGACTATATTTCTTCTAGATTCTAAATATAACTATTGTTATGTAGAGTGTATATTTAAAGAAAATTACATCAGTACTACACATCAAAATAACCCAAAATCATGCAGTATTTGCAGAGCTTTAGACTTGATTGTGTAAAGCTCCTTTGCAACAATGACAATTGTTAAAAGCGCTATACAAATAAAATTGAATTAAATTAATAACTCAAATAAAAATTATTTGCAAAATGCAAATAGTTTGTAAACAAATTGTGTTAATGCTTTGGCTAAATGTTAGGTTTAAAATGATGAAGAAGTGTCCGAACTAAGTTTTAAGCTAAGAGAAGAAAAGTTATTTCTTGTTATGTCCGCTGCACCTTGATACACTTACCGGTCTGGGCCCAATCGACCGGGAGAGACAAACACACACACACACATGCACGCGCGCGGGCATGATGTCTGAAGATCTTTGCTTATTCTCAGCAAAGAGAGCACATTTAAACGGTGCTATGTCTCGAACATCAAAAGAACCAGTCATTAACATGTCAGTCATAGAGGGACCCTGAGACAGACAGGTGTGAGGAGATACATTTGCATTCTCCTGATTAAACAAAAGGGTTCTAGCAGACAAGAGCCATTTGGATGTATCCTCGTCTGGATATAGAAGGTGTTACCACAGAAGGCATGAGGAAGCACAGTGAGGGGTCTGTTCTCAAGGCACAGGAATCTTCTAATTAGATTAAATATATGATTATATTACATACAGATATGTCTTACAATATTATAAAACCTTACACTAAATAACATTAGTATTTTAAACAGTAATTTGGTGGAAATTAGTAATTGGTGGAATAACCCCAATTTTCAATTTTGCTTTCATGCGTTTTGGCTCTCCACTAGTTTTTCACATTGCTGTTGGGTAACTTTATACTACCATGTTGTAAAAAAGCAAACAGTTCAGCGTTGATTGATGGTTTTTGACCATCCATCTTCCTCTTGATGACATTCCAGAAGTCTTTTGGAGCAACTTGCCCTGCTCTCTTATTTTTTCAGAGCTGTATATGTATAAGAAGCTTATCAGTATCACATAACATATATCAATATTGAATATTAAAATTGTGGCATATATGAATATCTTTAGCATTGTTTGATCTTCTGAAGCATTTACTTTTTTTGGCCAGGCAATATACTAGTGTCTGTTAATCTAATATTTATAATATATGATTTAATGTTACATTTTTCTAGATACAAATTCAGATGAACACAATTCTGATTCATCAGACTCTGTTGTATCTGTGAAGCAAACGACAGTTTCTCTACTGGATGACACCTTGGTGAGTTGATTAAGTAACTGAACACAAAGATCTGTATGTAAATACATGCAACAATACAGTTTTCTCACTCAATAGTAAATATATGACATATTTTTTTGTATTACTGGGTTATCTGCCACAGGAATGGGATAGCAATTGTGCTGTTGTGGAAAAAGACGACACAAGAAGGTAATTGTTCTTTTTTTTCTTCTTTTATTCCATAGTAGTCTATAACAAATTGACTACTAAGCGTTGATGCTTGTTGTGCAGATACTGTTTTTAGTACGAGTGAGACAAGTAGGATCCTGCAGAGATCCGGCAAGAGTCCCTTTAATCTGGAAGTTGTCACGTCAGCTGGACTCATTTTAGTTGGTTTGAAATGTTTTGTTTGTCATACTAATAGCTTTTTCAGTCGATGAATGATTGGTTAAAAATCCAAAATATATCCTATATGGGCCATTTCTCTCCCAAATGCCCTCACGGCTGGACAATAGAGAAGGTGGGAATGAGAGGCATTTGTAATGGTCACACATCTTGCACTCCCCTGTTCCTCTGAAAGGGGAACTTTATGTTTGGCCTTCCTGGTGATGTGTGAAGTGTTCTTAATTCTCTTAGAGTTGGATGAAAGATCAGTATTATGAATGAGAGGCGGGTCGTTCTGACGTCTCCATCTCAGGTCTCCATTCCAGTTGTATACAGATGGCCTTTTTTGACACATCTCTCAAACCATCTATCTTTTCTGTCCCAAACGTGCACACTGTTGTCATCAAATGTGTGTCCCGTCTTTTCATAGGACAGAATTTCTATAAATTAATGCTTCAAACCAACCTAGCAGCTCCTCCCTCTACTCCCAACACAAGAGCACCTACCCTCTACAGAGCACTTAATGGCTTTTGTTAGGTATAGGTAGGTTATCACGTCCACTTAAATGACCTCCAGCCAGAAATCACTTCTTGACCTCAGCTTGAGTTATAGAGCCTTCCAATGCTTTAGAATGCTTTTCAATGCTTTGCAATATAAATGCTGTGCACAATATAAATGCTATGTAATATAAATACACGAATGTATTTATTTTACTGTTTGTGATAAACAAAAAACACAAACATATTGATATATATCTGTTTTTAGCGTATTAGAATTTCCTTTGCACTTTGCATATAAATACACATGCAGTGTTTAGTGTGACTGCATCTATTTTTCTTTCCAGCAAAATATCTCTTGGTCCTAAGCAGCTTTTTTTTTAGATTGAATAAGCTATTTGAATAAGTGGGCAAACAATTTAAACCAACTAAAAGATGTGCGGTTGACATGATTTAACCTCTAGACAACTTTAAGATTTTTTTCAAAGGATCCCAGAGTAAATGTTTTAATTTTGTGATGTTTTAAATTTACCATTATTTCTGTCATTTTAGATTATCACCAAATAAAGAAAAAGAGGGATGTCCTGAGGTCAGTATGGTTTACATAAATAACTGTTATTTTTGTTACATAGCTCAATTTAAAGTACAGACAATTACCTAATGTTTGGAATTTAAAAGTAACTAAAATGTCTTATTAACTTTGTAGTGTTACACCCTGCATGGCTGAAAGTGTAACGGTTAACCCCTAGATGGCGCCAGAGCGCCATTTATAGTTGTGGTGTTTTTTGAGTTGCAATTTGTTTTTCGTTCAGTTATACTTCATTTCCCAGTGTGCACCTTGGTCAGGTGACGTAGAAGCTCACCTGAACCGAGGGAAGTTAATTTGATTATGTTTAGTTCTTTAAATAGCCTGGCTGGACTCCAGTCAGGCGTCTAGCAACCGTTACCGAAGGTTCAGTTTGTGTTGGAGTACTTTTGTTTTATGTTTGATTTTTGAAAATAAAGAACATTGTTAACCGTCAGCTTGCCTCCGCGATCATGCCTCGCACCCACTCCAGACGCAGACAGAGAGGGAATCGTGACAGATTGCTAGACCAACCAAGAGGCATGGCGGAGGATCCCCTCCTGAAGTTTTTTGGGGGGGGCGCAGTGGCCATCTTGCCCGAGCTGACGAACTGGCGGGACAGCGAAGAGGAGTACTACGGCTGGGACTATAACATCGGGCTGGTAGAGGACGAGGAGGAGATGTACCGCAGCTGCGAGTACAGATTGCTGGAGGAGCAGGAGCACCTGCGAGAGAGCAGCGAGGAGAGAGAGAGAGAGACACCACAAAGCTGGGAGGGCTGCAGGCTCGCCATTCGGCGGACGCCATTCAGGGGCGACGCGGCACGGGGTCACGTGGTTCCCCGCACCGGCCGGAAGAGAAGGGCGAGGAAGCCCAAGTACGCCGGTGACGAGGGGGAAAGAAAACCCCAGGCAGAGCAGCAGCAGAGAGAGGAGGAGCTCATGTGGTGGATTCCGGAGCCGGAGCGGGTGAGTGAAATGCTGGAGCATATTAAGGAGCTCCAGCAGATGATCCTCCACTTCCGGGATGACCGCGAAGCGGGCTCGGAGCTTTCTCCTCTCTCGCAGACACTCAGCAGCGAGCTAGCGTGTCAGCAGCCGCTGACCGACGCACCGCCGCCTTCCAGCTTCGAAGACAGCGAGCCAGCGTGTCTACAGCTGCTGTCCGACGCACCCGTTTTACCGCCGCCTTCCAGCTTCGAGGACAGCGAGCCAGCGTGTCTACAGCTGCTGTCCGACGCACCCGTTTTACCGCCGCCTTCCAGCTTCGAGGACAGCGAGCCAGCGTGTCTACAGCTGCTGTCCGATGCACCCGTTTTACCGCCGCCTTCCAGCTTCGAGGACAGCGAGCCAGCGTGTCTACAGCTGCTGTCCGACGCACCCGTTTTACCGCCGCCTTCCAGCTTCGAGGACAGCGAACCAGGGTGTCTACAGCTGCTGTCCGACGCACCCGTGTTACCACCGCCTCCCGGCTTTGAGGACGACGTTGAGCCGTCGTTGAGCGCCGTGCACGCTCCAACGCTGCAGGAGAGCGCCGTGCACGCTCCAACGCTGCAGGAGAGCGCCGTGCACGCTCCAACGCTGCAGGAGAGCGCCGTGCACGCTCCAACGCTGCAGGAGAGCGCCGTGCACGCTCCAACGCTGCAGGAGAGCGCCGTGCACGCTCCAACGCTGCAGGAGAGCGCCGTGCACGCTCCAACGCTGCAAGCGAGCTCCGTGCACGCTCCAACGCTGCAGGCGAGCTCCGTGCACGCTCCCACGCTGCAGGCGAGCTCCGTGCACACTCCAACGCCACCGCCCGGCTTCGAGGACAGCGAGCTAGCATGTCAGCAGCCGCTGTCCCACGCACATGTTCTGCCGCCGCCTCCCGGCTTTGAGGACGCTCCAGGGCCGTCG
Organism: Channallabes apus; assembly: GCA_030522415.1. Classification (NCBI taxonomy): domain Eukaryota; kingdom Metazoa; phylum Chordata; class Actinopteri; order Siluriformes; family Clariidae; genus Channallabes; species Channallabes apus. The sequence goes on along the minus strand of CM060126.1, from coordinate 16,977,238 downwards.
TCGAGCGCACTGCACGCTCCAGGGCCGTCGTCGAGCGCACTGCACGCTCCAGGGCCGTCGTCGAGCGCACTGCACGCTCCAGGGCCGTCATCGAGCGCACTGCACGCTCCAGGGCCGTCGTCGAGCGCACTGCACGCTCCAGGGCCGTCGTCGAGCGCACTGCACGCTCCAGGGCCGTCGTCGAGCGCACTGCACGCTCCAACGCCTGCGTCGAGCGCAGTGACCGCTCCCACGCCGTCTACGAGCGCAGTGACCGCTCCCACGCCGTCTACGAGCGCAGTGACCGCTCCCACGCCGTCTACGAGCGCAGTGACCGCTCCCACGCCGTCTACGAGCGCAGTGACCGCTCCCACGCCGTCTACGAGCGCAGTGACCGCTCCCACGCCGTCTACGAGCGCAGTGACCGCTCCAACGCCTGCGTCGAGCGCAGTGACCGCTCCAACGCCTGCGTCGAGCGCTTCTCCAGCCCTGCAGCCGCCGAGCACGCTTCCAGCTCAGCAGCATCCGAGCGCTTCTCCAGCTCTGCAGCAGCCGAGCACGCTTCCAGCTCAGCAGCAGCCGAGCACGCTTCCAGCTCAGCAGCCGCCGAGCGCTTCTCCAGCTCAGCAGCCGCCGAGCGCTTCTCCAGCTCAGCAGCCGCCGAGCACGCTTCCAGCTCAGCAGCAGCCGAGCACTTCTCCAGCACTGCAGCCGCCGAGCACTTCTCCAGCACTGCAGCCGCCGAGCACTTCTCCAGCTCTGCAGCCGCCGAGCACTTCTCCAGCTCTGCAGCCGCCGAGCACTTCTCCAGCTCTGCAGCCGCCGAGCACTTCTCCAGCTCTGCAGCCGCCGAGCACTTCTCCAGCTCTGCAGCCGCCGAGCACTTCTCCAGCTCTGCAGCCGCCGAGCACTTCTCCAGCTCTGCAGCCGCCGAGCACGCTTCCAGCTCTGCAGCCGCCGAGCACGCTTCCAGCCCAGCAGCCGCAGAGCATGCCTCCAGCCCCGTCACCCAGCCTCCTGGATAGGAGGCTAAAGGTAGAACATTGGGTTGGGTGTCCGGGGCCTCCGGTGATGCTCCGGAGGAGCATTTTTGGGAGGGGGGGTAATGTAACGGTTAACCCCTAGATGGCGCCAGAGCGCCATTTATAGTTGTGGTGTTTTTTGAGTTGCAGTTTGTTTTTCGTTCAGTTATACTTCATTTCCCAGTGTGCACCTCGGTCAGGTGACGTAGAAGCTCACCTGAACCGAGGGAAGTTAATTTGATTATGTTTAGTTCTTTAAATAGCCTGGCTGGACTCCAGTCAGGCGTCTAGCAACCGTTACCGAAGGTTCAGTTTGTGTTGGAGTACTTTTGTTTTATGTTTGATTTTTGAAAATAAAGAACATTGTTAACCGTCAGCTTGCCTCCGCGATCATGCCTCGCACCCACTCCAGACGCAGACAGAGAGGGAATCGTGACAGAAAGTAAATGGACAGCCCTTCTAATTTATGTCCATTTTCCCACACCTTTTAACACATTAATAATAATTAAAAATCAACAATTCAGCTAAACATTCCTAAGCAAAAGGCTATCAAATAGTTATCCAGTAGGTGATACCACCTCACAATACATATGACTGAGTGCTGAAGTGTTTAATACCTTTTCATTCTCTTCTGATCTACAGCTGCCTGGCCAAAAATGATCAAATAATTATATACAGTTAATCCTTGGATTGCGAGCATAATTTGTTCCAGAATACTTGTATATCAAGTAATTCCCCCATAAAAATGTTTATATTAAAATTATTAAAATATTAATATAAAAAGAATTACTACAAAGTATGAAGTGAAAATAAAACAAAAGAACCTGCACTTTACCGTTTTTATCTATTTTTATCATGGCTGATGTGAGAGGGACGAGAGAGAGGAGGAGGAGGGGGGTTATTGTGTAGGATGACTGTCTCTCACACACACACACACACACACACACACACACACACTAACGATCTTTTTCTTTTTGTGCGACTTTACCAAGGAACCTCTATAATGACATTTACTTCTGTCCTCTTTTTGAGGATTTGGCGGAAATGTGAAGTTGCGTTGTCGTTAAACAGATTCATCTCCCGCACTGCTACAGCATATTTAACCTTTGTTTTCCTTGTGGAGCCAATGTTGTAGTACAGTTACTGAAGAACATGGAGCATGGGAGACGATTACCGACGATTACCCACAATCCTGCAGTCCGCAAGAGAGAAACCATTGGCTCAGTTGTGATCACATGATGCTTAGCAGACAATGCGTATACATACAACTTGTATTTCAAGAGCTCACTCGTTTATCAATTTAATTATAATTTTTCCTTGACTTGCGAAACACTCGCAGTCCAATTTACTCACAATACAAGGTTTTATTAAGTGTCATATGATAAACAATGACACTTAATATACAGACTTCAGATTATCTTATAACGTTATGTCTGAAAATATTTTGCCTCTTCAGTTACTCTTGGCTTTATCAGATTCTCCAGAGTCAGAACAACCAAGCACTTCTCGAGGACAAGCGATGGATTGTTATAGGTATTTATGCATTATTAATTGTGCATAATGATCTTATAAATGCATTTACTTTATTGCTAGCAAATATAGGGCATTATCATTACAGGGATCCATGTGCAATCATTATAATGGAAATGCTAACTTAATTATGTGTCACATTTTTAGCATGTTTCAGATAAGAACTAATATGCTTTCTGTTTTCTGTATGTGGACTTTGTGTCATCTTGTATTTGCCACAACTATATCACAAAGAGAAACCTTACAATTGTACAAACATGTTTTTTATTAGTCAGTTAAAAAGGATGTAAAGACACTTGTGCAGTACAAATATTGATAGAATAAAACAATGATTTTTCTGTGCATTTTCAAAAAGTATATTGTTGCCTTTTATTTAAATCTTAACTACACATTAGCACATTTACTCTTGGGTGTAATTAAGTAATTAATTTCTGTACATTTCCTAATTCACAATTGTTTTTAATTATGTTTTTAATTCTTTGTCCTTTACATTTTTCAGGAAATACACAAGAATGTTTGCAACTGAGATATGCAACCACAGCAGCAGCAGTGATGAAGATACTTCTGTAGTTACTGCCTGTTCAACAACTGTAGACAGGTATTTAAAAAAAAAAAAAACACATACAAAATGTAATATTTGTTATAAAAGCCTTTTATAGGTACATGATACAGTGGGGACAATAATGCCTTTTTATTAGAGGTTTATTTTAAAGGATAGAGACAGAATAATAATAGAACATCAAGAAAAAAAACACATTATATAAATGTTCTAATATTTGGAGTTAAAATTTGGTGAACTTAATATTGGTGTTAATTCTTTAATAATTTTTTGATGAGAGCCTGATTATCCAAAACCATGCCTATCATCAGCCAAGTGTTATGGTAAAACAAATCTGTAAAAACTAGCTGTAGGAATCAATTGCAGAGGCTTGCACCATGCAGGATGTTACTTGTATAGTGGACCCTTGCATTACAAGCATAATTCGTTCCGGAAGCGGGCTCATACGGTTTCACTGTATTACTAATGCTGTCATTGTTTTGTTGTTGGGCAGTTCAGTAGACTCTATTATTTATAACACCTGCTTTTATTTTATTACCTCCCCTTATTCTTTCCCCACCAGTGATCTGGTTACAATTGAAGACATTGTGGCTAACTTATACACCCAAATAAGGAAGGATTCTTGTTCAAAATTTTTCATCAACCGCGAAGATGTTTGGGGTAGCACGGTTATCGCTCTTAGGAGAAAAAACTTCCAGGGAGACAGTGATGTCTTCGTAAAATTCTCTGATGATTCTGGTGTGCCTGAACCTGGAATTGATGTTGGTGGACCGAAAAGGGAATTTTTGACTCTTTGCATGGAATCTCTCCAAGATCAGGTGATGTTTGAAGGCCCATCTGGACAAAAAACAATCAGACTTAATCCAAAAGGTAAGGTACTAGGGCTGCATGATTTAATAATAAAAAATAAAAAAAACCTTGGAATTATTTGCATACATAACACGATTGCAAATAAAAATTGTGTACTATTTGATATTTAAAAGTTTTTTATTTAAGTTAATTGCTATTAATTTCTGAATTATATTATTAAGAGGATATTTGCCAATATTTATTTATCTACTGAAACAAATGAAAATATATAAGCAAATATTAAAATATTGACAAACTACATATGTTACTAACTATTACATGTTAGAAAATGCAGTCTTTTGAAATATGATATGGACCTGTGCAGTTTGATTAATTGTGCTGTACTACTGTTTGCTAGGGATGGGGTCCACCTGACATGATATTATTGTGATATCTAGGGTATAATTCAATGTGGATTGCAAGTCCGAAAGTATCATTTTATTACCTCCCCTTATTCTTAGCAAATATTTTTCTCCTACCACACTAGGTTGGACACTGCACTGCCTGTTAATGTGTGAATAGTTTACAGCACACCAGGCAACATTTTACAAGACAACTGCATACATACTGTAAATAAAAAAAATATATATATTTTTTAAATCAACACGTGATGACCAAAGCCTTTGTGGACACTCACACTTTTATCTGCTAGTTGAATGTCCCATTCCAGATTTATTATTATTTATTTATTTATTTTTTTGGCTAAAAAAAACCCTATACTTTTCTGGAAAGGCTTTAGACTAAATTTTGGAGAATGGCTGTGGGACCAGGCACTGAGATTGGTTGGATCTCATCAGGGAGATCTCTAAATGTTCCAGCTTATCACAAAATTATTTAGTGGAGTTCTTCCACTCCAACCATAACACATAAGGTTTTCATGGAGCTCATTTTCTGCACATGGGCATCCTCATCCTGGAAGAGGTTTGGGCCTCTTAGTTAACATGAGAAGAATCTGTGTGCTAGAGTATATAAAGACATTCCAGACAATTGTGTGGTTTCAACGTATTGACCACATGTGGTTGTGATGGTCAGATGCCCACAACGTTTTGGCTATATTGAGGCTTTCTCCTGCATCGATACTTACATATACAAATAAGATTAAGCAAATCACTAATAATATACATGTCACAGTCGAACCAGGCTCGGAACCAAACCCAACACAGCGCCCCCGGTCACCCGAGTACTAATCACAACCACCTGACACTAATCACCAGGAGCATAAAAGCCACACACCATCCCACAGTCTACGTCCGGGCTCGGTTACGGAGTGTGGACCCTACACGCGACGGGCAAGTCAAAATCCTTGTTTAAACGATCCAGTTACTTACCATTCTCTCTATTCCCAGAAGCATTTCCAGTCACCGCTCCCGAGTGGAAAAACTCCGTGTGTCCGCGGTTTGGACCGCCGCCGGATCCTCCCAGGACTCCAGGTCACAGAGCCAGTATATCTCTCTCTCTCTCTCTCTCCTCAGAAATCCCGAAGGAAGGTGTTCCGAGGCAACATCGCTCCCCCCGCTAGCGGACTCGCTAACCTAGCCCCGGCTAACGGGCCGACACCACCCCTGGTCATATCTCTGCCTGACTTTCAATAAACGAATCATTGTTTATACTTTAACCTGTGTGTGAGGTCTGTCATTGTTACAGAAGCCCGGACCTTAAAAACAGGATGAGCGCACAGGAACCGCTACAGGAGCTGGTGAGCTTGCTACGGCAAGCTGTGCTAACCACCGCACCTGCGACGCCGGCCCCCGCAGCCACTTCCTCGCCGCCGCCGGTCTCCAGTCCAATGGCGCGACCAGCGCCCTTCTCTGGAGCGGAGGGGAACTGCAAGGGATTTCTGCTGCAATGCTCACTCACGTTTGCGCTCCAGCCCTCCCTTTATCCCACAGATAAGTCCAAAATCGCTTATATAATTTCGTTGTTGTCCGGACAGGCGCTACAGTGGGCGGAGGCAATCTGGTCTCATGGTGGCCTTCTAACGGAATCCTTTGCACGGTTCCAGGACCACTTCAAGGAGGTTTTTGAAAGGACAGACGCCGCAGTGTCAGCTGGAGAACAGTTATACCGCCTGACTCAAGGTAACCTCTCCGTACAAGAATACTCCATACGATTTCGCACCTTGGCAGCTACCAGCGGGTGGAACGAACAGGCATTGCTCACCACCTATCGTCAGGGGCTCGAACCAAACTTACGCCTCATGCTGGCTACCTACGACGATGACGAAGGACTAGAAAACCTCATTCAGCTCTCTATCCGTTGCTCAGTGCGACTCGCTTCCTGTCAGGCCCAATCGGGCGACCACGTCACGCCGGTGGCCGGAATGTCCCGAACGCCCAGAGTCCCAGAAACCCGGGACGAGCCGATGCTCCTCGACAAAGGACGACTGTCAACGGCCGAACGGACTAGACGTCTGAACCAGGGGCTCTGCATGTACTGCGGGAACTCGGGACACTTCCGCCGGGAATGCCCTATCCGTCCACCACGACACCTGGTGAGTTTGATTTGTACTCCCATCCAAAACTTACAACCACTGTCCACAAGTGTGACTCTTACTTCCCGCTGTACCTCTCTGTCTGTAGCAGCACTCCTCGATTCAGGGGCGGCCGGTAACTTCATCTCCGGGGATTTATGCAGACACCTCCATCTCAAGACCACCCCGACCGAGAAGCGCTACCAGCTCCAGTCCATAACCGGAAGGCCATTTTCTCCCCGGCCAGTCCACCTACTGGCGGGACCCGTTAAACTACAAGTCGGCCTGCTACACCAGGAACAGATCCACCTATTGGTGTTGGAGAATGCAACCTCTGATGTCGTGCTCGGTCGGCCTTGGCTAATCCAGCACGATCCCATCCTGTCGTGGAAGACGGGCGAAGTGCTCCGATGGGGCCGACAATGCACAACTACATGTTTCCCAGATTTACCAATGAAATGTCACTCCTTACCTCTGCACGCCACGTCCATCGAAAGTCCCACAGCGTTACAGTCCTCGCACATTCCCCCACAGTATAGAGAATTCGCGGACATCTTCTGTCCCTACAGGGCAACCCAATTACCACCTCACCGACCGTGGGACTGTGCCATCGACCTGATCCCCGGCGAACCTCTCCCTCGCGGGCACGTCTATCCCTTATCGCGACCCGAACAGGAGGCCATGGAGAGTTATATCACGGAAGCGACACAACAGGGGTACATCCGACCTTCTACATCCCCTGCAGCCTCTAGTTTCTTCTTCGTGGCCAAGCGCGGAGGTGGATTGCGCCCCTGCATTGACTTCCGAACCCTAAATAGAGCTACGGTAAAGTTTCGATATCCTCTGCCATTAGTACCTGCCGCGCTCGAATGCCTGCAAAAAGCCAAGATCTTCACCAAACTGGACCTTCGTAGTGCGTACAATCTGGTGAGGATCAGAAAGGGAGACGAATGGAAAACCGCCTTTGTAACACCCACCGGCCACTATGAGTACCGCGTAATGCCCTACGGTCTGGCCAATGCCCCGGCGGTATTCCAAAACTTCATGCATGAAGTACTTCGCGAATTCCTGTATAGCTTTGTCATAGTCTACATCGACGACATCTTGATCTTCTCCCAATCAGAACAACAACATCACCATCACGTCACCCAAGTATTTCAATGCCTCCGAGAGTTTCAGTTATTCCTCAAGGCCGAAAAGTGCTCCTTCCACCAAACCACCGTATTGTTCCTGGGTTACATCATCAACCAACAAGGGATAAAGATGGATGAGGAGAAGGTCACTGCGATCACCACCTGGCCCCAACCAACCACGGTCAAGGAACTACAGAGGTTTCTAGGCTTTTCCAACTTTTATAGGAGGTTCATCAGGAACTACAGCATTCTCGCAGCCCCTCTCACGTCACTCCTTCGAGGCAAACCCAGGACCTTGAAATGGACCACCGAGGCTGACAAGGCCTTCCAGGAGTTGAAGAATTGGTTCATTTCAGCACCCATTCTCACTCACCCAAACCCCGATATACCGTTCCTGGTGGAAGTTGACGCCTCAACCACGGGAGTCGGAGCCATTCTGTCCCAACAACAAGGAGAAACCCCAGGTTATCATCCATGCGCCTACTTCTCCCGAAAGTTCACTCCAGCTGAGGCCAACTATGACATAGGCGACCGAGAACTGCTCGCCATCAAGATGGCCCTGGAAACCTGGAGACATTGGCTAGAGGGAGCCGCCCAACCTTTTCAGGTACTCACCGATCATAAGAACCTGCAATATCTCAAAGAAGCAAAACGGTTAAACCCAAGGCAAGCAAGGTGGGCTATGTTCTTCACACGCTTCGATTTTAAAATCTCTTACCGACCGGGAACGAAGAACCTCAAGGCCGATGCTCTTTCCCGTATACATACCCTCGACGAATCCACTGAAGAACCAGAGGGAATACTCCCAGAGCGCATGTTCGCCAACCCCATTCAGTGGGAATCACCTCCGTTCCTTTCTGAACCTCCGCCAGCGTCTCCACCCGAATGTCCACCACAATGCCGATTTGTCTCCGAACCCGATCGAGAACCCCTCATGCATTCTGTGCACATCTCTCCAGGTACGGGCCACCCAGGAGCGGAACGCACTCTAGAGATCCTGCGCGAGCGTTTCTGGTGGCCCCGCATGAGTCAAGACGTCGGTCGATATGTCCAAGGGTGTCCAGAGTGTGCAATGGCCAGAACCCCTCGACACCTACCGGCAGGGAAGCTCACTCCACTTCCAATTCCCCAAAGACCCTGGTCCCATCTGGGAGTCGACTTCCTCACTGATCTGCCCGAATCAGAGGGAAAGACCTGCGTTCTGGTAGTAGTGGATAGATTCTCCAAGGGGTGTCGGCTTCTCCCTTTAAGGTCCTTGCCATCGGCCATGACCACCGCAGAACTCCTATTTAACCAGGTATTTCGACATTACGGCATCCCAGAGGACATCGTGTCAGACCGAGGGCCTCAGTTTATCTCCAGGGTATGGAGAGCGTTCTTCCGACTCTTGGGAGTATCAGTCAGTCTATCCTCCGGGTACCATCCGCAGACCAACGGACAGACAGAGAGGAAGATACAGGAAATTGGGCGCTTCCTCCGGACCTTTTGCCATGGACATCAAGACAACTGGCACCAGTTCCTGGGTTGGGCCGAATATGCCCAAAACTCCCTTCGACAAGTAGCTTTACCCCGTTCCAATGTATCTTAGGATATCAACCTCCGTTGTTCCCTTGGAGTGCAGACCAGTCCGACCTCCCTGCAGTAGATTACTGGTTTAGGGAGAGTGAGAAGGTTTGGGGGGAGGCCCATCACCACTTACAGAGAGCAGTAAGACGTTTTACTTCAAACGCCGACAGACGCAGATCCGTGGCTCCAAGGTACCAACCAGGCGACAAGGTATGGCTCTCCACAAGGGACATGCGTCTTCGACTCCCGTGCAGGAAGCTCAGCCCCAGGTACATCGGTCCATATGAAGTAGTAGAGAGACTGAACCCGGTGACATACAGACTGCACTTACCACCACATTTAAGAATGCATCCCACTTTCCATGTATCTCTACTAAAACCATACCGAACTCCTGTTGTTTCTTCCCCAGAGCCTGGTCCTGAAGAAACACCCCCTCCGCCGCTCATCGTCGACGAAGGGAACATCTACCAAGTAAGTGAAATCTTGAGCTCCAGACGCCGAGGCGGTCAACTTGAGTATCTGGTGGATTGGGAAGGATATGGACCAGAGGAAAGATCATGGGTACCCCGCGAAGATGTTCTAGACCCCACATTGTTGGAAGAGTTCCACAACTCACACCCCAATCAACCAGCACCCCGAGGACGGGGCAGACCACCAAAGCGGCGAAGAGGTCAACCCTCAGGAGAGGGTCGTGGAGGGGGGGGGTAATGTCACAGTCGAACCAGGCTCGGAACCAAACCCAACACAGCGCCCCCGGTCACCCGAGTACTAATCACAACCACCTGACACCTCACCAGGAGCATAAAAGCCACACACCATCCCACAGTCTACGTCCGGGCTCGGTTACGGAGTGTGGACCCTACACGCGACGGGCAAGTCAAAATCCTTGTTTAAACGATCCAGTTACTTACCATTCTCTCTATTCCCAGAAGCATTTCCAGTCACCGCTCCTGAGTGGAAAAACTCCGTGTGTCCGCGGTTTGGACCGCCGCCGGATCCTCCCAGGACTCCAGGTCACAGAGCCAGTATATCTCTCTCTCTCTCTCTCTCCTCAGAAATCCCGAAGGAAGGTGTTCCGAGGCAACATCGCTCCCCCTGCTAGCGGACTCGCTAACCTAGCCCCGGCTAACGGGCCGACACCACCCCTGGTCATATCTCTGCCTGACTTTCAATAAACGAATCATTGTTTATACTTTAACCTGTGTGTGAGGTCTGTCATTGTTACAATACAGTACAATTGCTTATTTTTCTGTGCCATTAATTTTGTGAAACCTTGGATTGCGAGTAACTTGGTCTGTGAGCATTTTACAAGATAGCAAATGAACGAGGTCTTGAAATATGGGTAGTATGTGCTTTGTCTGAGCCAATGGTTCTTCTCTTTTTTGCTCTTATAAAGCATTTTTTTAATTTTGTGCCTAAGTGTAGTGACTGTTCTTTAGTAACTGTACTACAACAATGGCCCCCTCAAGAAAAACAAAGGTTAAAAAGGCTGTAGCATTGCGGGAGATGAATCTGTTTAACGAAAATGTAATGTCACATGTCCATGAAATCCTTAAAACGAGACAAAAGCAAGTATTATTAGTGAGGTTCCTTGTTAAAGAAGTTTGCAGACAGAGCAGTGATTACATTAGTGTGTGTGTCTGTGTAGCCACCCTGCACCTCTCGTCTCTTGCCTTACTTCAGCCACAATTCTGTTCAAATGAAAAGTCCAGCTTAATTTGTCAAATGTTTACTTCATATTTTGTATAAATTATTTTATATGAATATTTTTGGGCTGTGAAAACAATCGTTTCCAATATTCTTTTTATGGTGAAATTTGGTATACGGGAGTGGATTACAAGCATGCTTCCGAAACAAATTATGCTCTCAATCCAAAGTTTAACTGTCCATTAATCTGAATCTCCCATAAGACTTGCATTTTTTTTGACACACAGCCTTAAAGAATGATGAATACTACATGGCAGGACAAATCATTGCCATTTCAGTTGTGAATGGTGGACCAGGCCCAGCCTTTTTCTCCAATGAATTTTACAATCATCTAGTGGGAAGGCAAAGTACGTTTACTCTGGAGAACATTCATGACCAGACCATACGTGAAGTTCTTGAGCAGGTAAGCTCACATCCACAAGTTTACGAGGAATTTTGCCTCAAATTGATTGCATGAAAGTTTAAATTTTTTAGTCAAGTCAACTCACTCACTGGAGCCTATCCCAGGAGACTTAGGGCACAAGGTCAGGTACACCCGAACGGGATGCAAATCCCAACCCATTGCAGGTCACACATATATACACACTCACACTCTCATTTACACATTATGGGCAATTTGGGAACTCCAGTTATTCTAATCTAAATGTCTTTGTACTGTGGGAAGAAACCGGAGGAAACCCTCCAAGTGCAGAGAGAACATGCAAACTCCATGCATACAGACACCACTGTGCCGCCAAGTAAAGTAGGCTTTTATTGTTAATTAAACCATACAAAATCCAGTGTACATTGAAACGAAACAACTTTCCTCCAGGACAAGGATGTACATACAACATAAATTTACAAAATTGGCTAAGAACTATATAAGAAGTCAAGCTCACCAATCACAGTATTTTTATTAGTTTACTTCTGTTGAATATCAAAAGTGACTGAGGTGTGGAATTAATTCTTATCCATTTATTATTGTCTCAGATCAGAAATGCAAACACCGTCAATGAGGCAAGAGAAATCTGTGAGAGGAACAGTGCCATGTTTTCTTCTGCAGGATGTTTTCGCTTCCTAAGGACTCTTGAAGATAAAAAAGACCTCATTTCTGATTACGTTGAGTGGTACCTGTTCATTAAAAACCATGCAGCAATTCAGAGGTAAAAATTATTACAAGTAGTCTCAATGACATGTTATTCAAAAAATGTGGGCGTCATGGTCCCTGAGCCACTATATCACAATCTGTACTGAAATGTGGCTGTGCCATCAGGGAAGAAAAGCTCCATAGATGTGATAACCTGGTGATTCAGTACATTCTGGTGGTCAACTGATTTCATCTTATTTCCGCCTAAAGTTGCTGAGTCTAGACCTGAGTAACTGATCAACCCCAGATCATAACACTGTCTCCAGAGGCTTGTACAGTGGACACTATACATGATGAGTGCATCGCTTCATGCGCTTCCCTTCTTATCCTGATACACACATCAATCTGCAATAGGCTCAATCTGGACTCATCAGGTCACATGACCTTTGTCCATCACTCCAAAGTCTAGTCTTTATGCTCATAACTCACTACAGGCCTTTGTCTACAAATACCCGTAATAAGTGTTTTTTAATTTTTTTATGGCCAAACCTGTTTAGTTCCAATCCTGTGAAATTTTGACACATTGTGTGTGTATATGTATATGGAAATGTGCTTCGTTTAAATATTAAATATAGCTTTGTTTCTACTGTACAGTTTTATATTGCAACTCAACTAATCATTTAAGTGATCTCCAAAGACATTTTTTTTAATTACATTTCTTCAGTCGTCCTTCCAGGACCAAATTCCATGAAATTCAGTTATTTCCTTCGTTTGTTTTCTTTTAGTATATGTTAAGTGCACATAGAATATGGAAATACTGTTATCTTAATGTCATTTACCATGCTTAAATAATTAAATGGATAACCTTATGTAGAGGCGTTCCTAATAAAGTGAGTATAGTAATTACCTAAAAAAAATGCTGTGGTTTTTTGGTTTATTTCTTGTCCTAGATTCAAAGAGGGGCTAAGCACACTTAATGCTTTAAGTGCCATGGAAAGTCATCCTGATATTTTTTACCCAGTGATGTGTTACACTGCAACAGCAATCAACGCTCTGTCCTTAGAGAACACCTTCCACAAAATGTTCAGTCCTTCAGGTAGTAACAAACGGAGAACTGAAGCACAGGTAGCAAGCTACTGGGGAAATTTCCTAGCTGATGTTGAAGGTAAGTGCTATTGTGGTCTACTTTGTCCCAAAAAAAATGTGAACTTCTGCAAGATTGTAATTAAGGCATTTTTTTTAAATAGATGAAGAAATCCCTGGCCTCAGCCTTAATGATATTTTGATGTTTGGAACGGGCCTAAAGACATTTCCCCCTGCTGGCTTCCAGCCACTACCTTCGTTGGAGTTTAGTGAAGGTGCCTTCCCAACAGCGAATACTTGTAGCAACGTGATTCGTTTGCCATTGTGCAACAACTACAAGGAGTTTTGCCAAAACATGGAATTTGGAATCAAGAATTCTCCAGGATTTGGTGTGTACTAAGTTCAGTGTAATTCACATTCAAGCAAAACAGCGAATTGGATGTTGAAAACATGTTGACATAGAAAAAATTTTAAGTTCTTTTTGTTTTGTATTCTTTCTTGAGCCAAAAATAGTTTTCCTGTTTTTTATAGTCATAAGATTGAAATCAAGATTGACTGGACTCATCACACCTCATGACCTTTTGCCAATGCTCCTCTTTGCGTTGCATGTGTGCTGTGTAGCTGCGAGTCTCCTGTTTTTTTTTTTTAATTCTGATTTTATTCTTATTTCATTTGATTTTACTAAGTGTTTAAGTGGTCTCCCATCAGGCTCATGCAGGATGTTTTTCTAACTTGAAGATGATGGCTCACCAATATCCTTCCAGGTTTTAATATTGTTTTACAGTACTTTAAATATATATATATATATATATATATATATATATATATATATATATATATATATATATATATATATATTTATTTTTATTTATTTATTTTTTTAGTCATTTTATAACAATCTCTTTAGTTTTCCTTGCTAATTCTTTAAATTGTCCCTTCTGAAGCAAAATAAATTTAGTTCACATTTTTCTATGGACACATCTGTTTAGTCTCACCCTCAAATTCTTACTTTCATTATTAAACAGTTGTAATTAGTTTTTATCTTTTTTGATGCAACTTCATAAAGCATTTAAGTGATTCTAATTTATCAACCACATTCTTTGACAAAGGTGGCAGTTCAGAACTATGCTTCCAGGTTCTAATATTGTGTTGGAAAGTAACTAATTATTGTCATTTAAAATATCCTTGCTTGATTGATAACAATAATGTGACCGCTTTAGAATGGCAATTGTTTATGGGCAGATAGTGACAAAGCAGAAATTGTAAATGGAGCATTTGACCTGTTTGATCATGTTATATAATTGATATTGGTTTCAATTAAGGAATAAAATCTTTAATGTTTTTTCCTTTCATTGTTTTCAATCTTAATACTACAAACATTGCATTTAACATTACTAAACAAGATATTGGAAACTACACAAAGTAGCAAGTACAAAATTAGGGCCAATTACTGACTGATTTGTTGCTTTATATATTTACACACAAACATTATAAATATATTTTATTTATTTACATTTTTAAAACATAATGGAGCATCCATGGAGTTGAATTCACCTGGTAGATAAAAGAAACACAGCCAAATAAACATGCATGAATATACTGTTTAAAACAGTACACCTCTGCCCCTTATGTGTATCTGTTCAATGTAAGTAATGTGTAGAATGGCCCCAAATGTGCAGAATTAGTTCAACTGCCCGTTATGTGGCCTGACAAATGTTTTTAATTTCAAGTAAAATATAAAAGAATATGTTATAAAACCTTATTTGATTTAAATTTGCTAAAGTTAAACATACTCATGATTTGTGTGGAAAAAGTAACAAAAACACCAGATAAAGGTCATGGTTGTTTCAGTGAGGCATGTCGTTTACAATCCACATATGTGCTTGAGATTTATATGCAAATTCATAGCTTCTTCCCATGATTGTGGAACAGTTAGATAATTTCTCAGAACTGCCTGTTCAAAGAAGTCCTGCATCACTGGATCACCACACTTAGCAGGAACCACTGTGAATTCCTGAAATGGCAGAAGTTGCTGGTCTGTCATCTGAAATCCACAATCTCTTGATCCATGTCTGTAAAAATATAGGAAACATCATAAATTAACAAAATAAAAAGTGTGATAAAAGTAAAAAATGTTACAGTGCAAGAGATAAAACATGCACACCACATTTCAGAATTGGTAATAGTCCGGTCTATGGAGTAATACTTATCTTGTTTAAAAAAAAGAAAAACTTTAAAGACAAATATTAAACAACATTAGCAGTTATGCCATGACAAAGTTTCATAAACTTTTTGTGCAAATAATCTCATATAATCTCAATTTGTACAAGCTGTACTAGGAGACAAGCAATCGCGTACCTGTGAGGAAGTTGGTAGAGCTCATCAGGCACACCCCCTGGACAGTATGAAAAGCGAGATGGTCTGATGCGGTGTAGATTCCATTGTACCTTGCACTGGCCTAGGTCCTCTTGTAAAACTTCCATGAAACAGAAGCGCATCAAACACTGATGAGTATGACTTCCGTCAAAAAGTCCCTGGTCAAGCATGTCAGCAAACAGCTCAATCCAGAACTGTGCCCTGTTTGAAAAATAATGGTTTTAGGATATCATTAGTACCCATTATTGACAAGAAAAGAGTTTTTAGAAATAGTTAAAAGATTAAAGATAAAAAATAATCTGCTTATCTTTAATGTAATCAGTGATATTATTATTATTTCAGGTTGAAGCCCACGTACATGTTTGTATGTCTTTCTGTACAGCTGAACTCTCTGTCTAACTTATTAATACAAAGAAATCACATTCTGTAAGGTTGAGTGAGTTATGTCTTCTGTACTTTTTGTCTCAAAGTGATTGAAGCATGTAAAAATACAACTTCAGCACTGTTGAATTTTCATTTCAGCAAAAGTGAAAATATGAACTAATCCCATTAAAAATATTCAGTTTATCTTTTCAAATTAATATCTATTGGTGCAGGTGTTTGTTTACATTGAGCAAGTAGCGCATTTGTAGATTATTTTCAAATTAGATTATTAAATCCAGCACCTAACGTTTCATAACATCACTTTTACTCAACATTTTGAGGGCATCAGTTCAGATATGTTACACACACTCATTTCACACTGATGTGAATATGCTTACTCTAATGACCCATGTTTTATCTCATAGTCGCTCCTCACATTATTGCTTTTTATTAAAAAGTCGTTAATTTCATTTATGAAGCAGATTTAAATTAAGGCAAATACCAAAGAACTGGCAACATATAATGAAATTCTGTCCAGCCAGTTTTGCATGCTGGCGTGACAAAGGGTACACAGACAGACAACTTTTGAAATGTAGAGATAAAATTGAAAGAGTGGGCTCTGACCAAATGTACAAACAAAATATCTTAATTTATATAGATAACAGACAATGCTCCAGTAAATGTAAAAGGACAAAGTTTATACCAACCTTCCCTTTCTAAAAACTGACCACCAGGATTCAATCCTCTGGTTGCTTGTACTGCTGCCATACATGTGACTCCTTGCTCCTGCATAATAGTCAGTGTGCTCGGAACGAAGTGTACATTGTATAGAGGCTAAAGTACCGTTTTCTGTCCCACAGTCAGTCCTAATTCTCATAGGAACCACTCCAATGGAACTGTCACAATCCAGAAAGTACTTGGCAATCACAGCGGGATTGCTGTTGGTCGGTCCACACTCTAACCACATTATGCGCCTGGAAAAACCATCAATGCAACCATTTAATGCCAAACCATATGGTTTTAGTTTGTCATAACCATCCACGTGCCATATGTAGTTCGGCCCGAGTGAATGATATGCGCGACGCAGTAAGCGGTGCTGTCTACGAGCATGGGTTCCCACTGGATTCAGTGCAGACAATAGTCTCATTACAACAGTCCGTTTCACAGTTAGGAGGTATTTTTGTCTAAGTACACGCCACATTGTCCGATATCCAAAAAGCTGTCCTGGCCCTCGCAACTCGCATGCAACTGCTCTTCGAACATGAGCCAAATCAGAAAAGTTTTTTTTTCTGTATAATCTCAGATTACGCAATTTGTTCTTTAAAGTTCGAAGACAAAAGTGGATTCCGTGCACGCTTGATAACAGATCTAAAATGACAGCGTGTGTGTGACCAGCATGGAAATAGTTAACTATTAACTCCTCCACAGACGTTTTGTGTGTTACCTGTTCTACTTGCTGGCCTGTTTGCTGATTACGTCCACAAGAAACGCAAAACAAACCCGAACGAGCCAAGACATATCCACAGAACACACAAAACATGTTATACTCTGTAGAACAAGTTTGAGACAAGGTTCCGATATATACTACTACTCCATCTGCTTCATCGCGGACACGCAACGCATGACGTCATATACCACAACCTCACTCTTTACATTTAGTAAAAAATAAAAGTTGTTGCAACGTTCGTACATAATTGCTTTATGAATGTTAAATGTTACATAGCTGCTTATTTACACCAGGTATGTATCAAAATAAGCATTAACATTCAAGCTAGTTTTAATATGCTAAGTGCTAGAGGTTAGCATATAGTTATTAGCCGGCTTATGAATCCATATGTGGATGTATATTACAGAGGTTTAATTGTCTAAATTAGATAATATTCCTTTTAATCACTGACATTTACACTCGGCTCGACATGTTACCCAAATGCTCCAGTAGCATTAGCACTGCTACAAAGTTTGAATTACTGCCCTAAACAGTAACATCCCATAATGATCTTATATAGTAAACATTACCTGTCAAGTGTGTCCAGTTGCAAATTTGGTGAACATTATAGCATTATCACGCTATAATTCACTGTATATTGCACCATGATAAGTCCTGGAGCTGATGAACAGGTGTTATGCGCTAAAATGTCCCCCTACATAATCTCTATTAAATATTATATTAGAATATAAATTAATTGGTTTATGATTTAAAAATCACCAATTACACCCAACGAATTTGCGTATAAAGTAAGCAATATAAAAATCCGTGGCCAGGGGGGCAATTTTAGCGCATAATCCTGGCTTGATTCGGAATGTTTACCTTATCCCCGTTGGCCTCAAAATCCTATAGTGCCTTGCGCATTAGCTTTAGCGTTTAGCTTGCAACTTAAATGAGAAAGAAAGTTCTCGCACACGGGAGAGATGATTTGCCTTTCTGGAGCATGTTTTTTTTCCCCCTTGCAGTCTATTGTTTTTCTCATGTAAGTGTATTATTTTTGCCATGTAAGTGTATTATTTTTGCCTTGTAAATGTATTATTTTTGCCATGTAAGTGTATTATTTTTGCCATGTAAATGTATTATTTTTGCCTTGTAAGTGTATTATTTTTGCCATGTAAATGTATTATTTTTGCCTTGTAAGTGTATTATTTTTGCCTTGTAAGTGTATTATTTTTGCCATGTAAATGTATTATTTTTGCCTTGTAAATGTATTATTTTTGCCATGTAAATGTATTATTTTTGCCTTGTAAGTGTATTATTTTTGCCATGTAAGTGTATTATTTTTGCCTTGTAAGTGTATTATTTTTGCCATGTAAATGTATTATTTTTGCCTTGTAAATGTATTCTTTTTGCCTTGTAAGTGTATTATTTTTGCCATGTAAGTTTATTATTTTTGCCATGTAAATGTATTATTTTTGCCATGTAAGTGTATTATTTTTGCCATGTAAATGTATTATTTTTGCCTTGTAAGTGTATTATTTTTGCCATGTAAATGTATTATTTTTGCCTTGTAAGTGTATTATTTTTGCCTTGTAAGTGTATTATTTTTGCCTTGTAAGTGTATTATTTTTCCCTTGTGCTCTATGGGAATTTTTTTTTATTTCGATGTGTATGATGTTTCCCTTGTGAATGTGGTCCCCCCGCCCCCCATAATTTTAAAACTTAAACAGTTTTGCATGATATTATATATATTTTTTAGATAAACGGCATTTGAAATGACACACTCATTGTTTACACATGTATTTTAATTATTGGGCAATTTATGATACTCTTATTATTGATTGATAGTTGCTACTATTCACATAAGCCTGCATGTTTTTAAATAGTTAGTGTTTTTATGTAACCCATTGCATTAAGCTGTTAGACACCCTGGTTATGTTAGCAGATCACACTTGAAGCATTCAGCTTGTGAATTCATCCCAGATTTCAGCTCATCTTTCCCATGAAACGTCAGGTCCGGTGAGATGGCTGGCCAATCAAGCAACATCATGGTCAGCAAAATAGTTGGTGGTAGTGTTTGACCTTAGGGGGCTTAAACTCCTGGAAGGTGTAGATGATCATCTTCTGGACAACTTGTTAGGTCAGCATTCTTACCCATGATCTAAGTGAAATATTCTAATATTTTGGCATACTGGAATTTAGATTTTCATGGAGGTGTAAGCAGTAATCATTTAAATGAAACTAAAACGTTTTACTTTTTGAATAACATAGAAATGAATTTTTGGAAATGCAAAGAACCTCTGTTTTAACTGCTTAACATATGGGATTAATTTATTCATAAATATTATGGAATATGTTGTTCGAACTGAAACAGAGATGTAACTAATATCTCCAAGGCAGCATGTACCAATTAGCAGAACAACATTAATGATGCTAAAATCACATACTTTATATAAGCCTGTACCCTTACACAGAGTGGAGTAACATCTGATTCTATTCAATGTCATTTGCAGCAATGCTTTACATGCACTTTAACTGTTTTGCTAAAGAATAAGCAAACTTGAAATAAATACTCAACTATAAATTACATTAAACCCTTTATTTACAAATTAATTAAATACATGCATGTATTGGTGGTGCAAGAAGGCAGATCATCAAGGGTATGTCTTCTCCACGACAATCTACAACAGGGGAGAAATAAAGACATGTTAATGTAAGTGTCTAGTAAAAAGACTTCATGATGTTACTATGCAGGTTGACACACATGCATGCAGGCAGGCATGCACACAAAATTTAATATATTTCATAGAACGCAAGCTTTTAGTAATGCTGTGTACAATTATTGGGTTTTGTTATTAAGGATTGATGCAGAATTTGGCCCCATCTACACCATTCGTTAACACACATCATGAAGAGAAATTTGCCCCTGTCCCCAGATTAAGATGTGCTCAGTGGTGTTCCTGAAAAGAGGGGTAAATACTTCTGAACACTCACCTTCTGCTCAGGATGTACACCTGGTGTAGAAATCAGCTGATACACAGGCAGTTGATGATTTACATACAGTTCACTGTGAAAAGGAAAACACAAGCATACATGTTATAAGGAGTATAAACACATATTTAATGACTTTATAATAGAATAGATAGAACCTGAACAAAAGCCCCTTTTCTTGACTGTTACATACTGTACATTGTGTAAACACATAGCTAACTACTCAGAAGAGCTCTAGCTATGATAATACCACTACATTACACTGCAGTATTATACACTATATGGCACTCATGAGCTCCAATAAACTGCATACAACAATTCATTAACCATCTGTAACATTTAACCCATAACAGGAGCAGCTAAGAATTAGCTCAGGGATAATTAGCAATAGTTGATAGACAACAGTGGACATTCTGCTATCTTAGCTCTTTTAGTAAACTAGCGCTTAGCATAATGATATTAACTTGCTTTTGGATCCATATTTGGACAGGTGTTTTACAGAAACAATGGAGCTAACTGTTTACATCACGTATATGTGTCCAAATACACTATTAAATTAATATATGTTAATGAACATGCTAGTTTCCCCATGCTAAGCGCTAGCGGTTAGCATAGTGATATTAGCTTGCTTATAAATCCATATGTGGATGTATATTACAGAGATGCCATGGAGCTGATGGTTTATATCTGTGTTTAATGGTCTAAATGAGATTATCTTCCTTTTAATCACTGACATTTACACTCGGCTTGGCATTTCCCCCAAACACTCCAAAAGTATTAACACTGCTACAAAGTTATCATTAGTGCCTAAAACAGTAACATCTAATTAATTTTATATATTAAACATTACCTGGTAAATGTGTCCAGTCGAAAAATTAGGGAAAATTATAACGTTATCGCGCTATAATTCACTGTACATTCCATGGTGGTGTTGTGGACCTGATATCCGGAAAGCTTCCGTGTTTAGTTGCGTTTTGACTTCAACTCCCATAGTCCTTTGCGGGTTAGCTTTAGCATTTAGCTTGCAAAATACGGGAGAAAGAGAGTTCTCTCAAACGGGAAAACGCACACATTTTCAAGAAAAAAAAAAAATTTTTTCAAGGAAAAAAAAACTTTTTCAAGAAAAAAATACTTTTTATTTCCAAGGAAAAAACACACATTTTCAAGAAAAAAAAATTTTTTTCAAGGAAAAAATAAAAAAAATTTTCAAGGAAAAAAAAAATTTTTCAAGAGAAAAAACACACATTTTCAAGGGAAAAATTTTTTTCTTTCAAGGGAAAAAAAACTTTTACAAGGGAAAAAACACACATATATGGGAAAGATGATTTGCCCTTCTGGGCCACCATACACATGCTTTTTTGCACTACATATTCATAAAGTTTTTCTAAAGTTCGTTTAGTAGACGAGGCGAGTGCGCTATGCTTCGGTAAGCTTTTCTGACACCAGGAGAGACTCAGTCAAACACACACACACACACACACACACACACAATGCTTCGCGTGTATGATGTCCTACAGTAGGTTGAATACCCGGCATCTGCATGACTCAGTCACACACATACACACACACACACACGTTGTCTGTCATAAAGGTCTCTGTTTATTAACAGCAAAAGATCGGTTTATATATGTTTGACCAAACGCCTGTGCTATAGACATATGTTACTACAAATGAACCATTGTAAATGTCCTGGTGAGATCCCGAAAAAACAATGCTACCCGGCATTTCCATGAGGTAGCCGTTAATCCCTCGTGGTCTAGTGGTTAGGATATGGCGCTCTCAGCTCAGCAACTCGAGTTTGATTCCCGGTCTGGGAAGTCAAAAAAGTTTTACCACCAATTTCACATGTAAAATTTTATATACATATATAACTATATAACTATATATATATATATATATATATATATATATATATATATATATATAATATGAGGGCATAATAAAAATATTACAAAATATAGGGGAAATATATATTCCCCTATATTTTGTAATATTTTTATTATGCCCTCATTTGTACAGTTTATTTTACTAGTTAAATTTATTTTCTATAGTATTTCTTTTTATTGATATTTATTCCTTACGCATAAGCTTTTATTTTCTTTCTAAGCTCACTGGCTGTCGTATAAGCATTTCACTGCATATCATACTGTGTATGACTGTGTATGTGACAAATAAAATTTGAATTTGAATCAAAGGAGAGTGTAAGTGCCATATCGCACTTGTTATGAATTTGTTGTTGTGTTTATTTTATTTTATTTGCTGTTATTTCATTTATTCTACCTTGTTCTATTCATTAGTAAAGCATTAAGCATTAAGTTTGTTACATAAGCCATAAGCTTTATATTTCTTAGTCATGCATCATAAGTTGACAATCGTAAGTTGGTCTGTGATGTCATTCTACTATTACATGCATTTGTGTGACTGTCATATGAAAGAGAGTTCAGTATAGATGAGGAAGGCTACGGAAACACAAGCTTTTGACCGTCAGCTAAGGAGAGCTCCCGGTAAGCTAAGAATGTGAGATACAGCAACTAGGTTGTTGTAACCGTAAGCTCCCGTAAGTGGATATATACAGCAAGAGTGTTGTTATATTCGTAAGCTAATACTGTAATTTACAAGATACAGCAAACAGGTTGTTGTAAAAGTCAGAGATTTGCAAGATGCAGCAACTGGTGTCTGTAATCACAGTGGATTTACTCAAGACGACTGTATGAAGTGTTGATTCTTTGATGCTGACAAAATAAACTACAAGAGACAAAGAGATTGGACTTCTGTCGTGTGAGTGAAACTTTAAACCAAAGCTACGTGTCAAAACTGGTGAAATAAGATGACCGCATCTACAGAGAGGAAGATAGAGAGGTGGAAGGAGACAGAGGGGGAGAGAGAGAGAGACAGAGTATGGGAAGGTGAGCGTGAATGAACAGATGCAAGAGGAGACAGGAAGATAGCAGCAGGGAAGATTTAACACGTTAATATCAGATCTATGAGGAAGAGAGCAAGAGAGTAGAAATAACTCCTTTATATATAAAATAATTCTAACATCATGTAAAATTATTTTTAACTGTTTTTTAAATATTTTTAACTGTTGTCAAAGCTATACCCCACTTGTATTGTGAATACACGCCCCACAGAACTGGGGGGCGGGTTCAGTAGAGGTCATTAACATTTAAAGGAGCATGTACTGAAACATACGGAAGCGCATTGCATTCACACACAAAAAAAAAAAAATCACGGGACTTATGTCATAATTATGACTTAATATCTCATAATTATGACATCCTGATCTCATAATTATGACTTACTAACTCATAATTATGACTTAATATCTCATAATTATGACTTACTATCTCATAATTATGACTTAATATCTCATAATTATGACATCCTTATCTCATAATTATGACTTAATATCTCATAATTATGACTTACTATCTCATAATTATGACATCCTTATCTCATAATTATGACTTACTATCTCATAATTATGACATCCTTATCTCATAATTATGACTTACTATCTCATAATTATGACATCCTTATCTCATAATTATGACTTAATATCTCATAATTATGACTTACTATCTCATAATTATGACATCCTTATCTCATAATTATGACTTACTATCTCATAATTATGACTTAATATCTCATAATTATGACTTATCACATATAATTATTAGGGTTCTGAGAAGACAGGGACAATGGAGCAAATATTGCCAAATTTAATTAGCTTTTATTTCTTGGATTGAGACACTGGGAGATATTAATGTCATTGAGTAATTTGGATGCTATTATCATTAGCATGTCAACACTGCGCAGGTATCTAAAGTGCTTAGGACTGTTCAGAAGGAAAGCACATTCTGTCCTTCTCCAAGTGGCTCTTCCTTCAGGAGCAGCTAAACCTGTAACAATGCGGGTCTTACGAGGGGCAGAACCACGCATAAATACTCTGCAATAGTCTGAATGGGCAGATCTGTAGAAAAGAAAGGCAGACAGACAAAGTGTGCTGTTCAGAGACAGAGGCAAAGCTCCAGCCTGTGACGCCGGTGAGAGAGAAAGAGGGAGCGCGCGGCCCGCATCAGTCCAGCGCGTGCACTCACGTTAAATACAGGATGAAAGTACAAAAAGACACAAACCCCTCTCTTTCTCTCTCTTATAAATCCTCGGTAAGGGCGAACACTCCGAGAGGATCTAAAGTGTATTTTTAGTTTTCCGAGCACCGTCCGTTCTCGCGTAGCCGGCGGAGCTCCGGTCATTTTGCGTTTTCAGTTTAAATTTTGTTTCCTTTTAAGTTCCTAATTAATAAACCCCCCCCCGCCCGCTATTTACAGAACGGAAAGGTCCTCCCGTGCGTATCATAATCACTCTCATAACAACTTCTATTTCACTGACCCCCTCTAAAGCCCTGAGTTAGGACTCTTATACACATCATAACACATCGTGATGCAGCTCTCCATAACCGCCCCACGTAACAAAACCAATATGGAGCGCTTCATAAATACAAAATCATGCATATGAAATGCATCCAAGCTGGCTTTGTGGTATCTCAGATAACTATCTGGCACCTGCTTAAAATTCTGGTTCCTCGCTTCCGAGCAAAAGGATGCAGTAACTTCCGTTTCCAGTGTCATGCGCTAAAATGCCCCCTGCCACAAACTGCCTCCCCTTATCTCATAATTATGAGATAAGGATGTCATAATTATGAGATAGTAAGTCATAATTATGAGATAAGGATGTCATAATTATGAGATAGTAAGTCATAATTATGAGATATTAAGTCATAATTATGAGATAAGGATGTCATAATTATGAGATATTAAGTCATAATTATGAGATAAGGATGTCATAATTATGAGATATTAAGTCATAATTATGAGATAAGGATGTCATAATTATGAGATAAGGATGTCATAATTATGAGATATTAAGTCATAATTATGAGATAAGGATGTCATAATTATGAGATAGTAAGTCATAATTATGAGATATTAAGTCATAATTATGAGTTAGTAAGTCATAATTATGAGATCAGGATGTCATAATTATGAGATATTAAGTCATAATTATGACATAAGTCCCGTGATTTTTTTTTTTTGTGTGAATGCAATGCGCTTCCGTAGAAACAGGTTGCTGAGAACAGAGCTACTTTTTACCAGGTAAAAGTAATGTTTTTTTTACACAACAATTGAGAATTTTTAATTAAAGTATATTACAAACTTTCCATTAGGACCCTAAAGAATCATATTATCCTATGCAAAATTGAGACTGTATGTCTCCTTTAAGATGCAGACGCAGGAGAACGTCCTGACAATGTTTTAATTTTATGGTCATTTATTTCAGTTAATAAATCTACTATAAATTTAAAGAACACAAGAAATATGACACAAAACCCTACACACTTCTTTTCTAATTACACATGATAAAATCTAAAGGCTCACTGTGTTAACATTTATTGTGCTTAAATTTGATCCTAATAAGATTTGATTTAATTGAATTTGACATTTGTACTGTAATTTTAGTACTGTGATTATGAATTTGTTTAACTATAGTGTTTTACTACGTGCAGTTCTTAAGGAGCACGTCTCATTAATCCGGCAGAGAATGAACTAAGGCATGAGGCATCAGTCTATAGTTATATAGCGCCACTCAGTGGTAAAAGCCAGCAAATGCACAAACCCAAATGCTGTCTCCGTGCGCCGCGATGGTAAAACCGACGCGCCGATTAGGTGACCACTGTAAGACTCCAACAAGGGTATTTGTAAGGTCAGGCCCAGTTAGAAGATTCTCATTCAGAGAAGTATTCTGAAACCTTACAGAGCAATCAAAGACAATGCTGGTAATCCTGGCTTTTGCGGATTAAACACCCCATGGTGAGGAATGTACCATGCTGGTTGATTGCTTAATTCCATCTCTGGAACCTTTTCTGCATCACCTCTGGCTATTATATCATTCATGAAAGTTAGATAATTCATTCATTCATCTTCTATACCGCTTTATCCTGTATTTAGGGTCGCAGGGGACCTGGAGCCTATCCCAGGAGACTCAGGGCACGAGGCAGGGTTCACCCTGGACAGCGTGCCAATCTATCGCAGAGCACACACACACACACACACACACACACACATACTCATTCACACACTATGGTCAATTTGGGAATGCCAATTAGCCTAATCTGCATGTCTTTGGACTGTGGGAGGAAACCGGAGTACCCGGAGGAAACCCACCAAGCACGGGGAGAACATGCAAACTCCATGCACACAGACACGGGAATAAGTTAGATAATCCTTGTAGTATTGTTCATTTCTGCTCAAGCGTTTCTTTAAGCATTTGAGTCAATGCTCTGCACACACTCTATTGTTCGGTAAGTTCGGTCTCTCACCCTTAAAAGGCGGCGGCATCTCATAGTGCCGATCTGGCAGGTGCTTAATGCTTTCATTTAATTTAGCCAGAAACTGTAGATCTTCTTGAGACATTTCCTCGTTGCTCCTTTCAACAAAGTCTGACTCAAAAACCTTTAATATTTCTGCTGGAGTGATCATCTCCTTAACCTTATACCTGTGAACAAAGCAGACTTCGGATTTGAGCTTGAAAGAAGATTCAACAACTGGTATGACTTGCTTCATAATAATTCTATGACTCACACCGATGTGATCTTCACAGTCACCATGGTAATGGTTGCATCCAATGATACTCCAGCCCAACACGGATCTTTGTGCAAATGGCTGATCTTCATTACCTTTGAGAACATCCCTGGGAAGTAAGGCTTGCGGACAGTTATACCCAATTAACAAACCTATTTCTCAATCAAGCATAGGAGCCATTTCATCTGCCAAATGTTCTAAATGAGACCAGCTCTTTGCAGTTTCACAGAGATCTATTTACAGGTATATAGTCTCTGGTGTATGTTGTTGGGAGTGGAATTTTCACTTCAGACTTAATGCCTCTCACTTGTATTCCATTCAGTTTGTAACTGGACACGACCTTTGTTTTGGAAGTTATCATAGAAATCTTGAGTTTAACTTGTTCTCTTTCATTATTAAGTTCCTCAGCTGTGTCCTTCCAAATGAAAGTGGTGTCACTTTGGGTATCAAGTAGGGCGTACACTAAAACCTCCTTCGTTGGTTCAGCTATAGTTGAAACATAAACTGGAACAATAGATGAAGTATAAGTGTCGCTCTTTTCTCGAATCACTCTGTTTGAAGTCACAGGCTTAGATTCATGTATATTCTGTGATTCAGTTACTATGTCTGCAGCATCTTGAATGACCCTTGACTGATTTTGCTTAATCCTTGCTCTCTGCCCTGTGACTTTATTTACCCGATCTTGATGCAGGCATGTTGGGTGATACCTTTCACATTTTCACACAGACTCTTAGCAGTGCAGCCTTTAGAGTTATGACCAGCTCTGAGACAGAAAACACAATTTCTCGGACTGTACAAACTACAATCTGTCTTCAATTGGTCTTTCCATAATCTTGCGGGTCTCTTGCAAAAGACACACACAATGCTAGTCCTTTCACAGGAACTAGTAGTGAAGGTCTTAGCACTTGAGTTACGATTCCTTTGAAACTTGGAGTGGTCCTGATCAGTTTGCTTGAATCTCTCTTGTTCCGCCGGTTTAATTGCTTGCAGTGAGGTGATAGGATTGCATGCAATTCTAGCTTCCTTAGTAAGAAATTCAACAAAGTATTTGAAGTCAGGGAATGCTTTGTATTGATCTTGAAACTTGGTAACTGCTCTATTCCAACGTGAACTTAACCACTCTGGCAATTTCACTGATATCCTTTGATTTTCAACACAGTCATTCAGAGCTTGCAAACCTTGAATATTAAGGCATGGCAGATTCAACACTACTCAGGAAGTCTACAAATTCTTGGAGATCTTTGCTATCCTTGGTAGCAATCTTGTGCCATGACTGTATTTTGTCGCGGTATTACTTGCCGACTACAAACGGATTGCCAAACCTGTCTTCGAGTGTTTTCCAGGCAGCAAAGTAAGCTCCCTCTGTCCCAACCAGGAAATGTCCTTCAATGGCCTTTTTGGCTGGACCACCTACATACTTGCGTAGAAAGAAGAGCCTTTCTTGAGCTGGCAAGGTCTTACAGTCAATTATTGTCTGGAAGGACAATTTCCAATAATTATACTTCAGAGGGTCTCCAGTGAAAACAGCAGGTTCTGGTATTGGAATCCTATTGGCTGTAATTGCTTCAGCAAGTGCCTTCACAAGGTCATTAGAAACTTCATTAGAAGCAACTAATGCACTTGACCGATCTGTATGAGCTTGAGTGACTGGAATCCTTTGAGGAGAATGAGAGGGTTGGTTTGAAGTAGTAACTTTAGTGAGAATGAATGGTTGAGAGGGAATAGGAATGCGTGGAGGAGACACATACTCTTCTTGTCCTTGTGAAAGAGAAGGAGCAAAATTTGGTTTTCCTTCATCATCTTCAATGCTTTCAGCATAGACTTGTAGCCTTGCTCTTGCTTGTCTTTTTAGTTCTTCCAAACGTTCCACTTCCTTTCTCTTTTTTTCTAACCTTATTTTTCTGGTAACACTGTCTGAGATAAACTGAGCTGCTGTTCTTGCCTTCTCCGCTTCCATTTCTCTTTCTTGAGCTTTTCTCTCAGCTGTTAACCTTTCATCTTCTGCCTCAAGTTTCCTGATTTCCATTTCATATTGATGTTGTGTCTTCATTATTTTTAAGTACTTCTTGTGTAGCTACAACTTCAGCTACTACTTCTTGTCTTTTCTGCCAGGAATCATAGGAAGACTGACTGGAGATCTTAGAAACAGACGTTGACTTACAGGAGGTTGCTGAAATGATGCTGGAGACAGTGTCATCAAACACTGAATCTGATTCAGGCCAGGGTATATTTTCGGTATCTCCCCTGATCAAGCATTGAGTTTTTTCATTTGCAATATTGGTAATGGCAAGGCAAGTATAATTTTTTCTTCTAATTTCCGGCTCAGGGCTTGTGATGCTTATTATGTCACCATAAATATTGTCAATCTCAGACTGAATAACATTAACAGTGCTCATAACATCGAAAATCATATCTGCATCATCCTTGTTCTTTATGGCTCTTTTCAAACCATTGACGTGATACTTCCATCTTCAATA
Organism: Channallabes apus; assembly: GCA_030522415.1. Classification (NCBI taxonomy): domain Eukaryota; kingdom Metazoa; phylum Chordata; class Actinopteri; order Siluriformes; family Clariidae; genus Channallabes; species Channallabes apus. Next base: position 16,948,000 of record CM060126.1, on the reverse strand, counting down.
CTTCTGCTCAAAACTCTTTTTTAGATTGTTCAACCTGGCCTCCTGGAGTGTTTTACCCTTATCTGTTAGCATGCGTACACGCTGGCCTCTTCTAACATCTGGGGACTGTCTGCGCCCACCTGAGGTTGTTCCTGTACAGCCCCTTCAACATGCTCAACTACATCAGCCTGATGTGGTGGAAGAGCCTGCTCTGCACCCTCAACGTCTTGTGCTGTAGGATCTGCACAGACAAATTCTTCAGTGGACATCACTGTTTTTTCACTTAAATCTGACATATCAATTCAGTGGACACAATCATTTGATATCTAAAATTATAGAGTTCTAGTTTAAGCAACTATCTCAGCTAGCCTCATGTGACTCAACCTTGTGAATTGTAAACAAATTGTGAAATAAAGAAAATGTAATACAACTTGAAAGAATTTGAATACTTAAATTAATAAAGCATACAAAAATACAAACTTCACAAAAACACAAACTTCAACTCAATTGTTGTCTCTCAACAGTATATATGACGCATATCTCGGTATTGTCCTTATAATTCCTTAAGCCAAACGATCATAGAAACTGTCCACTTTTCTTAAAATTTTAATTATTGGTATACTAGCACTAAGAGAGAGAACACATTTTCGGCTTCAATAGACACACAATACTGAAACACGACTACCCCCTACAGGTAATGAAAGGCATTTTCACAGCTTGCCAAGCGCAGCCGCGGCAAGTCGCGGGATCCCTTTTCTCGAAACGTGCGTTTTTAATGGCCATATCTGTAGAATGCTCGTTTTTCAAGTCAAAATTTCTTAAAAATCTTTGCTCGTCTTGCGGAACACTCATAAGATCTTTGACTCAGGTGGCACCACAGACACACAGACCCGAGGCGAGGTGCAGTAAAAGTGTAGTTTTATTAAAAATAATGGGAAAACGGAAGGGAACTGAGAAGGGAGGAAGGAAAATAGGGGAAGAAGAGAAGTAGAAGGACCCTCTGCCAGCTGGGCACTCGGCTGACAAATGTCAGCAATGACAGAGTGGCATGGGCAGTGGCTTCTGCAGCAGCCGTAATCAGACCAGCCTATCTACTTGCTGGGTCATGGACAAACACTCAGCAGGTGCACTTTACACTATTGTATCTTATGCAGGTCTTCGCATAATGGCACTTAAATGGCAGTGTTTTGCTCTATGAAGTTTCTGGGGTGTTTGTCATCAACCTTTTTAGATGCATGCATACAGTTTTGTGCAAACGCCCAGGTGCTGCGAGTTCTAGCACGTAAGTTGACAGTGTACAGTCCGCCCTTCTTTGCACCCATAGCTTAAACGGGTGCAGTGTGTGTTGTCCACCTATACTCCATGGCCTCGATGAGATGGGTTGTCAGTGCTTACAGCGGCACATATGTCCCAGATGCAAAGCTCAAACAGGTGAGCGTTTAAAATTACATAGCTTTTTCATTTATACAATAATAATATTAATAGCAACTAGTTTTTACATCTTCATACTATTCGGCTACGCCTTTTTTTGCGCTTTTTGGAGAACGAGCGAGTTTCTTCGTCTAAGAACAACAAGCGGAATTCAGCTCCAAACAACTAAAACTCAGGTACGTTATCATGTCTACCATTCAGCTCGTTCAGTGTGTGGAGTGCAGGATGTTTAGACATTCTTCCTCTGTCATTAGTGATAATTTTAATCGTGATAGGTGTGTGTTAGTTAGCACTCTGACGGAGAAGATATTAGTGTTACAGGAGCGCATCCAGACTTTAGAGAGTGTTAGAGAGCGCGAGAGCAGCATTATTCCCATAGCGGACAGTCTGGGTGCCGCAGGCGGGGAGTTAACCAGCCCCCGACTCCGGCATTAGAGCCCTCACAGCGGGGCGAGTGGGTGACGACTCGGCAGCATACTCGTTCAGCCAAATCTAACAAAGCACACCTCCTCTGCGCTTCACGTGTCCAACAGGTTTGCTCTCCTCAGTGCTGCACCCGCTGAGAAACCTGAAAGAGCTCAGGTTATAGGAGACCCTATACTGAGGCACATGAAATTAGCGAGACCTTTAGGGGCGCCAGCAGCAGTGGTTAGGTGTATCCCGGGATCCAGAGCACCGGACATAGCAGGTAATCTTAGGACTCTAGGACAGAATAGGTTCTCTAAGATAGTAGTACATGCTGGAGCTAACTATATATGCCTTCGTCAGTCAGAGGTTAGTAAGAATAACTTTACAGAGGTGTTTAAATTAGCGAAGGTGATGTCCGATGAGGTAGTATGCTTTGGTCCCATCCCAATGAGACGTGGCGACATAGCTTACTGCAGGTTATGGTCGCTGAGCCGCTGGATGTCCAGGTGGTGCTCCGAAAAAAATGTGGACTTCATAGACAACTGGCAGACCTTAGAGGGCAAAGCTGGCCTGTTAGGGCGGGACAGTGTCCATCCCACTCGGGAAGGTGCTGCTCTCATTTCCTGTAGTATAGCTCATAGTCTCAGAAGAGGTCTAGTTAATCGGTGACAATCCAGAGCCAAGGCCAGGGAGCAGACAGACAGGCTAAACCAACCGTCTGCTAGCTGCATAGAATCGTCACTCAAGGTTCACTATATTGAGACTATGTCTGTTCCCTGAGCTAAGCAAAAATGTAGAAAGATTCAGAAAGTCTGTTTTAATAATTTAATTAACATAAAGACCACAAACTCGGATCATACTGAATGCGCAGCCGGCACCTCTGATCTGAAGCTAGGATTGTTAAATATTAGATCTCTCGCTCAAAACCAGTTATTGTAATGAAATTGTAATGAAATATTAGATCTCCCGCATCAAAAGCAGTTATTGAAAATGAAATGATCACAGATCAGGAGTTTGATATACTCTGTTTAAGACTAGAAGCGCCGCGCCAGTGTCACCTACTTATAACGCGGTTCAGCGGTCATTTGACCACCTATTGTTTTGAATGGGAAGCTGTTGCTGACACACAATGATCGCTAGATGGCGCCTTCACCCAAAGCAAATAGTTTACAGATGTCACCATTAAAAACGCGCGTTTCGAGAAAAGGGATCCCGTGACTTGCGGCGGCTTTGCGCGGCTGCGTGCGGGAAACTGTGAACATGCCCTTCATTACCTGTAGGGGGCAGTCGTGTTTCAGTCTGAAGTATTGTGTGTCTACTGAAGCCGAAAATGTGTGCAAATTAAACTGCGCATGCGTGTTTGGAGACGCTGTGCCCGCGCTGTGTATCAGTCGGTTGTGGATCATCACGGAGGTTACAACACGGCGTGGCTGCAGCTGGAGTTTGTCGTGTTCGAGGTAAGTTTAGCTTTCTTTTTTGCATGTGATTCTCGCTTTCATGACTCCCAATTAATGTTCATCTTAATCTCAGGACGTACAATTAGCAATTTCAGTTTTTAATAGTGTGGAGATTCACAAAACACCGTTTTCGTGTAAAAACCTGAACCTACGGAGCCCCCCAGGCTAAATAATAACGAACCGAGCGCGCGGATTAATACACCGAGATGTGTGTTTCTTACCCCCACCCCGAGTGAAAACGGCGTGTTCAGACAAAGGCTCGCCAGTTAGATGCCATTTCTGAACAAACTGAGTCGTGTGTGTTAAAGCATTAGATGTTAAAAGAGCACTAGCAATAAACGTTTTTTTTTTTCTGAAGCCGAACTTTATTAATGTGTTCCGAGTAAAGAACCTGTACATATGTTCATACAGTATTGACAGCAGCTCTAATTTACTGCGGTAAAGCCAGCCGCGGTTCAGAAAAACACGGTCAAGCCAGCCGCGATTGATTTTAGTGCGCGCGCATATTACAGTGATTACGGTAGTTTCATGAACAACACAGAGAGAACGCGTTTTCAGAGCGCTTTTCTTGAAAAGCCCAGCGTGACTGTGATGTGATATAAAAAGATGTCATGTTTCGAAACTGGTGTTTTGCATTTTTTGTTTTCCTTATTGTTTATAGGTGCGATGTCTAATGTTTTCTGTATATTTCTTCTTATACAGTCATTGTAAATGTAGTTGTGTTTACAGATAAATTATATGCAAATTGAAGACAAAATAAATGATATAATCATTTTTAATCCCTCAGTTGTTTATTCATTTGACCAATGCTCTATAATTTCTGTTATTTTTGAGTGCATTCATTAGGTGTAATGTCTGCAAGGAAAGTAAATAGCAAAATAAGTTTACAATAGGTTTAAAAGTTTGAATCACTAATCAATAATTATCATAAAGGTGATATCAAGAATAATGACATTACACTAAAGAGGCCTATACAGACGTCACTTCTAATAAGTAAAAAAAAATAACGGCCAATTATCACAGGAGGCGTCCCATACTATATACACACCTCATATGAAATTATTTTACTGCAGCATTTTTGAGATATGGGGCATTATTACACTTTAAATGGGTATAAAGTCCCCATTTCTAATAAGTAGAAAAAAACAATGATAAGTTCTTATTCAGGACGCCCCATACTATATACACACCACATATGAAACAATTTTACTGCTGCATTTTTTAAATATTGGACATTACATGATAAAGGGGTATAAAGACCCCATTTCTAATAAGTAGAAAAAAACAACCACCAGTTCTTATTCAGGACGTCCCATACTATATACACACCAAATATGAAACAATTTTACTGCAGCATTTTTGAGATATGGGGCATTATTACACTTTAAATGGGTATAAAGTCCCCATTTCTAATAAGTAGAAAAAAACAATGATCAGTTATTAATCAGGACGCCCCATACTATATACACACCAAATATGAAACAATTTTACTGCAGCATTTTTGAGATATGGGGCATTATTACACTTTAAATGGGTATAAAGTCCCCATTTCTAATAAGTAGAAAAAAACAATGATCAGTTATTAATCAGGACGCCCCATACTATTATATACACACCAAATATGAAACAATTTTACTGCAGCATTTTCATCCTCATTATAGAAAACATTCATTGAAGAATAACTGCTACTTTTGAACAGTAAAACAAAATAAAAATCAATTCTGGTATTTAGAAAGACTAAATACATTATTTTGTCTGTTTTCTACGAATTCTGCTGTAACTTATCTACATAAAACAATTATTTGAATGGTGAATATTTAAGAAAAATATTGTAACAGACAACCGTCAAAGTCACCAATAAATAACACGGATATTAAAGCAGAAATGCAAATAAATAAGCAAGTAAAAATTGACGAGCATGTTGTATTATCTCTCAGTCCTGGGCGTCTAAATGAAAAGCGCTCTGAAAGCGCGTTGTCTCTGTGTCGTTCCTGAAACTACCGTAATCACTGTAATATGTGCGCACACTAAAATCAATCGCGGCTGGCTTGACCGTGTTTTTCTGAACCGCGGCTGGCTTTACCGCAGTTCTAATTTGTCTAAATCGCATTGCAGACAATAAAAATAAGTCGAGTCATCCTGTGACCCTGCATGCTTAATCTTTCCACACATGATTCTTGCTTCTCACTTTTTCCTTAATCCCTCGCTGATCTATCTTGTATTTTTCTAACGGTGTCAGAAACTTTGTGTTAGTAGCACTGCTTGACATGCTTGATGCCTTCCTCTTTTGTAATTTGCTTTGGATAAAGGCAAACTTAGATGAAGAAATGCCTAAATGTAGTTGTACGAATGAAAGATTATGTAATGATACAATGTAAATATTTTCACAGAAACAAAGCGTAAAGATGAGACGTGAATCTGAAGAGGATCTCTTTGATGATTGCCTGGTAAAGCATTGTTTTCTTATTAATTATACAATTTATGAATACCTTGAATATAGTGTTTGTTGTATTGGACAGAAGCATATAAATGCAAATTAATATATAAATCTGAGTAATTATTGAACGAATTTTCATGTTTGGACTAACCCTTTAAATACAAACTCAGCATTCATCATAGGATTTCCTGACACTGTAAAGGTGCAGAGTAATCTATGGAGTGTAGCCATCTCATGCCATGTTTTACAATGTTTTATTGATGCAAGATTATTGCTAAAGCAATTTAACCCAAGTTTAACAATCTGAAGTATATGAAGTGATGGTCATTTTTTATTATCAATTATTTTTATTTATTTTTTTCTCTGTGAAATGAAGTCAGCACAGGTTGAAGCAATTCAGATTTTTTTTTGTTTCTCAAAATAAATTATTTATTTTCTTGTACATTTTATGCAGGGGGACAGACAAAGTGATGCCAGTATGCACCTTCTTAAAATCCTTGTCGTCTGTGCTGTTGAAGGGGAAGAACCGGTTGGTGTATCCATAATCCTTGAAGGAGAGGAAATTTTGCAAGAATGTGGCAATAGCTCCGAGCACTGCGCTACACACGTGAGCTATTTTCAGAAAGTTCTTCTAGAACTTGATGGGATTAAGCTATCACCAAAAGTGCAAGCTTTAAAGATGAAGTTATCTTAAAACATTTGATTTGGCTTGACTACAAGTCTTTACATGTTGTGTTTACATGTTCAGCTTAATGTTTTAATGCGTTATGGTTTCAATGGCATACTTTTAAGTGCACTAGTCCAGAGTGCTGATTTGAATGTTGCAACTTCACTGCTTCCGAGGGCTATTACGTTTTAACGTTTATTCTACAGTTTGTTTAATGTATTTTCTGCTGTATTTTATTTCTAAATGAATGCTGTATTTTATTTATTTATTATTTTACACAATTTTGTTTAAAACAAGTATTTCAGGCCCTGGTGCCGTGCAGTTTTTTTCTATGGATGCAAAATTTAGCTGAATGCACTTTTATTAAAAAGACAACTTGGATCTAGACTGTGAATGTCACAAATATTTGGTAATGTTGGTGAATAAACTGTTTAATTATATTTTAGTTGTGTGATTTATGAAAGATATAGATGAAATAATTACTTAAGTTTCTTTCCAAAACATAAATTAGCAATGTTTACATTATTATAGGGAGTAATATAAATTGATAAAACCAAGTTAAGGGAAAATCTCACAAAACAAAATGATAGTAATTTCATAAAATTAAGGTTACTGCTGATACAATAATGAATTAACTTTACTTGATTATTTTAAATAAATCTAATTTGTGCATTAAATATAATTATGTAACTTTTACTTGATTTCTTTTATTGTTAATTTAATTAAGTAAATTTTACCTGACAATTACGGGTGAGTTTTACTTAGGCTGAATCACAATTCTATTTTCTTCCCCTTGTCCCTTGAAACGAAGTGGAAAGGGGAAGGGTATAAATATTTCCCCTAAGAAATGGGACAACACTGTTATACGTCATCATACGTTGTCGCTGGTTCCTAATGTTACGTCAGAGGACATGCGCCGATGTTTATCACACATTCCAATAAGAGAGATTACTCACTCCCAAAGGTTTTTTGCGCCTTATTTCGATTTTTAAAAAAGTTGCTCATTTTCACCATGAACACGGATGAGTCTTCGGGTTTCCTCAGCCGTCCATATACAGAATATAAATTACAAAACTGTGGTCACGTTGCAATAAGTAAGAATAGTGTAAGCAAAACAATAGTGTATGGCCGTAAGCAAAACAAACAATGCGTTATCAAATGCTCGGCAAAATGCCGTGCTACTGAACTTTCATATTTGTTTGTAGCATGCAGTAAAGTGTATGTGACATAAAAATATATATTTGTAATATTGTGCAATATGTGCTATCCGCTAGCAAACTTTAGCGATTTTTTTTGCAAACGTTTCTTTACAGAACATCACCATAAACACAAACACAAGACTAAAGGTAATATACATATAATGAAAACTTGTCATAAAAATCTTTATTAATGGCAAAAATGACTTAACATTTATGGGTCTGTTTGCTCGAGTGAGCAGCCATGTTGAAAACTTCGCTTAGCCCTTCGTTTGAAGTGAGGTCCTGAAAAATCTTCGTTTGGAGGGCTATCTGGCCCTCCCCCCCTCCCCCCTCACCTCCAACCAAAAGAGAAATGAGACACCACTACCCCTGCACGTGAACGCGTCAAATGGAAGGGTAGGGGGAAGGGTTGGGATTCAGCCTTAATATTGGAGCAATAAAATTTACTTAAAATCTGTGTCCAAATTGTTATGAGGATTTTATCAAGTAAATCTTACAAGTTCTTTTTTTCAGTGCATGGGTGAACACGATGTTTTAAGAATTTAATTATATATATATATATATATATATTTATTGTGTGTGTGTGACCGGTGCAACTCACACGTCCTATTCCATTGTCACTCATACTGCCGTAGTTTTTAGAGCCCTAAAAAAGCATTCGCTAGTAAGTAAGTAAATAAAAGACAAATGAATAAATAGTTTTAAATTATATATATATATACAGGGGCATAGATTTAGGGTGGACGGAGGGGATGTGTCCCCACCAATATCCTCCGACCATTGAAATGTCCCCACCAATAATTTAATCCACTTTTTTTTTAATCGTTCTGTCAACATTAACCTAGACACGCAGAAAGGGATAAATCACGTTCTCTCCTTGAGTCCTCCCGCCCCCAAAACACATATGAACATTTTGATTGGCTGTGCCTTTCCCTGCCATCATGTGATAGACGATTGGCTGCGTTCAGACACAAGCAGCGCCAAATGCAGTGGACTCACATTCAGTACAGCAGGCCAGGTTATAGTCTGTGAATACGGACGTAAAACTAACAGCAGATTAAACAGCTAAATGTAAAAGTATAAATATGATCCCTGTCAGTCTCCTAATCTAGTGACTGTTTGTCAGAAATCAGTATTGTGAAAGAAATTGATAAGCTAATATACTAATATTGCCATATGGCTAGAATGTTGTTGACACCAATAGACAATCCACTTCAGAAAAATTGTTTTTAAAATGCATTCACTTACTTGGCGAACATTAATGATTTGATTCGAGGTTTGCACACTAAGACTCAGAAAAAGTGAAATAAAATGATTGCTGTTTAAATGGCATGTGTTTATCCTGTTTTGTCAGGTAAACATACCTGTGCTGTATATCAGACAGCGATGGAGAGAGTGTAGATAACACACAGGTGCTCTCTAGTCATTAGCACTCATCAGGCAATGTCTATGGCCAACTGACTGCACTCAGACCAAAGGGGGCTGAATAATTACACACACACCACTTTTCAGTTATTTATTTGTAAAAAAAAAATGTTTGAAATCATGTATGATTTTCGTTCCACTTCTCGCGTGTACACCACTTTGTATTGGTCTTTCACGTGGAATTCCAATAAAATTGATTCATGTTTGTGGCTGTAATGTGACAAAATGTGGAAAAGTTCACGGGGGGTGAAAACTTTTGCAAGCCACTGTAGTTGTCCTGAGATTTAACATTGTTACCAATAATAGGCTGAGGCATTCTCTGTCCATGCTCATAAGGAATCCCTCAATGTTTTTCAATTAGGGGACAGAAGCAGATCAGCCATGTTGTAGTTCAGGTGAAGAGGCGAGTTCACAGGAGGTCAATCTGAATGTTGATTATACAGTATATAACATATAATATGTGTGCGTGTATTATACATGTTCATTATACTAATATTTAGCATTATGAGGAGTGATAGGCTGAGGATGTAAGTGATTCATTAGTGTTTTTGGCAAAAGTTTTGAACTGACATTTCACTTTTTTGTCACGCTATTTCATCAGGTGGCAATGCTGTCCGGTCCTAGTGCAGTCAGAGGGGAAGAGTTAGGGTCAAAGCCATTGTTCACCCCCAAAAAAACATTACTCACTATTTACTCCTTAAGTGGTTCCAAACTTTAATGATTTTCTTTATTTTGTTGAATACAAAATAAGATATTGGGGAAAAAAGCTGAAAACATTGACTTCCGTAGCAGGAAAAACAAATACTATGTAAATCAATGATTACAGGTTTTCAGCATTCTACAAAATATCATCTTTAGTGTTTATCAGAAGAAAAAAAGAACAGCCTGGACAATATTGATGTCAAACAAATATGCCAGCAGTTTATTTTTGTTAACGAGAGGCGAAGGCATGTTTTTGTCTCCTTCATATAGGAGCAATAGGCATTGAGCTGTTGTGTGGTACTCTACCTAGTAGTTCATGTTTAGATGTAATCTACTTTTATATATATACAGATGATTGAGATGTTTCATTTGCACTAGGGCTCAATAAAGAATAGTTTTTATTTTATTAAAGACTATCTTTTTGTCAGTTATGAAACATTCCTTTAACTTTACACTATTCCTTAATTTAACTTAATGAATTGCATTTCGAGTGGATTAATATCAATCGAAGCATTGCTAGTATTAATGTAAAGTGATTTCGCACCATATTAAGAAAAACATGTATTCAGTGGACATAGTTGGGGTGGGAGGTTGGTAGGTGGATGAGGCAGGGGGTTGGGGGTTGGTGGGTGGAAAAGGGGATTGGGGGATGGGCTATTAGTTGGAGTCATAGGTAGCAAACCTACGCCCTTGTGTGTGTGTGTGTGTGTGTATATATGGAAATATAATTAATATTTTCGTGTTTAATTACAAAAAAAACCAACATTTTAATGGTTAGTGATTGTTGCAGACATTTACACTATTTTTGAGAACTATTACAGTGGTTACAAAATTGGAATGGCGATCTCGCCGCGTATACCGCCGTTTAAAGGCAACAGCGGCCAAAATAAATCAGTTGCATTTCAAAGTCATTCGTAAAATGGCCGCCAGGTGGCGCAAAGTGACATTTTCATTCATCGCAGTAAATACAACAGTGATGGTAATTTCCACAACAAACATGAAAAATCTGAACCAGAGCTATTAATGTGTACTGTACAATAATGAGTAAAAAAAAAATTATAGTAGATTTATTAACTGAAATAAATGACCATATTTTTCAAGAGAATTTTCAAGCCCCACTCATCAAACAAAATTATAACGAAATCGGCCAAGTTTACTATTTATTTAAATATAAATTTATAAACCAATAAGATCAAATAACACCAAGTTATTATTATAACAAGCTTACTTCGTCACTTATCCAGAGCTTGCTTTACTAACCTTGCCTTATTTAACGTTACTTGGGTGCATTATCTTTAAGTGCTCGCTTGGTGTAGCGGTTAGAGCACACGGTCGCTGATACATAAAGTGCCTGTTCGAATCCCGAAGGATATAACAAAATTAAAATAAAAAAAATTGTTGTATTTTGATTTTGCTTCAGCATACTATAGAAAAAACAGCAAACTCGCACGCAACCAGTTTGTATTCTTTAAATTTAGGGGAGTGACGGCTCGGTCTGCTGCTGCTGCGTGTGTGTGTGTGTGTGTGTGTCATTATACTGATGAAAAGTGGTGGCCATCTGCCGTACCGGGAGTTTTGATTTACGACAGCTGTTTACGGCAGTGTAGTCCAGTGCGGGAGATGCATTGTGGGTAATGAGGTCCGGTGTTACATCTGTTACATTTTTGATAACAATAGTTTTTTTACAAACATTTCTAGACCAATAAGATCAAATGACACCAAGTTTAAAACAGATAAAATACACGTGCAAATAGTATAATTGTATAACAGGCTTACTTCGTTACTTATTTAACGCTTGCTTTCAAAGAAGTCGAGTGGCTTATTAACGTCACGGAGGTGTGTTGTCTCTTAGTGCCTGGTTGGTGTAGCGGTTAGAGCGCTCGGTCAGGGATTTACAAAGCATCGGTTCGAATCCTGGATGATGCTGTTTTAAAAAATTGTTCTATTTAAATTTTACTCAGCAAACAAAAAAAAATATTATTCAGAGCACGATATGCAACCGTAATGAGTCCCTTAACCGGCTTATACAGCTCGCATGTGACCAACGTATTTAACCGTGATGAGTCCATAAAATCAGTAGCAGCTAATAATTACTAATTACTTTAGTTAATGCTGCTACTGATTTTATTCCAGCTTACCTGTTCAGGTTGATTGCGATTCTTTTTAAAATATTGTCTCAGTTTTATATGTTGTTCGTCTTGATGTTTGTCTTCTTTTCACTTGGCAACACTCAAATGCAAATTATTCACCGTGAATCAGCTGTTCTCACCTATCCATTCAGAGAAACTGAATGAGCTGAAATGAGCCTTTGTTTCACGACCGCGACACCCCTCTCTCTCACGCACATACAGTACAGAGTAGACCAAATCATTACAGTACATACTTTATCCAACGAACATGAAAAATATCCACATAATGATGAGTTAAGAAGCATTGCTTAATTTTCGTTTAGACAGACTGTTTGTATCTGATTATTGGTATTATTAAAGAACAGCAGCACAAACAACAACACAAGGGCTTGTACAGCAAGACACATTTTTATTATTTTGCAAAGAGTTAAATTTGTAACAGTAAAAGGCATCCGAATTTAAATATATAAATTACTAGAAACAAATTGAGCACACTATCAGAATAAAAAATAGAACAAATCAAATGTTTTTTACACATACACAAGGAGGATAATGATACCGAGTTTATATTAAAATATCAAATATTGTAATATTGTTTTCGTGTTATTATAAATAATGAAATGCAGTAGGCTGTTATGGTCATCATCAAAAGAAAATATATTAAGTAACAGATAATATTAGGTTTATATTTCAAATTAGATAAAATGCTGATTTTCCAGCAGTAAAATTATTGTATCTCTACAGTTTACAAAACCTCCGCTGCGTGTATTCATTCACAGTCTCCAGAGCACGCACAGAGAAATAGGACACTGTGGTTTAGGAGTGGATTGGAGAGAAGAGAGCTGTTCAGTTACTATAAAAAAAAATCTAAAAAAATATATAAAAACATAATATGATCTTTTTGAGTTATGAGGTTTTTTTATTATACATAAGACAACCTTTCAGTTTTGTAAATATTCTAGTTATAGTGTGTTAAGTTTTTCTTTAGGTTAAACGGTTTTGAGAATTAGACCATCCAGCTAAGATCAATATTATGTCGTTGATTGATAAAATCTGGATTAAGGATATTTTATTTTGTTTTATTTATTTAATTTGTATTTTTCATCTTCCCCCTGAGGGATTGCCACCTTATTGTGGTCAGGGGATTTGCGTGCCTCAGTGCTTGGATGTTTACCGAGGGCTCAAGGGAGGTGTGTCTGTGTGTGTGTGTGTGTGTCTGTGTGTGAGTGCGCGTGCGGATTTTTCCGCTACCGCAGATCAGTTTATCAACTTGTAATATATAAATTTTAGGAATATATTAACATGTGGAGACATCATTATGTGTTGAATGGAACTTGTAAGCCTTTGAATGGTGTTAAAAATACTTGCAAAACAAGTATTGCAGCCATACATTGGAGGGAACTTCTGAGGTGGTCAGTGATTGATGGCACGGTCGGTCGGAGGGGGTTGTGATCACACCTACAGGGATTAAAGTTCTCCGTCGCTACGACGGATTTCCGTCAATCACACTGTTCCGCCTGTCCGTAATGTTTAAAATTCACTTTTCATAATTTTAATGCTGTGTATATATAGGTTTACATGGGTTTTAATTAAGGAAAGACGGTGTATTCAGCCTGCTGAGGAGGATGTGATCAAAAGCCTGGAGTGGAGCGAATGCACGTTCCTCTCTCCACTCTAAGCGTTTTGTTATCACTCCGGTATGAATCCACTCCGGGTTTTTGGTTTAGTTTTGAAGAACTACATGTCAGGCTACGGCTCAGGTATAACTATATTTAAGATGGACACACTTATAATGCAGGAAGGCTCCGATGTTTCGGAGATTGACAAAAGTATAAAAAATAAATGGAGATGGGCTTGGCTTAGTGAAATTGGGGAGAATGGCAAGCCTTTTAGTTCGTGGGCTAAAAAAATTAAACAACCAGGTACGTGTCTTTGCACAGTATGCCACAAGAAGCTTCAGTATGGCAATAATGGCAAAAAAGTGCTAGCTCGCCATCAGTCAGAAGCTAGTCACAATGCTGCCGTTCGTGCTCTACAGTACACATGCTCCCTGCCTGGTGCGACGAGTACCTCAACGGAGATTCACGCATCTATGGCCGACCGTGTGTGCGATGTAAAAGTGCGCATATGTTCATTCATAGCGGAGCATGACCTGCCGTTCACAGTCTCACAACCGCTAGTAGATTTAATGCAATCAGTTGTCAAAGACAAGACTGCACTTTCAACATTGTCAATTTCTAATGCACATGCCTCCTACTTGTGCACACATGGCATTGCTGTTTATTGTAAATCTGAATTGTCATCTAAGCTGAAAACGAAGATGTTTTCTTTAAATGTAGATGAGGCAACAGATGGAAACATGGACAGGATTCTGAATGTTCTTGTTCGGTACTATGATGAAGATGTGGGGAAAGTGGCAACCCAGCATCTAGCCTCGAGGAAACTGAATATTGCAGATGCCTTAACAATCACAGAAACATTGACAGATATTCTCCAGTCATATAGCCTGAACTGGAATCAGGTTGTTGGTATACTGTTGGATAACTGCAGTGTGATGAGAGGGAAAAAGTCTGGAGTAGAGACACTAGTCAGAAGAGAAAATCCATCACTGCTGGATGTCAGCGGAGACACTGTCCATATGGTCTCGAATGCAGCCAAGGCCCTTTTAAATCCTTTCCAGGGATTTGTGGAACAATTTTGCTCTGATGTATACTATGACATTGAAAAATCACCCAAACAGAAAGAAGTTTTTTCTGAGTTTCAGTCCTTACTTCATTTGGATAATAAGAGCCTAATACGTCCCATCAGCAGCAGGTTCCTGCAAATGTTGGATGTGTGCAACAGAATACAGGAGCTTATGGATCCATTGACTGTGCATTTCTACAGCATCCTGTCTTCTCATGATCAACACAAACACAGGTACTTCTATTTTTGTATCATCTAATCTCTGTACTAGTAGGCCTTTTTTTTGGATTTTTAATGAAACACACACACACATGTGTGTGTGTATATATATATATATATATATATATATATATATATATATATATATATATATATATATATATATATATACACACACACACACTTTTTTTTGTTATTAATAATATTTAAAGATGCAGACCTCTAGTGGATTTTTTTTTTTTTTTTACATAAATCTAAACCAAGGGGTGGAGATGGCTCAGTGATCAATCAGGTTATATAAAGTTATAGATACAGTGAAAGGTTAAATGTTAGAACAATGAAGCTCGGCTTCATTCCAGATGCAATCAAATTATTAAATAACCTTTATATAAAGAAAAGGAAGTGCCTTGACCTGTAAACACAAAAAGAATGTCATGACTGTTGAAGTATTGGCAATTAGAAATAGCATTGTCTTTTTTTTTTTTTTTTTTTTCTCCTTAATCCTTATGTGTATATGTTATTTTGTGATGCAGATGGCTCCTGAACCAGCTTCTTGATAAGCATGCAGTTACGTCTGATGAGAAGGCCAGGATAATTTGTCTGCAACAGCAAATGGCAAAATCTGCGAGGATCGGAAGTGATGTCAACAAAAAACGAAAGACACGCATCTGTATGCTTTTTTCAGAGTTCGACAAGCTCACAACCATTATTGATTTGTATCGAGGTATGTTCACTTTTTATTCACTAAGTGTTAAGAAAAGTACAGAGATTTCTTATTTATTGAAATCCCTTTGTTGATATATTTATTATATGCTTATTTTTCTTGGAATCCTGGAATGGAATCTGAGTTAAATACAGTTTTTAGATCACTGTTAATCAGATCACTTTGGTTAATATTTCTACTACTACTAAACTATTTATACAGCACTTTTCAAAAACAAAGTTACAGACTTATTAAACCAGAATTAAAACATTTCAGGACTGATGTAAATAAAACTAGACAATTAAATAATACAGATGAAAATATTCCAAGAAGAGTATGTTACATTACTATGGTTGCGATTATTAATCAATGAATAAAATATTCAGACCCATTTCTAATCTGGTTCTATTGTGATTTTCAGGTGTACTTCCAACTTTCCAGGTGTTCCTGAAGAAGTTGCAACATGAAAAGCCCATGATTCATGTGCTGCATGCTGAAATGCTGCTACTGGTTAGGGAACTTCTCTCCAAATTTATGAAGCCTGAAACTATTCCTTTGAGTGCAAAGGGCTTGTTGAAGCTTAATGTTCACCAGAGAGACCTGCAGTACACTGACAAAAGGTTGTCTGTGGGGAGATTCAGCTTCTTTGCCTTAAACAAGGCTAGAGTAGAAAAGAAGCCCTGGGTGCAGAAGGTCTACAGCTCTCTCAGAGAAGGCTACATAAAGGCAGCAACATTCCTCCTGAAAAACCTGCCCCTCAACAACAACAACAACATCACCTCTTTATCTGCGCTGACACCATCATTGATTCTCCATGAATCAGTCCGAGGTGCATTCAACACCTTGGCCAAGGCCTTGCCAAATGCTGTGAAGTCAGAGGAGTTGGGTCAACTGGATGAAGAGGTTCGAGCCTACCAGATTAATACAGATCTAGGAGCACAGGCCAAATGCTTTGAGGAGAACAATGCACGAATCGATGTTGACTGGTGGAGTAAGATTTTTGCCATGAAGATGCCAGAAGGAGGAATGAGGTTCCCCATCTTAGGGAAGTTGGTAAAGGCTCTTCTGTCATTGTTCACTGGCCCTCTTGTCGAAGGATCGTTTAACATGATGGATGATATAATTGAGAAAGACAGGGTTAGGCTGAACATTGAGACTTATGAAGGCTTAGCCATTCTGAAGTCCCACATGAAGGTAATGGGCAAAACTGCATCTAAAATGCAAATTACCCCTGCATTAAGGAGATTTTGCCTGTCGTCTTATGAGACATACCATAATCATCTGAAGATAAAGAAGGTGAACCTTGACAAGCAAAAGGAAAGGAAACTGAGGGAAGCTGTGAAGGTCCTTTCAGCAGTTAGGGTTAGAAAAGTAAAGAAAGGTTCCACCTCTTCTGTTTGTGCTAAAGCCCCCACCTCTTCCACCCTTGGAGTTAAACGAAAAGCTGCTGCTACAGCCTCCACCTCCTCCACTGTTGGAGTTAAAGGCAAAACTGCTGCTACAGCCTCCACCTCCTCCACTGTTGGAGTTAAAGGCAAAACTGCTGCTACAGCCTCCACCTCCTCCACTGTTGGAGTTAAAGGCAAAACTGCTGCTACAGCCTCCACCTCTCCTGGAGCCACTCCTGCACATGTAGCTAGTCAAACACTAAAACGGGTGTCAGGTGTAGCCAAGCTTCAGGAATATGGTTTCACAGCCAAAAAGCAGAAAAAGTGAAAAGCACTCTAGAGACATTTGCACAAGAAAAGCACTTTTTGGAATTTAAAGGTGGTGCTATTACTTTTTTTTCCTGTTCATTATTAAGAGTTTCACAAAACGTTGTTTGGTGTTATAAATAAAAACATGCACTGAAAAGATATGTGGTAGATGGTTGATTATTTCTTTTTTTTTTTCAAAGATTACAAATAGCTTTTAAAATATGAAAACTGGCAATATTAAAGCGGTTTAATCTCCCCTTAAAACGCTACTGGGCTCGACTATTTAAATAAAGTGTTTGTTAAAGGAATATGGCTTGGCCTGAAAAAAGTTCAGTCAGAAGATTTTTTTTCACTTTAATCCCTGCACCTATAGATCTTTTGTTCTAGGCTATCGGTCAAATATCTCTCCACTTGGAAGCAAAAACATGCAAGGGATTTCAGCATCTCGACGCACATACTAAGCTGTTTATAAAGTAGACACTGTTTGTTTTTTCATTTTGTAATCTTTCCCGTGTTTACCGTGTACTGTACAATGTATATTAATTTTTTAATGAATTACTGTAAATACTACACATTCCGTTGATTTACCAGAAATTACTTTTCTGTTTTTTGTGTGTGCTAAACTAAACTTCAGGGTCAAAGTAATAGCGATTTTATTTGAAAAGTATTATATATTTACAATGCTGATAAGTTCAAGCTTAGATTCATATATAAACTGCTTCAAAGTCTTTCCACCCCGTGACAGCTGAAATCCGACAGACGCAGGGCTCAAGGGAGGTGTGTCTGTCTGTGTGTGTGTGTGTGTCTATGTGTGTGCGTGCGCGCGCATACTTCTTCTACTGTTATAAAAACTCTAAATATAAACAAACTAAATACAGCTTTTTTTTCAGAGGTAAACGGAAAAGTGAAGATGTTCAGTGTCACTATGCAGATGTTACACTCAGTGGAGTTACCGAAATCATTGGTTTAGTCCTCATCATTTCCACATTTCACTCGCTTTTATTCCTCTTATGTGAGCATAAACAGTGAAACATTCCACAGGTTTATAATACACCGCGGCCAAGTGAACCACGTTCCTGTCTAACAAAACGAGGTATAATCGTGGTGTTTGCTTCGGTTATGACACACCATAGTTTATTACCTGCTGTGGTAGATCTGATTATTTATCCAAAGACAATAATAAAGCTTTATATCCTCAGGAGGGCTCAGTACATTGTTTTAGCGATAGTTTCACGGAAGCGAGTTCAGAACTAATCTAACCAAAGCAAAAAAAAAAAAAAAAACATCCGAAGCTTCAAATAGAATGAACGAACTAATGAAATTGATATATATGTAATTGATATACTGTATATACAGACGTGTGTGTGTCATTTTAATACAAATGAACATTTTAATGCTTTCTGATACACTTATCAACTTATCCACATACACTTATCAACACAAACTCTCCGTGCACGCACACACACAATCTCTAAAAAATTAATATTAATAACATACATATACAAATAAACAAAAAATAGTCTCCAAAGAGGCACACGCAGGTGCTCTTAGTACACGGTTGAACTGTGCACAAACCCCAACCCCAGACTTTCTAACACCGACCAGGAGTACTGCAGAAACGATGTCTCCAGCCACAGCTTACAATGTTTTCTCTTATTTATTAAAGAAAATTATGATGACCATAACAGCCTACTGCATTTCATTATTTATAATAACACAAAAACAATATTACAATATTTGTTATTTTAATATAAACTCGGTATCATTATCCTCCTTGTGTATGTGTAAAAAACATTTAATTTGTTCTATTTTTTATTCTGATAGTGTGCTCAATTTGTTTCTAGTAATTTATATATTTAAATTCGGATGCCTTTTACTGTTACAAATTTAACTCTTTGCAAAATAATAAAAATGTGTCTTGCTGTACAAGCCCTTGTGTTGTTGTTTGTGCTGCTGTTCTTTAATAATACCAATAATCAGATACAAACAGTCTGTCTAAACGAAAATTAAGCAATGCTTCTTAACTCATCATTATGTGGATATTTTTCATGTTCGTTGGATAAAGTATGTACTGTAATGATTTGGTCTACTCTGTACTGTATGTGCGTGAGAGAGAGGGGTGTCGCGGCCGTGAAACAAAGGCTCATTTCAGCTCATTCAGTTTCTCTGAATGGATAGGTGAGAACAGCTGATTCACGGTGAATAATTTGCATTTGAGTGTTGTCAATTGAGCCAAGTGAAAAGAAGACAACCATCAAGACGAACAACATATAAAACTGAGACAATATTTTAAAAAGAATCGCAATCAACCTGAACAGGTAAACTGGAATAAAATCAGTAGCAGCATTAACTAAAGTAATTAGTAATTATTAGCTGCTACTGATTTTATGGACTCATCACGGTTAAATACGTTGGTCACATGCCAGCTGTATAAGCCGGTTAAGGGACTCATTACGGTTGCATATCGTGCTCTGAATAATAATTTTTTTTGTTTGCTGTTTGTTTGCTGAGTAAAATTAAAATAGAACAATTTTTTAAAACAGCATCAACCAGGATTCGAACCGACGCTTTGTAAATCCCTGACCGAGCGCTCTAACCGCTACACCAACCAGGCACTAAGAGACAACACACCTCCGTGACGTTAATAAGCCACTCGACTTCTTTGAAAGCAAGCGTTAAATAAGTAACGAAGTAAGCCTGTTATACAATTATACTATTTGCACGTGTATTTTATCTGTTTTAAACTTGGTGTCATTTGATTTTATTGGTTTAGAAATGTTTGTAAAAAAACTATTGTTATCAATGTAACAGATGTAACACCGGACCTCATTACCCACAATGCATCTCCCGCACTGGACTACACTGCCGTAAACAGCTGTCGTAAATCAAAACTCCCGGTACGGCAGGTGGCCACCACTTTTCATCAGTATAATGACACACACACACGCAGCAGCAGCAGACCGAGCCGTCACTCCCCTAAATTTAAAGAATACAAACTGGTTGCGTGCGAGTTTGCTGTTTTTTCTATAGTATGCTGAAGCAAAATCAAAATACAACAATTTTTTTTATTTTAATTTTGCTATAATTAAAATAAAAAAATTTAAAACATCATTCTTCGGGATTCGAATAGGCGCTTTATGTATCACTGACCGTGTGCTCTAACCGCTACACCAAGCAAGCACTTAAAAGTGATGCACCCAAGTAACCTTAAATAAGGCAAGGTTAATAAAGCAAGCTCTGGATAAGTGACGAAGTAAGCCTGTTATAATAATAACTTGGTGTTATTTTTATCTTATTGGTTTAGAAAATTATATTTAAATAAAACCATACACACTTCTTTTCTAATTACACGTGATAAAATCTAAAGGCTCACTGTGTTAATATTTATTGTGCTTAAATTTGATCTTAATAAGATTTGATTCAATTTGAATTCTACATTTGTACTGTAATTATAGTACTGTGATTATGAATTCGATCAACTACAGTGTTTCACTTGATGTTATCGGCTACTACGTGTATTATTTAATGGGACACGTCTCATTAATGAGACAGAGAATGTAAGGCATGAGGCGTCAGTCTGTAGTTATATAGCGCCACTCAGTGGTAAAAGCAAGCAAATGCACAGCAAATGCACATGCCGTAATGCAGCGGCGACGTTAAATACGACGCTCCGATTTTGTAACAACTGTAAGTTCTCCTTCAACGTGTCATAGCCGATAACTGCCCCTTTGATCTGCTGGGTATGGCGGGGCGTCAACTGCTGATCAGTGTGTGTAAAGTACGCTACTTTACACTGATCAGCCGTCGACGCCCCGCCATACCCAGCACATCAAAGCAGCACACTCATAAACTCTCATAAACTCTCTCTTAAATAAATGAGCGTGCTGTTTGTGCAACAGCGCGACAAACATTACCTGTCCTTTTATGAACTGCACAAGTAGTGGTGGTCATTAACTGCTAGCTAACTGGGTAAGGGGGTTACAGTGGGGTCTGTAGCTCTGTGTCCAGAGCTCCGTTTTGGGGACCATGTTTAGTTTTAAAGTAAGTTACAGTTTAATTTCACTAAAAGCCATCTAATATGGATACCCACATAATTATGGATTATTATATTTATGATATAAAAAACACTGTTTTTAAAGAAAATATATTAAGTAACAGATAATATTAGGTTTATATTTCAAATTAGATAAAATGCTGATTTTCCAGCAGTAAAATTATTGTATCTCTACAGTTTACAAAACCTCCGCTGCGTGTATTCATTCACAGGCTCCAGAGCACGCACAGAGTTTTAATGATTTGGCTGAAACTAATTATCACTACATAAGTACCCTAACACCATTGATCATGAGTTTCAGCTGAACCTAATTCTATACTTGTAACAGAAAATGTAGATGCAGATTCCAAATGTGTATTTATATAATAGATAGATAGATAGATGTGTGTGTGTATATAATCAAACACATAAATACAAAATACGTTTCAAATAAAATCGCTATTACTTGACTCTGAAGTTTAGTTTAGCACACAAAAAACAGAAAAGTCATTTCTGGTAAATCAACATGTACCAGCATGTGTAGTTTATTTACAGTAATTCATTAAAAAATTAATATACATTGTACAGTACACGGTAAACACGAGAAAGATTACAAAATGAAAAAACAAACAGTGTCTACTTTATAAACAGCTTAGTATGTGCGTTGAGATGCTGAAATCCCTTGCATGTTGCCTAGAACAAAAGATCTATAGGTGTGATCACAACCCCCTCCGATCGACCGTGCCATCAATCACTGACGACCTCAGAAGTTCCCTCCAATGTATGGCTGCAGTACTTGTTTTGCAAGTATTTTTAACACCATTCAAAGGCTTACAATTCATCTAGATTTCTAGTAGATGCCATACGTTTTGTTCCCTGAACATCTGCCGACTTGATTTTCATTTGCTTACGAACACAAGTTCCATTCAACATATAATGATGTCTGCACATGTTAATATATTCCTAAAATGTATATATTACAAGTTGATGAACTGATCTGCGGTAGCGGAAAAATCAGCTGAAAAAAGGACAGGCTGCAGCGCACGCGCACACAGACACATCTCCCTTGAGCCCTCGGTAAACATCCAAGCACCGTGTGTCGGATTTCAGCGGTCACGGGGTGGAAAAACTTTGAAGCAGTTTATATATGAATCTAAGCTTGAACTTATCAGCATTGTAAATATATAATACTTTTCAAATAAAATCACTATTACTTGACCCTGAAGTTTAGTTTAGCACACAAAAAAAAAAAAACAGAAAAGTAATTTCTGGTAAATCAACTGCATATGTAGTTTATTTAAAGTAATTCATTAAAAAATGAATATACATTGTACAGTACACGGTAAACACGAGAAAGATTACAAAATGAAAAAACAGTGTCTACTTTATAAACAGCTTAGTATGTGCGTCGAGATGCTGAAATCCATTGCATGTTGCCGCTCCATTTTGTGCTTCCAAGTGGAGAGATATTTGACCGATAGCCTAGAACAAAAGATCTATTGGTGTGATCACAACCCCCTCCGACCGACCGTGCCATCAATCACTGACCACCTCAGAAGTTCCCTCCAATGTATGGCTGCAATACTTGTTTTGCAAGTATTTTTAACACCATTCAAAGGCTTACATTTCGTCTAGATTTCTAGCAGATGCCATATATCTGCCGATTCCCTGAACATCTGCCGACTTGATTTTCAGTTGCTTACGAACACATTCAACATTGTGAATTTTGCCCATGATGCTTGCATCGCTTTATTAACATTCCAAGCATATCTTTGGTGCATTCTTTGAGCATTTGCCACAGACAAACCGCTTACAGGTCTGGCAGATATAAGAGGTTTTGTTCCCTGCACATCTGCCAATCTGACACTGCCTCCTTTTCGCAGGTGCCTCCCTTTACTGAATACAGCCGCGCCATTTGATCCAATAACAGCAACGCCAACTTTAGTGCTGTTGTAGTAGGAAATTGTTTCAGCCAGTTTCTTTTCGCCATTATCAGTTGAAACTGCCTGATGCATTGTGTCACGTTCTGCTATGATGTTGGACTGTGGGCTTGGTGTTGAGGCATAAATGCAGAGGGGATGCAGTGAAACAAAGAGTCTTTAATGAGAAACAAACAAACAAAAAACAAACATGAACTAAGGAAGTTGGCTAAAAACATGGAGCATGCTAACAAACGAAACTCAAAACACAAACACAGACTCGGGATTACACGATCTAATACAGTACAGACATGGGGATACAAACTGGACGAGACAAGACATACTCAACAGCCTAGAGGACTAAACACAAGGGACTATACATGCAAGGGATAAACAAACAAGACAGGCTTGGCTAGGTCTACCACCTGTTCTGCACATTAGCTGCTAAGCTAGCTCATAGCTAATCAGACTAATGGCTAAACAGGCCAGTAGCCTGAGACCCAAGGGAATGAACAGACAAGGTGCACAGCAGACTAGGTATGAAACAGACTAAGAACTCTAAAGGTTAGTGGCTAAAGATGGTAGTACCTAAACAGACTAAGAGCTAAGCAGACAAGGAGACTAGACAGACTAAGATCTAAACATGTTAGTATCACCCTCATTAGTATTTAAACAGACTACTAGCTAAACATGCAATGGGGGTTACTTACACAAAAGGGTAAACACAAAAGGCTAATTCTCCTAGAGGCTAGTCCTGCTAGGAGACACAGAGACAAAGAGACATAAACTAAATCAAAGCAAATACAAACTTAACATGCTCCTGAAACCAAAAGGCCAACCATACTGTTAAACTAAAACCAGAAGAAAACAAAACCCACATAACAGAACAGAAATTAATGCTCGACCCAGCTTCTTCTTCTTCTTCTTCTTTGGAGTTTAACGGCTGCTTGCATCCGTAAGTGTTGCACTACCGCCACCTTCTGGTTGATTCTCATTTAGTTGTTTCTTCACTCTATTTCCAGATTATTTTCTCCACATCTTATATTCTATCCATTAAACCCGTAGTAGCTAAGAAGTTACAAATGTTTTTCTTTCCTCGCCCACTCATCCCACTTTTCAGTATATCTTTTATCTCTGTCCCAACCAGTCCACCTTTTCTTAATTCTTCCATCATTTTTCTCCTTTCTTCTTCATATCTTCTGCAATTTATAAGTACATGTTCTATGGTTTCATGTGTCTGACAAACCTCACAAAATCCGGTGGGATGCTTCCCTATAATGTATAATGTACTATTCAGGTTACTGTGTCCAATTCTTAATCTTGTCATTGCTGTTTCTTCTCTTCTTGTCCCTCCCCAGTTCCTCTCAGTTCCAACTTTATTTTGAATGCCATATAAATGTCTCCCTTTAATTTCCCTATCCCACTGCTGTTGCCATTCTCTCACAGCTTCTTTCCAAACTATACTTTTCCCCTCAGCCTTTGACATTTTTATATTTACTTCAATTTTATCTTTTTTTGTTGCATGTTTGGCTAATTTATCCACCCTCTCGTTTCCTAAAATACCTATGTGGGCTGGAGTCCATATGAGTTGAATCTCTTTACCTTTTTCTTTTATTCCCATGTATATTGTCAATATTGTATACACCAAGTCCTGACGGCTATTGGACATCCCTGATCTGAGGCTGTACAGTGTAGACAATGAGTCACTTCCAATTAAGTATTTACTTATTTTTTCCTCCTTTCCAATCCATTCTAATGCCATCTTGATGGCATACAGTTCGACTGTATACACACTCAGTTCGTTCGATGTTCTTTTGCTTTCTTCATTTCCCTGGTTTCCTATAAAAACTGCAGATCCAGTCCTTCCAGTTTCAGGTTCTTTTGATCCATCTGTGTAAATCTGAATATGGTCTCTATACTTTTGTTCCACATATCTATAAAATTCGTCTACTAGGTCTACATTATGATTTATTGATTTGATTTGATGCAATTTAAAATCAACTTCCATGGTTTCCATTTTCCACACTGGATAGTCAGGCCATATCACCGTTGGACAGAACTCTTTTTCACTCACCCCCAAATCTCTAGCTGACTTATCTCCTACCCACCCGAAACTATTCTTTTGTTCTCTTTCCTTTTCCCAACAAGTTTGTAGCACTTTCTTTGTGGGGTGACTGTCTCTATGTCCCTTCAAATTAATCCAATAGTTTACCAGCAATTGCTTACGTCGAATGTTTAAAGGCATTTCTCCTGCTTCCACCTGAAGCGCACACACTGGTGATGTTTTTACTGCACCTAAGCATAACCTCAAAGCTCTAGTCTGTATTTTATCAAGCCTTGTAAGTACAGATTTGGCTGCTGATCCATATACCACACTCCCATAATCAATTCTTGATCTTATTAGACTTACATATATATATTTCAGTGATTGATAGTCTGCACCCCATTCCAGTCCTGTTAAACACCTCATTGTGTTTAGTACTTTTTTGCATTTATCCTCCACCTTCCTTATATGTTCTGCCCAGGTTAACCATGAGTCAAAATGCACTCCCAGAAAGCAAAATTTATTAACCTTCTCCAACCTATTTCCGTATAATTTTAAATTAATCCCCTCATGAATTTTCTTCCTAGTAAAAAACATTACTTTAGTTTTTTCAACAGAGAATTTAAAGCCCCAATTTATTCCCCACCTCTCAACCTGCTGTATACCTTCTTGCATTTTCTTAACTATATACTCCACATTTCTTCCTCTTTTCCATATTGCTCCATCATCTGCAAACAAGGATCTCCCCATGTTCACTTGTATATTTCCATATATGTCATTTATCATAATTGAGAATAAAGTGGGACTTATTACACTCCCCTGGGGGGTACCATTCTCTGCCATACGTTTGCTAGACATTTCTTTTCCTATCCTAACCTGAATTGTTCTGCCTTTCAGAAAATCCCTAATCCATTTAAAAATGTTTCCTCTAATTCCCATTTTATGTACCTTAATCATCAACCCCTCTCTCCATAGCATGTCATATGCTTTTTCTACATCAAAAAATACAGCTACAACTGTCTCTTTATTTATTTGTGCTTTCCTTATCTCATCTTCCAAGCATACCACTGCATCCATAGTACCCCTCCCTCTCCTAAATCCGCTTTGATATTCAGTCATCATACCTTGTTTTTCCATAATATACATTAATCTCTCATTTATCATTCTTTCCATTAGTTTACAGATATGTGAGGTCAGGGCAATGGGTCTATAGTTTGATGGCTTACTAGATTCTTTCCCAGGTTTTCTTATTGGTATAATAATGGCTTCTTTCCAACTTTTTGGCAATTTTCCTTCTTCCCACACTTTATTGTATAATATCAATAACTTCTTCTTCCCTTCTTCACTCAGATGCTTTATCATTATGTAACAAACATCATCTTTCCCTGGTGCAGTCTTCCCAGTTTTTGCCAGTGCTTTGTTTAATTCATCCATTCTAAATGGTAAATTATGTTCACCTTCATCACTTTCCATTACTTTCAGTGCCTCCAGATTATCAGTACTAGTTTTCTCTCTTCCCCTCTTCCCTTCTTCAGATAGATTATTTGAGCTGTGAACTTGGGCAAATGTATTTACCAACATTTCAGCCTTTTCTTTATTTGTAACTGCGACCTCATTCCCATTGTTCAACACCGGGTAGCTCCAATCTCTCCTTTCTCCACCCATCTTTTTAATCATTGTCCATACTTCTCCTATTTGGGTAGAGTCCCCAATTGAACTGCAGTAATTTCTCCAACATAATCTTTTTGCTTGTCTTACCGTTTTCCTTACTATTGCTTGTGCACATTTATACTGTATCATATGCATGAAATTATGTGATCTTTTCATTACTTTAAACGCTTTATTTCTGTTTTGAACTGCTTTCTTACATTCATCATTCCACCATGGTACTTCCTTTCTTTTTATTTTACCTTGACTTTTTGGGATAGCTTCTAGTGCTGCTGTTATTATGCTATGTCTTACTTTATTTTCAAACATTTCTATATTGTTATCTTGTTCAATCTGATTTAAATATTTGTCACTTTCTTTCTGAAATTTATCCCAGTCAGCTTTTTCAAATACCCATCTTCCTCCTCTTCCTTCAAAAACTTGTGGTATATTTATCTTGATTTTACACAAAATTGGATAGTGATCACTTCCTACTGTTCCTTCCTTATACACCTTCCAATTACACATTGCTGCCACACTGCTAGACACCAATGTAAGATCTAGAGCAGACTCCCTTCCAGTACTAACCTCTATTCTTGTTTTAGTTCCATCGTTTAAACATACTAAATTTTTTTCCTCTAATAACTCTTCTATTACTTGCCCATTTATATCCACTTTTTCACTTCCCCACAATGTATTATGTGCATTGAAGTCCCCACACCATATAACATTATTACTACCTTGTCCCTTTATTTCCTCAAGCTGATTCATTTGCAGTCTTCTACATGGATTATAAAAATTTATGATTACACATTTCTTCCCCATACCCCATACTTCTACTGCTACATACTCACATTCACTCCCTATACCTACCACCCTGTGCGGTACTCCTTCTTTCACAAAAGTAACACACCCCCCTCCACTACCATTTACCCTATCCTGTCTAATTGATACATACCCATATATGACAAAATCTAAATTTGGCTTTAGCCAGGATTCCTGAATACATATAATGTCTGGTTTTTCTTTGCATTTAGCAATAAACTGTTTGAACTCTTGCCCGTTTGATATCAGGCTCCTTGCATTCCATTGTAGGAGCAACATTAATGCAATAATTAACCCACACATGTTACCTCTTGACTAGCCTGTACACTTAATTCATCCCTCACCTCTTCCCATTTCAAACCTGCCATATCTAGGTGATGTATTGCTGCTTTTACTATAATCTGAATTCTTTCCGTTTTAGATCTGGTTTCAGCTGTAGCATTTATTACTCCTGCTATAAATGTCACCATTTTCTTCTTCTCTTCCCACTGATCTTTACGTTCTTGTGGGACTTCTCTCATCTCTCTCTCCATAGTTTCCCTTTTGCGACCTTTATTTTCTTTTTCTGACCTTTCAATAGCCTCAGAGTAAGAAACGTTTTCCTTTACTTTTATTTGCTGTATTTTCACTTGCTTTTTCATCATTTCGCATCCCCAAAATGCAACACTGTGACTACCTCCACAGTTACAACACTTCGGTTCCACTTCCTCTCCACATTTTCCATATTCGTGGTCTCCACTGCACCTGGCACATCTTCTTTTTCCTTTGCAGACCTTAGCTATATGTCCAAATTCTTGGCAATTATAGCATCTCATTGGCTTAGGTGTAAATTCCCTCACTCTATATCTCATAAATCCATAGTATACCTCTTTCGGCACTTCCTTTGATTCAAACTCAATCAAGACAGATTCGGTTTCTACTTTTCCTACTCCCCTTGTCAGTCTTACTGCGCTTTTAACTGACTTGTTTTGTGCCTTCATATCTTCAATTAGCCCTTTTATATTTACAGTAAGAGGAATTCCGTATATTACTCCCTTACTTCCACCCATTCTTCTTTCTCCTACTCTTACTACTTTGACTATTTAAATTTTTCCCATACAACTCATCTTCATTGCCTTTTCCATCTGCTCCACACTATTACAACCTATAAGTAAATTTCCATCTCCCAAGATTCTTGCATATTTCACTTCTCCTATTTGTCCTCTTATTATTTTTGTTAATTTAAGTGGGTCCATCCTCTTAACTCCTCCCTCTCCTTCAAATCGTACTACTATATTAACCATTCTTTCTTTATGACACTCTCCTTCATCATCTCTGCCTTCACTTTCCGTTCCAGTTGTGCTAGCCTCACCTTTTTTCTTTCTCTTACGACTAGTACTTTTCCTTACTGCTTTTCCTCTCCTTACTTCTTCCCAATCACTTTCTCCCCTCTCATCAATACCATTTCCCTCTTGCTCACTATATTCCATACCATCCGTACTCTTCCCCGCCATTTTGATAAAGCTGAATGATGTGGCCGATGCAGAAGTTGCGGGGAGACACCGCTACCGGACCTATACAGGCCGTCGGCCGATGCCTCCTACACCACTTCCCACTCGACTCACCACAAACTTTCAAATTTCTCCTCCCCGGATGTTCCACAGAAGTTTCAAAGCAACCAGCTGTTCTCCGACGAACAAAGTCCACAATTTCTTAACCTATTACAATCTCAAACACACTCCGTCTTGCACACCGCCTCGACCTCCTCGACCCAGCTCAAAAACCACCAATCCTCGACCCAGCTTCCCAGAACAAACAGGTATTTATGCTTATACTAATTGGATCCTCGGTTCAGCTGGACATCTGCGTCAGCTGACCGAGGTGCCTTCTGGGAAACTGGGTCTACAACCAAAACTACAAACTAAAAACACTGCCCTCTAGTGGGCAACCCTCACACATTGTGCTCAGAACGCATACATTCTTCTTTCGTTTTGCCTGATAAATCGTGAGTGTAAGTTTGTTGTTGTGTTTATTTTATTTTATTTTACTTGCTGTTATTTCATTTATTCTACCTTGTTCTATTCATTAGTAAAGCATTAAGCATTAAGTTTGTTACATAAGCCATAAGCTTTAAATTTCTTAGTTATGCATCATAAGTTGATAATCGTAGGTTGGTCTGTGATGTCATTCTACTATTACATGCATTTGTGTGACTGTGATATGCTAGAAAGCTCAGTATAGATTTGGAAGGCTACGGAAACACAAGCTTTAGACCGTCAGCTAGTGAGAGCTCCCGGTAAGCTAGAAATGTAAAATACAGCAACAAGGTTGTTGTAACCGTAAGCTAACATAAGCTGGGAAAGTAAGAAACAACAAGAGTGTTGTTAGATACCCAAGCCAAGATTGTAATCTACATGATACAGCAAACAGGTTGTTGTAAAACTCAGAGATTTGCAAGATGCAGCAACTGGTGTCTGTAATAACAGTGGATTTACTCAAGACGACTCTATGAAGTGTTGATTCTTTGATGCTGACAAATAAACGACAAAAGACAAAGAGATCGGACTTCTGTCATGTGAGTGAAACTTTAAGACATTAGCTACGCGTCAAAACTAGTGAAATAAGCCAACCGCATCTACAGTGAGCATGGCCTTTCCAGCCTTCAACAACCTGGTCGAATATCGGTCAGACTGTGCCTGTGTACAAGGAGGCATTTCTCGTCTGATTTTATTCATTGTGCCAACAATGGTGGTTTTATTCGCCAAAAGATTGTTTGCAAGTCTTAACGAGGTGAAGAAATTGTCTGTTGTTATATTTCTTCCTTTCCCCAGGAAAGGCTCCACGATACGCATTACAACAGTGTCTGATAACCGCTGACCAGCCGCCCTACTGTCGTCTTTCCCTAGATAGGGAATTGTATCTTGTTTCAACATCAGAATTTGATACCAAACTTGTCTGGTTTATTGGCCATGTACTGCGTGAAACGACAGCGCGCTTTAGTAGGGAACAGTTGCTCATCTACTGTTATGTTCACACCGGGTATGTAAGAGGCAATGCTGTTTTTCACAAATTTCTCAAATATCTCAGAGATCATGGCAAATTTATCATTCACAAGTCGGGCAGCCCTTGTTGTCTTGTCATCAAAGCACAGATAGCGCATAATGTCTCTAAATTTTTGTCGAGACATTGTCTCTTTGAAAATAGGATTTCCCAAGTCAGCGGACCAGTAATCATCCAGATTCATGCTTTTACCACACGTGTAGATGCGGTCATATTATTTCACCAGTTTTGACGCGTAGCTTTGTCTTAAAGTTTCACTCACACGACAAGTCCGATCTCTTTGTCTCTTGTAGTTTATTTTGTCAGCATCAAAGAATCAACACTTCATACAGTCGTCTTGAGTAAATCCACTGTGATTACAGACACCAGTTGCTGCATCTTGCAAATCTCTGACTTTTACAACAACCTGTTTGCTGTATCTTACAAATTACAGTCTTAGCTTACGTATATAACAACACTCTTGTTGTATATCTCTACTTACGGGAGCTTACAACCTAGTTGTTTTATCTTACATTCTTAGCTTACCGGGAGCTCACGAGCTTACGCATGTGTTTCCGTAGCCTTCCGCATGTAAACTGAACTCTCTTTCATATGACAGTCACACAAATGCATGTAATAGTAGAATGACATCACAGACCAACTTACGATTGTCAAAATGGATGCATAACTTAGAAATTTAAAGCTTATGGCTTATGTAACAAACTTAATGCTTAATGCTTTACTAATGAATAGAACAAGGTAGAATAAATGAAATAACAACAAAAAAAATAAAAATAAAATAAACACACCAACAAATTCATAACAAGTATGATATGGCTCTTACAACCCGTGATACCTCTCAAATAAATGAGACCAACGAATGCTTTTAGTTCATCACCTGCAAGCTTGAACTTATCAGCATTGTTTCGATCAGATTCCGCTTCAGTGTGTTTCTTAATCTTTCCCCACATTTCTGTGTCAATCAAACACAGTAGACTGCTCAATGGGCTTGTAATATTGCCCTTGGCATAAGGCGTGGGACCTGGGGTTTCTTTCATTATATTGTACTCTTGCGCTCTCCCTCGAGGGTTTTCAGCCTTTAGTTCAACCCATACTGTGCCATCTCTTGCCTCTTGAAATGAGTCCCCTGCACACTCAATTTCAGAGTCTGATTCTGATTCTGAATCAGATTCAACATTCAGATTTAATTCGCTTTCGCCCTCTTGCTCACCTGCTCCATCTGACACCTCACATTGCTCGCCCTCCGATTCCATCTCATCAATATTCCACAGAATGTCCAGCACTTGCTGTGGGGTATATCGCTCTCTTTGAGTGATTGTAAATAATTCACCGCTCAATCGCCCAAACTCTGTAGCCGCCCCAACTACAGAGTGAGTTGTAGACGTACCTGTTGACTTATTTATAGGTCTCAATGTATAAGAAATGCTATTGATCATAATAGCTCCGCCCTCATAATCAATGGTGTTGGGGTACTTATGTAGTGATAATGAGTTTCTGCCAAATCATTAAAACTAACAATAGACTATGGCACTGTCTTGAGAGGGGATATGATGGTGTTATTCATTTATTTATTCTAAAAATTCTAAAAATAAACAAACAAATACAGCTTTTTTTTTACTCAGAGGTAAACAGAAAAGTGAAGTTGTTCAGCTGTTTAGTGTCACTATGTCATAAACAGTGAAACAGAAATAAATAGAACAAAATAAAATGAAATATTCTTATTCCAGATTTTTATTAAGCAACGACATAACATTTATCTTAGCTGGATGTTCTAATTCTCAAAAACATTGAACCTAAAGTAAGACTTATCACACTGTAACTAGAATATTTACAAAACTGAAAGGTTGTCTTATGAATACTAAAAAAACTAAGTTAAAGCAGATGGGCTACATTTTATATATGTTTTTCTTTTTTTTCATATACAGATGTCGCCTTTAAGACTGCGCGTGTTTTCCCGCGGGATGCCGCAATTTAGCGCGCGGCGTGCCGCGACTTGCCGGAGGCAATATTCAGGAATTTAAAATAAATGTGTTGTGCTTCACTGAATATCCGCCAGATGGCGCATGGAAGGACTTTATCTAAAAGCCGGACCAAGTACAAAAATGAATGTAACGACGCGGATGAACAGTGCTGAAGCGAACATGAATTTTATTGTTTTATAATAGATCTTTCATGATGAATGAGTGTATATGTGCTTCATATTATCAAACACAGGCAAAGGAGACAGAAATTATTGAGGGATCCACTGAAAAAAGTAAACCTAGCTATCGTTCGTTTAATGTGTTTTTTTTCTCTCATTCCATTAGTAAAAAAAATAATTTACTCTTTTAAACTAAAGTGTCTAATTTATGCTTATGGGTGAATCTTTTTTTTTTTTTACTTTAGTATAATGCTATTTACAGCAGGAAACCAAAGTGAAATATTTCAAGGTACTCTTATTAGGTTGAGTGTGATTTGCGCATGCGCAGTCTTTAGACCATAGTTTTGCCGGTATAATTTTATTTCCGCCTCAAACCGGAGCATGACGTTGAAACAAGTAAGGAAGGATATCAGAACCTGTATTTCAGTTACTGTTAGTTAAAGCCCCTGGTTAAACTTAAATCTAATCCATTCACAAAGGACATTTCTGCTTCAAACCAAAGTTCACTGTGTCACATGACCTCATGACGCAGCATTATCACGGACTGAGTCACGTCGTGCTCGCGGCCCGAGTTTTTCAAAGAAAACTCCTTTAAACCAGGTAAGAAAGCAAACTCATGTCATTTCGTTGTTAAATGTATCTCTTCTATGAGCAAATTCATGATTTATGTCAGGAACAACTACTTTGTAGATTGAGTTTTGTGTCCGTGTTTGCTACTGTAGCTAAAAACACCTATATTACCTACATTAGCATTAGCTAACTAACGCGGTGATTTTCAAAAACCCCGGAGTTTCTACAGTAAGTCAGCGGCGCCGAATAACATGAAAATAATTATATTTAAGTACCGTTGGTTAACGATGTAAAAATTAATAGGAAAGTGACGTAAACATAGAACAAGCTAATTTGGAGTGAGTACTGTTTGTAGTGTATTTATAGTTATTCTTAAAACCTTCTGGACTTGCTAATGTGTAAGTAATGTAATATCACTAAAACTATATTCCCTCGTATGAAACGGGGCTTTAGCACATGTTCGCGACATACTGGTGACACTTTTTCACACGTTTTTAACCGTATCATTATATTAATATTGGCATAAAGTTGACATGTTGATTTAACGTTACTTCAAGTACATTTTAGCCATTACTATGTCATGAAATAACTTTAAAAGTAAACATAATCTTTATGCACTTTTGTGTTTACAGGTCTGTTAGCTTTTCTGAAAGGGCATTATTTTACTCATACTGCTTTCTATACTTTATACATACTGTAATTAAGATTTGCTAACATAAGAACTTGAGCCAGTCCAATTTTTGTTTTTACCTTTTTTGTTTTAAGGTCAGTAATGAGTTTCTGAGAATTATATCTGCTCCACTTCAAGCAAGATTACTGGTTTCCTTGGACAAGCAACACTACAAACTAATTGAGATCATCAGAAACTGGGGAGGAACCCGTCAGAGAGAAGACCAGAGATATAATCTTCATCTTCAAGTTCTTGATCTGGTATGTACTCGCTCAAAAATGCAGAAATTAGCTTGGTGTCAAATGTAATCTTGTGAATGGAAGCCACAGGACCTGAGCAAGGCATCCACATCAAGTTGGCTGTGATGCACTAAATTAAAACATAACTAGCAGAATAAAACTTTAGTTTAACTTGTTCACAGGTTAGTGTATGCTGTCTGAATACAGGTTTCAATGTCTGCCATGTTAATTTTTTCACGCTTTACAAGCCTAACATAACCAACAATACTATGTTTGTTTTTATGTCCCTAGAGCCTGGAGGTGATTACCTCCTGAAATTAATACTTAAAATGATAAACTTTATCATTAATACATAATGTGTGTATATGTATGTCAGTTATTTTGGCGTATTCATTGAGCTAATTACATTTATCATGCTGCACCATAATCCTAGGTGTTTTTTCACTCATAGGGAGCATTAAGTGATTTTACATGCATACATCAGACACTGTTTTGCCAAATAGAGCAATTGTCTAACAAATATCCTTTCTTTTATTAGGTTGTTCAGAAAGATGAAGCTCAGGCAGAACTTGTGAGGTGCACAATGGCCCTGTTTGTCCTCAGGTAGGAAGAGGACTGTCTTCAGCCTCCACAGGAAATCGGGATTGTGACTTATTGAGTTTCCATCAGTCGCACATGAATGTTCCATGCTTTACCTCTGCTGATTTTGTTTCAAGAACATTTTCTAATTTTCTTTTCAGTCCAATTAATAAATGTATGTTGCAAAGTTGAGTGTTACTATTTGTAATTTTATGGAGTAATGTTAACATTTTGGATGAAAATATGTTCATTCCACAATAAATGTTTATATAAAGAAATGTGCTTTGAGTGTAAATCAATATGTAATTAAGTTTTTTATGCTTATTTTTATGCTTATGCTTTTTTATATTTAAATTATGAATGCCTTAAATCTTAGAGTAAAAGGTTTATTTACATTACGTCACTTCCCAAATATTAGGTGTGACAGATTACTTCAATTGTTTTAAGTTTAGCCAGTGCTATTTTTTTTTCAGTAGGGTCAATCAGATGTACAGTGTGGATAAGTGTGGTGCTTTTATTGAAGGGATAATGACAGATAATTTTTTTTTTTTTTTGGGTGAACAATTTCTTTAATGTTTTCTGAGTTGGGGCTGTTCAGTAGAAAGTAATAGGCTCACCAATTTACAGTATGATCTTTCGATTTAACAAGTGTAATGTAAACAAGTTAGTTATTATGAGTATGGAAAACATCTCTTCCTGCATTTTTTTTCTGCTTCAGGAGTCAGTCTGTTCTGAGACAGTGAGAGTAGAGGAAGGGCCAGGTACGGTTCAGGACCAGGGAGGGAGCCGGAGACAGCAGAACAAAGAGATGATATTGCCAGCACCAGCACAGGGAGCACAGTTTTTAGTTTAGATCTCATGTTTACATTTTATTGTATGTTGATGGCTTGACTGTAAACAACATAAACAATGCAATAAATGTATAAAAAAAATATATATATATTTATTGTCTCTTTCCAGGACCAGGCATATCGTTCAATTTATTTTTTGGCCAAATAGGCAGCCGTAACAGAGGTGAGGGCGCGCGCGTCATCACGTGTGCTTAGCCGACTCTGCGTTCACCGTAAACTTAAATATACATAGACGTTTATATTTTTGTTTATTTGTATATGTATGTTATTAATATTAATTTTTTAGAGATTGTATGTGCGTGCACGGAGAGTTTGTGTTGATAAGTTTATGTGGATAAGTTGATAAGTGTATGTTGTCAAAGTATTTGTGGACATATAATTAGGGGAAAAATTTAATTAAGGATGTCTTGAAACAACAAGTTTTATTAAATATATAATAAAGCAGGCAGTACTGTATATGGTAAATGTTCACTCAAAATCTTTATAAGAGTATTCATTCATTTTTTTTTTTTTTACAAAAGAGGAAAACTCAATCTTTCCTTTCTAAGAAGTTTGTTAATTCTGTCTCTGATTTGCTTGTTGTTGCGGGCTGTGGGGTGGAATTTCCTAGCAACAGCATCGGAAATTGCTTGACGCAGATTCGACGGTAGTGCATCTTTCCCTCTGGAACCATCAAAGTTCACTGAACCTACCCAGTTCTGGTAAACGTTGAACGGAATCAAACGTTTAAACAAACCAACAGCAAATCGATCTGCCCTTGGTCTGCCATCTGATCCTGTTGATTCCTGATAAAGTTGTTTCTCAAGCTCGGTGGTCACGTGATTTAAAGTCACATCAGGTATGACCACTCCGTGTATGAGAGACCGGCGAACAGGATGATGTGAATGTGAATCGTTTCTTGGTGTTTCAGGCAATCTCAAACAGAATGATGAGAGAGCTGAATGTTCTTGTAATATGTTGGGTAGCGAAGACACTGAATGTTCCAGAACTGGTGAACTGTGAAAGTCTTGTATTGAACCAGTTGCCAGTTGGTGGTTTGAAGGTCGTAGATGTGTTGAATCCAGTGACGCAACATTTTGGTGCATTCTGGTACGGTCAGAAAGGGGTGTTGAGACGGCTGGTGGAAAGCCAAAGTCGACATCGTCCAAGTTGGACAAGTGTCCAATTGTTGATGTGGAATGGTCTCCAGCAATGTTCTGAGTGCAATTTTCAGACAACTGTTGCGTTGGCACCAGTAGAGGAACATCAACCGGAATGTCTGTGGACGTAGACTGATCTGTTGGCAGATGTCCCGTTATCTTCTCCTTCAGACGTGCTTCCAACCAAAAAACTTTGGCCTCCAACCTCTGAAGTCTACATTCCATAGCCGATAACTGCTGCTTTGATCTGCATATTATATTTTATATATATATGCACATGATGGGTGAACATGACCAAATTACATCTAGTACTTTTTATTCAATTCCAATGTTTTAATGGTTTGTGTTTGGTGCAGTAATTTGGTCAGGTGTAGCCTACCCCATGGGTGAACACGATGGTTTGAGAATGAAATTACACACGGATATATTTATGTGTGTGTGTGTGTGTATAATCGGAAACTTTATTTGCCATCTACATACATTAACTCATGCTAGGGCACTTTTACTACACTGTAAAAAATCTTATGTGCTATCTACTTAAAAAAAATATGGTAACAAATGAATAAATCATGTAAAAAATCCTAAATTATTTAGCCAGACGCATATTATTTTTAAGTATTTACTGCTTGATTTTTTTCCCCTAGCAGAATCTACTTAAATAAATCATGTAAAATATCCTAAATTATTTAGCCAGATACATGATGATTTTAACATTATTAGTGGAATAATCTTTTTTAGTTTAAGCAGATAACAAAAGGTACTCATATGTATTAAGGAAAATTACTTAATAATATAAAAAACATTTTATAATGAAATGAATACATAATGCATTTTGGTGTTAAACATGCTTTTATTTCATGTTTCACTGGTATTAAAATATTAAACACTGTGTAAAATAGTGTATATAACATTTACAGCAGATTTAAGATCTGTAAAACAATTTGTAAAACAGTTTGTAACTGACAATTTCTATTGAAATCAACTGTTTAGCATTATATGCTGGCATATTTTCTTGTGGGAATAATCACATTCTGTACTAAAACCTGAGAGAACTTGTACAGTAAAACATTTCTTGGTTCATATCTTTGTAACATTACCCTATTTACATGTACATTTAGGCATTTGGCAGACGGTCTTATCCAGAGCGACTTAATAAAACCCTATTTCCCGTATGCGGTTTGACTCAGATGCGGTGTCAGGCACCGTGAGTCAGCGCGATTGCCCGCCGACGTTCCGCTGGCGCTCCACGAAGTTCTGTAAGGTCCGCAAGCTTTCGCGAGGACCGGCGTGGAAAGATGGAAACGTACTCACAGCGCCATAAACTCTCCGTGAATCATAATGAACCGTACTTACGGCCACCGCGTGAAACCTTATTCAAGCTTATTTAAGAAATCAAAATAAATCCTAAAAATTAGTAAGGGGCTTAACTTACTTCTTAACTTACTTCTTCCTCAAATTAAGCCTAAAAATTGCACTAATTTCCTTAAAAAAAATAGGTAAATTTTATTTCTTAATTTTATTAGTGAAATGTTCTCAATATATTATAAAAAACACAGAAAACCATTTTTTAAAATGAAATATGCACATTATTTTTAATTATTACATCAATTTTTTAAATGAAAATTACAAGCCTCATGATTCATTTTTTTACAGTGTATGCCGAAATACAATTGAAAGCTATTTATTCGTTTATCTTTTATTTGCTTACTTACTTAGAGAGATTCAGGTTGATTTTGCACATTTTTAGTCCTTTTCAAATGCAGATTAACGTGCATATCAGCTGGATAACTAGCGAATGCTTTAGTAATGGGCTCTAAAAGACAATGGAACATTACAGAACGTTCGAGTTGACGCCCATGCACAGATCAGAAAGCATTAAAATGTTCATTTGAATTAAAATGACACACGCATGTCTGTGTGCATGTATATATATATAAATAACCCAGAAAAATGACCCAACAGCGGCAACCCAGCGTTTGGGTAGAAAAAACAACCTAGCATTTTTTTAGAGTGCATATAAATATATATGCACATGATGGGTGAACATGACCAAATTACATCTTGAAATTACTGTACTTTTTATTCAATTACAATGTTTTAATGGTTTGTGTTTGGTGCAGTAATTTGGTCAGGTGTAGCCTACCCCATGGGTGCACACGATGGTTTGAGAATGAAATTACACACGGATATATTTGTGTGTGTGTGTGTGTGTGTATAATCGGAAACTTTATTTGCCATCTACATACATTAACTCATGCTAGGGCACTTTTACTATGCCGAAATACAATTGAAAGCTATTTATTCGTTTATCTTTGATTTGCTTACTTACTTAGAGAGATTCAGGTTGATTTTGCACATTTTTAGTCCTTTTCAAATGCAGATTAACGTGCACATCAGCTGGATAACTAGCGAATGCTTTAGTAATGGGCTCTAAAAGACAATGGAACATTACAGAACGTGCGAGTTGACGCCCATGCACAGATCAGATTCTCACTTTCCACGTCACTATGACATACAGTAGCCTGGATAAATACAGTCCATCCACACGAACAGTAGAAGCATTTCAAAATGACCAAGATCAGTAAGCTTCATTCTCAAGACATCAGGACAATGAAGTCTGCTGGACGTTCCAGTCGCGAAATAAACCGCCATCTGAAATCTGTTGGTGTAGACGTTACATTGAGCACCATCAGAAGACATTATAAAGAACGGACATCACGCAAACGCAACCCTCGCAAAATTAATCGGTACGTAGCTCTGTCTTATACTATCACAAATTATACACTGTCATGTGTTTGTTAGGCTTTAAATGTCACACATGTAAATTAATGCCATGCACTTATTTTACAGAGCTGTTGTCGCAGCCATAGAAACCATCACTAGGGAAAACGATGAAATGGTTGCAAGCTCTGTGAAAAAACAACTGTGGCGTGACAGTGGAGTGGACATCAGTGAGAGATCAATTCAAAGAATCAGGCAAAAACTTGGTTGAAGATATAGGAAAACTTTGCATTGTCCCATGATCCGCGACAAAAACAAAGAGATACGTCTCCAACAAGCTCAAACATGGATCGAAGAAGAGGAAAATTTTCACGACATCATTTTCACTGATGAAACTACGGTGGCTTTGGATCGCTTTGCCACAATGTCCTTTTGTAAAAAAGGGAGACGAGTGTTCAAACCCAAGCCGAAACATCCTGTTAAAATTCATGTTTGGGGAGCCATTTCTAGACGTGGACCAGGACCTATTGCCATATTTGAAGGAATAATGGACAGGTCTTTCTTCGAAGAGGAGATTATAAAAGGAACCGCTGCCCCATACATTAAGAAAACCTTCGGTATTCATCACCGTTTTTTCCAGGACAATGACCCGAAGCACACTGCTGCAAGAAAAGTGATCGCTGAAGAGGGAATTAACTGGGTGAAGACACCCGCCGAGTCTCCTGACATGAACCCGATTGAGATGGTGTGGCATGCTCTGAAAGACTATATTCGAAAAGAAGCAAAAACGACTACAAAATCCGATTTAATTACTGCCATTGAAAAATTCTGGTTTGAGGTCCTTACAGAAGAGGCATGTAATAAATACATAAATAGGTTGTTTAAAGTCCTTCCAGTAGTGGTTAAAAATCAGGGTGGACACACAGGAATGTAAATGAACACTGCATTTATGACCCAAAAAATAAACGCTTTGAGATGATATATTTGCCGTATGGTGTGTTTATTTGAATATGTTCATTAAATTTATGAATTACACTCAAAGTGTCAGCGAAACCGGTTTGCAAATAATTTGTGTGTGTGTTAGGTGATGTGAGAGTGGGTTTTTCAAACTTGCAGTAAAACATTTTTGGGGGCAGTTTTTGATTCCCCCTTATCTAAGTACTGTAAAAACTTATACAGTCTTGGGTTAAAAAGTCTGCCTTTCAACATGCATCCCCCACCTGCAAAGACTAAGCTCCTGTTGGTATAGCTCTTAAGGTCACTGAGGCACGCAAACCCCCTGACCACTATAAGGTGGCAATCCCTCGGGGGGGGGGGGGGGGAGATGAAAAATACAAATTAAATAAATAAAATAAAATATCCTTAATCCAGATTTTATCAATCAACGACATAATATTTATCTTAGCTGGATGGTCTAATTCTCAAAACCGTTTAACCGTTTAACTAGAATATTTACAAAACTTAAAGGTTGTCTTATGAATAATAAAAAAAAACCTCATAACTCAAAAAGATCATATTATGTTTATATATATATATATATTTTTATAGTAACTGAACAGCTCTCTTCTCTCCAATCCACTCATACACCACAGTCTCCTATTTCTCTGTGCGCGCGCTGCAGCCTGTGAATGGATACACGCAGCGGAGGTTTTACGTATTTAAAACGTAAAAAGGTTTCTCCATCATAAATAGACATGAATTAACTATATATATATATATATATATATATATATATATATATATATATATATAGAGAGAGAGAGAGAGAGAGGGGAGAAAGGTGTTTTGCTGGCGAAAAACATTTTAGGCAGAGACGCCTGCTCGTTTGTTTTAAAACCCCCCAATTCTACCCACATTCCCGGAAACCGGTTTGATAACTTCACACCTTATGTGAATGAAAGGTGAGATGGGGGAATTACAGTGGGGGTTCTGTGGGTCTCCAAACTCAGAAGGCTACGTGTCAGCCGATAACTGCTCCTTTGATCTGCTGGTTACAGCGGGGCGCCGACTGCTGATGAGCGTATAGTAGCCTGTACAAGCTAGGCCATTTTTAGATTACATTTGTACTAAGCCCCCCTAAAAATTCTCCATAAACTTGACACAAATTTCTGGTCGCCCATCGTCCCCTTTAAATTTGATATGAAAGTGTCTGCAGACTTCGGCTCCTCCCCGTCTTTCAGTGCGGGTCTTCATTGTCTTCATTCATTCATTCATTTTCTATACCGCTTAATCCTGTGTTCAGGGTCGCGGGGGACCTGGAGCCTATCCCAGGAGACTTCGGGCACTAGGCGGGGTACACCCTGGACAGGGTGCCAATCCATCGCAGGGCACACAAACATACACACACTCACACACCCAATCACACACTACGGGCAATTTAGGAACGCCAATTAGCCTAACCTGCATATCTTTGGACTGTGGGAGGAAACCGGAGTACCCGGAGGAAACCCACCAAGCACGGGGAGAACATGCAAACTCCATGCACACAGAGACGGGAATCGAGCCTGGCCGGGGAATCGAACCCAGACCCTGGAGGTGCAAGGCGACAGTGCTAACCACTACACCACCGCGCCGCCCTCTTCATTGTCTATATTAATGAATTTGAATAAATAGCCTAGTAGCTGTGAAATTTTAAGGGGTTGAATAGAGAACCTACTGTCTTATTTATGTAGCGAAAACACGAAATTAAACTAGATAACATGATCAGAGTTTTAATATTTATATTTAACTAGATGGAAGGCTTTTCAAGTCACATGGAAAAAAAAATTCTGTTCAGTTCTACAGTTTATCCCACACAGTTTATTCCATTGTCCAGCCTCAGGACAATGTAATCAATGTAATATGCTGTTTTCTGGTTAAATTTTCCTGATTGGACCCGTACATAGAAAGTTTATACTGTAAACATATTTTATATTATATAGAAAATAAAAGAATCGCTCAAGTTTGCTAGCGGATAGCAGAGATTGCACGATATTACAAATATATATTTTTGTGTTACATACACTTTACTGCATGCTACAAACAAACTCACCCGTAATTGTCAGGTAAAATCTACTTAATTAAATTAACAATAAAATAAATCAAGTAAAAGTTACATAATTATACTTAATGCACAAATTACTTGATTATTTTAAATAAATCTAAAGTTAATGCATTGTTGTATCAGCAGGAACCTTGATTTTATGAAATTACTATCATTTTGTTTTGTGAGATTTTCCCTTACTTGGTTTTATCAATTTATATTACTCCCTATAATAATGTAAACATTGATAATTTATGTTTTGAAAGAAACTTAAGTAATTATTTCATCTATATCTTTCATAAATCACACAACTAAAATATAATTAAACAGTTTATTCACCAACATTACCAAATATTTGTGACATTCACAGTCTAGATACAGGTTGTCTTTTTAATAAAAGTGCCTTCAGCCAAATTTTGCATCCATAGAAACAACTGCACGGCACCAGGGCCTGAAATACTTGTTTTAAACTAAATTGTGTAAAATAATAATAAATAAAATACAGCATTCATTTAGAAATAAAATACAGCAGAAAATACTTTAAACAAACTGTAGAATAAACTTTAAAACTTAATAGCCCTCTGAAGCAGTGAAGTGAATCAGCACTCTGGACTAGTGCACTTAAAAGTATGCCATTGAAACCTTAATGCATGAAAACATTTTAAGCTGAACATGTAAACACAACATGTAAACACTTGTAGTCAAGCCAAATCAAATGTTTTAAGATGATAACTTCATCTTTAAAGCTTGCACTTTTGGTGATAGCTTAATCCCATCAAGTTCTAGAAGAACTTTCTGAAAATAGCTCAAATGTGTAGCACAGTGCTCGGGGCTATTGGCACATTCTTGCAAAATTTCCTCTCCTTCAAGGATTATGGATACACCAACCGGTTCTTCCCCTTCAACAGCACGGACGACAAGGATTTTAAGAAGGTGTCACTTCGTCTGTCCCCCTGCATAAAATTTACAAGAAAATAAATCATTTATTTTGAGAAACAAAAAAAATCTGAATTGCTTCAACCTGTGCTGACTTCATTGAGAAAAAAATAAAAATAAAAATAAATGATAATAAAAAATGACCATCACTTCATATACTTCATATTGTTAAACTTGGGTTAAATTTCTTTAGCACTAATCTTGCATCAGTAAAACATGGCATGAGATGGCTTTACAGTGTCAGGAAATCCTATGAACAATGCGGAGTTTGTATTTAAAGGGTTAGTCCAAACATGAAAATTCGTTCAATAATTACTCAGATTTATATATTCATTTGCATTTATATGCTTCTGTCCAATACAACAAACAATATATTCAAGGTATTAATAAATTGTATAATTAATAAGAAAACAAGGCTTTACCAGGAAATCATCAAAGAGATCCTCTTCAGATTCATGTCTCATGTTTACGCTTTGTTTCTGTGAAAATATTTACATTGTATCATTACATAATCTTTTATTCGTAC
Organism: Channallabes apus; assembly: GCA_030522415.1. Classification (NCBI taxonomy): domain Eukaryota; kingdom Metazoa; phylum Chordata; class Actinopteri; order Siluriformes; family Clariidae; genus Channallabes; species Channallabes apus. The sequence continues at coordinate 16,903,962 of CM060126.1, read as the reverse complement.
AACTACATTTAAGCATTTCTTCATCTTTTGTAAGTTTGCCTTTATCCAAAGCAAATTACAAAAGAGGAAGGCATCAAGCATGTCAAGCAGTGCTACTAACACAAAGTTTCTGACACCGTTAGAAAAATACAAGATAGATCAGTGAGGGATTAAGGAAAAAGTGAGAAGCAAGAATCATGTGTGGAAAGATTAAGCATGCAGGGTCACAGGATGACTCGACTTATTTTTATTGTCTGCAATGCGATTTAGACAAATTAGAGCTGCTGTCAATACTGTATGAACATATGTACAGGTTCTTTACTCGTAACTCATTAATAAAGTTCGGCTTCAGAAAAAAAAACGTTTATTGCTAGTGCTCTTTTACCATTTAATGCTTTAACACACACGACTCTGTTTGTTCAGAAATGGCATCTCACCGACGAGCCTTTGTCTGAACACGCCATTTCCACGAGGTGTAGGGGTAAGAAACACACATCTCGGTGTATTAATCCGCGCACTGGGTTCGTTATTATTTTATTTATTTATTTATTTACCACAGGACCCCTGGGGGGCTCCGTAGGTTCAGGTTTTTACACGAAAACGGTGTTTTATGAATCTCCACACTATTAAAAACTGAAATTGCTAATTGTACGTCCTGAGATTAAGATGAACATTAATTGGGAGTCATGAAAGCGAGAATCACATCCAAAAAAGAAAGCTAAACTTACCTCGAACACGACAAACTCCAGCTCCGGCCACGCCGTGTTGTACCTCCATGATGATTCCCAACCGACTGATCCACAGCGCGGGCACAGCATCTCCAAACACGCATGCGCAGTTTAATTTGCACACATTTTCGGCTTCAGTAGACACACAATACTTCAGACTGAAACACGACTACCCCCTACAGGTAATGAAGGGCATGTTCACAGCTTCCCGCACGCAGCAGCGCAAAGCCGCGGCAAGTCACGGGATCCCTTTTCTCGAAACGCGCGTTTTTAATGGCGACATCTGTATATAGTAATTGACAGCTCTAAGTAGATGAATTATAGTCAAATTTACTATAGGCTTTTACTATAGGGGTTTCCTGCCAACTGGAGAAGAACTTAAAAATGTAACGTTTAGCTTAGATTTGGTTTATGATAATCTTATAGTAGAAAACAAAATTTGACTATATTCATTTACTTAGGCTAAATTAATTGTAAGCCTTTGAATGGTGATAACCATACTTCCACTTGGAAGCAAGAAATGGAGTGGCAACATGCAAGGGATTTCAGCATCTCGACGCACATACTAAGCTGTTTATAAAGTAGACACTGTTTGTTTTTTCATTTTGTAATCTTTCCCGTGTTTACCATGTACTGTACAATGTATATTCATTTTTTTATGAATTACTGTAAATAAACTACACATGCCGTTGATTTACCAGAAATTACTTTTCTGTTTTTTGTGTGTGCTAAACTAAACTCCAGGGTCAAGTAATAGCGATTTTATTTGAAAAGTATTATATATTTACAATGCTGATAAGTTCAAGCTTAGATTCATATATAAACTGCTTCAAAGTCTTATCACCCCGTGACCGCTGAAATCCGACAGACGCAGGGCTCAAGGGTGAGTGTCTGTGTGTGTGTGTGTATGTGTGTGAGTGCGCTGCAGCCTGTCCTTTTTTCAGCGGATTTTTCCGCTACCGCAGATCAGTTTATCAACTTGTAATATATACATTTTAGGAATATATTAATATGTGCAGATTAACCTCTGTTTATGGCCAAGTGAACCACGTTCCCGTCGAACGAAACGAGGCATAGTCGTGGTGTTTGCTTCGGTTATGACATAGCATAGTTTATTATCTGCTGTGGTAGATCTGATTATTTATTCAAACACAATAATAAAGCTTTATATCCTCAGGAGAGTTCATTACATTATTTTAGCGATAGATTCACGGAAGCGAGTTCAGAACTAATCAAAACAAAAAAAAAAACATCCGAAGCTTCAGAAGCTTCAAATAGAATGAACGAACTAATGAATTTTCTTAAAACGTTATAAAATTAAGTAGAGCTAAATCTTCTTATAAAATATCGCTGATTATCAATGCGGGAATGAATGGCGAATTGTCATATGGCGAAGCATGTGCTTCCGTGAAATTGATATACACATATCAATATATATATATATATATATATATATATATATATATATATATATATATATATATATATTGATATAATTGATATATATATAAACTGCATATATGGAATGAAACCTGAGATAGACGCACTGAATGACGCATAGATAGTATGTGCGATCCCTTGCGCCATCTGCCATCTGCCGCGCAGCTGTCAGCGATTTCACGTAAATAAGAGCAAAATAGCTTTATACTGGCTTTTACAGGTGCGATTTAAAAAATTTAAGCATGCTGGGTGATTAAGCTCACAGATCTAGGAAAAGTCATGAAAGGAGGGTCCTGGATTTTGATCGAGTGTGAAGTTTGTTTTTGTTTTTTTTTTTCCCTTGCGGTCACATGACCGCTGCTCGGCGCTTCTAGTGTTAACTGAAACCTGGATTAAACAGGATGAGTATGTAGCTCTAAATGAAGCTAGTCCTCCTGGATACAACTACAGACACCAGGCTCGGTTAACTGGTAGAGGAGGAGGCATCGCAGTTATTCACAATGATAATTTGACTATTGTACAAAAATACAAATTTAATTCATTTGAAATTCTTTATAGTAACATAAGTGTACTTAAGTATATTAAGTCAGCTCAGTCGATTCCACTAATTATAATTTACAGACCTCCAGGGCCGTATTCTCAATTTCTTAGTAAATTTGCAGATTTCCTCTCAAACCTAGTCATTTCCGTAGACAAAGTGTTAATTGCTGGAGATTTTAATATTCATTTTGACAATCCAGAAGACCCTCAGAGAACAGCATTCATGTCCATACTGGACTCAGTAGGAGTAAATCAGTGTGTAGTAGGACCCACTCATAAAGCAGGTCACACTTCAAGATTCAAGATTCTTTATTTGTCACATGCATAGTTATACAAGTACAACACGCAGTGAAATGTATCCTGAACCGCTCCTACTTTGTGCAAATAACAAGAAACAAAAGAAATAATCTATAAATAGAAATAGAAATTGAAATAAAAAAAAATAAAAAAAAAAGGTGCAAATGTAAACATAATAATAAAGTGTGTATCTGAGCAGGATAAAGATGTTAGTGCAAGTGATGCTTACAGTCCAGACTAAAGTGTAGTGTGCAGTGTGGAATGCCAGCACAGCAGTGCGTGGGTGAACTGTTACCAGTCCTATGAATGGGAGAGTGGCCCATCATGGTTGAGGAGTCTAATCGCCTGTGGATAAAAACTCCTCCTGAGTCTCTCCGTTTTGGCCATAATGACCCGGAACCTTCTGCCTGAATGCAGAAGTTTGAACAGTCCGTTATTGGGGTGCGACAAGTCCTTAATGATACAAGCTGCCCTGGTTTTACATCTCCTGGTGTAGATGTCCTGCATGGAGGGGAGAGTTAACCTGCAGCAGCGTTCAGCTTCCCGGATCACTCTCTGGAGGGCTTTCCTGTCCTGTACACAGCTATTCCCAAACCAGGATGAAATGTTCTGTGTGACGATGCTCTCAACAGCACCCGAGTAGAAAGCCGTAAGGACAGCAGGGGAAACCCCAAACTTCCTCAACTGCCTCAGGTGGTACAGACGCTGCTTTGCCCTTTTCGTCTGAGCACAGATATGCTCAGTCCAAGTCAGATCCTCGGAGATGTGGACGCCCAAGTACTTGAAGCTGCTCACTCTCTCCACTGGAGCTCCATTGATGATGAGGGGTTTGTGGTCCAGTTGTCCCCTTCTGAAGTCCACCACCAGCTCCTTCGTCTTACTGACGTTCAGTCGGAGGCAGTTTTCTTCACACCATAGTGCCAGGTTCTCCACTTCATCTATGTAGGCCGACTCATCGTTGTTGGAGATGAAGCCCAGCACCACCGTATCGTCAGCAAACTTAACGATGGTGTTGGAGTCGAACATGGCCACACAGTCTGAAGTGTAAAGAGAGTATAGCAGTGGAGAGAGAACACATCCCTGTGGAGCACCTGTGTTGATGGTGATGCTGCTGGAGAAGCACTTGCCCACTCTCACCGCTTGAGATCTGTCCGAGAGGAAGTCCAACACCCAGGCACACAAGCGTTTGTTAAGTCCTAGATCTCTCAGCTTTGTGAACAGTCTGTTAGGCACTATTGTGTTGAAAGCAGAACTGTAATCTATAAACAGCAATCTCACATAGTTACCTTGCATCTTGTCCACGTGGCTGAGAGTGGTGTGCAGAACATGGGAGATGGCATCCTCTGTGGATCTGTTGGGGCGGTAGGCGAACTGAAGTGGATCTATGGAGCTGGGGATGGAGGAGGAGATGATGTTTTTTAGCAGACCCTCAAATACCTTCATGACCATCGATGTCAGTGCAACAGGCCGGTAGTCATTCAGGCATGAGGGTTTGTTGGTCTTGGGCACTGGGACAATGGTGGATCTCTTGAAACACGCCGGGACCACAGACTTTGCCAGGGACTCATTAAAGATACAGGTGGACACACCTGACAGCTGGTCAGCGCAGCAGCGCAGCAGGCGCCCAGAGATGCCATCTGGACCCGCCGCTTTCCTGGTGTTCACCCTCCTCAGCGCCGTGCGAACGTCGTGCTCTGCGATGCTGATGACGCAATCCTCGCTGATGACGTCATCACTCTCAGTCAGCAGGCTGCTAGCATTAGCCGCCTGGCTAACCTCGAACCGGGCGAAGAATGCGTTCAGCTCGTTGGCGAATGCAGAGTCGGCGACGATCGTCGTGGTGTCTTTGGCAACCTTGTAGTCCGTGATTGTGCGTAATCCGTGCCACATGCGCCGTGTGTCACCCTGATGGAAGTGTGATTCAGTTCGCTGTCGGAACCGCCCCTTAGGTTCCCTCACCGCTCGCCTGACGCTATAAGAAGCCGCTTTGTATGCGCTCATATCGCCGCTAATGAGTGCGGCATTATAAGCAGCGGTCCGGGCATTCACAGCATCGCGGATCGATCGGTCTACCCAAGGCTTCTGGTTCGGAAACGATTTGAACCTCACTGTCGGGACAACTTCATTTACGAGCGTGCTAACGAAGCTAACTGCTACATCCGCAAACTCGTTGATGTCTACTGCGCAGGCTCGGAACATGTCCCAATCTACGTCATCGAGCGCGTCCTGTAGCGTAACTTCTGATTGGGCAGACCAGCGTTGCACCTCCCTCATGACCGGAGCTTCACGACGAAAGCTTTGTTGATATTCCGGTATGAGGGAAATGGCGTTGTGGTCTGATTTCCCGAATGCTGGATGTGAAACAGCTTTGTAGCCCCGCTTGTATGGTGTGTAACAGTGGTCCAGAATGTTGAGTCCCCTCGTCGGACATGTAACATGTTGATGAAAGTTTGGCATAACCTGTCTGAGGTTCGCTTTATTAAAGTCACCTGTTACAATGTGCGCTGCGTCCGGGTGTTTGTTTTGGAACTCACTCAGCACATCATGTAGTTCAGACAGAGCAGTGCCTGTATCCGCGTGGGGTGGGATGTAGACCGCCGTGGCAATGACCGAGGTGAACTCGCGAGGCAGGTAGAAAGGACGACATTTAACACTCAGATATTCCAAATGAGGCGAGCAGCTACTGGAGAGAATGGAAACACTCCTGGCATCGCACCACTTCTTGTTGACCATGAAGCACACACCTCCACCTTTAGCTTTGTTAGACTCTGCCGTCCTGTCCATGCGGAACACAGAGAATGAGTCCGATGGGGTTACGACTCGGTCCGGCACAATGGGGGTCAGCCATGTTTCTGTAAAGCACAGAAGATTACAATCCCTGATATCTCGCTGGAAAGTAACTCTGGCTCTGAGGTCATCAAGCTTATTCTCCAGTGACTGTACATTAGCCAGCAGGATACTCGGCAGAGGGGTGCGATGAGCTTGTTCTCTCATTCTGTTACGGACGCCGCCGCGTTTCCCTCGACGCTTCTTTGTTCTTCGCCGCGGGTTAGCGTCCCGTCCATTGTTGTTGTCGTCTGAGCAGCGTAGTATCTCAGAGGGCCACGACGGGTCAGGCTTAAAGGTGGTATAAGTAAGCGCCGAAATCTGAATTCCTATATCCAGTAGTGTTCTACTGTCATAGGTCACTAAACCTGAAGTACTCTTAGCGAATGAAAGTAAAATAAATAAAGAAAGAAGGAAAAAAACGCACAGTTTGTACGGAGCGATCAGGAAGGCGTCTGGACGTGGCCGCGCCATCATCATCATACATCACACTTTAGATTTAATAATATTCTTCGGATTAAAGCTAAGAAATTTATTCACAATTCCACTGTCTGAAATTATCTCAGATCATTATCTTGTCTCAATTCAAGTGTGTCACAGTAATAATGTACGCAAGGCGCCGTGCTACCGTATTAAACGTACATTCATATCAACTACCACACAGAGATTTATCAGCAATCTCCCAGAGTTACCAACTTCCGGCTGCTAGCTCTCTCACTCTCCGGCTGTTAGCTCTCTGGCTCTCCGGCTGCTAGCTCTCTGACTCTCCGGCTGCTGGCTCTCCGGCTGCTAGCTCTCTGGCTCTCCGGCTGCTAGCACTCTGGCTCTCCGGCTGCTGGCTCTCCGGCTGCTAGCTCTCTGGCTCTCCGGCTGCTGGCGCTCTGGCTCTCCGGCTGCTGGCTCTCCGGCTGCTAGCTCTCTGGCTCTCCGGCTGCTAGCTCTCTGGCTCTCCAGCTGCTAGCTCTCTGGCTCTCCGGCTGCTAGCTCTCTTGCTCTCCGGCTGCTGGCTCTCCGGCTGCTGGCTCTCTGGCTCTCCGGCTGCTGGCTCTCTGGCTCTCCGGCTGCTGGCTCTCTGGCTCTCCGGCTGCTGGCTCTCTGGCTCTCCGGCTGCTGGCTCTCTGGCTCTCCGGCTGCTAGCTCTCCGGCTGCTAGCTCTTTGGCTCTCCGGCTGCTAGCTCTCTGGCTCTCCGGCTGCTGGCTCTCCGGCTGCTACTAGCTCTCTGGCTCTCCGGCTGCTATCTCTCTGGCTCTCCGGCTGCTGGCTCTCCGGCTGCTGGCTCTCCGGCTCTCCGGCTGCTATCTCTCTGGCTCTCCGGCTGCTAGCTCTCCGGCTGCTGGCTCTCCGGCTCTCCGGCTGCTGGCTCTCCGGCTCTCCGGCTGCTGGCTCTCCGGCTCTCCGACTCCTAGCTCTCTGGATCTCTAGCTCTCCGGCTGCTAATTCTCTGGCTCCCTGGTCGCAAGTTTTCCATCTTTCCATTTTTCTCATTACACCATTGTTAGTTTTTATTAAGGGCAGCAACTCAGCTACAATTCTGACGTTAACTGTGGTTATCATTTGGTTCTATATATTTTTACTCAATGGCAAGAACAATGCAGCTTTTACCATCTTTATTGTTTTTATGTTCCTTTAGCATTATATTAAATTAAATTTCTCACTTTCATGATCACGATATACCTAGTGAGATATTTACATGTTATTCCATCACTACTCCTGTTCATTGTAGTCCTTCAGTAAGGAGACATATTGACTTGTTTATATTTACACAAGTTATGTTCTCTTCTCGGCACTTTGTCCCTCAGAGGTTGTACTCCTGTTATTTTATGAGAACTTTGTGTCTGTCTGTTGAGTTACCATCTTGTGTGCAAAGATCAAGGGGTAAGAGTCGACAATGTGGTCTTTTAAAAGCTTTAGGCCGGGCTCTAATTATTCTTTTACTCATGATTTCAGGTAATGTCCATGTTAATCCCGGTCCCGACCCAGCCTTAAATGACCTGTCCTTTAATGACTTTTGTGCCAGAAAGAGCCTGGGGTTTCTTCATATAAATTCGAGAAGCCTCTTACCAAAGATGGCAAACTTAAAAATTTGGGTTGAGAGCTCAAATCCTGAATTCCTGGTAATAACTGAAACCTGGTTAAAAAAGTCTATCTCCTATCCTGATTTAAATTTATCTGGCTACAATCTGTTTAGACAGGACAGGTCCTCCAAAGGTGGTGGCGTGGCAATTTACCCCAAAGAACATCTTAAGTGCTCAATTGCCTTATCAAAGTCAGTTCCCAAGCAATTTGACTTGCTTGTTCTAAACATTGAACTCACTAATAATTTTACTCTGTCAGTGGCTGGCTGCTATCGCCCTCCATCAGCCCCGGCCTGTACCCTGACGACATTGTCCAGTGTTTTGGCCCCCTTGATTAAAACTGAATTTGTGCTTCTTGGTGATCTAAACTGGGATATGACTGAACCACCCGATAAAGTCATTCAACAATTTAATGCACTAAATTTACATCAAATTATCTGCTCCCCCACTAGGTATGATGCCAAATCTATAGACAAGGCTACATTGATTGATATAATTTTAACAAACTCATATACATAAGTATTACTCTGGGGTATTTTGTTCTGATATTAGTGATCACTGTTTTACTGCATGTGTTCGAAATGGCTGCTCCATCAAGAAACCGACTCGATTCTGTTGTAAACGGGTTTTTAAAAAATTTGATCATCAAGCTTTTCTTCACGACATGGCAGATTTTAACTGGTCTCGAATCAGTCTGGTTCCAACTGTAGACAAGGCTTGGTATTTATTTTATACGTTTTTTAGGGCTGTTGTTGACAAACATGCCCCGATGAAAAGACTCAGAGTAAAGGATCGACATAGTCCTTGATTTACCCCAGAGCTTACTATGCTTTTACAACAAAAAAACTTTGGCGCAAGGCTCGACAATCTAGATCCCCAGCAGATATTTTGGTTTTCAAACTTAGAAATAAATCTTTACAAGCCGTTCGCAAGGCTAAAACAGACTATTTTAAGAAGCAGTTTTCTCTTAGTAGCTCTGATCCTAAAAAATTCTGGAATACGGTAAAGGAGATGGAAAATAAACCATCTTGTAAGCTACCTCCTTCACTCTATTTAGAGAACACTGTAGTATCTGACAAGAAGCATATGTTGGAGCTTCTCAATAAGCATTTTATAACTTCTGGTTTAACCCTTGATTCTTCTAATTCTACTTCATCACCTACAAATCCTATTAATTGCTCTACTGCATCTCCTCCAACTCTTCCTCATCCTACACTACCTCCTTCCACCTCCTATAGTTTCATTTTTCGGTCCTTTACATAGGAGGAGGTTCTGGATGAACTGCTCAGGCTAGATTCCAATAAATCTGCTGGGTCTGATGAGGTGGATCCTGTCTTTTTTTAAATTGCTGCCTCTATTATTGTAACATCCGATCCGCCCCAGCCCCGGAGATCAGGTTCACCGGATTACTGAGCCGTAGCTTTGTCTCCCCCTAATGTGTCTACGTATGTCATTGTCTCTCATTAACACCAAAGAGAAATCACCTGTGTCTACCTTGTGTGTCTCACTATTTAACCCAGCCGAACCCATACCACAATGTCTGGTCACCGTTGTGCACACCCCTACAGTTAACTACATGTGTTTACTCTCTTTTCCTCTCAGGTCTAAGGCGGTATCTGCAGGCGAGGCAGCGGAAGCGAGACGCTTCACGCGTACGGACAGATCCCGGTTCGAGTCGAGTCACAGTACATTCAAGTATCTACACTGTGCGTTTTACTTTGTGTTTTTGAGTTTCCGCCTGCAGACCGCCCCTGGAGAGGCGCCATTGAAGTTAAAATTTATGTTTGAAGAGAGACTTTAAGTTGTTCAAGTCAAAAACGGGACTTTAAATAAACGAGCATTATTTCCTGCACCTGCGTTCCTGTGTGTGTGTGCTCTCACTAGGAGTAGACATGACAGACCTGTGTGTGTGTGTTCTCACTAGGAGTAGACATGACAGATGACCAGACCTTGTACCCGAACGCAGCAGGAACACCCTTACCCGACAACACAGTCCCCATGATGGACTACATCAGACGGCAGCAGGGACAGATGGACAGCCTAGCCAGGGCTATCAACGACCTGGCCCACAGTGTCCGTGACATCGCGGCTAGACAGTCGCCTCCTCCTGCGGCGCCGAGACGCGCGTCACGATCTCCACCACGAGCCGCCCCCCCCGGAAAGGTATGCTGGCGACCAAGAGGGTTGCAGAAAATTCCTCTTGGCCTGTGAGCTGTACCTGGCTGAGTATCCCGGTCTCGATGAGAGACAAAAGATCAGTTTTGTCACGCAACAGCTCACGGGTGCCGCGATGGACTGGGCCGCCGCCATGTGGAGTGCGGGGGGTCGGGATATGAGCGACTTCATCCGCTTACTCCGCGCGTTCCGCGCCGTCTTCGACCACCCGGACCAGGGCCGGACAGGAGAACAGCAACTGCTGAGGCTCAAGCAGGGGCCAACCACCGTCGCCGATTATTCGGTAAGATTTAAAATCCTGGCCGCGGAGAGTGAATGGTGTGAAAAAAGCCTCCTCGCACGCTTCCGGGACGGTCTCCAGCCAGACATCCAGCTGGAGTTGGCATGCCGAGATGCCGAGTTGGACCTGGATGAAACTATCCAACTCGCCATTAAGTTGGACCAACACCTCCGCGGTCAGAAACGGCAGGCCCCTGCCTGGGCGGCAGGAAGCAGAGTCGAGCCGCACCACCGCCCCCGCCTCAGTAGAAGCCCGCCGGAACCACGCGAAACCCCAACGACAGAGCCTATGGACGTAGGCACATCCCGGTTATCGGCCCAGGAGAGACGACGCCGACTCACGGCCGGACTGTGCCTGTACTGCGGGGGGGGGGGGCATCTCATCCGAGAATGCCCACTGTTAAAAGTAAACACGGACACACCCCCACGAACCGCACGCACCAACACACGTCCAAGAACCAGAAACAAAACCATACCTCCACGAACCGCACGCACGAACACACGCCCACGAACCAAAAACACGACCACCTATCCACGAACCATAAACACGGACACACTCCCACGAACCGAGAAAACAAATACACCTCCACGAACCAACCGGTCATTTTGTGTGAATGCTACATTGTCTTATAATAATCATGTGATTTCTGTTTCCCCCCTAATAGATTCGGGATTGGCTGGGAATTTCATTTCATTCTCTCTACTTTCCTCGCTGCACGTTCCAGTGTTGAAGCTTCCAACCCTGATCGTGATTAACGCTCTCGATGGCAACCCATTAGGTCAATCGCCTGTTAACATGATCTCCGTGCCCCTACGATTAACTTTCCCGAATCACACTGAGGAGTTAGAATTTTATGTAATCTCCCAGGTGAGTCAGTCCGTCGTGCTCGGCCTCCCCTGGCTTAGCTCTCATAAACCAAATTTTGATTGGGCAGGTGCTCGCATCCTTTCATGGTCCCCCCGATGCGCGAAATTTTGTATGCCATCCTCATTGATGGCCCAAACGACCACAGTAGAAAGTCCTAGCGCCCTAGTCTCTACCCTTGTGCCATCAGAGTACGTGAAGTTTAAAGACGTATTTAGTATCAGGGCAGCTGCACGACTTCCCCCTCACCGCCCGTGGGACTGCTCTATTGACCTCCTGCCGGGGAAAACACCGCCCTGCTCGCGGATTTACCCATTGTCAGTGTCTGAAACAAGGGCAATGGAGGAATACGTGAGAGAGGCTCTCCAGCAGGGGCTCATTAGTCGCTCCACGTCGCCCGCATCGGCAGGGTTCTTTTTTATCGAGAAAAAAGGCGGGGGCCTTCGGCCGTGTATTGATTATCGAGGGCTCAATACCATCACAGTAAAATATAAGCACCCGCTGCCCCTGGTTCCGGCCGCGATCGATCTGCTCCGCGGCGCGTCCATCTTTACCAAACTTGACCTCCGCAGCGCTTATAACCTCGTTCGTGTTCGCAAGGGCGATGAGTGGAAGACAGCGTTTAGCACTACATCAGGTCATTATCAATACAATGTGATGGCTTATGGACTGGTGAACGCGCCTGCGGTGTTTCAGGGGTTCATGAATGACGTGCTCCGACATATGTTAAAACGGTTTGTGATAGTATATTTAGATGACATCCTAATATACTCTCGGTCATACGAAGAGCACGTTCGTCATGTGACCGCCGTCCTCCGTCGACTGAGGGAACATGGGCTCTATGTGAAGGCGGAGAAATGTGAATTTCATAAGACAGAGATGGCATTCCTGGGCTATCGCATAGGGCCACTGGGGGTCAAGATGGACGCAGCCAAGGTCAGAGCGGTACTCCAATGGCCGGAGCCGACATCAGTGAAGGCGCTACAAAGCTTCCTCGGGTTTGCCAATTTTTACAGGCGCTTTATTAGGGGCTATAGTACGTTGGCAGCACCGCTCACTAGCTTACTGAAGGGTAAGCCGCGCAAATTACACCCGTTCACGCTGGACGTGCGCGTCGCGTTTCAGCGCCTAAAACAAGCTTTTACCTCCGCGCCTATATTAAAACTTCCCGACCCTAACAAGCCCTTCATAGTGGAGGTTGACGCGTCGGAGGTAGGACTCGGAGCGGTACTGTCACAGCGCCATGGCCACCCGGAGAAGTTATTCCCCTGTGCTTTCTTCTCGCGAAAACTGACACCTGCCGAATGCAACTATGATATCGGAAATCGCGAACTGCTGGCAATAAAAGCGGCGTTAGAGGAGTGGAGGCATTGGTTGGAAGGGTCGGAACATCCATTCACGGTACGCACGGATCATAAGAACTTAGAGTACCTCCAACAAGCAAAAAGACTAAACCCCCGACAAGCCCGCTGGGCACTGTTTTTCACTCGGTTCCACTTTATTATCACTTATCGCCCCGGCTCTAAGAATTTAAAAGCGGACGCATTATCCCGCTGCTTTGCGCCGCAGGACCGAACCCAGGTGCCTGAACCCATTCTGCCCCGTCACTCGTGGTGGCCCCGATCACGTGGGACCTCGATGCGGAGATCAGAACGTGCCGCCGGACTGTCCTCCGGATCGAACCTATGTGCCGGAGTCGCTACGTGAACGAAGCACACACTAATTTGTCATCAGGACATCCCGGCGAAGTAAGAACACGCAAACTACTAGAACCTAGGTTCTGGTGGCCAAATCTGCGGGAAACAGTGAAAACAGTCGTTTCGTCTTGCGCTACCTGTGCAACCACCAAGAGCCCCCGAGGGTTGCCAGTTGGAAAATTAATGCCCTTACCCACACCTAACAGACCGTGGTCCCACCTAGCGGTGGACTTTGTGACGGACCTGCCAGTGTCTAAAGGGTACACGACAGTCCTAGTGGTAGTAGATCGCTTCTCAAAAGGCTGCCGGTTTATTCCGTTCTGCGCCCTCCCAACCGCCTCCCAGGTGACGGAAACCCTATTCAACAATGTGTTTCGCTACTACGGCATACCGGAAGATATTGTTTCCGATCGTGGTCCCCAATTTGTCGCAAAAGTCTGGAAAGCTTTTTTCCAGAAATTGGGGACCACTGTTAGTCTAACGTCAGGCTATCACCCGGAGTCTAACAGGCAGGCAGAGCGGACTGTCCAAGATCTCAGGAAATTCCTCCGCGCATATTGTAGTAGTCGGCAACATGAATGGGCGGACTGTTTATTCTGGGCGGAATATGCGCAAAACTCATTGAGACACTCCTCAACCGGCCTAACGCCGTTTCAATGTGTGCTCGGACATCAGCCACCGCTCTGTCCCTGGGATGCCACTCCCACCAGTATCCCCAGGGTGGATGAGTGGTTTAAGAAAGCGGAAAAAGTATGGGAGGGGGCGCATGCCAGTATCTCCCAAGCAGTTCGCCGGTTCAAAAAATTTGCCGATAGGCGGCGAAGGGAAAGTCCTCCGCTTCAGGTAGGAGATCGGGTTTGGCTCTCGACAAAGGATCTCTCTCTCAACCTCCCCTGCCGTAAGCTCTCTCCCAGATTCATCGGTCCCTTCCCTATAATCTCTCAAATTGACCCCGTTTCTTTTAAATTGCAACTCCCCTCACACATGCGCATTAACCCCGTCTTTCACATCTCTCTTCTCAGGCCAGTGATGCGGGGACCACTAGACGGAGGCGTCGTAGACCCTTCACTCCCTGGGGCTGTGGAGATCGAGGGCGCTCCTGCGTTTAGAGTCCAGCAACTGTTGGACTCCTGAAGGCGAGGGGGCTCCCTCCAGTACCTGGTGGAGTGGGAGGGGTATGGGCCGGAGGAACGCAGCTGGGTCCCGGCAAAGGACATCCTGAGCCCAGAACTCATATTCAAGTTCCACCAAGCTCGACCGGATCGTCCTGCGCCACGACCTCCAGGCCGACCCGCTCGCCGGCAATTCCATCAGGCCGGTGGGTCCCGACCCCCTTCGGTACCTAGAGGGGAGCGCCCACCTCTCTCTCAGGAAGCCGGTCCTGGGAGGGGGGGTAATGTAACATCCGATCCGCCCCAGCCCCGGAGATCAGGTTCACCGGATTACTGAGCCGTAGCTTTGTCTCCCCCTAGTGTGTCTACGTATGTCATTGTCTCTCATTAACACCAAAGAGAAATCATCTGTGTCTACCTTGTGTGTCTCACTATTTAACCCAGCCGAACCCATACCACAATGTCTGGTCACCGTTGTGCACACCCCTACAGTTAACTACATGTGTTTACTCTCTTTTCCTCTCAGGTCTAAGGCGGTATCTGCAGGCGAGGCAGCGGAAGCGAGACGCTTCACGCGTATGGACAGTTCCCGGTTCGAGTCGAGTCACAGTACTTTCAAGTATCTACACTGTGCGTTTTACTTTGTGTTTTTGAGTTTCCGCCTGCAGACCGCCCCTGGAGAGGTGCCATTGAAGTTAAAATTTATGTTTGAAGAGAGACTTTAAGTTGTTCAAGTCAAAAACGGGACTTTAAATAAACGAGCATTATTTCCTGCACCTGCGTTCCTGTGTGTGTGTGTTCTCACTAGGAGTAGACATGACAATTATTGCCGTCCCCATCACAGATATATTCAATTTATCTTTATACACAGGGCAAATCCCTTGCGCTTGGAAGTCAGCATTAGTGTTTCCTCTTTTTAAGGGTGGCGATTGGTCAGACCCCAATTGTTACAGGCCTATTTCTGTTTTGCCATGTATTTCTAAGGTTTTGGAAAAACTTGTAAAGGGTCAACTCACTGAATACTTGGAAGCTCACAACATCTTATCACCTGCTCAATCAGGATTTAGAACTGGGTTTGGGTGTCTAACAGCAACCCTTAAAGTCTTAAATGATATATATTCTGCATTGGACTCTAAATTGTACTGTGCTGCTATTTTTATTGACTTGGCCAAGGCCTTTGATTCTTTCAATCATAAATGTCTTATTGATAGGCTTTATGATATTGACTTCTCTGACCAATCCTTGTCTTGGTTTTCTAATTATCTAAGTGATAGAGTGCAGTCTGTGAAATCTGAACAACTTCTTTCCCAGCCTCTCCCAGTCACCAATGGTGTCCCACAGGGATCAATACTTGGACCTACACTTTTTTCTATTTGTATTAATAATGTAGCTAATTCTGTTACAGACTCATTTATCCATCTTTATGCTGATGATACAATTCTTTACTCTACAGGTCCTTCTCCTGCAGCAGTTTTGCAGCAACTTCAACTCAGTTTTAATAGATTGCAGCAGACCTTTTCCAATTTGCATCTTCAGCTAAATACTTCCAAAACTAAAGTCATGTGGTTTGGAAAAAAAGATCACATTTCATCTAGCTTTCCAAGTATCTGCTCCCTTGATGGGACACCGTTGGAACAGACTACTGAATACAAATATCTGGGTATTTGGCTAGATAGCACCCTGTCTTTTTCAAAGCACATTGATAATTTGAAGACCAAGATCAAATCAAAACTTGGGCTCCTTTATAGAATGCGTTCTGCATTTACATTATCTGCTAGGAAAACTCTGGTGCAAATGACCATTCTCACCATGTTTGATTATGGGGACCTTATTTATAGATCAGCATCCAAAGGCCTGCTTCAAAAGCTTGATGTTCTCTACCACTCTGCCATCCGGTTTAAATCGAATGCTCCTTTCAAAACACATCACTGTACCCTGTATTCTTCTCTCAACTGGTCTTCATTGTATACCCGCCGTAAAATCCATTGGTATATGGTCATTTACAAAACTCTCCTCGGTTTGTACCCTCCTTACCTACAAGAACTGTTACACTCCTTTTCTTCTGGGTATAACACCCGTTCTGCTAACCTGATTCAGTTCCTAAGGCTTCTTCTGCATTCGCCCTGTCGTCTTTTCAGAACGCTGCTGCTAGAGATTGGAATGACCTGCAAAAAACATTAAAACTGGACAATCTCATTCCTAAGTCTGTTTTTCATTCTCGTATCTCAGCCCACTTTAAAGCCGTCTGTAGCTGTTATTTAGACTAGCTGCTCTTATTTATTGCTGCTCCACTCTTCACATGTCTATATGTGTATGTATGTATGTATGTATGTGTGTATATGTATGTATATGCATATGCTTGTACATATGTGTGTATATATATGTGCATGTGTGCCTATGTATTTGTGTGTATATATATATGTATATAAATTATTATTTGTTTTATTAAATTTTTTTATTTTTATAATTTTTTTTTTCGTAATTTCGTTTATATTTCTTAAAATGTTTTATTTTTTTTATCAGTTCCCCTACTTCCCCCAAAGGCTCAGCCTTTGCCAGACCACAGTTGTAAATAAGAAACCTGTTCTTAATCTGTCTTGCCTGGTTAAATAAAGGTAAATAAAAATAAAAAAATAAAAATAAACTCAACTCTTCTGCAAATTCATCAACCTGAATATTAGATCCTATACCGACACATTTTCTTAAACAGATAGTACCAGTAATAACAGGACCGCTGTTGAGAATAATTATTTCCTCACTCAGCATTGGTTATGTTCCAAAACCTTTTAAATTAGCAGTTATGAAACCAGTAAGTAAGAAACCTGATCTCGACCCCTGTCAGCTGTCCAATTACAGGCCAATATCAAACCTCCCCTTTATCTCTAAGATTCTGGAAAAGATAGTAATGGAGCAGCTATGCTCATATCTACATAGAAATAGCATACATGAACTGTATCAGTCAGGATTTAGGCCTTATCACAGCATAGAAACAGCACTCGTTAAAGTAGTAAATGACCTCCTATTGGCCTCTGATCAGGGCTGTGTAACTATGCTTGTATTACTCGACCTCAGTGCAGCTTTTGACACCATTGATCATAGTATTCTTCACAGATTAAAAAATGTAGTAGGAATTAAGGGTACAGCCCTCTCCTGGCTCAGATCCTATTTGACCGATCGTTATCAGTATGTAGACTTAAATGGTGATTATTCTGCATGTTCTCTAGTAGAGTTTGGCGTTCCGCAGGGTTCAGTTTTAGGCCCACTGCCTTTTTCCCTTTACATGCTTCCTCTGGGCAACATAATCCGTAAGCATGGTATTAGTTTTCATTGTTATGCTGACGACACACAGTTATATGTCTCAGCAAAATCAGCTTACTAAAGTTGAGCAATGTGTGCAGGACATAAGAAATTGAATGCTAATTAACTTCTTTCTGCTTAATCCGGATAAGACAGAAGTTTTAGTCGTAGGACCGCATACAGCTAGGAGTAAAATTTTAGATCACACCGTAACTTTAGATGGCCTTTCTGTTCCATCAAGTGCAACAGTAAAAGACCTCGGCGTGATTATAGATTCCAGCCTTTCATTTGAAGCTCATGTAGATAATATTACCAGGATAGCATTCTTTCACCTCTGAAATATTGCCAAAATAAGAAATATATTGTCGCAGAACGATGCAGAAAAAACTAGTTCATGCTTTTATCACCTCTAGGTTGGACTATTGTAATGCCTTACTGTCTGGTTGTTCAGCTAGATGCATAAACAAGCTTCAGCTAGTCCAGAATGCAGCAGCGAGAGTGCTCACTAGAACCAGAAGATATGAGCACATCACCTCTATCTTATCTTCAATGCATTGGCTCCCTGTGAAATTTCGCATTGATTTTAAAATACTACTCTTGACATATAAAGCATTAAATGGTCTCGCACCGCAGTATCTGAGCGACCTGCTAGTGTCTTACAATCCGCCTACTTCGATCAAAGGATGCAGGCTGCTTGTCAGTACCGCATATTATGAAAACTATGGCTGGGGGCAGAGGTTTTTCTTACAAAGCCCCAAAATTATGGAATAGTCTTCCAAACAGTGTTCGGGACTCAGACACAGCCTCAGTGTTTAAGTCTAGACTAAAAACCTATTTATTTAGCCAAGCATTTTTATAAATAGATTTGCCTTAGGTGAAGGAGCAGATCTGGGGGACTCATGGACGTAGAGTATTATGGTGAACTGATATGTTTAGATGCTGTCTTCCCCACTCTCATTTGATCACTCAGGTTTGTTGACGGTGATGTGATTGTTTGCTTTACATCTCAGGGACCCCTCATGTTTGTGTTTCCTTCTGGCTTTCCCTTTTAGTTATGTTGTCATAGTTAGTCCTGCCGGAGTCTCTGCTTGCACTCTACAGTAAATATACATTCACATTATACGTTATATGACTGTGACCATACCTAACTGCCATCTTTCCTCTTCTTCTCTTTCTCCTCCTCTTTCTCTTCCCTCTCTCCCCCTGTCTCCCCCTTTCACTCTTTCTCTCTCTCTCTGTCGAGCTACACATGTCATTCCTGAGCTGCCAGTGATCCAGACTCCCTCTGCCCTCCAGACCTGTCTGACCCACCTGGTGCCCCGCTTCTGCTTGGAGATCTCGTCACATGGATGCCCCGTGTGTCTCTTTTGGATGCTTTTGGTGTCTAGGGATGGTTTTCTCTACCTAGAAGACGGTTCTGGCCTCGACTGGTGTTGGCAGCTGTTTTCCTGAGGACGTGCCAGATCGATAGTTCAGGACTGGAACTTCCTACAAGTCTACCTGAGTTTTCAATAACTACCTGGACTCCATATTAACATCAATTAACATCAACTATTATGCTGAACTGCCTGCCACCTAACAGGCAGTATGAATGCAGATCAATTCCTGCTATCTGTTTCACCCAAATGAGGATGGGTTCCCTGTTGAGTCTGATTCCTCTAAAGGTTTCTTCCTATTACAATCACAGGGAGTTTTTCCTTGCCACTGTCGCCCTCGGCTTGCTCACCAGGGACTATCTGAACATTTTGATTCATACACATTCACATTCCATACAAACTTAAATAATTCTTCTGTTTGTGTAAAGCTGCTTTGAGACAATGTCAATTGTTAAAAGCGCTATACAAATAAAATTGAATTGAATTGAAACAGGTGGCAGGGCAGCACTTGTCCTCTCCATTTTGGATGGTGAGCTCGAGCGGTGGCACTGATGAAGGGGCTGAGATAGGAAGAAGGGCAGCGGTGCGGCGTAAGCTGCTACACCAACACTGTAGCATGCATAGCAATACTTCCGGCATCTGGGAAGCTTACTCCGAGTGGGAGGGTTGGCCTCGTTAGAGAACCAAGTGCCTTTTCCTCGACGAGAGGCTCTCTATTGAGGCAGCATCCCCTTCTGCAGGTGTATGAAAGGCCAAATTACTGAATGAATGGATCTCACAGTCCCTCCACATTATAAAAGCAACATGGGAGCTGAGTCCATGGTCCAAAAGTCCACAGTGACACCTGCGTGAATGACCATCGAGTATAAGGCTCAGAGAGTAAAGTTTTATTTCTGGAATTGATGCACGGGCTTCATCTTAGGCTTTTTTTTCTTTCGTTTCTCAGCGCCGGACTGTTGATGTCTCTTTCCAGGACCAGGCATATCGTTCAATTATTATAATTCTTTTGGCCAAATACTGTAGGCAGCCGTAACAGAGGTGAGGGCGCGCGCGTCATCACGTGTGTTTAGCCGACTCTGCGTTCACCGTAAACTTCTATATAGACGTTTATATTTTTGTTTATTTGTATATGTATGTTATTAATATAAATTTTTTAGAGATTGTGTGTGCGTGCACGGAGAGTTTGTGTTGATAAGTTTATGTGGATAAGTTGATAAGTGTATGTTGTCAAAGTATTTGTGGACATATAATTAGGGAAATTCTTTTAAAATTAAGGATGTCTTGAAACATAATGCAGTAACTCTACAGTATTTATTTGAACACGGTAAAGGTGTTAATGTTTCGTACATTCCTTAATTTGTCCTTTCGGTTTGTGTTTTATGTTTCACTGTTTTCAATATACTGTTCATACTGTAAAACGTATGGACAACAATGTTCCGGAAGCATTATTAAATATTCAATAAGGCGCACACACACAATTTAGTTGCAATAAAGTTTTATTAAATATATAATAAAGCAGGCAGTACTGTATATGGCAAATGGTCACTCAAAATCTTTACAAAAGTAAGAGTATTCATTAATTAATTTTTTTTTAGAAAAGAGTAAAACTCAATCTTTTCTTTCTAAGAAGTTCGTTAATTATGTCTCTTATTTGCTTATTGTTGTGGGCTGTGGGGTAGAATTTCCTAGCAACAGCATCGAAAAGTGCTTGAAGCAGAATTACCCCATCAGCGAAACCGGTTTGATAACTTCACACCAAGGATAGGTGAGAAGGGTGATTACAGTAACGGTTTCTGTGGGTCTTCACCAAGAGGTGATGTGGGTCGCGTTGTATTCAGCGAATAGACTAAAACAAAATCATGTTTGCTTCAGCACTGGAAACAATATTGTATTAGGCCAACTTTATTTAAGATTAAAATAATAGTGGGTTAGGAACGTTATTCTTCATATAACTTAAATGGCTGAATGACGTTAAATATACACAATAAATTAATAATTGCGTTTGCTTTACATTTGAGCACTCGTGTAAATAGCTTTTTCATTGTATATACTACCATATCGTCAGAGGTGGAAAGTAACGAATTACATTTACTCGCGTTACTGTAATTGAGTAGCTTTTTTGTGTATTTCTACTTTTTAAAGTAGTTTTAAAAATCTGTAATTTTACTTTTACTTAAGTACGTTTTGTTTGAAGTATTGTAATTCGCTACATTTTAAATCATATTCGCTACTGAGTAAAAAATAAATGAATGAAAATGATAAAACAATAAAAAAAATATGATGCTTTGTATAAATGCTCCGTTGCGCCGCGTGTGTGTATCATGTCCTGGTCGCGCGCTGATCCAGACTCCACTCCAGGTTTTGTGACATAGGCAGCTACCTGACCTTCCACACGGTCGCTTCCGCCCTGAGTGACGTCATCGACTAACGCGACTGGAGAGAGACGCGCGAAAGATGAAAGAGGTTGTGATTTTGGCGTTTTGACATTTGGTTGTGTATTCTGGTTTGACTTTTTGCCTCCAATTGACTTTGATTATTGCTTTGTCCCTATGGTTTGGTTGGTCTTTGTATATATTTATAGATAATTTCACTGTATGTCTGTGCACTCACTAGTAGCAGGGGCGTGGCTACCATTTATTTTTGGAAGAGGGAGTTTATTTGCTCAGGAATAAAATAAAGATAGCTGACTACCTTATTGTACGGAATGGGGGGGGGGGGGGGGGTGATAAAATTATATATACATAATATATATATAAGGTTATCAAAGCAGTCCCACAGCTTAATCATAGCTAAAACAATCCAGTGAAATATTAGACTGTGAGACTTTTTTGAGCCAGGTACTTTATGTAGTTTAGCTTAGGTTTATATTTTATATAGTTTATATAGGTTTAGGGAGTCCGGGAAGGTACCTGTATTTTTGTTTGTGTTTTTTTTTTTTTGCAGGTAATCTAGCTACTAAATATAAATACCATTTTGTTTATTATTTTGGCCTGGGTCCATCCTGAATCTGATCCTCCTCCTGTTGTGTGTGTGTGTTTGTGTCTGTGTGTGTGTGTGTGTGTGTGTGTGTGTATAAAAACCTAATTTTTTCATCAGTTAATGATTGGATCTAGTTCTTTCTGCCATATACCACCATTTCCATACAGTTTAAAATAGAACCCTAAACCATTCTTTTGCTGTATGGCCCTAGACTGGGACGTAACACCATATTTAAGTGACCACTTTGATTTTCAAGCACAAGAAAGACAACAGCTTTATTATGCAAATGTGTTCCTTCAGTTAAAAAACAACTAGTTTGAGATTTTATATCTGCTCATCTTTTTTGAACTACGCTAGAATGCCTCATCCCACCCCCACTGTTAAAAACATAAAAATAAAAAAAGTAACTCGGTAACTTTTACTCTGAGTACATTTTTTAATGAGCTACTTTTTACTTTTACTTGAGTAGATTTTTATAATGGTAACTTTACTTGTACTTAAGTAAAATTTCACTGAAGTAACAGTACTTGTACTTGAGTACAAAATTTTATTACTCTTTCCACCTCTGCATATCGTATATCTGTGTCTAATACTGGTTTATTCATATTTTACATTACATTCAGTTTGTAATTTACTTGCGATTGTACTTTTAAAATGTAACCTATATACGTATCTACAGTATAAACATATTTAACTACTTCAGCAGTGAATTAGAAACTTGGTCAGTCTGTCTTTTAGATAAAGTCCTTCAGAGCAAGCATTGTGTAAATATAATATATGAAAAATAATGTAAAATAAAATAATATAAAATAAATAAATATATAACATAAATGGTTAATTATAGCAATAAAATCAGACTTAATAGTTGGATTTGATACTTTTCTTTTTATTTACTGTATAGACATCTTATTATGCTTTCTCTGTTATTAATCTCTCCATTCTCTAATTATGACTTGAATAAATCGGCTCACATCGGAGCGCGCATGGAGCGAGTACTGTAGTCTATATATTTGTGTTTGTTGTTTTCCTGGGGGGTGGCGTGTTTATGTCTGCATTTTATCTATAAATCGTGTGTGTATGTGTGTGTGTGCACGGAGAGTTTATGTGTGTGCACACGGAGAGTTTATGTGTGCCCCGTTGATGTGCTGGGTATGGCGGGGCGTCAACTGCTGATCAGTGTGTGTAAAGTACGCTACTTTACACTGATCAGCCTGGGTACGGCGGGGCGTCAACTGCTGATCAGTGTGTGTAAAGTACGCTACTTTACACTGATCAGCAATCGACGCCCCGCCATACCCAGGAGATCAAAGGGGCAGTTATCGGCTATGACGTTGAAGGAGAACTTAATAGTTCTCAAAAATAGTGTAAATGTCTGCAACAATCACTAACCATTAAAATGTTTGTTTTTTTTGTAATTAAACACGAAAATATTAATTATATTTCCATTATATATATATATATATATATATATATATATATATATATATATATATATACACACAAGGGCGTAGGTTTGCTCTGGACATTGATTGGGGACCTATGACTCCAACTAATACCCCACCCCCCAATCCCCTTTTCCACACACCAACCCCCAACACCCTGCCTCACCTACCAACCTCCCACCCCAACTATGTCCACTGAATACATGTTTTTCTTAATATGGTGCGAAATCACTTTACATTAATACTAGCAATGCTTCGATTGATATTAATCCACTCGAAATGCAATTCATTAAGTTAAATTAAGGAATAGTGTAAAGTTAAAGGAATGTTTCATAACTGACAAAAAGATAGTCTTTAATAAAATAAAAACTATTCTTTATTGAGCCCTAGTGCAAATGAAACATCTCAATCATCTGTATATATATAAAAGTATATTACATCTAAACATGAACTACTAGGTACAGTACCACACAACAGCTCAATGCCTATTGCTCCTATATGAAGGAGACAAAAACATGCCTTCGCCTCTCGTTAACAAAAATAAACTGCTGGCATATTTGTTTGACATCAATATTGTCCAGGCTGTTCTTTTTTTCTTCTGATGAACACTAAAGATGATATTTTGTAGAATGCTGAAAACCTGTAATCATTGATTTACATAGTATTTGTTTTTCCTGCTACGGAAGTCAATGTTTTCAGCTTTTTTCCCCAATATCTTATTTTGTATTCAACAAAATAAAGAAAATCATAAAAGTTTGGAACCACTTAAGGAGTAAATAGTGAGTAAAGTTTTTTTTGGGGGGTGAACAATGCCTTTGACCCTAACTCTTCCCCTCTGACTGCACTAGGACCGGACAGGATTGCCACCTGATGAAATAGCGTGACAAAAAAGTGAAATGTCAGTTCAAAACTTTTGCCAAAATCACTAATGAATCACTTACATCCTCAGCCTATCACTCCTCATAATACTAAATATTAGTATAATCAACATGTATAATACACGCACACATATTATATGTTATATATATATAATCTACATTCAGATTGACCTCCTGTGACCTCGCCTCTTCACCTGAACTACAACATGGCTGATCTGCTTCTGTCCCCTAATTGAAAAACATTGAGGGATTCCTTATGAGCATGGACAGAGAATGCCTCAGCCTATTATTGGTAACAATGTTAAATCTCAGGACAACTACAGTGGCTTGCAAAAGTCCCCCGTGAACTTTTCCACATTTTGTCACATTACAGCCACAAACATGAATCAATTTTATTGGAATTCCACGTGAAAGACCAATACAAAGTGGTGTACACGTGAGAAGTGGAACGAAAATCATACATGATTTCAAAATTTTTTTTTTTACAAATAAATAACTGAAAAGTGTTGTGTGTGTAATTATTCAGCCCCCTTGGGTCTGAGTGCAGTCAGTTGCCCAGAGACATTGCCTGATGAGTGCTAATGACTAAATAGAGAGCACCTGTGTGTAATCTACACTCTCTCCATTGCTGTCTGATATACAGCACAGGTGTTTAGGTTCTGTCACCTGACAAAACAGGATAAACACATGCCATTTAAACAGCAATCATTTTATTTAACTTTTTCTGAGTCTTTAGTGTGCAAACCTCGAATCAAATCATTAATGTTTGCCAAGTCAGTGAATGCATTTTAAAAACTATTTGTGTGAAGTGGATTGTCTATTGGTGTCAACAAAATTCTAGCCATATGGCAATATTAGTATATTAGCTTATCAATTTCGTTCATAAAACTGATTTCTGACAAACAGTCATTAGATTAGGAGACTGACAGGGATCATATTTATACTTTTACATTTAGCTGTTTAATCTGCTGTTAGTTTTAAGTCCGTATTCACAGACTATATCCTGGCCTGCTGTAATGAATGTGAGTCCACTGCATTTGGCGCTGCTTGTATCTGAACGCAGCCATAGTCTATCACATGATAGCAGGGAAAGGCACAGCCAATCAAAATGTTCATATTTGTTTTGGGGGCGGGAGGACTCAAGGAGAGAACATGATTTATCCCTTTCTGCGTGTCTAGGTTAATGTTGACAGAACGATTAAAAAAAAAAAAAGTGGATTAAATTATTGGTGGGGACATTTCAATGGTCGGAGGATATTGGTGGGGACACATCCCCTCCGTCCACCCTAAATCTACGCCACTGTATATATATATATAATTTAAAACTATTTATTCATTTGTCTTTTATTTACTTACTTACTAGCGAATGCTTTTTTAGGGCTCTAAAAACTACGGCAGTATGAGTGACAATGGAATAGGACGTGTGAGTTGACCCTTGCACCGGTCACACACACACACACACACACACACACACAATATATATATATATATATATATATATATATATATATATATATATATATATATATTCGTGTTTAATTAAATTCTTAAATCATCGTGTTCACCCATGCACTGAAAAAAAGAACTTGTAAGATTTACTTGATAAAATCCTCGTAACAGTTTGGACACATAGATTTTAAGTAAATTTTATTGCTCCAATATTAAGGCTGAATCCCAATTCTACCCCTTCCCCCTATGCTTCCATTTGGCGCGTTCAAGTGCAGGGGTAGTGGTGTCTCATTTCTCTTTTGGTTGGAGGTGTAGGGGGAGGGGGAAGGGCCAGATAGCCCTCCAAACGAAGATTTTTCAGGACCTCACTTCAAACGAAGGGCTAAGCGAAATTTTCAACATGGCTGCTCACTCGAGCAAGCAGACCCATAAATGTTAATTTTTGCCATTAATAAAGATTTTTATGACAAGTTTTCATTATATGTATATTACCTCTAGTCTTGTGTTTGTGTTTATGGTGATGTTCTGTAAAGAAACGTTTGCAAAAAAAATCGCTAAAGTTTGCTAGCGGATAGTACAGATTGCACAATATTACAAATATATATTTTTATGTCACATACACTTTACTGGATGCTACAAACAAATATGAAAGTTCAGTAGCACGGCAGATGTGCCGAGCATTTGATAACGCATTGTTTGTTTTGCTTACGGCCATATGTGTACATGTAAATGAACGGTGCTTACACTATTCTTACTTATTGCAACGTGACCACAGTTTTGTAATTTATATTCTGTATATGGACGGCTGAGGAAACCCGAAGGCTCATCCGTGTTCGTGGTGAAAATTAGCAACTTTTTTAAAAATCGAAATACGGCACAAAAAACCTTTGGGAGTGAGTAATCTCTCTCTTATTGGAATGTGTGATAAACATCGGCGCATGTCCTCTGACGTAACATTAGGAACTAGCGACAACGTATGATGACGTATAACAGTGTTGTAGTGGTGTCCCATTTCTTAGGGGAAATATTTAAACCCTTCCCCTTTCCACTTCGTTTCAAGGGACAAGGGGAAGGGGTAGAAAATAGAATTGGGATTCAGCCTAAGTAAAACTCACCCGTAATTGTCAGGTAAAATCTACTTAACAATTAACAATAAAAGAAACCATAACGCATTAAAACATTTTAAGCTGAACATGTAAACACAACATGTAAAGACTTGTAGTCAAGCCAAATCAAATGTTTTAAGATAACTTCATCTTTAAAGCTTGCATTTTTGGTGATAGCTTAATCCCATCAAGTTCTAGAAGAACTTTCTGAAAATAGCTCAAATGTGTAGCGCAGTGCTTGGAGCTATTGCCACATTCTTGCAAAATTTCCTCTCCTTCAAGGATTATGGATACACCAACCGGTTCTTCCCCTTCAACAGCACAGACGACAAGGATTTTAAGAAGGTGCATACTGGCATCACTTCGTCTGTCCCCCTGCATAAAATGTACAAGAAAATAAAAAAAAATTTTTTGAGAAACAAAAAAAAAAATCTGAATTGCTTCAACCTGTGCTGACTTCATTTCACAGAGAAAAAAATAATAATGAAAATAATTGATAATAAAAAATGACCATCACTTCATATACTTCAGATTGTTAAACATGGGTTAAATTGCTTTAGCAATAATCTTGCATCAGTAAAACATTGTAAAACATGGCATGAGATGGCTACACTCCATAGATTACTCTGCACCATTACAGTGTCAGGAAATCCTATGATGAATGCTGAGTTTGTTATTATTTTATTTATTTACCACAGGACCCCTGGGGGGCTCCATAGGTTCAGGTTTTTACACGAAAACGGTGTTTTGTGAATCTCCACACTATTAAAAACTGAAATATTGCTAATTGTACGTCCTGAGATTAAGATGAACATTAATTGGGAGTCATGAAAGCGAGAATCACATCCAAAAAAGAAAGCTAAACTTATCTCGAACACGACAAACTCCAGCTCCAGCCATGCCGTGTTGTACCTCCATGATGATTCTCAACCGACTGATCCACAGCGTGGGCACAGCGTCTCCAAACACGCATGCGCGGTTTAATTTGCACACATTTTCGGCTTCAGTAGACACACAATACTTCAGACTGAAACACGACTGCCCCCTACAGGTAATGAAGGGCATGTTCACAGCTTCCCGCACGCAGCCGCGGCAAGTCACGGGATCCCTTTTCTCGAAACGTGCGTTTTTAATGGCGACATCTGTAACTGTGCTCCAGTAACTTCAAAGGTGTAAAGGAAGCACTGTCAACTGATTACTGCATGAGAGATATACTGTAGAAGCCGCATGTTGGGGACTCACAAGTGGCCTTGCGAACCACAAATGACAGTATTAAAGTATGCGCTCCCGCGGCACCCTCATCTATGCTATGCACCAGCTAAGTGAACCAGCCGCAGATGATGAAAAGGCACTGGGTTCTCTAACAAGGCCGCCGTGCCCACTGGGGTTGGGGGGGTGGGGGCAAAAAACACTTTCACACCATATATATGATACAGTGTATATACAGGTCCTTCTCAAAAAATTAGCATATTGTGATCAAGTTCATTATTTGCTGTAATGTACTGATAAACATTAGACTTTCATATATTTTTGATTCATTACACACAACTGAAGTAGTTCAAGCCTTTTATTGTTTTAATATTGATGATTGTGGCATACAGCTCATGAAATCCCAAAATCCCTATCTCAAAAAATTAGCATATCATGAAAAGGTTCTCTAAACGAGCTATTAACCTAATCATCTGAATTTACTAATTAACTCTAAACACCTGCAAAATGATTCCTGAGGCTTTTGAAAACTCCCAGCCTGGTTCATTACTCAAAACCGCAATCATGGGTAAGACTGCCGACCTGACTGATGTCCAGAAGGCCATCATTGACACCCTCAAGCAAGAGGGTAAGACACAGAAAGAAATTTCTGAACGAATAGGCTGTTCCCAGAGTGCTTTATCAAGGCACCTCAGTGGGCAGTCTGTGGGAATGAAAAAGTGTGGCAGAAAACGCTGCACAACGAGAAGAGGTGACCGGGCCCTGAGGAAGATTGTGGAGAAGGACCGATTCCAGACCTTGGGGGACCTGCAGAAGCAGTGGATTGAATCTGGAGTAGAAACATCCAGAGCCACCTTGTACAGGCGTGTGCAGGAAATGGGCTACAGGTTGCAATTTTTGCATGTCATTCGGAAATCAAGGTGCCAGAGTCTGGAGGAAGACTGGGGAGAGGGAAATGCCAAAATGCCTGAAGTCCAGTGTCAAGTACCCACAGTCAGTGATGGTCTGGGGTGCCATGTCAGCTGCTGGTGTTGGTCCACTGTGTTTTATCAAGGGCAGGGTCAATGCAGCTAGCTATCAGGTGATCTTGGAGCACTTCATGCTTCCATCTGCTGAAAAGCTTTATGGAGATGAAGATTTCATTTTTCAGCACGACCTGGCACCTGCTCACAGTGCCAAAACCACTGGTAAATGGTTTACTGACCATGGTATTACTGTGCTCAATTGGCCTGCCAACTCTCCTGACCTGAACCCCATAGAGAATCTGTGGGATATTGTGAAGAGAAAGTTGAGAGACACAAGACACAAGAATCTGCAAAAGGATTCCAGACTAAGTATTGAGTGCATAACTGAACATAATTATTTGAAGGTTGACATTTTTTGTATTCGTAACACTTTTCTTTTATTGGTCGGATGAAATATGCTAATTTTTTGACATAGGGATTTTGGGTTTTCATGAGCTGTATGCCACAATCATCAATATTAAAACAATAAAAGGCTCGAACTACTTCAGTTGTGTGTAATGAATCTAAAATATATGAAAGTTTAATGTTTATCAGTACATTACAGAAAATAATGAACTTTATCACAATCTGCAAATTTTTTGAGAAGGACCTGTATGTATATGTATATATATATATGCACTGTGTTCCAAATTATTATGCAAATTGGATGTAAGTGTCATAAACATTAAATGTTTAGTTTTTAAATTAAACTCATGCATCTGACACTGAGAGGGCTGAAGAGAGTAGACAGGAGAACAGGGAGATGCAGCGTAAGGTGAAGGTAGAGGTGGCAAAGGCCAAACAAAGTGCATATGAGGACTTGTATGCTAGGCTAGACAGTAAGGAGGGAGAGATAGAGATGGGAAGGATGTGCAGCAGGTTAGAGTGATTAAAGTTAGAGATGGAAATGTACTGACAGATGCCAGGAGGGTAATTGGAAGATGGAAGGAGTACTTTGAGGAGTTGATGAATGAGGAAAATGAAAGAGAACAAAGAGTAGAAGAGGTGACTGTTGTGGAGCAGGAAGTAG
The DNA here is from genome assembly GCA_030522415.1 of Channallabes apus. Classification (NCBI taxonomy): domain Eukaryota; kingdom Metazoa; phylum Chordata; class Actinopteri; order Siluriformes; family Clariidae; genus Channallabes; species Channallabes apus. Next base: position 16,874,178 of record CM060126.1, on the reverse strand, counting down.
CAAATATTAGTAAAAGTGAGGTGAGAAGGGCGTTGAAGAGGATGAAGAGTGGAAAGGCTGTTGGTCCTGATGAAATATCTGTGGAGGTATGGAAGTGCTTAGCAGAGGTGGCAGTAGAGTTTCTGACTAGTTTGTTTAACAAGATCTTGGAGAGTGAAAGGATTCCAGAAGAATGGAGGAGAAGTGTATTGGTGCCGATTTTTAAGAACAAGGGAGATGTGCAGAGCTGTGGCAATTACAGAGGCATAAAGCTAATGAAGCTGTGGGAAAGAGTAGTGGAAGTTAGGTTAAGGGCAGAGGTGAGCATTTGTGAGCAACAATATGGTTTCATGCCTAGAAAGAGTACATCAGATGCAGTATTTGCTTTGAGGATGCTGGTGGAGAAGTACAGAGAAGGTAATAAAGAGTTGCATTGTGTATTTGTAGATTTAGAGAAGGCGTACGACAGGGTGCCGAGAGAGGAGCTGTGGTGTTGTATGAGGAAGTCTGGAGTGGCAGAGAAGTATGTTAGAGTGGTGCAGGACATGTATGAGAGTTGTAAGACAGTGGTGAGATGTGCTGTAGGTGTGACAGAAGAGTTCAAAGTGGAGGTGGGTCTGCATCAAGGATCGGCTCTGAGCCACCTTTTTGTTTGCTCTGGTGATGGACAGGATGACAGATGAGGTTAGACAGGAGTCTCCATGGACTATGATGTTTGCAGATGTCATTGTGCTTTGTAGCGAGAGCAGGGAACAGGTGGAAGAAAATTTGGAGAGGTGGAGGTATGCTCTGGAAAGCAGAGGAATGAAGGTTAGCCGCAGCAAGACAGAATACATGTGTGTGAATGAGAGGAACCCAAGAGGAATGGTGAGGATACAGAGAGCAGAGGTAAAGAAGGTGCAGGATTTTAAGTACTTAGGGTCAACGATCCAGAGCAACGGAGAGTGTGGAAAGGAGGTGAAGAGGCAGGTACAGGCAGGTTGGAATGGGTGGAGAAAAGTTTCAGGTGTGTTGTGCGATAAAAGAGTATCAGCGAGAATGAAAGGTAAGGTGTACAGGACAGTGGTGAGACCAGCGATGCTCTACGGCTTAGAGAAAGTGGCACTGAAGAATAGACAGGAGGCAGAGTTGGAGGTAGCAGAGCTGAAGATGTTAAAGAAGATGCTGAAGAAGTTCTCCATGGGAGTGACAAGGATGGATAGGATCAAGAATGAGTTCATCAGAGGGACAACCCATGTGAGATGTTTTGGAGATAAAGTCAGAGAGGCCAGATTGAGGTGGTTTGGACATGTTCAGAGGAGAGATGGTGAATATATCGGTAGAAGGATGCTGCCAGGCAGGAGGTCTAGAGGAAGACCAAAGAGGAGATTTATGGATGCAGTGAGAGAGGACATGAAGTTAGTTTTTGTGAAAGAAGAGGATGCAGAGGATAGGGTTAGATGGAGGCAGATGATTCACTGTGGCGATCCCTGAAAGGGAACAGCCGAAAGACAAAGATCAATAGGGGGTTTGTTTAATAGAATTCGAATTATACACTAATAGTTGATGACTAGAAAATTATACTGACTGCCATTTGCATTGATTAATTATGATAATCATAGAAAGATATAATTTGCGTAATAATTTGGAACGCAGTGTTTTAGTGGAACCTCGAATTGCGAGTGACACGGTTTGCGAGATTTTTAATTCATTTTGACTTCAAAAACAGCCAAGTCTTAGTATACGAATACCGAGTATCATGTATCATGCTGTAGCGCTGCCACATAAGCGGGTTGGTATTAAAGGTTAAAATAAGGTGGTAAATGAAAATAAAACCACCAGGTCTTTTTAGCGACCCCTATACGGTTATTTTGTTCCCCAGAAAGACTGTGTTTTGGTTCCGGGGTTAAGCTCTCACGTGCATGCACGAGGGAATCCTGACGACGCGTCGGGTCACGTGTGCTGGTATAAAGCCGGAACAGGCATAGCACTCGGGACGGAGATAAGTTTACAGCGCTGTGCGAAAGAGAGAGAGAGCTAGTTTGTCGTATCCAGAGGATTACTTTTCCCATGAGGATTAATCTTTTGTCTGGACTCCAACTATACCCCTCTCGTTCCGTTTTCTCGTGCTCTCAGATTTACCATCTTAAAACCGAGAGACCGAGCCATCTCTCATGTACACCATTACACATTTACAATAACACGGACTTGAACATTCATACATACGCACTCATACACACGCATACTCTCCACATATTGTTTATAGTTGTATATATTTTGTATATATTGTTTTGTTGGTGCACCTTTGTGATGCGACGTAACCCTACTTCTTTGCTTAGTTCATTACACTGCAAATTATCTGACACTTGCCATGATTTAAAATCTGACTTTGAGACATGATAGATAATTTGCCTTGTTTTAAAAATTACTTACTTGTTTTTAATACTTGATTTTATATCATAATCTTAAACTGAGCATGAGTATATCATTTTGTCTTTATTAGTCCAGAAATCCTAAATTGGATAGAATAGCTCTTAAAATAAGCTAAATTAGTTATTTCACCAGACGTCTCACAAAATAAAACTTCTTTTAAGATTCTTTGACAAATTCAAAGATTTGTTTGCTTAGTTTGCTTGATTTAAAAGTCTTATTTCAAGATTTCTTACCAAGTAAATTTTACTTGCTGCATGGACAGATAATTTCACTAGTTTTAGGTAATTTTTTTATCAAATGTAGTAATTGTTTCTTATTTTTAGACTAACAATTTTTGCAGTGTATAAATTGGATAGACATGATGATACAGATAGAGTTGGTCATATGTCTAATATGGCTGATGTTGTAAAAATAATGCAATCTGAACTTAGTCAATGTAAGTTGGATGTAAAGGCTATTTTAGAGAAAGTGGGTGTGTTAGAGGGGGATTTTAGGGAATCCGTTAACAGCAGTATAAACTGCGAAATCAGTTTTCAACAGGCAGTGGACGCCAAATTGTGGGGGGCTAAAAACCCTACTAAGCCTCCTAGGTGGCCCACCATCCGCAAGGACGTCTGGCAGTACGTACAAGCATGTGAGGTCTGCCAGAGGGCCAAAGGAACCAGAGGCCACAGGAGATCAGCCACGCCCTTAGCCCCACATCCCTGTAAACCTGAGGGAAGATCCAGGAGCTACCACCTACCAGACCTCACCAGGGACTGCTGGAGCAGCCGACCACACAACAATACATCACAGACCCGGCCACATATCCATCACCGTTCAACCTCAGGATCACAGCAGAGGAAGAGGGATAACTACCAGCTAATCAGCCAGCCAAACAAGCCAACTAATCAAGTTCCCGGCAGAACAAGGCGCCAGAGCTACCCGGCCAGCTGGTTTGGCGACAGGCATCACTTTTTCCCTCTGCCCATCAAAAGCTTTCAGATACGCTAGTGCCCAGTGGGAGGGTCCAGCAAGAAAAAGACTTAAATAGAGCCAATAAAGTACACTATGTCTTGGGGCAACTCACATAACCGAGTGCATGGTACTGAAACGCGCTAGTGCGGTCTCCTCCTCACACGCCGGAGGCTGGGGGTGGGGTTGTCGTGGAAATTAATTGAAGACTCTGGATTTGGTTTCAGAAGATAACGACCTTTATTTATCATGCAATAACGGCCGAAGGAGACTGCAGTGTCACACTCATCTCTGGTCTGGTATTCCTTTAAATACCAATCCCATACAATGAAGCTTATTCAGTATACAGTGATGTCATAGCAACAGCTGGGTTTCTTTAAATTCCCCAGTTCTATGTATACCTCACCTTCCTGGGCAAGCACTTTCCATGAGGCCTTATATGGTCTGCTTTTGCACGTAAGATTCCCCATCCTATGTATAGCTTAAATTCCTAAGCAAGCACTTCTCAAATCTACTACAGAAATTTACTATTATAGTCAGATGGGTACCTTTTGTTCATTAAAAATAAGTAAAATCTCATAAAACCAGATGAAAATATTTTCCACATTTCCCCCCTATGGGGGGGAAAATATAAAAATTAAATTATAAGTCCCACATTAATTGTTTTCTAGAGAGCAAAGCCATGTGCTAGTTTTCATTATACTAATCTGGTGATTAAATCCATCACTGGATTTTACCAATAACCAACCTATGAATTCGCACTCTAGAGGAGAGTCGGCCAAACGTCTATTTCCTTACTTTTGACTATGACAAGAGTAAAAGACTCGACCTCCATGACATTATACTTCCCATAATACAATAACATAGCATGAATATATAATTAATTCAGTGTTTTTCTACGATTATACTAGGTGGATAGCATATACAATCTAAAATGAAACATGCATAACACAGTACAATTTTAAAAGTAGACATAATTTTTAACAGCCTTGTCGTAATACAGTATAATCTTCAGCCCAGATACTTTGCGCATCGTAGAGGGTCACCTTTTGGGGAGAGGCCAGGCCAGTGCTTTCACCCAAGGCATGGTTCATCATTAATCATCTTCTTCGTCCTCGTCCGAGGTGCCTGAATCCTCTTCCAATTCTTGTGAATCCCAATCAGAGCTGTAAATGTCTTTATCATTGGTTAGCAGTATTTTGTCATCTTGCCATTTTAATACCTCCATTTGTTGAACTGTAGCTTTTATGACCAAAGATTTTAATATCGGCAGTACACAACAGAACAATAATCCTCCTAGTAATATAGCAACACCCAAGAACATACCAAATTTAGCAAACCATGCTCCCCAAGCTCCCAGTTTTAGGTCTAACCAGTCCCATATTTTACTGTCCCTCCCAGCAATCTCAGTTACTTCACGTCTCAGATTTTTCACTTGATTCATGGCTTTGGTAAAAGATCCATCAGGTGCTGTATTATTAGGGATATATGTACAACATTGATCACCGAATAGGATGCTTTTTCAGCCAATAACCAATTTAATGCTTGTCTATTTTGCCAGGTCATTGTACTGGTGGCTACTAATTGCTCTCCTAATGCCACCAAAGCATCTTCAGTATAATTAATGAATCTCTGTTGGTTATAGTAAAGGTAATTTATCCATTCAGCATTTTTGTTTGGAGTTATCCATATAAAAATAGATTCGAATCCAGATTTTACCTCATCTCTGGCTTTCAATTCATTAGGTATACCCTTGGGTTGTCCTACTGAATCTATGTACACATTGGGATCCGCCTGATAAGCCCTTTTTACTCTATGATTGGCCTCTAAGTCACTCTTCACAGGTTGTTCTATATCCCAATTCGTTATTGATATCTCTTGAATCATTCGTACTCTAGCACAGATACCATTCCATCCCCTTGGTAATGTTGCCCTCAAAAGCGTTCCGCCACAGAGACAGAAAAAATCAGCTACTGGTACTGATTGGTCATCGTAACGGAACTTCAGTGGAAATAGTAATGTTTGGTTCTTGCATCTATGCGTTATAGTTATATTGGCATGCACTGCTACTGTTGCATGAAGTACAGTTTTCTTAAGGACTTCGGATCAGCTAAAAGAGTCCGTGTCTAGGTGCCACATTAACATACAATTACCTTGACATTCTCCCATGCTGTAATTCCCTCTTGTTTTATTGAAGCATTCATACTCAAGTGTATAATTTTTTGAGACTTTTTTGTCTTTAGTCTTCCGTCTAATTGCTGGCACCATTCTCCCCATTCGGGTGTATGGTATTTATTGAAGTAATCTGGACTACTTAATATTGCTAAACATTCTGCTGGACATAGTGGTCTTTTGAAGGTGTGCAGATGACAAAAGTGCTGGGCAAATTCTGCACAATGTATAAAGTCATATTGGTTGGGTACTACTATAACTTTCCTTAATGGTGATGGGGTGCAAAGCAAACAACTAGTTATTTTATTTGACCTGGCTGTGTAGGCAGCCCACTTATACCACTCATTACTTTGTGCTATGTTCAAGAGTTTCTCCTTTATTTTCTTACCAACACTTTTATATCTAGGAACCTTTTGATCATCCTTCGATTGCTGTAAAGTTAATTCTTGGGAAGTCTGGTTGATGCTGTGTAGTGGTGAGGTGACTACAGGTTGATTTAATATCTGGAACAAAAAGATCATTAGGTATGCTATCCCCTTTATTTTCCCCATTTTTCAGTTTTATTTCCTCCCCACCCTTCACACAGATTTCTAGACCTTGTACGTTATCACGGTCGGGTGGTGGGTCCTCTTCTTCTGCACCTTTTCCCTTACGTACTTTAGGGACTCTTGTGCAATGGTTTAAATGATACCAGGTTGTTTTGCGTTCCACCTGGATTGCTGTGGGAGTGGCTGCTACACCTTTGTAAGGTCCCTCCCTCCTGGGTTCATGCCACTTCCTCCTGAACACTCGCAGATAGACCTGGGGCCTCATGTATCAACGCTGCGTACGCACAAAAACTTTGCTTACGCCAGTTTTCACGCTCACGGTCGGATTTACTAACAGTGAAATTAACGTGAGAATGTGCATTCTTCCACGCCAACTTCATGTCTGGCGTACGTGTATTTCTTGTGTGTGTTTGTTTTATTTCCGTTGGTGACTCCTAGAGGCAATTATGTTAAATTGCACACTACAAAGTATCGCACCAACACGTGAAAAACATTGCTATTAATTTATAATTGATAAAATGGGTTAATTGACACAATATTTTTCTACCAATTATTTGATTTAGAACATATAAAAGCATTTTCAAATGTATACAACCCTTAGTCTATGGCAATGGCAGTGTTATTAGAGGACATTGTCAATGGCCGAATCCGAAGGGAACGCATTTTTAGGGATCACAGTGATTTTCAGGCCCATGATGATGACTGGCTTATTAGCCGTTTCAGATTTCCAAGAGCTATCCTAATAAGCTATCCTATCCAAGAGCTGAGTTGGGTCCAAATTTGGAAAGAGAGACAGCGAGGAGCCACGCATTACCCGTTCCCTTACAGGTGCTGACAACGCTTGGTTTCCTGGCAACTGGTTCTTTCCAAAGGGAACTGGCAGACCGCTCGGGGTTAAGCCAGTCGTCTTTGAGCCGTGCAGTGCCAGCTGTATGGGACGGGATCATCCGCATGTCTAGCAGTTATATAAGGTTTCCATACTATGCAGTTGACCAGCCAAACATTAAAGTGCAATTTGCAGCGATCGCCGGTTTTCCTAATGTAATCAGAGCCATCGACTGCACGCACATTGCTATAAAGGCGCCATCTGAAGATGAATTTTCACACGTGAATCAGAAACATTTCCATTCAATAAATTTGCAAATAATATGTGATGCTCAAACAGGTTGCATGATCTGACCGCGCGCACATCCCCCCCCCGCCCCGTTGCATGATCTGACTCCGCGCCCCGTTGCATGATCTGAGGAAAAAACAATGCTAGACCAGGATGCCCCCTTCAAATGTCTCACTGCCCCTCCATATGGTCAGGTCTAGAACCGGCCATGCTCAAATGCGCCTAACAAATACAGTGGTCACCTAATCGGAGCGTCGTATTTACCGTCGCCGCCGCATTTGGGTATGTGCATTTGCTGGCTTTTACCACTGAGTGGCGCTATATAACTACAGACTGACGCCTCATGCCTTAGTTCATTCTCTGCCGCATTAATGAGACGCGTTCCATTAAATAATACATGTAGTAGCCGATAACATCAAGTGAAACAGTGTAGTTGACCAAATTCATAATCACAGTACTAAAATTACAGTACAAATGTAGAATTCAAATTAAATCAAATCTTATTAAGATCAAATTTAAGCACAATAAATATTAACACAGTGAGCCTTTAGATTTTATCACGTGTAATTAGAAAAGAATTGTGTAGGGTTTTATTGAAATATAAATTTCTAAATCAATAAGATCAAATAACACCAAGTTATTATTATAACAGGCTTACTTCGTCACTTATCTAGAGTTTGCTTTCAAAGAAGTCGAGTGGCTTGTTAATGTCACTGGGGTGCATTGTCTCTAAGTGCCCGCTTGATGTAGCGGTTAGAGCGCTCGGCCAGAGATCTACAAAGCTCCGGTTCGAATCCCGAGTGATGATGTTTTAAAATTGTTTTATTTTAATTATAGCAAAATTAAGATAAAACTAAATAAAATGTTTTAAGTGCGCTTAAGGTAAAAAATATAACCTATCTACCTTTCGTCAAACTCGATTTTGACAGTTTTATTACCCCCTTAAGTGCTTTTTTGACCTTTGGGTGACCTTTAGGAGTTTTTATGGCCGGGAGGTTTCGTGATAAAAAGGGAGGGGTGCAGCGATGTTTATGCATTAGACATCGTTTCATTCATTTTATGTTGTTGTTGTGAGAAGTTGATTTACTTTTTTATTTTGTGTTCTTTTATTAGTAATATTTTCTATCAGTGAAAAATGAATGCTTATGAGGGTATAATTTCGGAGTTGCCTTTGACGGCTGTGTATGACTCGTCTTTAACTCGAGCTCCGAAGAAACGTGTTATGTATCTGCGCCGCGTGACTCGCTTCGGGAAGAGATGAGTCTGGATCACGGGCGCAAGTGGGGATTTGTGTTTAAGTACTTGGACGGGGAGATGTTTTTCTACCAACTGGAGAGCGGTGAAACGTTTAACACTTGTGTTGAAAAAACAATGATCACATCAAACGACTGGGGTGTGTTGAGCTTGCTTGTTTTTCAGTTACTTAAAGAGAAGAATAAAGAACCCTTACCAGAGAGTGAGAACTTAAATCTCTGGAACGAGTTTGAAGAAGAAGAAGAAGAAGAAATTCATGTCGATGAGACAATAACTGCAAAAAAGAGTGTGGTACAAAACGAGACTAAGAAAACGAGACTAATGAGAATAATATGGGAGACGAAAGCCACAGCTACGGTTAAATGGTTTTACCGTGTGAGTTGGGGTTTAACCAGCGCGAACGAACCTGAGGGTTCGCTGACAGTGGAGCGCTTCAACACCGAATGTGGGGTTTTTCATCTGACTCTGACCATCCCTGTCAACGCTTGGATCAGAATGCACAAAGTTTTCGGAGAGCGAATTACAGGACTTTTCCATAGGAGTCGTGATTGGAGTGATCAGCTCGTGACGCGACGTAGTCTGCGCTTCTAACTCCGCCTCTTCTTCAGGGCGGCTAGTTTAAATTCCTCTAGTTCGCAGCTTCAACCCAGCCGGTACGTTATCCGAATTTATGTCATGGCGTTCGATTCAGCACAAACCACGGTGTTCAGCATGGCGCTCGATTCAGAACAATCCTCGCAGTTTTCAGAGCTGTTTGAAAGTCAGACGGTTGATAGGGACGACGGAGCGTCCTCGTCGGCTACGCTGCGTGACGGTGATGAAGCAGATCGATGGCTTTCCCGTCTTCAAATGGGCGCTATAAAGAAAACAGATGGATGGCTTTCCCGTCTTCAAATGGAAGCTATAAAAACTGTGGTGACAAGGCTGATCTCTATAGTCGTGTACCGCTACAGAGAGGAGACCTGCTATGGCTGTATGGTGGATCATCCTAGTCAGAAACACCACGAGTGCCTGTGGGGTTTTACGGACATCTTTTTCATCTTTATCAAACGCTGTTAATATTACTTTAAAAAAAAAAAAAAATGTAATCCTTATTCGAAAGTTTTTTTAAATTTTTTTTACTACTGCTATTTACTATTTTTATGTATAATGCTTAAAAACAATGTAATCCTTATTCGAAAGTTTTTTACTACTGCTATTTACTATTTTTATGTATAATGCTTAAAAAAACAATGTAATCCTTGGTCGAAAGTTTCTTCTTCTCATATAATGTTTTTTTTTTTTTTAATTAATCCTTATTCGAAAGTTTTTTACTACAGCTATTTACTATTTTTATGTATAATGCTTAAAAACAATGTAATCCTTGGTCGAAAGTTTCTTCTTCTCATATAATGTTTTTACTACTACTAATTACTATTTTTAAAAGGTTCTTTTTCTTGTATAATGTTTTTTATATAATAAAAATGAGTTTAACCAAAAATAACGGATATTCTTTTTTTTTTTTCAAACCTCAAACAGCAAGTCACATGTAAACAGACAGATACACACCCCAAAGTGTAAGCACACACACGTTCAAACGTAAAAGGGTCATAAAACAGACACTTCCTAAACAAACAAGCCTAATGGGTCATTAAAAACAGACACTTCCTAAATGACCACTTAACAAAAACAGACACTTCACAGTGGCCGAGACCATGGGATCATAAAACACATGTCAGCGTCAACCTAAACGGATCATTTGTATAGATACAACACAGAGAGCGAGTCATAGCCTTAAACACACATTCAGATCAAGAATAAAGTTCAGCGGTGAGAGAGAGAGATGTCTCGAAAACTTGATAGGTTGATGAAAAAAATATATTACGATCCTTCACACCCCGCCAGTTTCGGAGGTGTGCAGAGGTTGCATAAGGCCTTACAAAGCGAATTAGGTCTGAAAATAAATCTCAAGAGGGTTAAGGATTTTCTAGCTGAACAAGACGCGTACACGTTGCATAAAACGGCCCGAATGCGATTTCCTCGAAATAGAGTTTTTACCTCGAGGCCTCTCAATCAGTTTCAAGCTGATCTATGTGATATGCAAAAACTGTCATCGTACAACGATGGATTCAAGTATTTACTGACGGTGATCGATGTTTTTTCAAAGAAAGCGTATGTGAGACCTATAAAGAAAAAATCAGCTACAGAAGTAACCAGCGCCTTTGCGTCGATTTTAAAAGACAGCGGGGTTCCTCGTTTCCTTCAGACAGACAAAGGGAGTGAATTCTACAATAAAACTTTTCAAGCTTTAATGCGTAAAAATAACATTGAGCTTTTCAGCACGTCCAGCGATGTGAAAGCCTGCGTGGTCGAGAGATATAATCGGACGTTAAAATCCAAACGTTTTCGCTATTTTACAGCTAAAAACACTTTTAGATACATTGACGTGTTGCAGGATTTCATCAAAAGTTATAATAACACGTACCACTCCAGTATCAAAATGGCCCCTAGGCAAGTGACTTCAGAAAACACATCTCAAGTTTTTCAAAACCTCTACGGCACGTTCCCTCTACGGCACACGAGAAAATTAAAGATGATTTTTAAAGAGGGCGACCTGGTGAGAATATCCAAGCTGAGAGGGGTTTTCGAGAAAAAATATACTCAGAGTTTCACGGACGAAATATTTACGGTATCCGATTGCATACCGCGTCTCCCACCAGTGTATAAATTAAAGGATTATGACGGTGAAGAATTAGAGGGTACTTTTTATGAGGCCGAACTACAGAAAGTAAAGGTCGCTAAAGACAAAGTCTTTCAGATACAGGAAATTCGGGAGGAACGTATGATAAGGGGTGTGAAACATTATTTAGTGAAATGGCGAAACTGGCCTGAGAAATTCAACAGTTACGTGAAAGCAGGGGATTTGATCAAGGTATAAAAAAAATCAAACTCGAAGATGCACAATCATTTGCACGATGGAACGTTCAGGCAGAGAGGCTTTCTACATCACCTTACCCTCGAACGCCAGCTATGACGTGTTTAAGAATAATACGAGTTCGAGTTTTCGCGTGGACATGGCCAAACATTTAGTCCTCGACGGGGCTTGGGAAGTAGCGCTGACAGATGTATCATATCCGCATTCCTGGCATAACATACCGCGAGAGGGAGCCGAATTCCTGTGGATAGACACATGGGAACACGGACCACGAGGGGGCGGCGAAGAGATGGATTTGAGCGCCTTTACTCAGCGTAGAGTAAAAATTAAATATGGTGTTTATGAAGATAAAGATCAGCTCATGAAAGCTCTGAACGAGGAATTTAGACAATTGGGACTGGACATAGGGTTGAGTTTTAATAGACACCTACAGAGTTTCCAATGGATGGGAAGCGGCCGCTATCGTTTGCATTTTACGTCGCCTCTGTGTTTCATGTTAGGTGTGAAACCTGGTAAATGGTTTATGACAGGACCCGGACCTAAAATATCCCCATTCCCTGCTGACATGAAAGCTGGATTCTATCATCTCTATTTCTATATTGACGTTATCACCCCGCAGATCGTAGGTGACGCATACGCGCCTCTGCTGTGCGCTGTTAAAATAGAGGGTAGATATGGAGATGTAATCACTCGCTCATACGGCACCCCCCATTACGTACCAGTGGCCGAGAAACATATTGAAAACATACACGTAGAGATTAAATCCGATCAGAATAAGCAGGTTGTCTTCACCTACGGTAAGACGCTACTCACGCTCCATTTCAGACCAGTTAAAACGTCATTATGGCCTCATTAAGTTACAGAGCGGATCCCCGGCATTTTGTAACTTACTACGAGAATCAGGTGGGTGGGTTACCGGGCTTCAGCGGCGCCCCGGTTATGTACGGACGAGGAGTAGGATCGGTGTTCTCGAGACTGTTTCGTTTTATAATACCCTTAGTAAAAAAGGGTTTCAGCGTTGCTAAGCCTCATCTGATGACCGCCGCCAAGGGCTTCGCTTCGGACGTGATCAGCAGAGCTGTCAGGAAAGCTGGCGAAGGCTCGGGAGGTCAGGAGGGGTCAGGAATAGCAATTTTATCACGAAGAGCCATAAAACGCCCTCCCGGTCAGCGTGTATCAAAGTCTAAAAAAAGATGCGTATCTAAAAAGCGTAAATCAGTCGGTGAAAGCAGATCTGTAGGAAGGAGGTCGACGGCGAGGTCTCGCGACATATTTCTAAGTTAACTGGAAATAAAAATCAGACATGGCTCTTTTACACGAGAAATCGGCCAAGTGCGCCATGACGGAACTCGACTTATTTTCGGCTCCAATGACTCAGCTATCTATTGAAGAGAGCCAGCGTTTAGAGATTCAACCGTTATCAGCAATAACCGATAGAGGTCCTATAGAATTCATAATAAACGGTAGCGGCCATCATTATCTGGACCTTTCTGAAACGTTATTATTCTTAAGATTGAAAATTACTAATGCTGACGGATCGGATATAGCGCCTGACGCGCCGGTGGGCTTAGTGAATTACCCCTGTGGTGGAAATTCTGAAACCAATATAAAGACAAGTAATCCATACACTGGGTAAGAGCAAAGTAACAAAGGTTTTATTTTAAACTTCTGCAGAAGGACCAGTCTCATACAGCAAACAGTTGCAGCATAGAGAAAGGTGATCTCTTTCTCTAGCTGACCTATTTTATACACAAACATCTCTGTTAACATAATCAACGTGAAGTTCCTACATTCAAACTCATGACTCTTTATCTGCCCCAGACTAGATGTCCATACCTTATCATTTATTCAGGGACAACTACAATCAGGTTGTTTCTATTCTGTTCTCGGCCTTGTGTCTCTAAGCTTCGACAAACAAGTTCAAACTTCTACGGCCTACGTTACACACTTACTACAAGAATCAAATAGGATTAATACATAATTAAAATATGATTTTTCCATTACACCCCTTAAACACCATTTTCTCACAATGCAACGTTACATAGGGCGACCGATTAATTTCCCAAGCCAGCGCCACTCACCCCTACAGAGCTATGATAGAAACCTTGCTAAACTATTCTGAGGACACTCTGAAAAGTCAATTCAGTGCAGGCCTGTTTTACAAAGACACAGCGGGAGCCATGAATTCAGTGGTGGTGGCTAATGGCCCTAATCGAGGCCTGGTTCAGAGAGCCAGATTCAGTCAAGAATCTAAGGAGCTTCATCTATTGGGCGCTCTCCACGCGGACATTTTCTTCAGCGAGAGACTCCTATTAAATGGTGTAGATTTACGAATCAGGTTGATTAGCTCCAGCGAAGACTTTAGCCTCATGCATCCGGTTAATCGTGCTTATAATTTGAAAATACTAGGAGCGTCTCTCTTTATCAAAAAGGTCTCAGTCGCGCCTGCGGTGCGCTTAGGTCACGAGGCTGCCTTGACACGCGGCAATGCCTTGTATCCTATTCCGCGTATAAATGTGAAGACCTACTCTATCCCTGAGAATTCCCGAGTGTGTAATCACGAGAATCTGTTTCTGGGGGCTACGCATAAATATGTGGTGTTGGCCATGGTGAATCACGAAGCGTCCACAGGTAGATCTGACCTTTCACCGTTTAACTTCATACACAACGACGTCGAATATCTGGCGCTGTGTCAAGACGGTAGACAGATCCCAGTCAAAGCGTTTCAACCTCAATTCACCAACGGTTTAGCCGTCAGAGAGTTTTACAACATATTTACAGCTACAGGGAGACATCTGAAAGATCTACCCCTCGCCATTGACAGACAGGATTTCCACGAAGGTTACGCTTTATTTGTTTTTAACCTCAGCCCGTCCGAAGACACAGAGGCTGTTTCCCCTGTATCAAGCGGATCTCTGAGGCTCGAATTACGTTTTCGCACCCCTCTACCCCACACAACTACGCTGATAGTGTACGCCTGCTACAACTCGATTCTCGAGATAAACTCTAAAAGAAACGTTCTACTCGACTATTACTAAAAATGAACAATCATCAGCTGGAAAATCTTCTCCGCCATCTATTGGGAGAATTGTTCACAGGCGTTTACGCCTCGGACGAGCTACCTATGCTGCCGAAAAGTTTTCGGCGCCCGGCCTATTTCATAGTTAACACGCACCCGCGCCACATGCCCGGAGAACATTGGCTCGCGCTCTCTCTGGACGCGGATGGGGAAGCGAGTTTTTTCGACTCTTTTGGTTTCCCTCCGGACTTTGTGTATTATCCAAAAACAATCATGGATTTTCTGGAAAACCAGAGAGGGGTGAAAAACATTTTATATCATAACAGACAGTTGCAGAGCCCCGTGTCGGCCGTCTGCGGTGAACATTGCGTGTATTATCTGTGTCACAGAGCCAGCGGTGTGGCGTATGAAGAGGTGATATCTTTGTACGGGGATGATGTGATAAAAAATGACAGGAGGGTGTCAGAGTTTATGAATAGATATCAAAGTTGTATAAGAAACCGCCGAGCAGGTCTATTTAATCACACTGTATGCTCTCTAAAAATGTTTGCCGAGTGTCATAATATGTAACTTGTAATAATCACAAGAGTGTGTTTTTTTTATTTCTAATATTATTTTTCATAAAAACTTGATGTTTAATCACAAGTGTGTTACTTTTTTATTTCTAATATTCTTCTTGATGTATAATCACAAGAGTGAAAAAAGACATGATGAAATGTATTCGAATCAATAAAGATTTTTTATTTTCAAACGGATTAAAAACATTATTTTGTTCATTCATGAAAAATTAACTCAATGAGGTGAAAGATTTGTAAGTCGTATCTTCTTCTTCTTTTTCTTAATTACTGCCAGCCGTGGTGTCTCTGTCCTTTTCCCTCGCGAAGCCTGCTCTGGCGGCGAGGTGGTGGTATCAACGTCATAACTTTTACCCCGCGAGCCATCTTTAAGCGCTTCAATATCCCACCGCGCGCGGCTGTTAGGAATGGTAGATAAGGGAATATTAAGGCTTGAGAGGGTCTGTATAAAGGCGTCCCAACCCGTGGGGCGAGTGTTAGGGGCTGTCAGACGCGTGTTTGTTAAATGTTTCATCAAATCAACTATGTGTGAACCATTAATCACACGCTTCCTAAAAATAAACTCCCCATTTTCGTTCCACTCTCCCGGCCCCTCTGCCTCCGCTATTTTATGCAAAATATAACCTGCATTCCTTTTGAAACGAGGGTTGATGCACTCGATAACGTCATTTAAAATAACGTCTTTCTTTTCTTTCGGATCCTCAGCGAGGGGTTCTTTAGGTAGAGTAAGGGCGATCTCTCGAGTTTCGCCTTGCTTCTGTTTCTGAAGATTAAGGTATCTTTGCAAGAGAATGTTGTACTTTTTAATTTTTTCGTCGGGTGATAGCCCTTTCTGATCCAGGATCTCACGCATCTTCTGATCTAGCTCATTTTCGGCTCTTTCTCTGATATTTTCACCGTGGTTAACCTTTTCGTTTAGATGGCTTAGTTGTTCAGGGGAGATGAGATACATTTTCCACGAGGTCATTATTTATTTAGAAATAGCACCACCGATCAGCTGCGCTACGAACGGTAGAGCCGTGGTAAGTAATGGTAGAAGGAAACCCCCTGTTTGAAGAACTTTTCTTTTCTTGGTTAGGGACGTCTTCTTGCCCGCGATCAGTCTAATGTGTTTCTTTTGGCGCTGGAGTTTCTTATACTGCTGTCTGGACACGGGAATATTACCTCTCAAGAGGTTTAAAGCAATCTCACACAGAGCCCTAATGACATCAGAGGGACACGTTTCCAATATAGCTTTACGCTGCCGCAGAGGAATGGAGACTAAGGATCTGAGCAGCGGGATGTTTCTTTTCATACGAGCAGACATTTTTTATTTTATTTTTTTTTAAATCTGTTAAAATGATTACTTCTTCTTCTTGGGTAGATATACACAAGCCCTCTCTGCGGGTAGTAGACCTGCTCTCAGTCTGAAGCGATCTGGACAGGAGGGTGTCAAGTCTAGTAATAAATAACTATGAGGTTTATCTGTTGCGTCTTCATAACTCTCCAGAAAGAAGGCCCTCTGCCTCGGGAAAATCTGATTTGCTAATATAGACATCTGCAGCTTGTCACGGGGGTTTTTAAATAAAATAAGATGAGTGCAGTTTAAGTTCAGGGTTCTACTGTATTTGCCTTTATGAAAAATGTTCTGTGTCAGAAACATAACAGACATATTCCTGTGGTGGCGATACTGTGTGAAAATTTTAACCACTTCAGGATGGTCGGCGGCTTCCAAAACAACGTCGTCCAGAATAACCAGATGATTTTTATCTTTAGGAAAAATAGCTTCATCATCAAACGAATCAGGCAGACCTTCTAAAAACGTTATCCTTTTATTCAACATTTTCTGCATTTCATTGTACATTGGTTGAAAACACGTGTATATCCATACAATATTATCAGGCTGTGTATCCAAAACATGTTTACAATTTTCCAGCACATTCTTTACAAAGAAAGTTTTTCCTGATCCACTGGGGCCCACAACCAGACATGAAAATGGTAATTTTAGTCTAGGGTCGAAAGCCGTTTCCTCCGCAGCCTCGAGGTGTGCCATTTTTTTTTTTTATTTATTTATTTTTTAATAACCAAAAGGTAAGCTCCCACCCCCGGCCAAGAGACATCTCTTGTCAAAAACGACCCGAAACTTTTTCTCAATCGTGGAGTTTTTTAAACGAAAACAGTTCTTCTCCCGAACGATGCTGTGTTGTGGCGTCGTGAGAAAACTCGCGTGCGAACCGCCAATATAATCCTCGACGAGGTCTTTCACCGTGTCGAAGTTGATACGTTGACAACACTCGTATGTCTGTGTGATACCCTTAACACGCATCACTACTTTAGACGCCGTAGTCTGATAGGCGTAACTTTTAGGACCGGCGGAAACGAATTCTTTAATCGTATCCCCGTCCAGTTCGTCCGTTAGTTGACCTAAATAATTACCCGTCTCGAGAGGGGTCTCGCCTTCTCTGGTTATATAGATCAGGCTGTCAGTGTCATAATACAAAACTCTCTCTTGCAACTGATCAAGATAGCCGTAGAGGGTCATTCGGCCGTAGCCTGTTGTGAAGGCAGCAATAAACACGTTATCTGTTTTGTTAGGGGGTGCAATACAACGCTTCCCGTGCTGCCATTGAAGCAGCACGACGTCCTCATTTAGGAAGCTGAAATAGTTGACGTTCTGATTACCTGAAAACATGTAATTAAAAAAGATTTCAGGATCGCTTACGAGTTCGGTGTTAATCATGTTAGAGCGCTGAGCGAATTTACCCCAGAAGCTGTTCAGACAGAGTTTAGCCACCTGTCTTTTGGCAGGGTTAAAAGCGATTTTGGACGCGTCTAACAGAATGCCCTGATTAGTGTTATATTCGTCTATGTAACGCTGTCTGCTCTCATCGTCCGTAACCTCTGCGGGGTAACTGCTCGCCTCTTGTTTGCCTTTTAAGAAAGTTTTAATGTAGCCCTTGAATAGATCAGCACTCTTCTCCTTAAAGTGCCATACCTCGCTGATCTCGGCTATCACATAACCCTTGTCTAAGGCTAGAGTAAACTCTGGTGTTATCCAAACCCCGGTCAGCGCAGGTTCCTCATCGTTATGGGTGCAGGAACCCTGTTGGAAATTCAGATCTGCGCATGTACGGCAGAGAGTGAAAACCAAGCGACCTTTCTCAGATCTATAAGGTAGCACGGGGAAAAATAAACCTCGGGGTGGGTAGACTCGGGCTCTTATCAGACCGAAATAATCTCGTGGGTTTCCAAAACCCCTAAACATTATATCAGGATGGTCTACCGGGTAAGGGAATGTGTAATTCACGTATGGGTAAAGCGACGTCACGTCTACGTACCTCACGCTTTCAGCTGGGCCTGCCGTGTAACGCAATCTTATAGGGCAGGTCCGGCCGCCGTACAACGCATCGCGGGGGGAGAGCGGCTGAGGGGGATTAAAGTTTTTAAGAAAACTCTGCACACCCTGATGGGTCTGTTTCATCTCTTCCCACGTATGCTCTCTGATGGCTACAACTTTCACCCCGTGCCTATGTTGCAAACGCCTCAGTCTCTCCTCGCTATTCTCGTTCATGCATTCATACGTTTTATCTGTTAAAGGATTAACTTCTTGAGGAGAAAAGCATTGCGGACAACCGTGATAAAAACAACCTTGGAATTCGTAAACTGTAGGCACCCCGTTTACTACGGCATAACCATCAACGAAATACCGCCCTAGCTGCTTCTCGCCTCTGTTCAGAGCGTGCTGAATAAAGATGTTTTCACTGAACATGAGCCACTCTAACCACTGAATACCTGCGTACGAATATCTTTTACATTGCCTCCGGTAATCGTCGGGCGACGGTATAGCGATGGTGCGGTCCGTCAGGAAAAACGTGCGAAAAACAGACATACAGGTTGACGCTATGGTGGCTGACTTGAAGGGGTCAACTCCCGCCTCTTCGATATACTCTTTTCTAAACATGACACATGCAGTCATGAGTATCTCCGTATCATTTACGCAATAATGCCTGGCTTCCTCTTGAAAATTGAAAGTGCCCTCACGCACGGTGCTATACCACTCCAAAAAATCGCGTCTATTTTTCTCGGTCATCTGATCAACACCGTAATATTCGGGGTCAGGGTAAGCGCCTATATAGTTCAGATTCGTCGCGGAGCTGAAACGATGCGGCAAATATCCTTTCACCTTATCAGCAAAACCCAGGGCTTTTGTAAGCTGTGCCAGAGGGAATGGAAGGAAAGACGCCGAATCTATAAATTTATGTTTATAATCGGGCTCTGTGAATAAAATCACTTTACTCCCTTGCATGACTAACTCAGGTTTTATGCCTAGTTCGATCATGGCATTGATTACTATGTATCCGTCGAATCCTTTCGAATTATGAGCAATAAAGATGGCACGAGTGTAGCGGGGTCTCCTGAAATGCAGAATGAATTTTATAGCGCAGTCAACCCCCTCTGCACACCACTCATGGCCCGATAAGGTTTTAGTGCTCACGAAAAACGGTGTGTGCGTGCCGTCCTGATTCGGAAATGTTTAAAAATCGTAAAAGACGATTCTCTTATTGTAGCGTAAATCCGCGGCCGTAGGGAGTATGTAACACTGGTGATGGTCTGTTTCTGAAGTAAACTCTGTTTTCAGACCGCAAATCATACACTTAAACCAGGGGCACTCGTGAGGACCTGAAGGCTTAGTCAAACTCACTGAATACAGTCTTTTGCACGTTACACATTTCTTCACCGTATCGCATTGACTCGCGTAAACACCAGCTAACGGATGCCAATTTTTCACCTTATGCTTAGCTAGAAGGTAGGAAGAGCAACAAGATCTATTACACTGACTACACGTTATATAGTGCGAATCGCGCTGTTTACAACCCGAATCCAGACACACGTTGCAATGACCACTGCATATATGTGAAAGAGCGTTGTCGTAGCCCATGTAACAGAATTCGCAAACCTTCCTCACTCCTAGAAAAGCGGTGACATTTTTTAAACCGTAATAATGATTCTGGAACAGGAATAAAAACAACGTGGTGGATTTCCATGGAGAGGAAGTTTGAAAATTAGCCAAGGTCTCTCTCGCCTCGGTTCTGTAAAACACTATAATTTTACAATCCAACACACGTTTGAAATTATGGATGTCTGAAAACGCAACAGGGGTATGCTCTGACAACCCCGCCTTTGTCTGTATCTCCAGAGCGAGCGTTTCAGCTGCAGCATCTGTGATTTCAGGATGAAGCAAATGAGCGAGGTTGATAGCGAAGCATAACTGATTAGCGGGATTATCGACTATGTAGAGAAATCTCTGCTTCTTTTTAAGGATTTCACAGTCCAGTGTTTTCTGCAACAACCTCTTGCCAGCACCTCGTTGATTTCTAACAATCTGGACGACTAGCTCTAGGGTTCTGTCGCTTAACACAGACATGTTAGACTGCACTAGACGGTCTAGTAAATCCTGGAAAACCGTGAGATCGGCTCCTTCGGAGACCCGTAACGTGGAAGAGAGACCGCTTCTCAGGCTCTCGCCTCTTAATTCTAGCTGTAGCACGTCTCCCTCTTGAGCGTATGAAAGCGCCTTATCGACTATGTCATAGACGCCACCCATC
This sequence comes from Channallabes apus, assembly GCA_030522415.1. Lineage (NCBI taxonomy): Eukaryota > Metazoa > Chordata > Actinopteri > Siluriformes > Clariidae > Channallabes > Channallabes apus. The sequence continues at coordinate 16,853,652 of CM060126.1, read as the reverse complement.
ACGTTCCCATAAAAAGAGCCGTAATCTGCCACATCGCTCTGCGGTATATTTAATAATTGTCTAATTTCTATATTATTAAATCGGGACCTCGTCACCACCCGGGGCTCATTGGAGATAATTTCAGCAGGGGGGTTTGCGCTACTCTGGTCACTAGAACAGGGATGATCAGCGGGGGGTTGCACTAATGTGGCGTCAACATCATCACCTCCTCGGCCTACTTGATCTGTTTCGAACACTTGGTTACAGGTTACCTGATTATTTATGTTTGACAGTTGTAGTAGCGTGTTTTCTATTTGAGCGAGTCGCGAAGCTAGAGACTCGGGGGTAGAAGCATTATCTGTTAATATCTGCTGTTCAGGCTGACTTATGCCACCCTCGTCGTCGTTTACAGATTCGGGCTGGCAGAGGGCTTTTATTTGATTTATCAATGTTTGATAATGTGATGTCTCATCATTGTCTACCTCTTCAGAGCTGTGTGAAACGTTTGTTGTTGTTAAGTGTAGTAGCGCAGCTTCTATTTCAGAAAGTTGCATAGCCAGTGACTCATGATCTGTCGCTGGTTCATGGTGTGAAACGTTTGTTTTTGTTGTTGTTGTTGTTGTTAACCGTAGTAGCGCAGCTTCTATTTCAGAAAGTTGCAAAGCCAGTGACTCATTATCTGTCGCTGGTTCATGGTGTGTTTCATTGTTTATAGAGTTTATGTTATGAGTATTTAAAGAGTCAGGTTGGTGAAGGGTCATTATCTGATTTATTAACATTTGATATTGTTGTTGATCAGCATTATCATTGCTAGGAACCGCGGGATCGTTTAATGGTTGCATATGTAACTCTGGTTGGGAACCCCGTGAATCAGACACGTGTAAAGACGAGGACGTCAAAGAGTCTTGATTATCAATGTTTACTAACTCTTGATGCATATCCAACATTTCCGTAAAGTCAATGATAGCAACATCATTATCATCATTAGCATTTACAAATGAGGCCATGTTTTTTAACACTACGTAAACACACAATAAAAACACACACCGGTAGAAAACAAAAAAAAACAAAAAATAAAAAAATCAGCGAAGAAGCGATTGCAAAGTTGCTGTATACGCAATACCGACTGTCCTGATAAGAAGCACTTCCCGCGAAGTGTGCGGATGGTAAGGGTGATACGCTCTTGAAGTACTCCTGTAGCTCCTACGGGTTCTTCTTCTTCTTTGGCGTCTACGTCTCTCTGTGTAGGAATAACTGAAGGATGAGAAATTAGGCTATGGAAAGTTTTTCCAGGTAAAGAAACGTCGCTTAGCTTAGACCCATTAAAAAAAAAAACTCACCGCTAGACGATGAAGAGGATGAAGAGGATGATGAAGAAGAAGGAGAAGTTCTCCATCTACGCCGGGGTCGGGGTCTTTCGTTTGACCTCTCTCGTTCACGGTTTGCTTGAGGAGGAGGCCGCGCTCCCGGGTGCTCGGGCTGTTCAGCCGGGATGCTGTTTTCAGGCCGGTTTGGCAGTTGTTCTGAGGCTTCGCCTGTTGTAGCTATCTCCAGGGGTTCAGGATCGAGGACGCTCAACAGTTCAACGTCTTCTACTACTACCCAAGAACGAAACGAAAGAAAGAGTGTTCATTTTTTTTTCCCAATGCAACATCATTATCATGAAAAAATAAATAAATAAATAAAATAACGCACCGTAACTAGGATCAGACTGCTGCTGCTGCGATCCGACCTGTTGATCCACTAGTTTTTCATCACTTTCTGAAACTGTATATATAGGTGTTATCATTATTTAATTTAATTTAGGTTAATATGTATTCTCGCTCTAAAAAAAAAAAAATAGTGTTAGACTCACCAGTAACCTTAGGAGTAGACAGCGGCGGCTCAGCCGGTTTAAAAATCAATGTTTCAAAATCTAAAAAAAAAAAAATGAAACTTAGTTTAGTTTAGCTACAACATTTCTCATGAAGTTAGAAATAAACTGATCATATATTTACAATTACAATAAGAGATAAAACTCACCGTCTTGCCAGCAGGCTTCTGGTACAATGGCGCATGGGTTGACTGTCAGATTGTTTACTGCGAAGGTCAGAACGATTTCGTTTTTTTTTTTTTTTTAAAAAACAGCCTGAAACTCTTGTAGATACAAAAATGAAAAAAAAAAATGAACCTAGGATCTACCTGGAGCCATAGCGATGATGTGCGAAGACCTGGTGTTCTCCAGAGTAGCGAAGAAAAAATGACGAGTTTGTTTTTTGCCGCTTCGCACCTCTTACGTGTTTTTTATAGAACTCTCTTAACACCCCCAAAGAACACACACACACACACACACACACACAGGTCTCAAGGGGGTCCTAAAACAGACACTTCCTAGATGAGCACTTAATAAAACCTTAATGGGTCATAAAAGTGTCATGAACTTTAACATAGAACAGGTTACCCCTTAGCTGAAACTCTAACTCTAGCTGAAAAAAAGTAATTAAAGATGTAAGACTTTATAAGTCTTGACTTTATAAGTAAAGATAAGAAGAGTTAGACCTGTTTTTACCTATTCCTTAGCGTATCAAAAAGAGTTAGGCCAGTTTTTACCTATTCCTTAGCGTATCAAAAGAGTTAGACCTGTTTTTACCTAAACCTGAACGTCTAAAAAAAAAAACCAGAACAATTTCACCTCTTTTTCCCCTTGTTATTACTAACAACTTCAGGCATCTTTTTTTTTTATTTTATAACATAAATTAATTAAAAAGCTTAAATATTTTTTATTTTATACATATAAAAACATTCGCTTTTAGATGAACGTTTCAAAAAAACAAACAAAAAAAAAAACTGATGAGGCGGAGTTAGAAGCGCAGACTGCGACGCGTCATGAACTGAACCCTCCAATCACGACTTCCGAGGGGGAAACCCCTTGATTCATTCAGTCGTTTGACAAACTCTGGCCGCCTTCCGTACCAGACAAGACTTTGCTACTCATGCGCTACACGCTCTTGACATCGGACAAACTCATACGCGGCGAAACCGTTTACGCGCAGACCTCGCTTTTGTCTCTTGTATTTTTTCTCGAGGATATGCGCGCAACAACACCGTTTTTTTTTAGTCGTATCATCGAGACCATTTTACTTCTTCAACGACTCGGGGCTCTCTCCCTCTGGTAACGTTTATGCTTCTTCTCTTTAAAAATAACTTAAAAACTTTGCTAGTCCTCAGACATTCACAAAATGCTCCATGTTTTTTTACCAGAGTGAATAAAATGTTTCACTGTTCGCCACTGGGTAATAATAAATACATTCTCCCTGCCTTAATAGTTACGCACAAACACCTTGAAATGAGCCCCGTCACCATGCATATTTTCAAATAAAAACACACTGTGATAATTCTTACAATAAATGAAATAAATACGTATATTCAATTCAATTTTATTTATATAGCGCTTTTAACAATGGTCATTGTCTCAAAGCAGCTTCACAAAAATTAAAGAAATTTAACAAAAAAAATAAATAAATAAATAAATAAATAAATAAATAAATGAAATAAATACGTATATAAATAAATACATATATAAATGAATTAATAAATGAAATAAATACGTATATAAATAAATACGTATATAAATAAATAAATGCATAAATGAATTAATGTCTAACGCATAAACCCCTCCCTTTTTATCACGAAACCTCCCGGCCATAAAAACTCCTAAAGGTCACCCAAAGGTCAAAAAAGCACTTAAGGGGGTAATAAAACTGTCAAAATCGAGTTTGACGAAAGGTAGATAGGTTATATTTTAAGGTAGAGTCTTATAAAGCCTATGTAGACTTATATAGTTTCATTATATATTTTTTGCACATTAATCTGAGTCCTCATCTGTTAGATCTGTTTAGTTTTTTTTTTTTTCCAGCCGGCACGAATACGCGGCTCCATCCCTTTCCCGCCTATTCAGGGAGCCTACGGAGTGAGCGAGTAACGATAGTCGAATCGATTGGTGTGCGCCCAACTCACGTTACTCGTGAGTCGGCCTATTCATGCCGGCTGGTGATAATTAACGTTAATATGATCTCGGGCTTGCTCACGATGCTCAACATCTATAAAAATAGCAAAGTATTGTGTATAGAGTGATAAAAAAAGTGGTGAGTGGTGCAGCGGGTAAGTCCGCGCACTTTCACGCGGGGGACCCGGGTTCAATCCCTGCGTGATACTGTTTTAAATTTTTTTATTTTGATTTTGCTTCAACATACTATAGGAAAAACAGCAAACTCGCACGCAACCAGTTTGTATTCTTTAAATTTAGGGGAGTGACGACTCTGTGTGTGTGTGTGTGTGTGTCATTATACTGATGAAAAGTGGTGGATTATTCAGTGAAACAAGGTTCAGCTGAAAGATGTTAGGCACATCAGTCACTTAACCCTAAATAAAAGGTATTTCTGAGTGTTCTTATATAGTTGTAAAATAACAAATGTACAAACGGTGCGCACTGAATATTAAACCTATACCAGGCACGATGTTTTTTTTTTGTTTGTTTGCTGTTTTTTCTATAGTATGCTGAGCAAAATAAAAAAAAAACATTGGTTAGTTTTCGTTTAGAAAGACTGTTTGTATCTGATTATTTGTATTATTAAAGAACAACAGCACAAACAACAACACAAGGGCTTGTAAGAAACATTTTTATTATTTTGACAAGAGTTAAATTTGTAACAGTAGAAGGCATCCCAATTTAAATATATAAATAACCAAAAAGCAAATTGAGTAAACTATCAGAATAAAAAAAATTGAACGAATCATTATTAAAGAAAATTATAATGACCATAACAGCCTACTGCATTTCATTATTTATAATAACGCAAAAACACGAGTGCTGATGATTTTCAAATACAATATTTGTTAATTTAATATAAAGCCGGTATCATTATCCTCCTTTTTATTTTCCTACGTAGTCTAATAAAGTTTTCCAGAGCGCGGAGAAGTTTTGTTGTACTAAATAATATTTATGCAGCATCAGGGCCTTCTATTAATTTTAAGTTGTTGTTTTAGTGTTACTCTGTGTGCTTTACACAGACAGACACCATTCAAATGCAGATACTTCACGCCTCCCCATGCCTTCTCACCTCTACATTCAGATAAACTACAAATAACTGTGATGAAGTAAGCCTGTTATAATAATTGCACGTGTATTCTATATGTTTTCAACTTGGTGTTATTTGATCTCATTGGTTTAGAAATTTATATTTCAATAAATAGTAAACTTGGCCGATTTCGTTCTAATTTTTGACAAGTGGGGCTTGAAAATTCTCCCACTCCCTTAAGTGGGGAATAACAGAAAATGTTTGAGAACCACTGCTGCGTCCTGTGTGTGCTTTACAATGCCAGACAACATTCAAATGCAAATTTTTCACCCTCCCCCTATTCTTTCAGGACCTCTCCCCACTTCCCCAATCTGAGGCTCTTATGCCTCAGACTTTCAGTCAGGGGCGGACTGGGACCAAAAAGTGGCCCTGGACTTTCTGGCCCACAGCAGCCCACATCATAATACACTGGCTCATTAATGTAGAGATATATTTTAACACCAGTTACTAGTATAAAAAAAATAACACAATACGGAAAGCAATGCTATTTAAACATATTATTTGAAGTATCACTGAACATATATTGGGTCATATTAGTGAAACAAAGAAACAAAGGAAAGAACATCAAGACAAACTACATATAAATCTATAAAGACAATATTTTAAAAAGAATGGCAATAAAACTGAACAGGTAAGCTGAAATAAAATCAGTAGCAGCATTATTTTTTAATTAATATTGTCTACCATAATAATTACTAGCAGGAGTTAATGCTGCTATTATATCATATTATATGATATTAATTTGTACTCATTGTCAAGTGGGCCTTGATTGGATGGCATGAGTACGGGAACAAATTAATAAGGAATTGCGCTTAATTAGTTATATTGCTTGTGTAAGGTTACCCAGCAATTAATAAAAAATACCCTTTTTATGAGGAACATACTGTTGTATGTCATAAGCATTTTTGTAGCCACCGTAAATGTTATATGGTATGAGTTTTGGTGGTTTTTAATTGATATACCCTTCGTATGAGGAATGTACAATTGTACATCATAAGCATTGTTTAATCACCCCTTATGTTTTATTGATATGAGGAACAGGGGTTAATTAATATCCTTTGTATGAGGAGCACTATTTTGTGCCATTAAGTTGAATGCAATTGCAATTGTTTGTGTCTAATTGATGTTGTGTCTATCTGTTACTGTCTGAGTGTGTGAGAGCTCTATGTTCGCCTAGTGTGTGTGTGTGAGAAAGAGAGAGAGAGAGAATTGGTTGAATGAGAACCATAAGCTCTGTGTGCTGTGAACAGGGCTGGACCTCCCGAGGGAATTGTGTGTGCAACCCTCAGAGGCGGGGCAGCTTGCTGCCAGACCAGAGACGTGTGTGTGTATGAGCCCTATTAAAGTAATAGCTAGCCTGATAATTAAATAGATAAATATTAATCAATAAAGGGACACGTGTGAGTGGAAAAATGAGCCCTTTTAGTAGGGGGACAAGTATGAAAAGAATAAGCCCAATTTTCTAGGAAAAGAGGGATAAAGTCTGAATGCATAGACCTGTGAATAAATAAATAAATAAATAAATAGTGTGGAGTGGTGAATGTGTATGAACCCCATATTAATACTGTGGCATTACACACTTATTGATGAAAGTGTTCACGGTGCATAAAAATACTGTGCTTTTTGGCAAGTGTTAATTTGAAAATAGTGAAGTGGTGTAGATTAAGGAGTGATTATCATTGATGAGCCTTGGTAAGTGGAGGTGGATACTTCTGTGATTCTAAAATAGTGTATATTGTTGTAAGTAAATTTAGCAATTAAGTAAGTGCATAGGCATGAAATAAAAATAAATATCTAAGTTGTGGTGATATAGGCTATAAAGCATAATGGCAGCCTCTCCGGTGGAGACTTTAGTGCCGAAGCATCCTTTGTGTGAAGATCTCATCACTAAGGTCTCCAATAAGTAGCAAAAGAGGACTAAAGATATGATTACAAAATGGCCAAAGGAGGGGACATTTGATTTAGCACTGTGTTCTGAGATGGACACCTTGATAAAAAATTACAAAGCGGCGGCAAGAGAGAAAAAGCGTGTCCAGAGAAGTTGAAAAGACAGCAGGAAAGAGTGGTCCTAGCTTTGTTTAAGAAAGAATAAGTAGAGTTGGTAAGAAAGAAAAAGCAAGTGATGAAAAAAGTTAAGAAGGTGAGACAGTGAGGCACAGAAAACCAGAGGGGAAGTTAGTTACACCTCCCCCATACAGTAAGGATCAAATCCCTAAGCTTAAGGGAATGGGGGAAGTTTCTGGTGAGATGGAGAAGGAATGCTATGTAGAGATGGAGACGACAGAGCCGTGTGTGAAGTTAAGAAAGGAGAGAAAATGGGTAGAGAGGACCCAAATCACTAACCATTAAAATGTTTTTTTTTTGTAATTAAACACGAAAATATTAATTATATTTTCTTTATACATGTTTCCATTATAAATATAATTAAAAACTATTTATTCATTTGTCTTTTATTTACTTACTTACTAGCGAATGCTTTTTTAGGGCTCTAAAAAGTACGACAGTATGAGTGACAATGGAATAGGACGTGTGAGTTGACGCCCTTGCACCCTTGCCCTTGACGTCTCACACACACACACACAAAAAAAAAAAAAAAAAAAAAAATATATATATATATATATATATATATATATATATATATATATATTCGTGTTTAATTAAATTCTTAAATCATCGTGTTCACCCATGCACTGAAAAAAAGAACTTGTAAGATTTACTTGATAAAATCCTCGTAACAATTTGGACACATAGATTTTAAGTAAATTTTATTGCTCCAATATTAAGGCTGAATCCCAATTCTACCCCTTCCCCCTACCCTTCCATTTGACGCGTCCACGTGAAGGGGTAGTGGTGTCTCATTTCTCTTTTGGTTGGAGGTGTAGGGGGAAGGGGAAGGGCCAGAAAGCCCTCCAAACGAAGATTTTTTGGGACCTAACTTCAAACGAAGGGCTAAAGCGAAATTTTCAACATGGCCGCTCACTCGAGCAAGCAGAGACATAAATGTTCATTTTTGCCATTAATAAAGATTTTTATGACAAGTTTTCATTATATGTATATTACCTATAGTCTTGTGTTTGTGTTTATGGTGATGTTCTGTAGAGAAACGTTTGCAAAAAAATCGCTAAAGTTTGCTAGCGGATAGCACAGATTGCACGATATTACAAATATATATTTTTATGTCACATACACTTTACTGCATGCTACAAACAAATATGAAAGTTCAGTAGCACGGCAGTTTGCTGAGCATTTGATAACGCATTGTTTGTTTTGCTTACGGCCATATGTGTACATGTAAATGAACGGTGCTTACACTATTCTTGCTTATTGCAACGTGACCACAGTTTTGTAATTTATATTCTGTATAGGGACGGCTGAGGAAACCCGAAGGCTCTTCCGTTTTCGTGGTGAAAATGAACAACTTAAAAAAAAAAAAAGAAATACGGCGCAAAAAAACTTTGGGAGTGAGTAATCTCTCTTATTGGAATGTGTGATAAACATCGGCGCATGTCCTCTGACGTAACATTACGAACTAGTGAGTGACAACGTATGATGACATATAACAGTGTTGTAGTGGTGTCCCATTTCTTAGGGGAAATATTTAAACCCTTCCCCTTTCCACTTCGTTTCAAGGGACAAGGGGAAGGGGTAGAAAATAGAATTGGGATTCAGTTAGTAAGTAAAACTCACCCGTAATTGTCAGGTAAAATCTACTTAATTAATTTTACAATAAAAGAAATCAAGTAATAGTTACATAATTATATTTAATGCACAAATTAGATTTATTTAAAATAATCAAGTAAAGTTAATTCATTGTTGTATCAGCAGGAACCTTGATTTTATGAAATTCTTATCATTTTGTTTTGTGAGATGTGAGGGTTGCCCACTAGAGGGCAGTGTTTTAATTTGTAGTTTTTGTTGTAGACCCAGTTTCCCAGAAGGCACCTCGGTCAGCTGACGCAGATGCCCAGCTGAACCGAGGATGCAATTAGTATAAGCATAAATACCTGTTTGTTCCGGGGAGCTGGGTCGAGCATTAATTTCTGTTATGTGGGTTTTGTTTCCTTGTTTTAGTTTGATTTCATTATAGTTGGCATTTAGTTTCTGGAGCTCTTTAAGTTTGTATTTGCTTTGATTTAGTTCATGTCTCTTTGTCTCTGTGTCTCCTAGCAGGATTAGCCTCTAGGAGAATTAGCCTTTTGTGTTTACCCTTTTGTGTAAGTAACCCCCATTGCCTGTTTAGCTAGTAGTCTGTTTCAATACTAATGAGGGTGATACTAACATGTCTAGATCTTAGTCTGTCTAGTCTTCGTGTCTGTCTAGTCTCATTGTCCGCTTAGCTCTTAGTCTGTTTAGGTACTAACATCTTTAGCCACTAACCTTTAGAGTTCTTAGTCTGTTTCATACCTAGTCTGCTGTGTACCTTGTCTGTTCATTCCCTTGTGTCTCAGGCTACTGGCTGGTGTAGCCATTAGTCTGATTAGCTATGAGCTAGCTTAGCAGCTAATGTGCAGCTCAGCCAATAGACCTAGCCAAGCCTGTCTTGTGTTTGTTTACACCTTGCATGCACAGTCCCTAATGTTTATTCCGTTAGGCTGTTTCGTGTGTCTTGTCTTGTCCAGTTTGTATCCCATGTCGGTATTGTATCAATGTATGTAATTCCTAGTCTTATGTCTAAGTGTTTGAGTTATGTTTCTTATGCTCCAAGTTTTAAGCCAACTCTTGGTTCATGTTTTGTTCATGTTTGCTTTTTGTTTGTTTAGTTCTTATTAAAGACTTTCACTGCATCCCCTCTGCATCTATGCCTCAACACCAAGCCCACAGTCCAACACCATAGCAGAACGTGACATGAGATTTTCCCTTAACTTGGTTTTATCAATTTATATTACTCCCTATAATAATGTAAACATTGCTAATTTATGTTTTGGAAAGAAACTTAAGTAATTATTTCATCTTTCATAAATCACACAACTAAAATATAATTAAACAGTTTATTCACCAACATTACCAGATATTTGTGACATTCACAGTCTAGATACAGGTTGTCTTTTTAATAAAAGTGCATTCAGCTAAATTTTGCATCCATAGAAAAAAACTGCACGGCACCAGGGCCTGAAATACTTGTTTTAAACAAAATTGTGTGAAATAATAAATAAATAAAATACAGCATTCATTTAGAAATAAAATACAGCAGAAAATACATTAAACAAACTGTAGAATAAACGTTAAAACGTAATAGCCCTCGGAAGCAGTGAAGTTGCAACATTCAAATCAGCACTCTGGACTAGTGCACTTAAAAGTATGCCATTGAAACCATAACGCATTAAAACATTTTAAGCTAAACATGTAAACACAACATGTAAAGACTTGTAGTCAAGCCAAATCAAATGTTTTAAGATGATAACTTCATCTTTAAAGCTTGCACTTTTGGTGATAGCTTAATCCCATCAAGTTCTAGAAGAACTTTCTGAAAATAGCTCAAATGTGTAGCGCAGTGCTCGGAGCTATTGCCACATTCTTGCAAAATTTCCTCTCCTTCAAGGATTATGGATACACCAACCGGTTCTTCCCCTTCAACAGCACGGACGACAAGGATTTTAAGAAGGTGCATACTGGCATCACTTCGTCTGTCCCCATGCATAAAATTTACAAGAAAATAAATAACTTATTTTGAGAAACAAAAAAAAATCTGAATTGCTTCAACCTGTGCTGACTTCATTTCACAGAGAAAAAAATAATAATAAAAATAATTGATAATAAAAAATGACCATGCGCGGTGGTGTAGTGGTTAGCACTGTCGCCTTGCACCTCCAGGGTCTGGGTTCGATTCCCCGGCCAGGCTCGATTCCCGTCTCTGTGTGCATGGAGTTTGCATGTTCTCCCCGTGCTTGGTGGGTTTCCTCCGGGTACTCTGGTTTCCTCCCACAGTCCAAAGATATGCAGGTTAGGCTAATTGGCGTTCCTAAATTGCCCGTAGTGTGTGATTGGGTGTGTGAGTGTGTGCATGTGTGTGTGCCCTGCGATGGATTGGCACCCTGTCCAGGGTGTACCCCGCCTAATGCCCGAAGTCTCCTGGGATAGGCTCCAGGTCCCCCGCGACCCTGAACACAGGATTAAGTGGTATAGAAGATGAATGAATGAATGAAAAAATGACCATCACTTCATATACTTCAGATTGTTAAACTTGGGTTAAATTGCTTTAGCAATAATCTTGCATCAGTAAAACATTGTAAAACATGGCATTAGATGGCTACACTCCATAGATTACTCTGCACCTTTACAGTGTCCTATGATGAATGCTGAGTTTGTATTTAAAGGGTTAGTCCAAACATGAAAATTCGTTCAATAATTACTCAGATTTATAAATTCATTTGCATTTATATGCTTCTGTCCAATATAACAAACACTATATTCAAGGTATTAATAAATTGTATAATTAATAAGAAAACAATGTTTTACCAGGCAATCATCAAAGAGATCCTCTTCAGATTCATGTCTCATCTTTACGCTTTGTTTCTGTGAAAAAATGTACATTGTATCATTACATAATCTTTTATTCGTACAACTACATTTAAGCATTTCTTTATCTTTTGTAAGATTGCCTTTATCCAAATGCAAATTACAAAAGAGGAAGGCATCAAGCATGTCAAGCAGTGCTACTAACACAAAGTTTCTGACACCGTTAGAAAAATACAAGATAGAAAGTGAGAAGCAAGAATCATGTGTGGAAAGATTAAGCATGCAACATCACAGGATGACTCGACTTATTTTGATTGTCTGCAATGCGATTTAGACAAATTAGAGCTGCTGTCAATACTGTATGAACATATGTACAGGTTCTTTACTCGTAACTCATTAATAAAGTTCGGCTTCAGAAAAAAACCGTTTATTGTTAGTGCTCTTTTACCATTTAATGCTTTGACACAGTTTGTTCAGAAATGGCATCTCACTGGCGAGCCTTTGTCTGAACACGCCGTTTTCACGAGGGGTGGGGGTAAGAAACACACATCTCAGTGAATTAATCCGCACGCTCGGTTCGTTATTATTTTATTTCTTTATTTATTTACCACAGGACCCTGGGGGGCTCCGTAGGTTCAGGTTTTTACACGAAAACTGTGTTTTGTGAATATCCACACTATTAAAAACTGAAATATTGCTAATTGTACGTACTGAGATTAAGATGAACATTAATTGGGAGTCATGAAAGCGAGAATCACATCCAAAACAGAAAGGTAAACTTACCTCGAACACGACAAACTCCAGCTTCAGCCACGCCGTGTAATACTAATGATTCCCAACTGACTGATCCACAGCGCGGGCACAGCGTCTCCAAACACGCATGTGCGGTTTAATTTGGACACATTTTCGGCTTCAGTAGACACACAATACTTCAGACTGAAACACGACTGCCCCCTACAGGTAATGTAGGGCATGTTCACAGCTTCCCGCACGCAGCCGCGCAAAGCCGCGGCAAGTCACGGGATCCCTTTTCTCGAAACGTGTGTTTTTAATGGCGACATCTGTAAGTCTTACTTCAGGTTAAACGTTTTTGAGAATTTGACCATCCACCTTAGATAAATGTTATGTCATTGATTGATAAAATCTGGATTAAGGATATTTTATTTTATTTATTTAATTTAAATTTTTTTGTTTCCCCCCTGAGGGATTGCCACTTTATTGTGGTCAGGGGGTTTGCGTGCCTCAACACAATTCAGCAAGGACAATACTGTTACTATAAGCCCAGGGAAAAAACAGTGCTCGAACATGATGCAAAGATTCAAATGCATGATGCATGATTCAAATTTGATGCCCCCCCCCCCCCCGGCATGGTCTGGTCTAGAACGGCCCTGCCTCTTTTGTCTTGTAAATGAATATTCTCAGTCACCTTCCAATCCCTCCCAGCGCACACACTCTTTGTTTGTTTGTACTGTAAACTGTAACTTTGTTTGCTAGGGCACTTGGTTATACACAGTACTTTAATGTATGGAACACTTACTTAACTTACTGGTTTGGTTTAAATATCGCTTATTACCTTATTCAGCAAAATAAATTCATTATTAACGTATTGAAGTATTTTAGTTAAGGACAAAAACAGACCCTGTGCTTGTGTTTAGAACTGCTGAACAGCCGTGTTCATAGGTTTAATCAATGATGGATGAATGGAGAGATGTGTGTGTGTGCCTGCATTTCTCTGTTGACTTTAACATGCACACCCATCCCCCTGCCAAAAACACACACACAGAGCAATTAACTCCATGTCAGTATTCTCCATTGAGGTTTCTCACCTTCCACTCCTAAGTTTGTCGTTACTCTTTTGGAGTTCTTAAAACCCAAAACATTTATTTATACTGAGAAAAACTTATTATGGGTCACATAATCACAAACACAAATACATATACATATGATCAAGTGTTTAACTGTTTTCATTTGTTTCTATGACCAATAATTATTATCATTATGATTTTCAGCCCAAATCTTTGACTATTTAAAACAAAGTTGTGTCCCATTTTTTGCCCATTGAAGTTGTTGGTTCAACTAAACGTTTTTTAAATACCCAAACAATCCCCCAAAATTAAAACACGCAAACATGACTTTAACAATTCAATTTATTCTTCCAAAACTAGTCAAAGTTAAAACAGTAATTTGTATAAAACAGGTGAATACATGTTGTCTTTTTGCTTAAAGTTCATTAAACTACCCGGACACACCAGCTGCTTATAAGTCTCTGTCTATAGTCCTTTTATATTAAAATATAAATTTTTCAAATATCAAAACTATTAAACATGGAACAGTTTAAGTCTTTGTTTCCCCCAAAGTACTGTATCAGACATTTTGCAGTTCTATGTTCAGAATATACAGTAGACCTGACCAAACATCATTCTAAAGCTGTTGGACTGTGACGTCATCCCTCCTACAGCTCCCTCAACAGCTTGTTCAGGCTCCTCCAGTACTGTAGCTCCAAAAGTCCAGCCGTCAGCCGTCTGACCCCCCAATCCTCTACAGCGGGGCTCTGCTTAAAGACAACAGGAGAATTTAGTGAAGACAAAGATAAATAAACTTTACAGAACATATAGTTCTAATAAAAATAAAATAAATTAATAAACCTATTTACCACAGAGTGTGTAAAATACTGTTTTTGGAATTCTGGAATGTAAATAAACTGCCTGTGCTAATGTTAACCAGTGAACAGTGTTAGTGTTAACCACTGACTGTCTGTATTATCGTCTGAATTAAATTAACCGAGAATTTACTTAATGCGCTTCTCTTTTTTATTTCGTATTTTCGAAGCTTTAGCATGTTTTTCCGTTAAAGTGGAGTGATATTGTGAGTTTGTGAAACTGACAGTAAGCTGTAATATTAACTCCAGACTTGGTAAACAGATCATTAAGTTCTCTAAAGTCACATCTGACCGCTGCTGGTGCTGCCAGTGGTATTTAAAATGGCCAATAAAAAAATTAACTGGGAAATAAACTGTAAACTACCCCAAACACATTTTATAAAATAAAACATCACTTACGACGAATAGTCCGTTAAGCCGCCATCTTCACCTCTGTAGTTTGGTAGCATCAGTTCGGCGGGGGTGGAGGCGGGTTGTTAAAATCACATGATTGCAACTCAGCGCAGCTGGCTTGTTTTAACGTGTTCTTGAGAACGAAGCGCCATCTAATGGTGGCACCAGGTAAATGAATAAATAGGGCTTGAATGGGCGTGTTTACTGTGAAATCTTGACACGTCTTTCTGGCAGAAAAGGGAGGGGGGATTACGGCGTGCATAGGGCATTCACACGCCATTCACACGTCAGCCACACGGCTATTTGGCGTGGCTCCCACTGTATAAGTCCCAGATCATCATTATAAGGATATATATATATTTTTTAAAGAAAATTAGGGAAATGAGTATTAAGTATTAAATGCATGAGAAAATCTGTATGAATCACAATGAGCAAGCCAAGAGTGACTGTGGCAAGGAAAAAGAGCCTGTGATTGCAATAGGAAAAAACCTTGAAAGGAACCATAGTGAACAATGAATCCATCCTCATTTGGGTGATAATGGATGGCAGGATTTCTTTGCAGTCATACTGTGTGTCAGGTGGCTAAAAGTTCAACATAACAGGAGATGTATTTCAGTTAATATGGAGTTCAGTTTTGTTATTGGATGCTTAGGTACAAAACTGGAAATTCTAGTCCTGAACTATTTAGCAATGCCAGTCACAAGTCCTCAGAGAACAGCTGTCTGAATCAGCCAAGGCCAGGACCGTCTTAATGGTAAAGTGGAACCGCTAACTGTCACGACATGCATCCCAAGCAGATCACACAGGAAATACACGTGATGAGATCTCCAACCAGAAGCAGGGCACCAGGTTGAATCAGACAGGTCCAAAGGGCAGATGGGGGACTGGATCACTGGCTCCCAGGAGCAGCATGTGTAGCTCGATAGAGAGAGAGAGAAAGAGAAGATAAATAACAGTTAGGAATGTTAGATGTTGCAAGATGGCGCCGGTGAGGTCGGCTGCTGTCACGACTGCTCCGACCACCTTTTCTTTGTTTTTGTTATTTAAGTTAGTTTTCTTTGTTTTAAAATCGGCAAAATCACCACCATTGAGTACATTAGGTATGATAGAGACACTCTTGGTTCTATTGGTATACAATGTACTCACACTTCGACGTTTTTAACTCCGGATCCGAGCTGGCCGAGTGAGACCCTGAGGGAGAACAATGGACGCGACATGAAGCGGCGGACCCGAGGGAAACGACCTGGTGTCAGGAACCGGCTGAGAACTCGTGCAGCCCGCACACCTCTGCCTAGCATCCTGCTCGCCAACGTCCAATCACTGGAAAACAAACTCGATGACCTCAGGGCCAGGATAAAGTTCCAGAGAGACATTCGGGACTGCAATCTCCTCTGCTTCACCGAGACATGGCTGAACCCAGCGGTACCGGACCACGCCATACAGCCGGCCGAGTTCTTCTCGGTTCCCCGCATGGACAGGACGCGGGACTCTGGGAAGTCAAGGGGAGGCGGCGTGTGCTTAATGGTGAACAACAGCTGGTGCAACAGCGCGAGCGTTGTTCCTCTTGCACACTCCTGCACACCAAACATGGAACTACTGTCCATCATGTGTCGTCCTTTTTATCTACCCCGGGAGTTCACATCGGTCATAATCAGCGCCGTTTACATTCCACCACAAGCAGACACAGACATTGCCTTATGCGAGCTGCATGAGGCGCTCACACACCACCAGACACAACACCGGGACGCTGCGCTCATTGTGGCGGGGGACTTTAATAGTGCCAACCTCAAACGTGCAGCGCCGAACTTCTATCAGCACATCACCTGCCCGCAGATGAACGCAGACGCGACTCTGGCAGACGAGCTGAACACCTTGTATGCTCGCTTCGATGCTGCAGCTAAAGACGCTAGCGACAGGAAGACACTGCCAGCACCGGGAACGCGCTCATTATCTCCGAGCACGACGTGAGGAGAGCCTTCAAGAGAGTGAACACCAGGAAAGCAGCAGGACCAGACGGCATCTCAGGCCGTATCCTCAGAGCCTGCGCAGACCAGCTAGCACCTGTGTTCACTGAGATATTCAACATCTCTTTATCACAGTCGGTGATCCCCACATGCTTCAAAGAGTCCATCATTGTTCCTGTTCCAAAGAAACCACATCCTGCTTCCCTCAATGACTATCGCCCTGTAGCCCTCACCTCAGTAGTGATGAAGTGCTTTGAACGCCTGGTCAGAGACTTCATCATCTCTTCACTACCGGACACACTCGACCCACTACAGTTTGCTTATTGTCCGAAACGTTCCACAGACGATGCAATCTCAAATCTCCTCCACACATCTCTCACCCACCTGGACACTAAGGGGGGAAATTATGTGAAAATGCTCTTCATCGACTACAGCTCTGCATTTAATACCATAATTCCCTCCACACTCACCACCAAGCTGGAGCACTTGGGACTCAGCTCACCCATGTGTCAGTGGATCTCCAACTTCCTAACTGGCAGACCACAGGCAGTAAGGATGGGCGGTCATGTCTCAGCCTCCCTCACACTCAGCACTGGAGCCCTCCAGGGTTGTGTTCTGAGCCCCCTGCTGTACTCTTTATACACCTACGACTGCGTGGCCACTACCAACTCCACCGCCGTCATCAAGTTTGCTGACGACACTGTCGTGGTGGGCCTGATCACGAACAACGATGAGTCGGCCTACCTGGAGGAGATTGGAAATCTGGAGAACTGGTGCCAGAGGAACAATCTCCTCCTGAACGTCAGTAAGACAAAGGAGCTGATAGTGGACTTTAGTACAAAGCAGGAGAGGAACTACCAGACCCCCGTCATCAACAGGAGCCCAGTGGAGAGAGTGGACAGCTTCAGATACCTCGGTGTTCACATCACGCAGGACCTGTCATGGTCCTGTCACATCAACACCGTGGTGAAAAAGGCCCGGCAGCGTCTGTACCACCTCAGACGCTTGAGAGACTTCAGACTGCCCTCCAAGGTGCTCAGGAATTTCTACTCCTGCACCATAGAGAGCATCCTGATGGGAAACATCATGACCTGGTTTGGAAACAGCACCATGCAGGACAGACGAGCTCTACAGAGGGTGGTGCGTTCAGCTGAGCGCATCATCCGCACCAAGCTCCCTGACCTACACTCAATCTACCCCAAGCGGTGCTGGACCAAGGCCAGGAAGATTGTGAAGGACCTCAGCCATCCCAACAATGGACTGTTCTCTCTGTTGCGGTCAGGAAAGCGCTTCCGCTCCCTGAAGGCCAACACAGAGAGACTGAGGAGGAGCTTCTTCCCACAGGCGATAAGGTCTCTCAACCATTCCACATTCACACCACAAACACAGAACTAATAGAACCTGTTAATGTCAATGGACACTATGGACACTTTCATGCACATCCACACTCATATCGGAACTCATGGTTATGTTTACATTCTGGACCCTTATGTTTACATTCTGGACCCTTGCACAAAGACACTTTAATAAGGCACCTTAAGACACGTTGCTATGCATACTTGCACACCATACTTCCTCCACCAAATTTCAATAAAAAAAAAAAAAGAAAATCTCTGTTGTACAGTACATTTCTATTTTTATTTCTATTTTATGTACAGCATATTTTTATTTTTATTTCTATTTTTATTCTAGTTAAGTTAAAAATTTCCTATCATATTTCTTTATTCATATTTATTTCTTACTATAAGATTTAATTCTCTTTTTAAGGTCACTGGCGGTCGTGTAAGCATTTCACTGCATATCGTTCTGTGTATGACTGTGTATGTGACGAATAAAATTTTAATTTTAATTTGAATGCTCAGTCACATAATGTATAAGGTAAATGTTTCAGGACTCCGGCAGAACTATGAAAGCATAACTAAAAGGCCTGTACCTTTACCTATATTCACAAAAATGCTTGGCTAAATAAATAGGTTTTCGGCCTAGACTTAAACACTGAGATTGTGTCTAAGTCAACATTCATTGGTAGGCGACTTGATTCCATAACTTTGTAGTTTTGTAAGGAAAAGCTCTTCCCCCAGCTGTAGTTTTCATTATATGCGGTAATGACAAGCAGCCTTCCTTTAATCAACATAGGTGTGGCAAATCATAAGACACTAGCAGTTCGCTAAGGTACTATGGCATGAGACAATTTAGTGCTGTATATGTAAGGGTTCACCCCTAGAGGGCGCCAAACGCCCATTAGTTTTGTTTGTTTGTAGTTATGTTAATTTGAAATCGAGTTCCCAAGATGCACCTCGGTCAGGTGACGTAGAAGTTCACCTGAACTGAGGAAAGATAATTAGATTTTTTTGTATAAATAGCCTGACTGAAGCTCGGTCAGGCGTCTCGCTTTAGTTGCCTTATTATGTTTGTGTTGTTGGTTGTGTTTATATTTAATTAAAAGACTCGTAAGTGCTCAGAAAGAGCTTATTTACTTTTGATCATATTTAAAGTAAAATAATAAAAGTAATATTGGTACCGCCAGCTCGCCTCCTGCATTCATGCC
The DNA here is from genome assembly GCA_030522415.1 of Channallabes apus. Classification (NCBI taxonomy): domain Eukaryota; kingdom Metazoa; phylum Chordata; class Actinopteri; order Siluriformes; family Clariidae; genus Channallabes; species Channallabes apus. Next base: position 16,834,536 of record CM060126.1, on the reverse strand, counting down.
ATGCACTCACCGACAGCGCAGACGTGGCATGGCGGAGGTCCCCCTCCTAGGCGATTTTTGGGGGGGTGCCATTACCATCTCGCCGGAGCTGGCGAAACTGCTGGAGGACAGCGAGGAGCACGGGGAGAGAGAGGTGTGGCAGTGCTGGGAGGACTGCAGGCTCACCGAGCCAGTGGACGTGCTGGAGGACAGCGTGACAAGCAGGGAGAGAATGGCGAGACAGAGCTGGGAAGGCTGCAGGCTCGCCATCCGGCACACGCTGTGGAGAGGTGTGGCAGCCGAGGAGGATACGGGAAAGTTCTACAGGCAGTGGGCAGAGCTCAATGCGGAGCGCATTCAGGACCTGCAGGAGCAGGTGGTGCAGCTCCAGCAGCTGCTCGTCCAGGTTCAGGAGAGCCAAACTGTAGTCCCGGAAGTTCTTCCTCTCTTGGACCTGGATGAAGCGCTCCCCATCCCGCCACTGCCTGTGCTCAGCATGGAGGATGATACGCTACTGCTGAACGGCGACGAGGAAGCGTTTCCTCCACCGCCTCCGCCAGTGCTCGTTGCGGAGGACTACCAGCAGTGGCTAGACAAAGAGAAAGCCGCTTTTCCTCCACCTCCGCTGCCTCCGCCGAGCTTCGAGGACAGCGCGCCAGCTCTTCAGCAGCCGCCGAGCCTTGCATCCGATCTGCGGCCGCCGTGCGACCTGGAGAGCATAGTCCTTACTCCTCCTCCAGACTTCGAGGACAGCGCGCCAGCTCTTCAGCAGCCACCGAGCCTCGCATCCGCTCTGCCGCCATCTCCTGGCTTTGAGAACGACGTGCCGGCGCCGAGCTCCACTCCAGCACCGCCGCCACCGAACCTCGCATCGACGCCACCTCCGGCTCAGTCAGGCGTCTCGCTTTAGTTGCCTTATTATGTTTGTGTTGTTGGTTGTGTTTATATTTAATTCAAAGACTTGTAAGTGCTCAGAAAGAGCTTATTTACTTTTGTTCATATTGAAAGTAAAATAAAAGTCTTTATTGGAACCGCCAGCTCGCCTCCTGCATTCATGCCACGCACTCACCGACAGCGCAGACGTGACAGTATAGGCCAACTAGCGTAAGTAGGTAAAGGGTTTGTAGAAATAGTTAAAAGGTTTTTTTTGTCTAATAAGTTTTATTGAGAAACCAAAATTTTGAAGATTAATTTACAATCTACCCTGTCCAGTGTGTACCCTGCCTAGTGCCCGAAGTCTCCTGGGATAGGCTCCAGGTCCCCCGCGACCCTGAACACAGGATTAAGCGGTATAGAAAATGAATGAATTAATTAATAATTTACAATCTCGCATCCTTTGTTTCTATTACACATACAAAGAATACAATTAAAGTGGAAAAGAAAGATAGTAAAAACAAAACTGAATAAAACAAAGACCCACATCCCAACCCATTCCTTACCCAACCTGTTGACATTAGTTTGTAAAGTATGATGAGAAAAAATATTAATATATGTGCATTAATCCATAGTGTTTAAGTCAAGATAACAGAGAAAAGGATGCCAGATTTTGTCAAACTGCTCAAAGTTACCCTTCAAACAGTACCTAATTCATTCCAAATGTAAAGTGGAAATCATCTCTCCAAGCCATAGCTTACACGTAGGAGCCTCTTTATTCTTCCAAAATAACAGTATTAACTTCTTGGCAGTAATAAAACTGTATGTAAGCAGTTTTGTGTTGTGCTCCTGATAATGAGTGTATACCTTTGGAACATCCCAGAATCAAAAGTGCCAGATCCGGCTGCAATTGCACCCTAAAAATCTCTGAGAGCACATAAAAAATTTCAATCCAATAACTCTGAACTTTTGAGAAAAACATAAAACTATGGGACAAATCAGCATCCACTAAATTACATTTGTCACAAATAGGTGAAACATTTTGGAAAATTCTATGTAATTTCTTTTTTGAATAATGTAATCTGCGAATAACTAAACTGAATAAGGCAGTGTCTAGAATTGATAGAATGTTTGCTAATATCCCTTAAACCCCTCTGCCACATTTCCTCAGAAATTTCCACTCGTAGTTCTTTCTCCCATTCTTCCTTAAGAGAACTTGTAGAGGGGAAGTAAAGGACTGAAGCAAATAATAAATTATCGGTAGTGCTTTTTTACTTCCTTTACACTGAACAAGACATTTATCAATAACTGAGGATGATGTATTAACTAGTGAGGGTATATGTACACGTATATAATTCCTAATCTGTAGAAATCTAAAAAAAAAAAAAAAAGACTTTTAAATAGACTTTTAAAAAGAAATTAAATTTTCTGTTGCAGTTGACTAAAAGATTCCAGAGTCCCATCAATAAAAAGGTTTCCTATACTATGTATACCCATTTCTTGCCATTGCACAAAGGTCCTATCCAATTTTGATGGGGTAAATGATGGATTCTTAGCTATAGGAGTTAGAAATGAAAGGGATTTTGTTTTGAAGTGTATTTCGAATTATGATGCTATTAGGCGGCGCGGTGGTGTAGTGGTTAGCACTGTCGCCTTGCACCTCCAGGGTCTGGGTTCGATTCCCCGGCCAGGCTCGATTCCCGTCTCTTTGTGCATGGAGTTTGCATGTTCTCCCCGTGCTTGGTGGGTTTCCTCCGGGTACTCCGGTTTCCTCCCACAGTCCAAAGATATGCAGGTTAGGCTAATTGGCATTCCCAAATTGCCCGTAGTGTGTGATTGGGTGTGTGAGTGTATGTGTGTGTGCCCTGCGATGGATTGGCACCCTGTCCAGGGTGTACCCCGCCTAGTGCCCGAAGCCCGAAGTCTCCTGGCTAGTGCCCGAAGTCCCCCGCGACCCTGAACACAGGATTAAGCGGTATAGAGAATGAATGAATGATGCTATTATTGAAGGTAGAATGATCCAGAGTTACAGGGGATAGAATTACTGCTCCCGGATTGTATGGATAACACTGATCACGAATTATTTGGAGCCAAGATGGTGGAGCATCATGATCATCCAACCACATTGAACTTTGACTTATATAACAATAATAAAGACGCATGTCTGGAAGTGCCTCTTGTTTAGGTTTAGGGAGATGGGCCTTTTTAATTCTATGATTTTTATATCCCCACAAGAACGGTAGAATGATTGAATCTAATTGCTTAAAAAATTATTTAGGTAGAAAGACTGGAATATTCTGGAATAGATACAGTACCTGTGGAATAGATACAGTACCATTTTTATTGCATTTATTCTACCAAACAAAGAAATTGGGAGTGCTCTCCAAAATTGTATATTAGCTTGTAGTTTGGTAATTAAAGGAGTAAAGTTGGCCTTTAATAGTGCAGAATGTTTATTAGTAACTACAATTCCAAGATAAGTAAATTTTTCTGTTGAAACTTTAAATGGAGAAGATTGTATCGTAGACAAATCTTTTAGTCCAATGGGCATTAGATCACTTTTATTTAAATTAACTTTAAACCCTGAAAACATTCCAAAGGTATTAATAATATCCAAAATAACTGGCAAACTTACATGTGGTTTAGTAATATATAGCAGGATATCATCTGCATATAAACATATTTTATTGACTGTATTTAAAGTGTTAAAGCCATGAATAGAAGGATCAGAGCGAATGCATTCAGCCAGGGGTTCCACTGTCAGTGGAAATGAAAGAGGGGAAAGGGGGCACCCTTGCCTAGTCCCTCTTAGAAGATTAAAGGGACCAGACAGAGTATTATTAGTTAATACCTGAGCCGAAGGACTTTTATACAGAATCTTAATCCAGTTTATAAAGTTATCACCCACATCAAATTTTTCTAGTACTGCAAAAAGATAATGCCATTCGACCCTAGCAAATGCTTTCTCAGCATCGAGAGAGATTATTACCAGATTTTCTTGAATAGCTTTGGAGTGATACAATATGATGAATTGGCACCTTGTGTTTTGTGACACATTCCTGCCAGGAATGAAACCGTTCTGATCAGTATGAATTAGACCGCTAATTAATCTACCAATTCTATTTGAAAGACTCTTTGACAGTATTTTTTGATCTACATTAAGGAGAGAGATCGGTCTGTATCCTTCAACCTCCTCTGTAGTTTTACCTTTTTTTTTTTGAATAACAGTTATAACTGCTTCATTAAATGTTGCTGGTAGTCCAGTCACTAATTCAATTCAATTCAGTTTTATTTGTATAGCGCTTTTAACAATTGACATTGTCTCAAAACAGCTTTACACAATCAAAAGAACTATTTAAGTTTGTGTGGAGTGTGAATGTAACGGTTAACCGCTAGATGGCGCCAGAGCGCCATTTATAGTTGTGTGATATTTTGAGTTGTAGTTTGTTTTTCGTTCAGTTTTCACTTCATTTCCCGGTTTGCACCTCGGTCAGGTGACGTAGAAGATCACCTGAACCGAGGGAAGTTAATTTGATTAGTGTGTTTATGTTTGTTTTGCTATAAATAGCCTGGCTGGACTCCAGTCAGGCGTCTGGCAACCGTTAAAATACGTGAGTTTGTGTTGGGAGTGTATTTTGTTTATGTTTATTTCAAAATAAAGAACATTGTTAACCGTCAGCTTGCCTCCGCGATCATGCCTCGAAAACACGGCCGACACAGACATATTGTAGTGAAACGTGACAGAATGCTAGACCTACCAAGAGGCATGGCGGAGGATCCCCTCCTGAAGTTTTTTGGGGGGGGCGCAGTGGCCATCTTGCCCGAGCTGACGAACTGGCGGGACAGCGAAGAGGAGTACTACGGCTGGGACTATAACATCGGGCTGGTAGAGGACGAGGAGGAGCTGTACTGCAGCTGCGAGTACAGATTGCTGGAGGAGCAGGAGCACCTGCGAGAGAGCAGCGAGGAGAGAGAGAGAGAGACACTACAAAGCTGGGAGGGCTGCAGGCTCGCCATTCGGCGGACGCCATTCAGGGGCGACGCGGCACGGGGTCACGTGGTTCCCCGCACTGGCCGGAAGAGAAGGGCGAGGAAGCCCAAGTACGGCGGTGACGAGGGGGAAAGAAAACCCCAGGCAGAGCAGCAGCAAAGAGAGGAGGAGCTCATGTGGTGGATTCCGGAGCCGGAGCGGGTGAGTGAAATGCTGGAGCATGTAAAGGAGCTCCAGCAGATGTTCCTCCACTTCCAGGAGAACCGCGAAGCGGGCTCGGAGCTTTCTCCTCCCTCGCCAACACTCAGCAGCGAGCTAGCGTGTCAGCAGCCGCTGTCCGACGCACCGCCGCCTTCCAGCTTCGAGGACAGCGAGCCAGCATGTCAGGAGCTGCTGTCCGACGCACCCGTTTTACCGCCGCCTTCCAGCTTCGAGGACAGCGAGCCAGCGTGTCAACACCTGCTGTCCGACGCACCCGTTTTACCACCGCCTCCCGGCTTTGAGAACGACGTTGAGCCGTCGTTGAGCGCCGTGCACGCTCCAACGCTGCAGGAGAGCGCCGTGCACGCTCCAACGCTGCAGGAGAGCGCCGTGCACGCTCCAACGCTGCAGGCGAGCGCCGTGCACGCTCCAACGCTGCAGGCGAGCTCCGTGCACGCTCCAACGCTGCAGGCGAGCGCCGTGCACGCTCCAACGCTGCAGGCGAGCGCCGTGCACGCTCCAACGCTGCAGGAGAGCGCCGTGCACGCTCCAACGCTGCAGGCGAGCGCCGTGCACGCTCCAACGCTGCAGGCGAGCGCCGTGCACGCTCCCACGCTGCAGGCGAGCTCCGTGCACGCTCCAACGCTGCAGGCGAGCGCCGTGCACGCTCCAACGCTGCAGGCGAGCGCCGTGCACGCTCCCACGCTGCAGGCGAGCGCCGTGCACGCTCCCACGCTGCAGGAGAGCGCCGTGCACGCTCCCACGCTGCAGGCGAGCGCCGTGCACGCTCTCACGCTGCAGGCGAGCGCCGTGCACGCTCCCACGCTGCAGGCGAGCGCCGAGCACGCTCCCACGCTGCAGGCGAGCGCCGTGCACGCTCCAACGCCACCTCCCGGCTTCGAGGACAGCGAGCTAGCATGTCAGCAGCCGCTGTCCCACGCACATGTTCTGCCGCCGCCTCCCGGCTTTGAGAACGCTCCAGGGCCGTCTACGAGCGCAGTGACCGCTCCCACGCCGTCTACGAGCGCAGTGACCGCTCCCACGCCGTCTACGAGCGCAGTGACCGCTCCCACACCGTCTACGAGCGCAGTGACCGCTCCCACGCCGTCTACGAGCGCAGTGACCGCTCCCACGCCGTCTCCGAGCGCAGTAGCCGCTCCCACGCCGTCTCCGAGCGCAGTGGCCGCTCCCACGCCATCTCCGAGCGCAGTGGCCGCTCCCACGCCGTCGTCGAGCGCAGTGGCCGCTCCAACGCCTGCGTCGAGCGCAGTGACCGCTCCAACGCCTGCGTCGAGCGCAGTGACCGCTCCAACGCCTGCGTCGAGCGCTTCTCCAGCTCAGCCGCCGCCGAGCACGCTTCCAGCTCTGCCGCAGCCGAGCGCTTCTCCAGCTCAGCAGCAGCCGAGCACGCTTCCAGCTCTGCAGCAGCCGAGCGCTTCTCCAGCCCTGCCGCCGCCGAGCGCTTCTCCAGCTCAGCAGCAGCCGAGCACGCTTCCAGCTCAGCAGCAGCCGAGCGCTTCTCCAGCCCTGCCGCCGCCGAGCGTTTCTCCAGATCTGCAGCAGCAGAGCGCTTCTCCAGCTCAGCAGCAGCCGAGCACGCTTCCAGCTCTGCAGCAGCCGAGCGCTTCTCCAGCCCTGCCGCCGCCGAGCGCTTCTCCAGCTCAGCAGCAGCCGAGCACGCTTCCAGCTCAGCAGCAGCCGAGCACGCTTCCAGCTCAGCAGCAGCCGAGCACTTCTCCAGCTCTGCAGCCGCCGAGCACTTCTCCAGCTCTGCAGCCGCCGAGCACTTCTCCAGCTCTGCAGCCGCCGAGCACTTCTCCAGCTCTGCAGCCGCCGAGCACGCTTCCAGCCCAGCAGCCGCAGAGCATGCCTCCTGCCCCGTCACCCAGCCTCCTGGATAGGAGACTAGAGGTAGAACATTGGGTTGGGTGTCCGGGGCCTCCGGCGATGCTCCAGAGGAGCATTTTTGGGAGGGGGGGTAATGTAACGGTTAACCGCTAGATGGCGCCAGAGCGCCATTTATAGTTGTGTGATATTTTGAGTTGTAGTTTGTTTTTCGTTCAGTTTTCACTTCATTTCCCGGTTTGCACCTCGGTCAGGTGACGTAGAAGATCACCTGAACCGAGGGAAGTTAATTTGATTAGTGTGTTTATGTTTGTTTTGCTATAAATAGCCTGGCTGGACTCCAGTCAGGCGTCTGGCAACCGTTAAAATACGTGAGTTTGTGTTGGGAGTGTATTTTGTTTATGTTTATTTCAAAATAAAGAACATTGTTAACCGTCAGCTTGCCTCCGCGATCATGCCTCGAAAACACGGCCGACACAGACATATTGTAGTGAAACGTGACAGAATGCTCGACCCAACAAGAGGCATAGCAGAGGGGCCCCCCCGGGAGAAAATTTTTGGGGGGGGGGCTGGGACTATAACACCTGGGCAAGCTGACCAGGAATAATCAGCTTGCCCCACGTCAAAACAGGGGACTGAACTGGAGGTGAGGGGGCCTCAGTGGAGGCTCCGGTTTCGCCAGCGGGCCTCAGTGGAGGCTCCGGTTTCGCCAGCGGGCCTCAGTGGAGGCTCCGGTTTCGCCAGCGGGCCTCAGTGGAGGCTCCGGTTTCGCCAGCGGGCCTCAGGGGAGGCTCCGGTTTCGCCAGCGGGCCTCAGGGGAGGCTCCGTTTCGTCAGCGCGCCTCAGGGGAGGCTCCAGTTCTCCAGCGCGCCTCAGGGGAGGCTCCAGTTCTCCAGCGCGCCTCAGGGGAGGCTCCATGTCCCCAGAGCCCAGCCAGGACCTCGCCAGGGAAAACCCTCACCACGCTCTCTAGCTTCGTTCACAGCGGTGACAGCGACCCGCCACCGCCAGACTTCGAGAGCGTGCTTCCATCGCCACCCGGTGTCAAAGGAGGCCACAGTACTGCAGAGGCCGCTCGGCGTGAGGACAACACAGTGCTGCATCGGCCGCCCGACTTGGAGGGCGACTCAGTGCTGCAGGCAGCGCTCCACCGGCAAGAGCGACACAGCACTGCCTCCAACGCCCGGCCTACACCAGCGATCCGGCACTGCCTCCGCCGCCCGGCCTGCGGCATCGGCCCAGTGCTGCCTCCGCCACCCGACGACGTCATGAGCTCACTGCCGCTCAGCCCCGAGGACGAGCCATTGCTGCCTCCGCCACCCAGCCTCCGGTGCAGGCCGCTGCTGCACCCGGTGCCTGGCTTCGGCGGCAATTCAAGCTCGCCCACCCTCCCACCCACCTTGGGGAGCCTGCTCGTCTGCGTCGCAGTCGGGTGGAATGACCCGGGACATGGGGAAGGGTACCCAGGACCTCCGTTAGCGCTCCGGAGGAGCGTTTTTAAGGGGGGGGGTACTGTGAGGGTTGCCCACTAGAGGGCAGTGTTTTTACTTTGTAGTTTTGGTTCCTAGACTCAGTTTCCCAGAAGCCTCCTCGGTCAGGTGACGTGGATGCTCACCTGAACTGAGGAGGCTCATTAGCACTTCTATAAATACCTGTTTGTTCTGGGAAACTGGGTCGAGCATTAATTTCTGTTATGTGGGTTTTGTTTCCTTGTTTTAGTTTGATTTCATTATAGTTGGCATTTAGTTTCTGGAGCTCTTTAAGTTTTGTATTTGCTTTGATTTAGTTTATGTCTCTTTGTCTCTGTGTCTCCTAGAAGGATTAGCCTCTAGGAGAATTAGCCCTTTGTGTTTACCCTTTTGTGTAAGTAACCCCCATTGCATGTTTAGCTAGTAGTCTGTTTAAATACTAATGAGGGTGATACTAACATGTTTAGATCTTAGTCTGTCTAGTCTTTGAGTCTGTCTAGTCTCCTTGTCTGCTTAGCTCTTAGTCTGTTTAGGTACTAACATCTTTAGCTACTAACCTTTAGAGTTCTTAGTCTGTTTCATACCTAGTCTGCTGTGTACCTTGTCTGTTCATTCCCTTGTGTCTCAGGCTACTGGCTGGTGTAGCCATTAGTCTGATTAGCTATGAGCTAGCTTAGCAGCTAATGTGCAGCTCAGCCAATAGACCTAGCCAAGCCTGTCTTGTGTTTGTTTATTCCTTGCATGCTTAGTCCCTAATGTTTAGTCCGTTAGACTGTTTCGTGTGTCTTGTCTTGTCCAGTTTGTATCCCATGTCTGTATTGTGAATCAATGTATGTAATCCCTAGTCTTATGTCTAAGTGTTTATGAGTTCTGTTACAATATGCTCCCAAGTTTAAGCCAACTTCCTTATTTCATGTTTTGTTCATGTTTTCATTTTATTATTAAAGACTCTTTGCGTTTCACTGCATCCCCTCTGCATCTATGCCTCAACACCCAGCCCACAGTCCAACACCATAGCAGAACGTGACAGTGAATGCGTATGAATCAAAATGTTCAGATAGTCCCTGGTGAGCAAGCCCGAGGGCGACAGTGGCAAGGAAAAACTCCCTGAGATGGTAATAGGAAGAAACCTTGAGAGGAACCAGACTCAACAGGGAACCCATCCTCATCTGGGTGAAACAGATAGCAGGAAATGATCTGCATTTATACAGTGTTAAGTGTTAGGTTCAGCTATAATAGTTGATGTTAATATATGTTATAATAGTTGATGTAAAATGGAATCCAGTAGTTATTGGAGACTCAGATAGACTTGTAGAAAGTTCCAGTCCTGAACTATCGAATTGTCAAGTCCTCAGAGAAACAGCTGACAACACCAGTCGAGGCCAGAACCATCTTCTAAGTAGATAGAATCATCCCCAGACACCAGACGCATCCTAAAGAGACACACGGGGCATCCATGCGACGAGACCTCCAACCAGAAACGGGGCACCAGGATGGATCAGACAGGTCCGGAGGGCAGAGAGAGTCTGGATCACTGGCAGCTCAGGAACCACATGTGTAGCTCGACAGAGAGAGAGAGAGAGAGAGAAAGAATGAAAGGGGGAGACAGGGGGAGAGAGGAAAGAGAAAGAGGGGGAGGAAGAGAAGAGGAGGAGAGATTGCAATTAGGTATGGTCACAGTCACAATGTCTAATGTGAATGTATATTTACTGTAGAGTGCAAGCAGGGACTCCGGCAGGACTAACTATGACAGCATAACTAAAAGGGAGAGCCAGAAGGAAACACAAACATGAGGGCTCCCTGAGATGTAAAGCAAACAATCACCTCACCGTCAACAAACCTGAGTGATCAAATGAGACTGAGGAAGACAGCATCTAAACATACCAGTTCACTATAATACTCTACGTCCATGAGTCCCCCAGATCTGCTCCTTTACCTTATGGCAAATCTATTTATAAAAATGCTTGGCTAAATAAATAGGTTTTGAGCCTAGACTTAAACACTGAGACTGTGTCTGAGTCCCAAACACTATTTGGAAGACTATTCCATAATTTTGGGGCTTTGTAAGAAAAAGCTCTGCCCCCAGCTGATGCCTCCTCAAATGTTCTGAGAAGATAGAGGGAGAGTAGATCATTACATTTTTTATATACTTCAGAGGGCAAGCCATCCAGGTCTGGCGTTTTACCACTCTTTAAGGAATTAACTTTGCATTTTAGCTCTTCCAGAGAAATATCCTTATTAAGGGAATCATGCTCCTCCTGATTAAGAGAAGGGAGCTTACACTTATTTAGAATCTTATCCATAGCTTGTAAGTCAATACAAGGGTCAGAGGTGTATAAATTTGAATAGAATTCCTTGAAGCATTTTTTTAATATCTTTAGAAGAAGTATATTGGATTCCAGTTTTTGTCTTAATCTTATGAATTGTCTTATCATTTTCTAATTTAAGTAGTTTTGCAAGTAGTTTATGTGGCTTATCCCCAAATTCAAAATGTTTCTGTTTAATGAAAAGGAATGATTTACTTAATTTGTCTGAATCTTAACTGTAGAATTTTTTTGTAGGTTTCTAATGAGGGCTTTTGTGCGTTTTCATTATCTAATTGATGAATTTGTTTCCCTAACTCTAAAAGTTTTGCTTTATACAGTTTGTTTCTGAACCCCTGGTAAGATATGACACATCCTCTTAAAAATGCCTTTAATGTTTCCCAGAGTAGTCCTGGTGAAACTTCAGGGGTATCATTATTCTCAAAAAATATTTCCAATTGTATAAGCCTGTAGTCATGAAATTTTGGGTCACTGACAAGTCGAGGATCCATTCTCCACACCGGACGCAAGGATGTTAAATTATTAAAGGCAAGTTCAAATGTGACAGGAGCATGATCTGAAATTAGTATGTCATGAATCTTATTATTCATGACATTGGAAATTAATTTATTTTCTACCAAAAAATAGTCAATTCGTGTGTATACATTGTGAACTTGTGAGTGAAAGGTATAATCTCTCTCGTGGGATGAAAAAGTCTCCATATATCCACTAAATTAGAGTTATTAATGAATGCATTCAAAAAGTTCCTTGAATTGGACTGGGGGGTTCTCTTAGTTTGAGACATATTAGGAATGAGCTTGAAAACTTTCTTGAAAAAATCTGGGTTATCATAATGGGGCATAAATATTCACTAATGTAATAGGGAAGGAGATCATCTCCCCATATACTATAATGTACCGACCCTCTTTGTCTGCTTTCAAGGTTTTAAGTTTAAAAGGCACACCTTTTCGTATTAGGATAGCGACCCCTCGAGCTTTAACAGAAAAATTGGACTGATATATATTTTCTATCCACCTGCATTTCAACTTATCCTTGGAATCGAGTTTCAGATGCGTTTCCTGCATAAAAATTATATCGGCAGACAGTGATTTTAAGTGTGATAGTACTTTACTTTTTTAACGGGGTACGCTCAGTGGTTAAGGCATTGGACTACAGTTCGGAAGATCCCAGGTTCAAACCCCACAACCACCAAGTTGCCACTGTTCGGCCCTTGAGCAAGGCCCTTAACCCTCGACTGCTCAGGGTTTCCCGATTCCCCGGTTTCTCGATAACGCACACTATTCGCGCGCTAAGAAGACTCTTAAGATATATCTTACGTTAAGTGATAACTTTTCTAAGTGTACTTCTCGAACGTCCTCGAGCTGCCTCTTACGTCCGACGTTACAAAGCGCTGTCTACAGTTAAGGTCCTGAATTAGCGGACATCGGTTGCTCAGGAATCAATTTTTCACTCCTTTTTCATGACAGCGTTAAGAAAGACGGCACTTTCTATGCAAATTAAACATTGCACTAAATTCTTTTAATAGCGTTTATTTCGACATGGGTTAACTTATCAATAACATGGCATAATAGACAAATATATAAATTAAATCACCAAACTGTCGCTAATATTTTCATGTAACCTGTCTTGGTGAAACGAACCGGGTATACAATCATAGTTGATGGACAAACAGCTGATAACACTCTTCACCAGCTTCAGAAACAATGTGAAACATGTCAGTTGTTGGGGTCTTATAGCGCACTTATGGAATGAATACGATGAGATGACAGAGTGGAGGTTTAATTCAATTCAATTCAATTCAATTTTATTTATATAGCGCTTTTAACAATGGTCATTGTCTCAAAGCAGCTTCACAAAAATTTAAGAAATTTAACAAAAAAAATAAAAATAAAATAAATATATATATATATATATATATATATATATATATATATATATATATATATATATATATATATAAATAAAATAATAATAGAAAATAAATAAATAAAAACAAATAATAATAATTATAGAAAAGAAAATAATTGAAAGTGTGGATGTGTGAGAAAAATGTGCAGATAATAATAATGAGACGAATTAATGAAATTTCTCTGATGAGCAAGCCAAGGGTGACGGCGACGGTGGCAAGGAAAAACTCCCTGAGATAGCATTAGGAAGAAACCTTGAGAGGAACCAGACTCAACAGGGAACCCATCCTCATTTGGGCGATTACAGATAGAAATGATATAACATCTTGTGTGTTGTGCAGGTGAAAATTCAATATGACAGAAATTATTTAAATTGACATGAAGACCAGTTCAGCATAGGGACGAGTCAGTAGGTGCAGAGGGCAGATGAGGTCTGGATCACTGGAAGCACAGGAGCAGCATGTGTAGCTCCAACCATCATAAAGCTGAATCCAGCTGGAGCTGGTCCTTCTCTGGATGCCTCAGGAACCTCACAGGGTCGGCCTTTGTCTACTGAAGCTGGCAAAATCTCCCGATGCCTCGGGATGGGTAGAGAAATACAGAACAGATGGGGAGAATTAGCGTAGTTGCCATTCGGTATAGGTGTACTGGAGTATGAGTACTGGGATGAGTTATGTGTATGCCAGATTAAAAAGATGCGTCTTGAGTCTACTTTTGAACTGAGAAACCGTGTCTGCTCCCCGAACACTGTCTGGAAGGCTATTCCAAAGCTTTGGAGCTAAATATGAAAAAGCCCTACCCCCTTTTGTAGATTTTGAAATTCTGGGAACTACCAGAAGTCCGGAGCTTTGTGATCTTAAGGCGCGTGGTGGATTGTAGCGCATCAGAAGACAGATTAGGTATGTGGGAGCTAAACCATTTAAGGCCTTGTATGTAAGTAATACTATTTTGTAATTTATTCTAAACTGAACAGGTAGCCAGTGCAGGGATGATAATATTGGGGTTATATGATCATATATGATAGGTTTAATACCCCTATCTCACCTACGCGGGGTCGTAAGTGCGGTTCATTATGATTCAGCGCGAGTTTTGGTACTGTTATTACGTTTCCATCTTACCACGCAAAAAAAATAAACATGTTTAACATGTGGAAGCTCGCGGACCTTGTAGATCTCCGCGGACCGTCGGGCGCCGGTCACTCGAGGCGGTGATCACGGTGCCTAATACCCCTAACTCACCTGTGTGGCCTGACTCATCTCCGTGAGCTGCCGCGATTGCCCGCAACATTCCTTTAACATTCCGCGTTCTGCAAGGTCTGCAAGCTTCTGCGAGGATCGGCAAAAATTTAAACGTTGAATTTTTCACGCGGAAAGATGGAAACGTAATCACAGCGCAAAACTCGGGGTGAATCATGATCAAGCCTACGGCCACAGCGCGAGACCGTGCAGGTGAGATAGGGGTATAACACCGCATCTCACAGCGAGTCAAACCGCATAGGTGAATATGTGATTGAGCGTATTTCCGAGCGCAGAGAAGAGATTGCGCAAAGAATTGCTGCATTACCCGTGTCTTGAGTATTTTCAGACTCTATGTCTTCTGTAACAGAGTCCGAGGTAGGCGCAGCCTGCTCCTCTGCTTTACGAAGCTTGGCTGGCATGATTAACTACGATTATTCTAAACCGGCAACTATGACGAATCAAATGTAAATCAAAAACCTGTTCCTTTCCTAATAATAAAAGATTATTAACAGATGCTCTAGATATATTCATTCTATTGGATTCTGTGCGGAGCTGTCAAAGATCGCGTGTTACCTGCTCATATTGAAACCGGAAGTCAGAAATAAAAGTTAAAAGGTTTAAGCTAAAAATTAACTGTTCAGTTTTCATCTAATCACTGATAGAATTACTTTAGGTTGAAGCCCACATACAGTACATGTCTGCCTGTCTTTCTTACAGGGGAACTCTGCCTAACTTATTAATACAAATAAATAAAATTTTGTAAGGTTGAGTATCTAGTTTACTGTATGCCTTGTTTACACTAAGTTGTACTTTTTAAGTCATCAGCAAAATACACTCCCTGTTCTCAAGAGTAAATCACAGAGAAGAAATGTAAAAAGTAGTTTGGAAAACAATAATGTCTTTAATGTTGTTATTTAAGCAGTAAAAATATTAACTAATCCCAGCAAGAATATTCAGTTTAGCTTTTCTAATTATCTATTTGTGCAGGTGTTTGTTTACATTGAGCAAGTATCTTATTAGAAGCTTTTTAAGTAGATTATAAAATCTGGCACATAATTGTAAATGAAATAACTTTTACTCAACATTTTAATTTCATTCATGATTAAGGTTAAACTTTAGGCGGTTATGCAAAAGTAAGATAGTGCAAAAGATTAATTAAATTTTGACGAAAAGATGATTGAAGAATCATCTTTTGAATCGAGTTTTGACCAATGTACAGACAAAACCTTTTTTATTTATATAGATAGTAGTATTGTAAAAACAAGGACTCGATATGCCTTACAATATGTTAGTGCATTAGACAACATCAACAGACTAAACAAATGTACTTACATATGTAAGGTGGTACTTACATGCAGTATGTAGGCCCCAAAGGAATAACTTGCATTGCATCACCAATTAGTCAAAAGTTTCTCAAATCCTATGTGTCTAATTATAACCTGTGAAAGACATGCAGGTTCTGAATTATTAATCATATTTGTTAATACAAGTGAAATGGAAAATTTGGCTAAGGCACACTTGAGGCCCAGTGCACCAGCGTCTGCTTCCCTTGGAAATTTAACTAAAGCAATATCAAAACAAGTGCTCAATTAATTATGTTTAGCCTAGATTAAGGCTACAGGGAGTTGTCTCCACAAGTCCACTGGCCAAATTGGTAAACATACTAAAATATTTTTCCACAGAACTTTTAGTCTATTAATGTTTGACATTTTAACATTTATGCAGATTTGTATACTTCAGTCTATTAATACAATATGTACTGATTGCATCAAATGAATTTTAAACAGACATTATTTTATGTTTTATTTTTGGATAATATTTCCTGAGATCCTTACTGCATCAGAGATTAAAAACAGTGACCTTCTGAGCATCCACTCACATTCGTCTCAGGTTACTTTGCTGTAACCCTGTTCCCTGAAAAAGCGGGAACGAGATGAATGAGTATGAATGAGCCCTGTGTCCTAGAGGTGAAGTGTGACCACGCGCCTTGTAGGTTAGGGCAACAGCATCTCTCACTGGATGTGACATTTTGGCATAAAAAAGGCTGCTCTGACTTACGCCACTGGCTAGTGCGGTGGACGTAAATCTGAGGAGTGTGTACTGAAGACAGTAGTGAAACCTTTCCTGCTCCGGAGCTGTAAAAGGTGGAGGACAGAGGCTTCGAGGAAGACTGTGTGCATGGGTAAGACTGAAAATAGTTCGAGTGAGGATGCAGAATAGCTCTGACTAGCCTAGGGGCAAAGTCTAGGCAGGATGGGAGCCTGCAAATCTTTTGAAAGAAGTAACTATAAGAAAAACCATCTTAAGGGTCAGAAGCCAGACAGGCACTGACTCTAGTGGTTTGGAAGGGGTGTCAACCAGACCCATCAGTCAGAACATGACAATCCGAAATACTGACATTCTACTACGTACATTCTGAGGGTACTATGGCATAATCCCGAGACAACTTTCTTGCAGAACTCCAGCACTGAAACAATTCGGCAGTGGACTGGGTCTACATGTTTCGCCATGCACCACTTTCAAATACCCTCTGCTTGAGGGCATAATGTGTTCTAGTGCGTGAAGGTTCCAGGGCTCCCAACTTCATATGCCCTGGAATTTAAATTGCCTTGAGGGACAGGAACTCTTCCTGTGCCCAAAGCAGAACCTGGTGCACTAGCTTATTCAAGCGGCGCGAGCACAGTCCGATCTGGCGATTACGTACAGTACGAGGCTACCGTAATGTTGTCCATCCCTACTAGGACATGGTAGCCGCGAGAAGATGGCCTGTCCAGCTCCCTTGGGCTGGACGGCCATCTAAGACCGCACCCCAGCCCGTGGGGAAAGCGTCTGTCGTTAGCGTCTCGCGACAACAAAAACGCACATAGAGTGGGACCCACAGTCAAAACCGGGGTCTGAACCACATATAAAGGTTACATATAAAGCCACCTGGCCACCCGTATTTGTTGGTTTTTAGCTAGAATGTACATCGCCATGTGGGACAGGAACTCGTCCTGTGCCCCGAGCAGAACCTGGTGCGCTAGCTTATTCAAGCGGCACGAGCACAGTCCACCCTGGCGATTATATACAAGACTACCGTAGTGTTGTCCACCCGCACTAGGACATGGTAGCCTCAACTGCTGGAGGAGGTGTTTCAGGTCAAAAATAAAGCCATCAGTTCGGGGCAATTGATGTGCCACACGAGAAGATGGACTCTCCAGCTCCCTTGGGCTGGATGGCCATCTAAGACTGTACCCCAGCCCGGTCGATTGTCGAAAACCAATCTTCTGGTTGATTTTGAGAACAATCGTTTTGACAGTCAACATTTTGAAACTGTACTTTTTCAGATAGCGGTCAAGCGAAGATCTAAAACTGGACGCAGCCCCCCCCCCCCCCCCATTTTTTTGGAACCAAGAAATACCGGCTGTAGAAGTTCAGCATCCTGGACCACTGGAGGAGAAAACCAAAAACTAACCTCATATTGGAGACCGATGTTGCCCGAAACACCAGTGGCGGTGGAGCATGAACACCGACCTCCTGAGGGTGCCAGGGAGGGCACTTTGTTCTTAATGAAGAAGACCTAATTGAGGCGGCTGCTAACGCTCTCCTTCTGCGCCTTTTTTTTTTTTTTGGGATAGGGGCATCAGGGAGGAATGCATGATCCTTATACTTGATGTCCGTGAGGTTAAGCCAATGCTCAGATCTTTTGGCAGATCAGCTTGGTACGTCTGCAAGACCGCCATGGTGTGCAGAGATGCACCAGTCTGACCTGCTGCATGAAATTTTTTAGGGAAGATGATGTCCCAGAAGAGAGATAGCCCGCAAGTGTCTCTTCTATCTGAGGTATCATCGTATACAGTGGTCATCTAATCGGAGCATCGTTTTTACCGTCACCGCCGCATTTGGGTATGTGCATTTGCTGGCTTTTACCACTGAGTGGCGCTATATAACTACAGACTGACGCCTCATGCCTTAGTTCATTCTCTGCCGCATTAATGAGACGCGTTCCATTAAATAATACACGTAGTAGCCGATAACATCAAGTGAAACACTGTAGTTGACCGAATTCATAATCACAGTACTAAAATTACAGTACAAATGTAGAATTCAAATTAAATCAAATCTTATTAAGATCAAATTTAAGCACAATAAATATTAACACAGTGAGCCTTTAGATTTTATCACGTGTAATTAGAAAAGAAGTGTGTAGGGTTTTATTTAAATATAAATTTCTAAACCAATAAGATCAAATAACACCAAGTTATTATTATAACAGGCTTACTTCGTCACTTATCTAGAGCTTGCTTTATTAACCTTGCCTTATTTACGTCACTGGGGTGCATTGTCTCTAAGTGCCCGCTTGGTGTAGTGGTAGTGGTGTATCAGTGTAGTCCAGTGCGGGAGATGCATTGTGGGTAATGAGGTCCGGTGTGTGTGAAGTTGTATGCGAATGCGAGATGTAAGCGGGGATATAGAGTCTGAGTTTTGTATTCTTTTCACTCGTTTTTAGTTTGATTTAATAGCAGGATCTACCCGAAAGTTTGTACTATAACCTGACAATGCAGCAAAATAAAGAACGGACATCGAGCAGTTTGTCCATCTCATCAGTACATGAATTAACGGGCTGTTACGCTGCCGCGAGCAACATTGAAAACAAAGCAGAGAAGCTAACTGTGTTTGTTACTGCGCATGCGCATGTTTTGCTCCCTCTATATTAACTAGACACCTTTACTTTTAATTTACGGAGGGAGAGATATTGATCCTTTTAAAAATTGTTTTATTTTAATTATAGCAAAATTCAAATAAAACAAAATGTTTTAAGTGCGCTTAAGGTAGAGTCTTATAAAGGCTATGTAGTCTTATATAGTTTTATTATATATTTTTTGCACATTAATCTGAAGTCCTCATCTGTTACATTTTTGATAACAATATTTTTTTTTTTCAGCCTGTCACGGCGTGTGCCCAAATCATATTTTTTTTATCCTTGGCTGGCAAGCTATCCGGGTTTGCACCCCGCGCTATAAAATACTCGGGGTTTGTTGGGTTACAGGGGATTTTTACTACGTGGTGTGATTGCGACGCTCGCGCAACAACGCGGAAGTGCGGCATTTCTAAACCAATAAGATCAAATAACACCAAGTTTAAAACAGATAAAATACACGTGCAATTATTATAACAGGCTTACTTCGTTACTTATCTAGCGCTTGCTTTCAAAGAAGTCGAGTGGCTTATTAACGTCACTGAGGTTTGTTGTTTCTAAGTGCCTGATTGGTGTAGCGGTTAGCGCGCTCGGTCAGAGATTTACAAAGCGCCGGTTCAAATCCTGGGTGATGCTGTTTTAAAAATTGTTTTATTTTAATTTTGCTCAGCAAACAAACAGCAAACAAAAAAATTTATTATTCAGAGCACGATATACAACCGTAATGAGTCCTGTAACCGGCTTATACAGCTGGCATGTGACCAACGTATTTAACCGTGAGGAGTCCATAAAATCAGTAGCAGCATTAGCTCACGCTAGTAAACTAATTACTTTAGTTAATGCTGCTACTGATTTTATTCCAGCTTACCTGTTCAGGTTGATTGCGATTCTTTTTAAAATATTGTCTCAGTTTTATATGTTGTTCATCTTGATGTTCGTCTTCTTTTCACTTGGCTCATTTGACAACACTCAAATGCAAATTATTCATCCGTGAGTCAGCTGTTCTCACCTATACATTCAGAGAAACTGAATGAGCTGAAATGAGCCTTTGTTTCACGACCGCGACACCCCTCTCTCTCACGCACATACAGTACAGAGTAGACCAAATCATTACAGTACATACTTTATCCAACGAACATGAAAAATATCCACATAATTATGAGTTAAGAAGCATTGGTTAATTTTCGTTTAGACAGACTGTTTGTATCTGATTATTGGTATTATTAAAGAACAGCAGCACAAACAACAACACAAGGGCTTGTAAGACACATTTTTATTATTTTGCAAAGAGTTAAATTTATAACAGTAAAAGGCATCCCAATTTAAATATACAAATTACTAGAAACAAATTGAGCACACTATCAGAATAAAAAATAGAACAAATCAAATGTTTTACACACATTAAATAAAATAGAGGTGAAACAAAATGTAGCGTAAACTTTTAGTAGTTTAAACGTCTATGTGCGACAGTGACCCTCGGTGAGCGTAAAAATTCGTTAATTCGGTCCTTGATCCGCTTGCTGTCACTGCTAGTCATGGAGGGAAAATTCTGGGCCACTGTCCTCATCAGAAAATGTCTCACGTTTACTGGCAGTCCACGTTTGCCTCTGGGACCTTCCCAGTTTGTTGTGGACACCGAGTTTGCATAGATATCCTGAAGCACCACATTGCGGAACAACAAGCAACCAAGCCGATCTGGCCGCCCTTGACACTGAATCATCAGTGACTCAAGAAGCTCCGTAGTGGGAGGAGTAAAAGGAAGTTCTGGGTGGTCGCCTGCAATGTAAGCTGTGGCTGGAGACATCGTTTCCCCGCTCTCTGCAGTACTCCTGGTCGGTGTTAGAAAGTCTGGGGTTGGGGTGTGTGCACAGTTCAACCGTGTACTAAGAGCCTCTCTTAGGACACAAGTGTGGGTCTCAACTAGTTGTTTATGTGTGGCTTGCAGATCTGCGTGTGCCTCTTTGCAGACTCGCAATTCACTTCGAAGGGCTTCCATCTCAGCGTTATGTTCAGACACGTAGCTGCTGCTTGAGCGCCTCAATCTCTCCGCCACACTTCTCCTGCTCCTGATATTAGGATGAAGTATCATAAAAAGAATTGTCTCAATAGTAAGAGTAACTGGACAACTGAAAACCTCATTTTTCCCAGTTTCACACTCGCAATTTAATGTAGAGTTTGTAATATTTATAAAATGCATATATAATCATAAAGCATCTTACCGCTTTTTCACTCCGAAGGGCTTCCAGCTCAGCGTTGCAGACACGCAGCTGCTGTTTGAGCGCCTCAAACTCTCCGCCACACTTCTCCAGCTCAGGCCTTAAGTCCAGCACAGTCTGTGTTTTTGGAACTGTTCCTCTATGCAGGGTAGTTGCCTATGTTAGGATAAAGTATACTGTATGTGTTAATACGAACCTGCGTGTGGTTAAGTATCTTAAAAACAGTGAATTGTCTCAATAGTAACAGTAACTGGACAACTGAAAACCTCAGGTTCACACTCGCAATTTAATGTAGCTTTTGTAATATTTATTAAATGCATATAATGTATAATCATAAAGCATCTTACCGCTTTTTTCTGCACCAAACGCTTCTTTTTGGCAGCAGCGGGAGCTTTTGCCCTCCTTTCTGTTAATGGTTGAGGGCGTGGAGGTCTGTTTTCCAAAGATTCCTATCAAACATAGTGCAGAGATTAAAACATTGAAAAAATATAGAACTAGTATGATAGAATATTGTTTAATCAATCAGCAAAAAAGTTATTAGTTGTTAATTGTTACTTACCTTCTTAGTGCTTCTCAGCCTGCTGCTGCTGTAAAATGATGCGGTTTTCATTTTGTACTTGTGGAGCAGTCACCTTGCGAATTAAGTCCTAAATAAAGTAACTGTAGATGGCATGTATCATCTTTATATGCCAAGGCAGTGGAATGTGGGTGGAGTTGCAAAGGTGTGAATCAAAGGCCAGAAAGTCAGACTAATGTACTGTAAGTAACATGTGCAGTATGCAGTACAACCGGGGGGGGGGGGGGGGGGGGGGTCGCACTTTGTCTGGCACTGAAACTGTAAACTGTCTTACAGTAGATTTGTGGAAAAAATCTTTTTCTTGTGTTGTGCAGAGATTTTGTTGTACTCAATAATATTTATGCAGTATTTATGCAGCATAAAAAATGCCGCCCTGGGCGGCTGCCCACTTCACCCTACCCTAAAACCGCCACTGATGGCAATGTATGATTCTTTTAAAATGAATGTTGAAGCACATAAATGAATGATCACAGCGTGAGACTAATTACGTAAAATATTATGTAATTACTTTTTTAACCAAAATGATCATAGCAAAAATTTTTGGTTCCGTGAAATTGTGCTCTGGATTACTTTTAAAAGGATAAAAGGACACCAATTGTCCCAATGGTCATTACCTCCAGAAACATATACAGTGGTGTGAAAAACTATTTGCCCCCCTCCTGATTTCTTATTCTTTTGCATGTTTGTCACACAAAATGTTTCTGATCATCAAACACATTTAACTATTAGTCAAAGATAACACAAGTAAACACAAAATGCAGTTTTTAAATGAGGGGTTTTATTATTTAGGGAGAAAAAATATCCAAACCTACATGGCCCTGTGTGAAAAAGTAATTGCCCCCTTAACCTAATAACTGGTTGGGCCACCCAACAGGAATAACTGCAATCAAGCATTTGCGATAACTTGCAACGAGTCTTTTACAGCGCTCTGGAGGAATTTTGGCCCACTCATCTTTGCAGAATTGTTGTAATTCAGCTTTATTTGAGGGTTTTCTAGCATGAACCGCCTTTTTAAGGTCATGCCACAACATCTCAATAGGATTCAGGTCAGGACTTTGACTAGGCCACTCCAAAGTCTTCATTTTGTTTTTCTTCAGCCATTCAGAGGTGGATTTGCTGGTGTGTTTTGGGTCATTGTCCTGCTGCAGCACCCAAGATCGCTTCAGCTTGAGTTGACGAACAGATGGCCGGACATTCCCCTTCAGGATTTTTTTGGTAGACAGTAGAATTCATGGTTCCATCTATCAAAGCAAGCCTTCTTGGTCCTGAAGCAGCAAAACAACCCCAGACCATCACACTACCACCACCATATTTTACTGTTGGTATGATGTTCTTTTTCTGAAATGCTGTGTTACTTTTACGCCAGATGTAACGGGACACGCACCTTCCAAAAAGTTCAACTTTTGTCTCGTCGGTCCACAAGGTATTTTCCCAAAAGTCTTGGCAATCATTGAGATGTTTTTTTTTAGCAAAATTGAGATGAGCCTTAATGTTCTTTTTGCTTAAAAGTGGTTTGCGCCTTGGAAATCTGCCATGCAGGCCGTTTTTGCCCAGTCTCTTTCTTATGGTGGAGTCGTTAACACTGACCTTAATTGAGGCAAGTGAGGCCTGCAGTTCTTTAGATGTTGTCCTGGGGTCTTTTGTGGCCTCTCGGATGAGTTGTCTCTGCGCTCTTGGGGTAATTTTGGTCGGCCAGCCACTCCTGGGAAGGTTCACCACTGTTCCATGTTTTTGCCATTTGTGGATAATGGCTCTCACTGTGGTTCGCTGGAGTCCCAAAGCTTTAGAAATGGCTTTATAACCTTTACCAGACTGATAGATCTCAATTACTTTTGTTCTCATTTGTTCCTGAATTTCTTTTGATCTTGGCATGATGTCTAGCTTTTGAGGTGCTTTTGGTCTACTTCTCTGTGTCAGGTAGCTCCTATTTATGTGATTTCTTGATTGAAACAGGTGTGGCAGTAATCAGGCCTGGGGGTGACTACAGAAATTGAACTCAGGTGTGATAAACCACAGTTAAGTTATTTTTTAACAAGGGGGGCAATCACTTTTTCACACAGGGCCATGTAAATTTGGATTTTTTTTTCTCCCTTAATAACGTAAACCTTCATTTAAAAACTGCATTTTGTGTTCAATTATGTTATCTTTGACTAATAGTTAACGGTTTTTGATGAGCAGAAACATTTAAGTGTGACAAACATGCAAAAGAATAAGAAATCAGGAAGGGGGCAAATAGTTTTTCACACCGCTGTATAAACAATTTGTTCATAATGGTGTACTGTACCTATTTTACATGGAAAGTTACAGGTCTGTCAACAAAGAGCGTGTTTATATTACCACGCATGCGGATAATGTATAAAGTGGAAATTAAGTTTTAAAACCACACAGTAGTATAAAAATATTTCACAATACAAAAATGTTAATTGGGCTATTACCTGATCGGTAATCACAAACCGGATTGTTATTTAAATTATTAAAATTGTGTTTTTTGCGCGACTGTTAAGCATTGATCCATACTTGATAATCTATTCTTCGTTGTAATCGCCCTAGTAATCACACAATTTATAGTGTGTTTTAATCCCCAAAAAAAGGAGGAGGAGGAAGAAGAAAAGCAGAGAAGAAGGTAATATATGAAATAAAATAAAACTGGAATAAGCAATAGATTGGATATACACTACAAAAAATTACTTGTTGAATGAACACATAGAAAGCATAATAAAATCTTCGTTGGCGCCATACATTCAACAAGACTTTAAAGGACCTCATCACTTCTTCCAAGGTAAAAAATAACAAGCATGTGATATTTTGTAATTTATGCTAGCAAAATTATATGTGCTTTAGGGTTTCTAAATATTCTATGTGTTTAAAAACGTTTCTTTTAATAGACAATGACCCAAAACATACAGCGGCGAGACATTGTATTGCTCAGGCGGGGATCAACTGGGTGAAAACACCAGCCGAGTATGTTTCTTACATTCCATTCCGTTCCATTAGATGAACTGGATTATGAAATGAGCACATGACAATTTTCTCTAATTATAGGTGTATTCCTTACATGCAGGTCTCCTGATCTCAACCCGATCGAGATGGTTTGGCATGCGCTGAAGGAGTTCGTTAGACGTGAGGCCAAACCACAGAACAAAGATGAGCTTATTCAAGCCATTGTGACTTTCTGGAGAGACCGCTTGACCTTAATTTCGTGCAATAAATATATTGATCATCTTCAGAAGGTTTTGCCGATGGTGGTAGAGCGCAACGGGTGTGCTACTGGGATGTAAAAATGTAGTTTGTTACAATGTTTTCTCTTATTTATTAAAGAAAATTATGATGACCATAACAGCTTACTGCATTTCATTATTTATAATAACGCAAAAACAATATTACAATATTTGTTATTTTAATATGAACTCGGTATCATTATCCTCCTTGTGTATGTGTATAAAACTTTTGATTTGTTCTATTTTTTATTCTCATAGTGTGCTCAATTTGTTTCTAGTAATTTATATATTTAAATTGGGATGCCTTTTACTGTTACAAATTTAACTCTTTGCAAAATAATAAAAATGTGTCTTACAAGCCCTTATGTTGTTGTTTGTGCTGCTGTTCTTTAATAATACCAATAATCAGATACAAACAGTGTGTCTAAACGAAAATTAACCAATGCTTCTTAACTCATCATTATGTGGATATTTTTCATGTTCGTTGGATAAAGTATGTACTGTAATGATTTGGTCTACTCTGTACTGTATGTGCATGAGAGAGAGGGGTGTCGCGGTCGTGAAACAAAGGCTCATTTCAGCTCATTCAGTTTCTCTGAATGTATAGGTGAGAACAGCTGATTCACGGTGAATAATTTGCATTTGAGTGTTGTCAAGTGAGCCAAGTGAAAAGAAGACGAACATCAAGACGAACAACATATAAAACTGAGACAATATTTTAAAAAGAATCGCAATCAACCTGAACAGCAGGAATAAAATCAGTAGCAGCATTAACTAAAGTAATTAGTTTACTAGCGTGAGCTAATGCTGCTACTGATTTTATGGACTCCTCACGGTTAAATACGTTGGTCACATGCCAGCTGTATAAGCCGGTTACGGGACTCATTACGGTTGTATATCGTGCTCTGAATAATAAATTTTTTTGTTTGCTGTTTGTTTGCTGAGCAAAATTAAAATGAAACAATTTTTAAAACAGCATCACCCAGGATTTGAATCGGCGCCTGGTAAATCTCTGACCGAGCGCTCTAACTACTACACCAATCAGGCACTTAGAGACAACAAACCTCAGTGATGTTAATAAGCCACTCGACTTCTTTGAAAGCAAGCGCTAGATAAGTGACGAAGTAAGCCTGTTATAATAATAACTTATTGGATCTTATTGGTTTAGAAATTTATATTTCAATAAATAGTAAACTTGGCCGATTTCGTTATAATTTTGTTTGATGAGTGGGGCTTGAAAATTCTCTTGAAAAATATGGTCATTTATTTCAGTTAATAAATCTACAAAAAATTATTTTTTTACTCATTATTGTACAGTACACATCAATAGCTCTGGTTCAGATTTTTCATGTTTGTTGTGGAAATTACCATCACTTTGCGCCACCTGGCGGCCATTTTACGAATGACTTTGAAATGCAACTGATTTATTTTGGCCGCTGTTGCCTTTAAACGGCGGTGAGCGCGGCGGGATGGTTATCCCGATTGAGTAACCATGGTAACTCTGCCCTTCCGCATCAAAGATACTCGAATAAATCAAAGTTGATGGCATGAAAACACGGGATGTATAAGGCTTGCTCCAAGAGCGAGTTAAATCGCTGTGGAGGTCGCTAAAGAAAGGGAGAGAGCATCATTGAGGCTCCGCCCCTCGGCTACTCAACAGAAGTCTGTCTTTTAATTTAGAGCGTTTGGGGAAATTTGCTCCTGCGGCGTTTATTACTTCAAGCATCTCCTCAAACTCTCTGTCATCAATAGAGGAGGGTTCTGAGGGAACTACTTCCATTTCTGCAGAAGCAAGGGAGGAGGTCTCTCCTGCACAATCATGAGAAGCGCCGGAGGGAGAAACTTCCCGATTGGGAGGAAGTGCAAGAGAAAGGAGGGGAAACTCCGTCTCGTGTGCCTCTTCCAGAACCGCACGTGAACCCCAGGAATGCGCAGCGGGTCGTGGTTTCTTTTTATAAAAAGCGAGACACGTGAAGCACTTTAATCGGGAGGAGTCACAGTGCTCACACTCTCCTTGGAGAGCGTGATCTTCACCCAAGCACTGGAAACAAAAAGTATGGAGATCGCCCTGCAATAGGATTATATCATACGGAGGCACAACTCAGCCATCTTATCGGTGAGTCAAACACTCTTTGTTTTTTGTTTTGCTTGCACACACACACGCGAATTACAATATGTGCTGAAGACAAAAAGATCTGAGGAATGTTTCCAGTTCACTCCTATTTATCACCTGCAGGTGCACTTCATCAGATGACGTCACCTGACCGAGGTTATATATGCCAAAATTATGCGTGTTTGATACACACATGCTTCACAACCGGCAACACAGAAAGATGTTCCCATAGCGTTTTTACGCAGCATCGAGTGTAGCTTTTGAAAGGGAACTTGGTTGTTGTTGTTTCTGCAATTAGGCAAGAGAAAAATACACCCCTGGCTTCTCGCTGACACAAGTAAATCTGTCTATCCCAGGAGGAGAAGGACCGTGCCAATGTTGGGGCAGGAAGTGCATTACATATTCAAACTGGCCATCTTTCTTCTGTGCCTCGCAGACTGCTGAAGAGAGGAATTTTGGCTCTAAAGAAGAAGAAAGATATGTTAAATCACTTTTGGAGCCAGGTACAACTAATAGAGAGAAGAGAACAGGTCTGCAAATGATCAATACCAGCGATCTATTTAGTCATCTGAGATGACTCTTCTACTACCATAGAAGGGCAAGAGTGTTTTCATCAAGTGGAGTCAGCAGCCACCTCAGAGACTTGCATCTTTCCAGCTCATTCAGGTTGCACTCGTTGGAGTTCTCTTTTAGCACTAAGCCATGAGGTGCCCCAAGACTCCACTGGCTTCACTCTGTTTGCCCTTCTCTCCAGTAGAAGGCCACAAATACTCTTGTGATCCAGAAGACCTGGGAAGAACAGCCATCATCCTAATACTTGATGAAGGAGAGGCAGAAGCATAGAGGAGACCTACAGTGGTTACAAAATTGGAATGGCGATCTCGCCGCGTATACCGCCGTTTAAAGGCAACAGCGGCCAAAATAAATCAGTTGCATTTCAAAGTCATTCATAAAATGGCCGCCAGGTGGCGCAAAGTGACATTTTCATTCATCGCAGTAAATACAACAGTGATGGTAATTTCCACAACAAAGATGAAAAATCTGAACCAGAGCTATTAATGTGTACTGTACAATAATGAGTTAAAAATAAATTATAGTAGATTTATTAACTGAAATAAATGACCATATTTTTCAAGAGAATTTTCAAGCCCCACTCATCAAACAAAATTATAACGAAATCGGCCAAGTTTACTATTTATTTAAATATAAATTTATAAACCAATAAGATCAAATAACACCAAGTTATTATTATAACAGGCTTACTTCGCCACTTATCCAGAGCTTGCTTTATTAACCTTGCCTTATTTAACGTTACTTGGGTGCATCATCTTTAAGTGCTTGCTTGGTGTAGCGGTTAGAGCCCATGGTCAGTGATACATAAAGTGCCGGTTCGAATCCCGAGGGATGATATTTAAAATTTTTTTATTTTAATTATAGCTAAATTAAAATAAAAAAAATTGTTGTATTTTGATTTTGCTTCAGCATACTATAGAAAAAACAGCAAACTCGCACGCAACCAGTTTGTATTCTTTAAATTTAGGGGAGTGACGGCTCGGTCTGCTGCTGCTGCGTGTGTGTGTGTGTGTCATTATACTGATGAAAAGTGGTGGCCATCTGTAGTACCGGGAGTTTTGATTTACGACAGCTGTTTACGGCAGTGTAGTCCAGTGCGGGAGATGCATTGTGGGTAATGAGGTCCGGTGTTACATCTGTTACATTTTTGATAACAATAGTTTTTTTACAAACATTTCTAAACTAATAAGATCAAATGACACCAAGTTTAAAACAGATAAAATACACGTGCAAATAGTATAATTGTATAACAGGCTTACTTCGTTACTTATTTAACGCTTGCTTTCAAAGAAGTCGAGTGGCTTATTAACGTCACGGAGGGGTGTTGTCTCTTAGTGCCTGTTTGGTGTAGCGGTTAGAGCGCTCAGTCAGGGATTTACAAAGCGTCGGTTCGAATCCTGGATAATGCTGTTTTAAATTTTTTTTCTATTTTAATTTTACTCAGCAAACAAACAGCAAACAAAAAAATTTATTATTCAGAGCACGATATACAACCGTAATGAGTCCCTTAACCGGCTTATACAGCTGGCATGTGACCAACGTATTTAACCGTGATGAGTCCATAAAATCAGTAGCAGCTAATAATTACTAATTACTTTAGTTAATGCTGCTACTGATTTTATTCCAGCTTACCTGTTCAGGTTGATTGCGATTCTTTTTAAAATATTGTCTCAGTTTTATATGTTGTTCGTCTTGATGTTTGTCTTCTTTTCACTTGGCAACACTCAAATGCAAATTATTCACCGTGAATCAGCTGTTCTCAGCTATCCATTCAGAGAAACTGAATGAGCTGAAATGAGCCTTTGTTTCACGACCGCGACACCCCTCTCTCTCACGCACATACAGTACAGAGTAGACCAAATCATTACAGTACATACTTTATCCAGCGAACATGATGATGAGTTAAGAAGCATTGCTTAATTTTCGTTTAGACAGACTGTTTGTATCTGATTATTGGTATTATTAAAGAACAGCAACACAAACAACAACACAAGGGCTTGTACAGCAAGACACATTTTTATTATTTTGCAAAGAGTTAAATTTGTAACAGTAAAAGGCATCCGAATTTAAATATATAAATTACTAGAAACAAATTGAGCACACTATCAGAATAAAAAATAGAACAAATCAAATGTTTTTCTACACATACACAAGGAGGATAATGATACCGAGTTTATATTAAAATATCAAATATTGTAATATTGTTTTTGTGTTATTATAAATAATGAAATGCAGTAGGCTGTTATGGTCATCATCAAAAGAAAATATATTAAGTAACAGATAATATTAGGTTTATATTTCAAATTAGATAAAATGCTGATTTTCCAGCAGTAAAATTATTATATCTCTACAGTTTACAAAACCTCCGCTGCGTGTATTCATTCACAGTCTCCAGAACACGCACAGAGAAATAGGAGACTGTGGTTTAGGAGTGGATTGGAGAGAAGAGAGCTGTTCAGTTACTATAAAAAAAAAATCTAAAAAATATATATAAAAATATGATCTTTTTGAGTTATGAGGTTTTTTTATTATACATAAGACAACCTTTCAGTTTTGTAAATATTCTAGTTATAGTGTGTTAAGTTTTTCTTTAGGTTAAACGGTTTTGAGAATTAGACCATCCAGCTAAGATCAATATTATGTCGTTGATTGATAAAATCTGGATTAAGGATATTTTATTTTGTTTTATTTATTTAATTTGTATTTTTCATCTTCCCCCCTGAGGGATTGCCACCTTATTGTGGTCAGGGGATTTGCGTGCCTCAGTGCTTGGATGTTTACCGAGGGCTCAAGGGAGGTGTGTCTGTGTGTGTGTGTGTGTCTGTGTGTGTGCGCGCGTGCGCTGTAGCCTGCAAAACAAGTATTGCAGCCATACATTGGAGGGAACTTCTGAGGTGGTCAGTGATTGATGGCACGGTCGGTCGGAGGGAGTTGTGATCACACCTATAGATCTTTTGTTCTAGGCTATCGGTCAAATATCTCTCCACTTGGAAGCAAAAACATGCAAGGGATTTCAGCATCTCGACGCACATACTAAGCTGTTTATAAAGTAGACACTGTTTGTTTTTTCATTTTGTAATCTTTCCCGTGTTTACCGTGTACTGTACAATGTATATTCATTTTTTAATGAATTACTGTAAATACAACACATTCCGTTGATTTACCAGAAATGACTTTTCTGTTTTTTGTGTGTGCTAAACTAAACTTCAGGGTCAAAGTAATAGCAATTTTATTTGAAAAGTATTATATATTTACAATGCTGATAAGTTCAAGCTTAGATTCATATATAAACTGCTTCAAAGTCTTTCCACCCCGTGACAGCTGAAATCCGACAGACGCAGGGCTCAAGGGAGGTGTGTCTGTGTGTGTGTGTGTGTGTGTGTGTGTCTATGTGTGTGCGTGCGTGCGCGCGCGTACTTCTTCTACTGTTATAAAAACTCTAAATATAAACAAACTAAATACAGCTTTTTTTTCAGAGGTAAACGGAAAAGTGAAGATGTTCAGTGTCACTATGCAGATGTTACACTCAGTGGAGTTACCGAAATCATTGCTTTAGTTCTCATTGAGTTGCCACACATCATTTCCACATTTCCCTCGCTTTTATTACTCTTACGTGAACATAAACAGTGAAACATTCCACAGGTTTATAATACACCGCGGCCAAGTGAACCACGTTCCTGTCAAACGAAACGAGGCATAATCGTGGTGTTTGCTTCGGTTATGACACACCATAGTTTATTATCTGCTGTGGTAGATCTGAATATTTATCCAAAAACAATAATAAAGCTTTATATCCTCAGGAGGGCTCAGTACATTGTTTTAGCGATAGTTTCACGGAAGCGAGTTCAGAACTAATCTAACCAAACCAAAAAAAAAAATAAACATCCGAAGCTTCAAATAGAATGAACGAACTAATGAAATTGATATATATGTAATTGATATACTGTATATACAGACGTGTGTGTCATTTTAATTCAAATGAACATTTTAATGCTTTCTGATACACTTATCAACTTATCCACATACACTTATCAACACAAACTCTCCGTGCACGCACACACAATCTCTAAAAAATTAATATTAATAACATACATATACAAATAAACAAAAAAATACTTGCAAAACAAGTATTGCAGCCATCAACATACAATAAAATGTAAACATGAGATCTAAACTAAAAACTGTGCTCCCTGTGCTGGTGCTGGCAATATCATCTCTTTGTTCTGCCGTCTCCGGCTCCCTCCCTGGTCCTGAATCTGCCCCTTCCTCTACTCTCACTGTCTCAGAACAGACTGACTCCTGAAGCAGAAAAAAAATGCAGGAAATTATGTTTTCTAACATGCGTTAGATAGTTTTTTTTTTATCACTCTATACACAATACTTTGCTATTTTTATAGATGTTGAGCATCGTGAGCAAGCCCGAGATCATATTAACGTTAATTATCACCAGCCGGCATTAATAGCACACCAGTAACGTGAGTTGGGAGCACACCAATCGATTCGACTATGGTTAATCGCTCACTCCGTAGGCTCCCTGAATAGGCGGGAAAGGGATGGAACCGCGCATTCGTCCCGGCAGGAAAAAAAAAACTAAACAGATCTAACAGATGAGGACTCAGATTAATGTGCAAAAAATATATAATAAAACTATATAAGTCTACATAGCCTTTATAAGACTCTACCTTAAGCGCACTTAAAACATTTTATTTAGTTTTAAAATAAAACAATTTTAAAACATCACTCGGGATTCGAACCGGCGCTTTATAGATCACTGGTCGAGCGTTCTAACCGCTACACCAAGCGGCCACTTAGAGACACTACACACCAGAGACGTTAATAAGCCACTCAACTTCTTTGAAAGCAAGTGTACGTCTTTGATAAGTGACGAAGTAAGCCTTTTATAATAATAACTTGGTGTTATTTGATCTTATTGGTTTAGAAATTTATATTTAAATAAAACCCTACACACTTCTTTTCTAATTACACGTGATAAAATCTAAAGGCTCACTGTGTTAATATTTATTGTGCTTAAATTTGATCTTAATAAGATTTGATTTAATTTGAATTCTACATTTGTACTGTAATTATAGTACTGTGATTATGAATTCGGTCAACTACAGTGTTTCACTTGATGTTATCGGCTATTACGTGTATTATTGAGGCAGAGAATGAACTAAGGCATGAGGCGTCAGTCTGTAGTTATATAGCGCCACTCAGTGGTAAAAGCCAGCAAATGCACAGCAAATGCACATCCCGTAATGCGGCGGCGACGTTACATACGACGCTCCGATTTTGTAACCACTGTAAGCTAAAGGCTAATCCCTACAAACCAGCCAGCTGAAGTAATTTTCTCTCAAACACCAATAACAGTCGTTTGGCTAGATCAGAACACCCCGGATGCTGCTATCAACCTAGCAGGCTGTGCTGTCTTCGGAGTAGATAGGACTGTTCAATCTGGTAAGAGCAAAGGAGGATGACTTTGTATTTACATAAATAACAGATGTTGGGAAAAAGCAGTCAGAGATCCTCCCCAGTTATTTGCCCAGGGAGTTCAAATTGGTTGTTATTACGACTATAATAACAACCAATGCACCACCACAAGTTAACGCTATATTAGCCATGGAGAAGCTGTCCTTTGCTATGTAACGTAATAGGTAATGAGCAAGACCCTTAACCCTCAATTGCTTACATGAAACAAAAACAATAGCAAGGTTCAACAGCAAGGTGAGGACCCTGCTCAGAGCATGGATGCATTTAAATCTGAAAACCTGCAGGCCTGGAAAAGGCACGGAAAAGCCTAAGGAGGGACATCAGAGAGGCCAAGCACAGGTATAAGCAATGCATAGAGGAACACTTTACCAGTACTAACACCAAATGCATATGGCATGGGATAAAAGCTCACTGGCTGCAAAGAAAGCTATAAGGTCAACCCACATATAGTAAATGCCACACACAATGAAATTTTTTTGTGTTTTTCCCTCCAGAACAAAGAAGACAGGACCCATCCTGTATTATTATTATTATTATTATTATTATTATTATTATTATTATTATTATTGAAGAATGACCCGATACTGCTGTACCAACATCAGGTCAGATTCACCCTATGCATGAGGAAAGCAGCTGGTCTAGATGGAGTCACTGAAATGACAGTCTGCAGTTCCCACCTGCCTTAAATCAGTCACAATCATCCCAGAAAAAAAGAAACATACAGTAATCTTCCTTATTGACTATTACTCAGTTGCTTTAACCCCTGTCATCATGTGTTTTAAGAGACATGTCAAGCGGAAGATGAGAAGCATCCATCCGAACAATACAGAGTAACCTGGTCTTTAGTAACACCTATGGCTGATCACCTTCATGTCATGCTGCACAGATACAGTAATTAATGCTGAAGAAGCCCTGACCAAGTATTGAATGCATAATGGGGGCACCTCTTGTACATTGACCCTGAGCAACAATTTACCTCAGCCTCCTCCCTTATGTACAGTATGTCTCCATTCACAACTTCCATAGCATCATTTAATATGTGGAAAACACTAGTCATTATAGTGAAAATGAACAACCATGACTTTACAAACAGAAGAGAGATGCCTCATTTTGATGATGAGCGGAGAACGATCTAGCCCTCAACACAAAAAATAATTCTAAAATGGCAATGCCTCATCATGTTTATCCTCTCAGATGGCTCATAATCACACCACTATTACCAATTTACTTTTTTTTTTTAATCTTGTGCAGAATTGCCTCCACCCTCTATTTCCCCCCTCCCTATGTTACGTTGATGTCATCAGTAATTAGGTATTAAATGAGTCTAGTCAAATATTTATATATAATATTTTATTTGTTTTGGTCCAGAGTCTCTGTCGTTGAGGAAAACTCCATTCCAACTGCAGGTAATAGATGAAAAAAAAGATAGTTAACATTAACACAGATATTTTTCTGGTGCTGTATCTGTTGAAGTTCTTTAAATCATGAATTCTACAAATTGGTGCTTTTATCATAATAATTATTTGTATATTTGTTTGGACTATTTTATCATTTTAAAGTCACAATTGTAATTATATTGACATTTGTTTCCCTAGATACAGTATGTGTACAGAAGAATGTAACAGCAGTCATCAATTACAACTGGTCCATTCATCGTCAATAAGACTTAATGTATCAATACCCATAACCCAGATCTTTGTATGGCCACTTATCTACATCAACATCCTTATGCTTTTTACGTTTTATAGGAAACAAGCCTTCACAACTGAAACACGCTATATTCTCTTTGCCCATACTTTATTTGTGGACTTAATTTTTCTTATGCTTACAGATTTTATAATAATCATTTCGTATAGCTATGTACTGATGCCCATGGCATTCTGTATTCCATTTTGCATGCTCATGGAGACACTTACAACATGCACACCACTAACTATCACTGTAATGTGTGTGGAACGTTATGTGGCCATTTGCATGCCCCTGAGACATAGTTCTATATCCACTGTCAGCAGGACCTTTACAGCTATTTTTATTATTTGGATTATAAGCTTCCTAAGACCTCTTGTGGATCTGTGCATCCTTGTAACAACTGCCTCAAAAGAATATCTGTCTCAGTTTACCTTCTGTTATTATGAAATTATGATGCCAGAAAACTGGCACCGCTTTATGAGGGGTGTTCTATATATCTTAAATTTTATAATAGTTTTACTTGTTGAGTTATTTTGTTATGTTATGATTGTGATCTCTGCCAAAGCAGCCTCTATTGACAAGAAGTCAACAGTTAAGGGTCTGCGCACCATCTCTTTGCATATGCTTCAGCTCACACTGTGTACAGTTGAAATAATTTGTCCATATATTGAATCATTAATTATGAAGCTAGATATTCAGTTGTATCTGTCAGTCCGATTTTCCAATTTCATAATATTTAATCTTATCGCCAGGGCAGTGAGTACACTTGTTTATGGTCTAAAAGATGAAAGATTTTATTCAGCCCTACTGTTCTATATCAGATGTAGACAAGGTAATGTTTCACCTGACAACAGAGTACTAAATATTGTCAATATAGAAAGATAAATAAAAGATAAGTTATGTATTAGATATTCCCAAAACAGGTTTTGACTAGTTTTGTCTTTGTTAGTGATTTCAATTGATTAAAGCATTCCGAGGCTTAAATGGTTAACAAGAAACAGTCAAAAGTTTGGACATACCTTCTTATTCAGTGGTGTTTCCTAAATTTTCTTTCTTTCTATATCGTAAAACAATGCTGAAATCCAAAATATGCAATAATCTCCTGTAAACAGTTAATATCAATATGTTAATATCTAATTATATCAGTTAATATCTACTTATGTTCTGTAAAGCCTTCATAACAGCTCTAATCTGAGATGCTGTCAATTTGTGATTTCTGAGACTGGTAACTCTAAATTAACTTCTTTGCTGGAACAGAAGTAAGTTTTGATCTTGCTTTCCTGAGATGGTCTTAATTAGAGCCAGTTTCATCATGGTGTATAATGGGTTTTGCAAATACAGTTAAAAATACTGTACTTGCAAGAACTATTTCAGAACAGCCATTCTTGGTGCCTTAAAAAACATCTGACTACTGTTGTTGTTACTTAATTACCCAATTTCATATATTTTATTTCATAGTTTAAAAAAACAGTATTGTTCTAGAATGTGGAAAATTTATAAATCCAAACTATATAGGAAGTAGCACAAAAGCATAGTATAGGACCTGTCCTCTTCTGTATGGTCTTTATTTTTTATTATTATTTACCTTGTTACGTCCCAGGTCTAGGGACCAGGAACATAACATAAATAATAAAATCATAAAATTTATGTGCTCTCTTTTTTTTAATTCTCTTAAAGGGGACATACGGTGCTACATGGACTTTTTCAAGCTGTTTGGACTGCATTGTGTGTTAGGAGAGTGTGTACACAACCACTCTACAATGATAAAGAGCCTCCCAGCGATTTTCTTTTAATTTAATAATATAAGATGCGGCGGCGCGGTGGTGTAGTGGTTAGCACTGTCGCCTTGCACCTCCAGCGGGTTCGATTCCCGTCTCTGTGTGCATGGAGTTTGCATGTTCTCCCCGTGCTTGGTGGGTTTCCTTCGGGTACTCCGGTTTCCTCCCACAGTCCAAAGATATGCAGGTTAGGCTAATTGGCGTTCCTAAATTGCCCGTAGTGTGTGATTGGGTGTGTGAGTGTGTGTATGTATGTGTGTGTGTGCCCTGCGATGGATTGGCACCCTGTCCAGGGTGTACCCCGCCTAGTGCCCGAAGTCTCCTGGGATAGGCTCCAGGTCCCCCGCGACCCTGAACACAGGATTAAGCTTTATAGAAAATGAATGAATGAATGAATATAAGATGCCCCTTCTGAAATCAGGCCGTTTTCAAAAGCCTGTCGGTGTGACGTCACACCGACAGAGGCCGCTCCCACTATAGTTGATTGACACTGGTGTTTTAGCAAAGACCCGCCCCGAGTGAAAAGAAAGCCGTCGGCCATTGTTTTACTACGCTAGAGCAAAATGGCGCCTACACGAGTGTGGTGTGCAGTTTTTTGGTGTAATGCGGTGGTCTAGAGGTTAGGATTCAGCGCTCTCACGTGGGAGACCCGGGTTCGATTCCCGCTCAAGGTACATGCTTTTTTGCACTACATATTTATAAAGTTTTTCGTAGTAGACGAGGCGAGTGTGCTATGCGTAAGCTTTTCTGACACCAGGAGAGACTCACACACACACAAACACACACACAATGCTTTGCGTGTATGATGTCCTAGGTTGAATACCCGGCATCTCCATGACTCAGTCACACACACGTTGTCTGTCAGAAAGGTCTCTGTTTATTAACAGCAAAAGATCAGTTTATATATGTTTGACCAAATGCCTGTGCTATAGACATATGTTACTACAAATGAACCATTGTAAATGTCCTGGTGAGATCCCGGAAAAACAATGCTTCGCGTGTATAAGGTCGCGCGGGTTGAATACCCGGCATTTCCATGAGGTAGCCATTAATCCCTCGTGGTCTCGCGGGGGCCAGCCGTGAATAGCTGGCACTCAGTGACAGCCAATGAAATTGAAGCATTTATGCTGCTTTCCAAGGTTCTGAACCACACCCAGGCGTTGCTGAAATAATATTTTAAAATCAGCGAGACCCTGGTTCGAATCCCGCTCTGGGTGAACTTTTAATAATCTGACAGATTATTATTATTTAGAAAAATATGTGTATAAATATTATATTTAATTTATAATAATATAAATTTTTTTTGGCGGGAGGGGGAATTACTTTACAAACTCCACATTGGATAATTTGTGTTTTATTTCTCACTATACATTATTTACGTATGTTAATTTATAATAATATAAATATTTGCAATTTATAATAATAAATATTTTTTTTGGGGGAGGGGGAATTACTTTACCAACTCCACATTGGATAATTTGTGTTTTATTTCTCACTATACATTATTTACTTATGTTAAAGACGCATGCTGAAATTATCACATTTTTTT
Source organism: Channallabes apus (assembly GCA_030522415.1). Taxonomy (NCBI): domain Eukaryota; kingdom Metazoa; phylum Chordata; class Actinopteri; order Siluriformes; family Clariidae; genus Channallabes; species Channallabes apus. The sequence continues at coordinate 16,796,828 of CM060126.1, read as the reverse complement.
TAAAATACTGATCATTCTTGGGAACAGTAACACAACAATCGTCATATAATGATCCAGTAAAAAAAAGAAATAATAAGAAGAAGACAACTTACTACTATAAAATACCAAAAAAAAACTAGAACAATAAATACACATCAGAAAAACAACTGTCACTTTCTTATTTTCCCTTTCCTGACTTCCATCTTTGTCTTTCCATCTCATAAAATGCAGAATCTTCAAACTCTGTCCAGGTCATCTCATTCTCCATGCCCAAGTCCTTGTATAAAGAAAATATTTTTGAAGGACAGTAAATGTACTTCCCTGCCATTCCAGGGAAATCCGTGTGAATGTGAGGGCTGTTTGGGCCTTGCTTTAGTTCCAGTTTACAAAAAACGACACTTGCGGCCTGTGTATTCAGGTTAACTCCTTTTCCTCTTCTGTTGCCCTCTCTTCTCCGCCTTCATCTTTGTGGCATCCAGTTCCCGCTGAAAAAACTCTGTCTCTGAAAAGTCTTCAAACGGCATTCTTGGATTTGTCAATCCTTCACCACCATAAACTTTGAAGACCTTTGTGGAGCAGTAGAAATATCTGATGGGTCCTTGCTGGTAAAACAAGTGGATGGACGAACCATCATTCAGATACTTAGATTTTGGCTGGCCGCAGGAAAGACAAGTTTTTGTTTGCGCCCTCATAGGGCAGTGGTGGCTCAATCGGTTAAGGCTGTGGGTTACTGAGTTACTGATCGGAAGGTCGGGGGTTCGAACCCCAGCATCGGCAAGTTGCCACTGTTGAGCCCTTGAGCAAGGCCCTTAACCCTATCTGCTCCAGGGGCGCTGTAAGCTGGCTGACCCTGCGCTCTGACCCCAGTTTCCTAATTGGGATATGCGAAGAAGAAATTTCGCTGTGCTGTAAAAAGTACATGTGACAATAATTGAATATTCTTCTTCTTCTTCTTCTTTTGTGCTGGGTGTGGAAGTCTCGGTTGTTCCTGTTGCTTCTCCATGATGTTTTTAACCATTTCCTCAATGGAGTCTTGTGTCAGAGGTGTGGCATGGGTCTGAACAGGAGGAGGGGGGTTTACTACTGAGACAGGCATGGTAACAACTGGTACAGTCATAGTCCCACTTCCCTGTGTCAGAGTGTACCAGAGTTGCTGCCTCTCATGGAGCTTTTCCGGGCTAGTGTTTATTGAGGATGCTGTGTTTATCATCTTGCTGAGATGCTTTATGTACTGTGAAATGTGGACTTTGGTTGTTGGGTGGAGCATGTTGTTTGGGTCTTTACAGGAGTTGTGAACTAGAGTAGCATAATCTTGGTCCACAAGCTTGAGCATGTCCTTGTGTCCTCTGTGTTTATTAAGAAGGTCGTCAATGACCTTCTTCAACGCTTGTGGTCCAAGACAAAGATCCTGCCCCCAGTCTTCACAGGTCCAGTCCGAGTGGTGATTGGTGTGGCCAGCAGAGGCAGAGATGGGGGGTATGGGCTTTCTGTAACAGAAAAAAATAAGAGTGCAATAAATCATTCTGGCCCTGATAGCAAAAAAAAAAAAACAGAATTCTCATACTCGTCTAGGTAAAAACCCAGATTAACAATGAACCTAGACGGCTAGATTTTTAGGGTGAGGCTATTACTATTATCTGCTATCTAAAAGTCTAGTAAGTGATATGTCAAACATTGTGACAAGAAGACTACAAGGTTATGTAATATACATAGAATCAAGATAAATACAATTTAATTACTGCTGGTGACGCTTAATTTTTGTCAGCTACTTGTTTGTTAGATGTTGACCTTAAGTCTTAAGCTTGGGCTCAGGTACCGATGCGTCCGGTTCAAAAGCAACGTCACCAGACGGGCATGCTGGAAACCGAAACACTCTGGTTGGAGTCATGGAGGATGCCTGAGGAGTCCCTGACAGGGCCATGGGTGGGTTGGATAGAGGAGGAGGTGTATGGAGGGCATAGGTAGAGGTTGTAGTTGTCCTATGCTTATCCCAATCAAGAGGAACTGGACGGCAACCAGGCTCAACATATTCCAGGCCAAACTTCTCTCCAGTGTCTGTGGTTGAAAGATGAAGAGCAGCATACTTCTCATCTCCGAGGACCCGTTTAGAAACGGCATTGAGTTGTTCAATCAAAACTGGATCGAAAACAGCTGGAAGGGAAACATCTGGCTGCTTCAGGTCCACCAGACGTTGATAATTCCACCGTGCCACCCCTGTCATCCCCTGAGCTTGAAACAGCTCTATGGAAACACGTGTTCCAGTGACCCACTGAGCTTGGTGGAAGTGGTACCCCTCCTGTTGAGATGTGCCTCTAATGGGGATCCAGACAGGAACATTAGCTCCTTCACCTTGCACATGATTTAGCTGCACCATCCCTCCATGCCTGTACAAGATGGCACCTTCTACCTCTGGATCACTGAGGCAACCTCGCAGCATGTGTACCCGTTGAATCCGCCATGCCTTCAGCATAGAGGGCTTGAAGAGAGGAAGGTCGTTTGGATCTTGAGCAAGGAAAAAGTGCCGGAAAACTCCCTCAACTCTCTGGATGAGCTCCTCAGGCTGTGGAATCTTTGTTCTGCAGTGTACACGAATGTGCTGTTTCGTGGGGTTGGCAGGGTGAATTCCACAAAATGTATAAACATCTTTAAGCCTCTGTAAGTCTTCCTGGTCCACCACGGAAAAGGCAGCAGAAAGGAACTGGGCAAAGGAACTGTACAGAGGATGATGCTCAGAGACACACTCATGGAGGAACTGCCGCATACAATGAAATAAGTCCAGTTTGATGGTTATATCGGTGTTGTAGTGGGACCATGATGCACATGAGTTTAGCAGGCTACCAGTAGTGGCCTCAGCAACAATAGCCTCAGGTGTTTGCCAAGCTTCCCAGTTCAGATGCTCTCCTGGAAGAGATTCCGCCACCTTAAATGCTGCACAACAATCTCTGAAAGAGAAAAAAAAGAAAAATATATCCCTAAATGTAAAAAACTTTTATATCGTTCACTAAGTTCATGCAGTGTATTCAGTAATGATACATAATGATGTAAATGTAATATGTAATGATGCAATTGCAAATGTATTCCTTTCCTCAAATTACAAATGTAAAATGTTAAAAGAAATATTAGATGTAAATATTGGCATAAAACTGATAATTTCTTACCTGTCAACCCACTCGTATCGGGCCTTCTCTATGTCTGCAGTGCTATAACGGGTTGCAAGTCCCTCATACATGGGCTTCAGCGACTTCTCTGTCTCAGATTGCACCATTACCCATGAAATGATGATCCAGTTTTCATTCATGACAGCATATGATGACATGGTTGCAGATGAAAACATGACCTTTCTTGCGACCTTACGGTATGGTCTGAACGGAAAGCCTGCCCAAAGGTGCCCTGGAGCAGTCTTTTGATGGCGCGCTCCTGGTGCTCATACTCATGCAGCAGACAGTCAGTCAGGTAGTGTGCAGAAACAGAAATGGCGTTCCATCCATCTGAATCACTGAATCAAGGAGATGGCTTAGTTTCCCGTCTAATGAATTGTGTAATTGTCTTTTGCCCGTACTTTACTGCCTCCCCATCCATGACATTTTGGCAGCTGAGAAGGTAGGCCAGGTTGGCGCGTTCATATTTCAGTTGCATCATCTCCATAATTTGGTTTGCCATGTCTGTTGGTGATTTACCTGTGCGTCTGAGTTCATCCATGACTGACTTACATATGGCCTTCTTGTAGGTCAGTTTTGCAGGCAACACATTTGTGAATCGCTGGGGAAGTTTTTCCAGCCACACTGGGTTGTCAGCATACCACCTTTTCTTGAAAACCTTGCAGCACAGCCTGGATGACAACAGGTAGTACTGTCCAGTGATGCCAACAGTAGCACGAGGTCTCCCAACACCTGCAGAGGCAACCTGAGGCTGAACACAACCTTCAATGCATGGCAAAGGGTAGTTGTTCCTCAGCCTCCCCATTAGATTATCATTTTCTGGCTTCCAAATAAAAAAGAGGTGAAGCTGAAAGTACTTGGGGGAGGGAAGCTCATGGATGCTGTCTATCAGTTCCGGCTGGGGAGGGAAGCGCCACAAGGACACCATCTTCATCGGGTTGCTCACAGGAATGGAACCTGGCCAGAGACCCATAGATTCCATCTCTGTCTTCATCCAGATCCTGTGCTGCTGTGAACAGTTCCACTGACTTACATCGTGGTCATATCCTGGAAGTTGTGGAGGGGGACAGCTGGGGATAGTTGGTGATGGCTGGACTAGTGAAAACAAGAATAAAGAAAAAGTTAAGTGTAAGATTATGAGTGTGTGTGTGTGTGTTGACTATATATCTTTAGATTGTGCACCACCATGTTAAAAAAAAAAAAACTTACTTTGAACTCTTGCTGCAGTAGGTGGATGCAGTTGAGGTTGACTGGTCACTGCAGACCTCTCAGGAGAAATTAAACGTGTCTCTGACAATACAGAAAATGGTAAACATTTAATTATTGCACACAAAAAAATAAAGACAGACTACATTATGACACACAGCATCTACAACTCAGTCACTGAAATTCAAAGAGTTATAGTGAAATCCTAAAAACTGCTTACCGTTAACACTAGAAGCGCCGCGCCAGTGTCACGTACTTATAACGCGGTTCAGCGGTCGTTTGACCGCCTATTGTTTTGAATGGGAAGCTGTTGCTGACACACAATGATCGCTAGATGGCGCCTTCACTCAAAGCAAATAGTTTAGCTCCAAGATAAACTTGCACAATGCACCATTCATTCCCACGTGGATAATCAGCGGTATTTTTTTTCATATTCAACTGAGAAAACCTACTACAGAATCTTTAAGGGGACAACGGAAGAGAAAAAAATGGCAGAAGAAAAAAAACAAGTCATATTTTGCATTATAACCCAAAGTTTTTGGCATTACTTTTTTCTGCCGTTTTTTCTCCTCCTTTGTCCATTTAGGGGCTTCATATTATAACAAAAAGGAAAGCTGTACTTAATTTTATATCGTTTTGAGAAAATCCATTAGTTCGTTCATTTTATTTGAAGCTTCTGAAACTTCGGATGTTTTTTTTTTGGTTAGATTAGTTCTGAATTCGCTTCCGTGAAACTATCGCTAAAACAATGTAATGAGCCCTCCTGAGGATATAAAGCTTTATTATTGTGTTTGAATAAATAATCAGATGTACCACAGCAGATAATAAACTATGGTGTGTCATAACCGAAGCAAACACCACGATTATGCCTCGTTTCGTTTGACCGGAACGTGGTTCACTTGGCCGCGGTGTATTATAAACCTGTGGAATGTTTCACTGTTTATGCTCACATAAGAGTAATAAAAGCGAGTGAAATGTGGAAATGATGTGTGGCAACTCAATGAGAACTAAACCAAAGATTTCGGTAACTCCACTGAGTGTAACATCTGCATAGTGACACTGAACATCTTCACTTTTCCGTTTACCTCTGAAAAAAAGCTGTATTTTGTTTGTTTATATTTAGAATTTCTATAACAGTAGAAGAAGTACGCACGCGCACGCAAACACATAGACACACACACACAGACACACACACAGACACACACTCCCCTGAGCCCTCGGGAAACATCCAATCACCGTCGGTATACAAATGAGTCAAGACGTAGCCTAACGTGGTGTCGTGTCGGATTTCAGCTGAACAACTTCACTTTTCCGTTTACCTCTGAGGAAAAAAAGCTGTATTTTGTTTGTTTATATTTAGGATTTTTATAGTAGTAAGAGAAAGTTATAGTTTGGTCTGTACTGTAGTTCGCACCCTTGTAGAGAATAAATAAATGAATAACACCTTCATATCCCCTCTCAAGAGAGTGCCATAGTCCATTGTTAGTTTTAATGATTTGGCTGAAACTAATTATCACTACATAAGTACCCTAACACCATTGATCATGAGTTTCAGCTGAACCTAATTCTATACTTGTAACAGAAAATGTAGATGCAGATTCCAAATGTGTATTCATATAATAGATAGATAGATAGATAGATAGATAGATAGATAGATAGATAGATAGATAGATAGATAGATAGATAGATGTGTGTAGGCTCTACGCAGGGGCAAGAGAGGGAAGCGCACCCTGAAATGAATGTATGCACATGTTAATATATTCCTAAAATGTATATATTACAAGTTCATAAACTGATCTGCGGTAGCGGAAAAGTCCGCTGAAAAAAGGACAGGCTGCAGAGCACGCGCACACACACACACAGACACACCTCCCTTGAGCCCTGTGTCTGTCGGATGTGTGTGTATATAATCAAACACATAAATACAAAATACGTTTAAAATAAAATCGCTATTACTTGACCCTGAAGTTTAGTTTAGCACACACAAAAAACAGAAAAGTAATTTCATGGTAGCTAAATCAACATGTACCAGCATGTGTAGTTTATTTACAGTAATTCATTAAAAAATGAATATACATTGTACAGTACACGGTAAACATGGGAAAGATTACAAAAACAAACAGTGTCTACTTTATAAACAGCTTAGTATGTGCGTCGAGATGCTGAAATCCCTTGCATGTTGCCGCTCCATTTTGTGCTTCCAAGTGGAGAGATATTTGACCGATAGCCTAGAACAAAAGATCTATAGGTGTGATCACAACCCCCTCCGACCGACCGTGCCATCAATCACTGACCACCTCAGAAGTTCCCTCCAATGTATGGCTGCAATACTTGTTTTGCAAGTATTTTTAACACCATTCAAATGCTTACAATTCGTCTAGATTTCTAGCAGATGCCATACGTTTTGTTCCCTGAACATCTGCCGACTTGATTTTCATTTGCTTACGAACACAAGTTCCATTCAACATATAATGATGTCTGCACATGTTAATATATTCCTAAAATGTATATATTACAAGTTGATAAACTGATCTGCGGTAGCAGGAAAATCCGCTAAAAAAAGGACAGGCTGCAGCGCACGCGCACACACACACACACACACACACACACACACACACACACACAGACACACCTCCCTTGAGCCCTCGGTAAATATCCAAGCACCGTGTGTCGGATTTCAGCTGTCACGGTGTGGAAAGACTTTGAAGCAGTTTATATGAATCTAAGCTTGAACTTATCAGCATTGTAAATATATAATACTTTTCAAATAAAATCGCTATTACTTGACCCTGAAGTTTAGTTTTATCACAAACACACAAAAAAAACAGAAAAATAATTTCTGGTAAATCAACTGCATATGTAGTTTATTTACAGTAATTCATAAAAAAATTAATATACATTGTACAGTACACGGTAAACACGGGAAAGATTACAAAATGAAAAAACAAACAGTGTCTACTTTATAAACAGCTTAGTATGTGCGTCGAGATGCTGAAATCCCTTGCATGTTGCCCCTCCATTTTTTTGCTTCCAAGTGGAAGTATTGTTATCACCATTCAAAGGCTTACAATTCATTTAGCCAATAAATGAATATAGTCAAATTTTGTTTTCTACTATAAGATTATCATAAACCAAATCTAAGCTAAACGTTACATTTTTAAATTCTTGTCCAGTTGGCAGGAATCCCCTAATAAAAGCCTATAGTAAATTTGACTATATTCATCTACTTAGAGCTGCTCAATTACTATATATATATATATATATATATATATATATATATATATATATATATATATATACATGAAAAATTTATATATATATATATATATATATATATATATATATATATATATATATATATATTATGGCAAGCCGTTTAGGAAAATATTCATGAGAGAATTGAATGAAAACTCGATATATACTGAATGGATTCTGAATATATTGAATGAAACTCGATATATATTGAATGAAACTCGATATATATTGAATGGATTCTGAATATATTGAATGAAACTCGATATATATTGAATGAAAAGTCTGAATATATTGATTGAAACATGACGTCATCGAAACACAGCGCCATATTTAGGAAGAATGAGCGAGTCCGCGAGAAACTTGGTTGCTGCGATTCTGAGAAATTAAGAGATGGTCATTTCCTCCTCTTTTCCACGTCCGAGTACTTACTGTACACTAGTGTTGTATAAAGTGATATTTGGTAGCGAGAGTGAAGACGGTTACACTCACTGATCCGTATTAAAACCAGGGCCGGTTCTACTCAATAAAAATTTTGAAATGTTGAGAAAGCACATGTTAATATACTGATAAAATTTATTTATAACAAGTTGATAAAATGATCTGCGGTATCGGAAAAATCCGCCTAAAAAGGGACACTACACAATACGGTATATGTCACAGGCTGCAGCGCGCTAGCATGCGCACATCCCCCCATCGCATGATCTGAACGCGCACCCCCCCCCCCCCCGCATGATCTGAACGCGCGCACTCCCCCCCCCCCCCCCCGCATGATCTATTCACAGTGGGCGCAATTAATTAGAGCAAGCCATAAAGAAACTGACCATAACAGCCTAGTACATGACAAAATGCTGGGCTTAAATACAACTCACATTAACTGGGAAAACCAAACGCAGCTGTGACACATTAGGGAGGAAAATATAATAACAAATCGTGGCGGGTTTAAACGTATTCGAATGTGGAAATCTGATATTGAGTGCGGCTTACGGCACCACTTTGGGCCGTACACGGTCTCACTAAACCATCTCTTCATTTCTCAGAATCGTAGCGACCAAGTTTCTCGCTGACTCACTCGTCTTTTCTAAAGACGGCGCTGTTTCGATGACGTCATGGTTCAATCAATATATTCAGACTTTTCATTCAATATATATCGAGTTTCATTCAATATATATCAAGTTTCATTCAATATATATATATCGAGTTTTCATTCAATATATATATATATTGAGTTTTCATTCAATATATATATATTGAGTTTTCATTCAATATATATATATATCGAGTTTTCATTCAATATATATATATCGAGTTTTCATTCAATATATATATATCGAGTTTCATTCAATATATATCGAGTTTTCATTCAATATATATCGAGTTTCATTCAATATATTCAGAATCCATTCAATATATATCGAGTTTCATTCAATATATATATATCGAGTTTTCATTCAATATATATATATCGAGTTTCATTCAATATATATCGAGTTTTCATTCAATATATATCGAGTTTCATTCAATATATTCAGAATCCATTCAATATATATCGAGTTTCATTCAATATATATATATCGAGTTTTCATTCAATATATATATATCGAGTTTCATTCAATATATATATATCGAGTTTTCATTCAATATATATATATCGAGTTTCATTCAATATAGATCGAGTTTCATTCAATATATATATATATATATCGAGTTTCATTCAATATATATATATATATATCGAGTTTTCATTCAATATATATATATCGAGTTTCATTCAATATATCGAGTTTTCATTCAATATATATCGAGTTTCATTCAATATATATCGAGTTTCATTCAATATATATCGAGTTTTCATTCGATATATATCGAGTTTCATTCAATATATTCAGAATCCATTCAATATATATCGAGTTTAATTCAATATATATCGAGTTTCATTCAATATATATCGAGTTTTCATTCAATTCTCTCATGAATATTTTCCTAAACGGCTTGCCATAATATATATATATAAAAATGTAGCCCATCTGCTTTAACTTAGTTTTTTTAGTATTCACCTTTCAGTTTTGTAAATATTCTAGTTATAGTGTGATAAGTCTTACTTTAGGTTCAATGTTTTTGAGAATTAGAACATCCAGCTAAGATAAATGTTATGTCGTTGCTTAATAAAAATCTGGAATAAGAATATTTCATTTTATTTTGTTCTATTTATTTCTGTTTCACTGTTTATGACATAGTGACACCAAACAGCTGAACAACTTCACTTTTCTGTTTACCTCTGAGTAAAAAAAAAGCTGTATTTGTTTGTTTATTTTTAGAATTTTTTAGAATAAATAAATGAATAACACCTTCATATCCCCTCTCAAGAGAGTGCCATAGTCTATTGTTAGTTTTAATGATTTGGCAGAAACTCATTATCACTACATAAGTACCATAACACCATTGATTATGAGGGCGGAGCTATTATGATCAATAACATTTCTTATACATTGAGACCTATAAATAAGTCAACAGGTACGTCTACAACTCACTCTGTAGTTGGGGCGGCTACAGAGTTTGGGCGATTGAGCGGTGAATTTATACACAATGACTCAAAGAGAGCGATATACCCCACAGCAAGTGCTGGACATTCTGTGGAATATTGATGAGATGGAATCGGAGGGCGAGCAATGTGAGATGTCAGATGGAGCAGGTGAGCAAGAGGGCGAAAGCGAATTAAATCTGAATGTTGAATCTGATTCAGAATCAGAATCAGACTCTGAAATTGAGTGTGCAGGGGACTCATTTCAAGAGGCAAGAGATGGCACAGTATGGGTTGAACTAAAGGCTGAAAACCCTCGAGGGAGAGCGCAAGAGTGCAATATAATGAAAGAAACCCCAGGTCCCATGCCTTATACCAAGGGCAATATTACAAGCCCATTGAGCAGTCTACTGTGTTTGATTGACACAGAAATGTGGGGAAAGATTAAGAAACACACTGAAGCGGAATCTGAACGAAACAATGCTGATAAGTTCAAGCTTACAGGTGATGAACTAAAAGCATTCGTTGGTCTCATTTATTTGAGAGGTATCACGGGTGGTAAAAGCATGAATCTGGATGATTACTGGTCCGCTGACTTGGGAAATCCTATTTTCAAAGAGACAATGTCTCGACAAAAATTTAGAGACATTATGCGCTATCTGCGCTTTGATGACAAGACAACAAGGGCTGCCCGACTTGTGAATGATAAATTTGCCATGATCTCTGAGATATTTGAGAAATTTGTGAAAAACAGCATTGCCTCTTACATACACGGTGTGAACATAACAGTAGATGAGCAACTGTTCCCTACTAAAGCGCGCTGTCGTTTCACGCAGTACATGGCCAATAAACCAGACAAGTTTGGTATCAAATTCTGGGTGGCCGCTGATGTTGAAACAAAATACATGTTGAACGCAATTCCCTATCTAGGGAAAGACGACAGTAGGGCGGCTGGTCAGCGGTTATCAGACACGGTTGTAATGCGTATTGTGGAGCCTTTCCTGGGGAAAGGAAGAAATATAACAACAGACAATTTCTTCACCTCGTTAAGACTTCCAAACAATCTTTTGGCAAATAAAACCACCATTGTTGGCACAATGAATAAAATCAGACGAGAAATGCCCCCTTGTACACAGGCACAGTCTGAACGATATTCGACCAGGTTGTTGAAGGCTGGAAAGGCCACGTTCACGATTTATCAGGCAAAACGAAAGAAGAATGTATGCATTCTGAGCACAATGCATCAGGCAGTTTCAACTGATAATGGCGAAAAGAAACTGCCTGAAACAATTTCCTACTACAACAGCACTAAATTTGGCATTGATGTTATGGATCAAATGGCGCGGCTGTATTCAGTAAAGGGAGGCACCCGGCGCTGACCTGTGGCTGTGTTTTACAACCTCCTAGACCTGCGGCAATTAATGCACATATTCTATATAAACAGTGCATGAATGTGACCATAAGCAGGAGGAGATTTATTCTGGAGTTGGTAAAGGAACTATGTGCGCACCAGAAAACGGCAAGGGCAGAAGGGGCAAGGGCAATGGTATGCAAGCGACCTTTACCTGAAACTCCTTCTCCACCTGCGAAAAGGAGGCAGTGTCAGATTGGCAGATGTGCAGGGAACAAAACCTCTTATATCTGCCAGACCTGTAAGCGGCTTGTCTGTGGCAAATGTTCAAAGAATGCACCAAAGCTATGCTTGGAATGTTAAGAAAGCGATGCAAGCATCATGGGCAAAATTCACAATGTTGAATGGAACTTGTGTTCGTAAGCAAATGAAAATCAAGTCGGCAGATGTTCAGGGAACAAAACGTATGGCATCTGCTAGAAATCTAGACGAATTGTAAGCATTTGAATGGTGTTAAAAATACTTGCAAAACAAGTATTGCAGCCATACATTGGAGGGAACTTCTGAGGTGGTCAGTGATTGATGGCACGGTCGGTCGGAGGGGGTTGTGATCACACCTATAGATCTTTTGTTCTAGGCTATCGGTCAAATATCTCTCCACTTGGAAGCACAAAATGGAGCGGCAACATGCAAGGGATTTCAGCATCTCGACGCACATACTAAGCTGTTTATAAAGTAGACACTGTTTGTTTTTTGTAATCTTTCCCGTGTTTACCGTGTACTGTACAATGTATATTAATTTTTTAATTAATTACTGTAAATAAACTACATATGCAGTTGATTTACCAGAAATGACTTTTCTGGGGTTTTTTTTTGTGTGTTTGTGCTAAACTAAACTTCAGGGTCAAGTAATAGCGATTTTATTTTAAATGTATTTTGTATTTATGTGTTTGATTATATACACACACACACATCTATCTATCTATCCGACTGACGAAGGGCTCAAGGGAGGTGTGTCTGTGTGTGTGTGTGTGTGTGTGTGTGTATGTGTGTGTGTGCGTGTGCGCTGCAGCCTGTCCTTTTTTTAGCGGATTTTTCCGCTACCGCAGATCAGTTTATCAACTTGTAATATATACATTTTAGGAATATATTAACATGTGCAGACATCATTATATGTTGAATGGAACTTGTGTTCATAAGCAAATGAAAATCAAGTCGGCAGATGTTCAGGGAACTAAACGTATGGCATCTGCTAGAAATCTAGACGAATTGTAAGCATTTGAATGGTGTTATTTTTTTAATAAATTACTGTAAATTGTTAATGAATTACTGTATATAAACTACACATGCCGTTGATTTACCAGAAATGACTTTTCAGTTTTTTGTGTGTGCTAAACTAAACTTCAGGGTCAAGTAATAGCGATTTTATTTGAAATGTATTATATATTTACAATGCTGATAAGTTCAAGCTTAGCTTCATATATAAACTGCTTCAAAGTCTTTCCACCCCGTGACCGCTGAAATCCGACAGACGCAGGGCTCAAGGGAGGTGTGTCTGTGTGTGTGTGTATGTGTGTGTGTGTGTGTGCGCGTGCGCACTCTCTATGGCACTCTCTTGAGAGGGTATATGAAGGTGTTATTCATTTATTTATTCTCTACAAGGGTGCGAACTACAATACAGACCAAACTATAACTCTCTCTTACTACTATAAAAATCCTAAATATAAACAAACAAAATACAGCTTTTTTTTCCTCAGAGGTAAACGGAAAAGTGAAGTTGTTCAGCTGTTTACTATCACTGCAGCTTCTTCAAAGTCTTCCCACTCCGTGACCGCTGAAATCCGACACGACACCACGTTAGGCTACGTCTTGACTCATTTGTATACCGACGGTGATTGGATGTTTCCCGAGGGCTCAGGGGAGTGTGTGTGTCTGTGTGTGTGTGTGTGTCTATGTGTGTGCATGCGCGCGCGTACTTCTTCTACTGTTATAAAAACTCTAAATATAAACAAACAAAATACAGCTTTTTTTTTCAGAGGTAAACGGAAATGTGAAGATGTTCAGTGTCACTATGCAGATGTTACACTCAGTGGAGTTACCGAAATCTTTGGTTTAGTTCTCATTGAGTTGCCACACATCATTTCCACATTTCACTTGCTTTTATTACTCTTATGTGAGCATAAACAGTGAAACATTCCACAGGTTTATAATACACCGCGGCCAAGTGAACCACGTTCCCGTCGAACGAAACGAGGCATAATCGTGGTGTTTGCTTCGGTTATGACACACCATAGTTTATTATCTGCTGTGGTAGATCTGATTATTTATTCAAACACAATAATAAAGCTTTATATCCTCAGGAGGGCTCATTACATTGTTTTAGCGATAGTTTCACGGAAGCGAATTCAGAACTAATCTAACCAAAAAAAAAAAAACATCCGAAGTTTCAGAAATTTAAGTAGAGCTAAATCTCTAAATCTCCTTATAAAATATCGCTGATTATCAATGCAGGAATGAATGGCGAATTGTCATATGGCGAAGCATATGCTTCCATGAAATTTATATAATTGATTATATTTTTATATAATTGATATATATAAACTGCATATATGGAATGAATGAAACCTGAGATAGACGCACTGAATGAGGCATAGATAGTATGCGCGATCCCTTGCGCCATCTGCTGAGAGAAATGAGAATTGCAGGTTGGAAAATGCAGGAAACGTCACGCCGCCTAGCAGCTGTCAGCGATTTCACGTAAATAAGAGCAAAATAGCTTTCTACTGGCTTTTACAGGTGCGATTTAAAAAGTTTAAGCATGCTGGGTGATTAAGCTCACAGATCTAGGAAAAGTCATGAAAGGAGGGTCCTGGATTTTGATCGAGTGTGAAGTTTTTTTTTTTTTTCCCCTTGCGGTCAGATGACCGCTGCTCGGCGCTTCTAGTGTTAATCAGATAACGCCTTTAATGGAAGTTAAAATTATGCTGTTTCTCATTTACTATGTAGATATTTTTGAGAACTACAGTTCAATCTATTCACACCTGGTACTGTGACGGTTGAGACTGTAGGCAGAGGACTTGCTGGTTCTGGTATAAGAAACGTCAGTTCCCGAGGCAGGAGAACTCAGGGGCACAGGTGTTTTTACAGATGACAGAGCTTGGGTTGCACAGAAGAAAGCATGACAAAAAAGTACATTGCTAGTTGATTACTTGTAACAGAAAGACTTATATAAATAATCACATCACTACATTACATAAGTAAATATGACATAAATGTTTAAATGGATAAACGGGTATTCAGAAGAAATGTGACACAATTACCATCTACTCCTGAACCCTCCAATGGAAGTGGAACGGACGATGAGAATTGAGTGTCAGATGGTACTGCAAGAACAAAATACTGTCAGTCCTTTATATTTTGGCAATATACTTAAACTGGTGTTAGTAAAGACAGAAATAGCAAGTCACTTTGCCTGCTTATCTCGACCAGACACAGTGAAACAAAACACAATTCAAATGTTTTTTTCAATACTCCACTGTTTCTTTCTTATGTTGGACTAATATCCAAACATTGTCACCATTTTATGAATTAATATTTAAACGTCACAATTAAACAGTCTTAAGCAGGGAGAGCAACACATACATTTAACTGTTAGTAACCAAAGCAGTCAAAGTAATTTTCTTCTTTTCAAACATCACAGAAAATTAAAAAGAACTCTTACCTTGATCACATGGGGCATCAATTCATAGTCACTAAGACAGTTAGTGAAAAAACAAAGAGGACCAGAATGTGGTCAACATGAGAAGGAAAGGTTTAGAGAAGATCCAGTTTGGGAAAGCAATTCATAGTCACAGCACAGGAGCCAGTCTGTTAGAAACCTCTTTCAGGTCCTGATCCTGATGCCTGTTGGTCTCTGGCAGTCGATGATGTCAGTGCAGAAGCAGAAGCAAGAGCTGGGAGAAACAGAAAAATATAAATAAAATAAAGACTACAAAGCATGCACACTTTATAATAGACATACAGCTCTGCACAGACAGTTTGGAAGGTGATACACTGAGCATTGCTCTCTCCAGCTCTTCATCTTCATCCATCACTGTGGTTCAGACATAAAAGTTGACCACTGAAGTTATCTAAGTTTAATCTATTTGATGCATCAAAACAGTTTTATTTTATCTTATATGTCTTTGGGAAAAATAAAAGAAAACTGAGACCCACCCATAAATTGAGCAGGAGCAAGTGGGGTCGGAGAGGTTGAATGTTTTTACCTTTGCAGGTACTGTTCTAACTTGTGCATCTTTGTCCCTGGTACACAGCTTTTCTTGAGAATAAAGGCTGCATAGCCATCGTCCCTGCTGTCCCAAATCTCTCGCCAAGTGGTGTTGGCACGAGAGCCAAAACCAACCAGCTGGTCATCCTCTGATGCTGCTGTTGCAACAGGGTTTTTTTTTTGACTCGTAGTCAAGAAGAGACTGAATTTCGTCAAAACTAAGCGCATAACTCAGAAATGACAGTAGGCTGTCTTTGCTATGCTCCGACAGCCTCTTCTTTCTGTCGATTCTTTATGAGGTATATGGTATACCCCATGTCATTCTCAAGCAGCCAGTGGAAGGACTTCCCTTTATATTTCCCAAACTGCAGGATGTATTCTCCAAGCACCTCTGCCTTATCTGAAACATCCCCCCCTCTCTGACTGACCACGGTGAGGGCGTTTTGCCTGACGTGCTCCTCCTTCATGGGTGCAGACCTGTCCTGTAGAGATGGGTCGTCTTTTATCCATCTGGCCGCATTGGTCGGATCTTGACGGAGATAGCCAAGTGGTCCCTTGTGAAAACTCACACTGATTCTCCCAGGGAAAAAAAATTGTTTGTGCATTTTGCCTGTTATGAAGAATTTTTTTTTAAATTCAAGTATCATTTTGATACACACTCAATGACACACTCATTGGACAGCAGGGATTATGAAGATTAAATATCAGCACTGTTTTTTATAGTCTACACGTTCTAATTCTAATTCTGACACTGGCATGAAAATCCCACAGACATGGGAACTATAGACAAAAACTATACATTTATATAATGCAGTTGAACTTAATGTGCACAAAACATTTACTGTATTTTGACTGTACCGTTCTATTCTGGTGTTCTCAGACTGTAGATGCGGTCATATTATTTCACTAGTTTTGACGCGTAGCTTTGTCTTAAAGTTTCACTCACACGACAGAAGTCCGATCTCTTTGTCTCTTGTAGTTTATTTTGTCAACATCAAAGAATCAACACTTCATACAGTCGTCTTGAGTAAATCCACTGTGATTACAGACATCAGTTGCTGCATCTTGCAAATCTCTGACTTTTACAACAACCTATTTGCTGTATCTTGTAAATTACAGTCTTAGCTTACGTATATAACAACACTCTTGCTGTATATCTCTACTTACGGGAGCTTACGGTTACAACAACCTAGTTGCTGTTTCTTACATTCTTAGCTTACCGGGACCTCACGTTAGCTGACGAGCTTACAGTTACAACAACCTAGTTGTTGTATCTTACATTCCCAGCTTACGGTCAAAAGCTTGTGTTTCCGTAGCCTTCCGCATCTACGTAAACTGAACTCTCTATCATATGACAGTCACACAAATGCATGTAATAGTGGAATGACATCACAGACCAACCTACGATTGTCAAAATGGATGCAGAACTTAGAAATTTGAAGCTTATGGCTTATGTAACAAACTTAATGCTTAATTCTTTACTAATGAATAGAACAAGGTAGAATAAATGAAATAACAACAAATAAAATAAAATAAACACAACAACAAATTCATACCAAGTACGATATGGCTCTTACACAGACCATAAACAGCTAAAAGAAAATGCATATTTATTTTCATATAATAGCATATAATTTTTTTATAGTACCCTGATACTTATATAGTACATGTACCACCTGATGGTTTACCTGTTGTGATTCCCCCCCAAAAGATAATATACAATACTCTGGGCAATAGCATGGTACTTATTGGAAAGGAAAGCATATTGGAGGATCTGGCAACCCTTGTACGAGGACGCTGAGACGCTGCTTTTTTCCGAGCTCCACCATACTGACCAACTTTTAAACTTTTTCGTCCCCTTACGAAGAGTGTACATAAAACGGATAAGTATCTTATAATATATTTACTCGAAACGCGTGTTATATCACTAAGTTTTAATTGTTTTGCAGCACACCGATTTTAGCCGGCATTAGCATCGCTAATTAGCATTAGCATCGCTAGCCCGGCTATCACGTTTGTTTGTTTGTTTGTAAAGTTTGTTTTCGCTTCCTCACACCGATTATTTTCCGTGTTTAGACACCATGTCGGTTGTGATTCTGCATCTGAGTGCAGGTGAGGAGACATTGGAGCTGCACTCGGTGGATTTGGAGGTGGAGGCCGTGGAGAAGCTGATCCGTGAGCTACAGGTGAAGCTGGCCCGGCTACAGCAGCGGAAAGCCACGCTGGAATCGACGCGGACCGACGGTCACCTGTCCCAGGTAAATTCTCGGCGTGAGAATTCTCCTACAACCTCAACCCCGCGTGTTTCTCTGCCCAGGTCCAACACACCAAGGACGCAGCCCGCCCAGTTTTTCCTACACCCCGGCGCCGGGATACCACGGACCCTGGATACAGCAGCGGCGGAAGAAGCACGCCAAGCCCCGGGCGAGGACCTCTCCCCCTCCACCACCACCACCCGTCTTCGACATCTCGACCCAAAACCGCTTCGCTCCTCTCTGCGAGACGGCACACGACGTCCTGGTCATCGGAGACTCCATCGTTCGTCACGTGCGTGCTACCACGGCTAAAGGTAAGGTGCACACACGCTGTTTACCTGGTGTACGTGTTCTTGATGTTGCTGCACAGGTGCCTGCTGCCCTGAGGAAGAACATTGGAGCTGTGGTCCTTCATGCCGGCACGAACGACACCAGGCTGAGGCAGACGGAGATCCTAAAGAAGGACTTCAGGAGCCTGGTCGAGAAGGTCCGCAGCACATCACCCACGACAAGGATCATCGTATCTGGACCGCTTCCCACATTTCAGCGAGGAATCGAGAAGTTCAGTAGATTATTTGCTTTTAATGAATGGTTACAATCTTGGTGTCAACAACAGAAATTACGCTTTGTTGATAACTGGAATGTTTTCTGGGAGCGTCCTAGGCTCTATCACACCGATGGCCTACACCCTAGCAGAGCTGGAGCAGCGGTCCTCTCTGACAACATCTCCAGGACACTACGAACCATCTGAATGGCGGTAAGTCATACTGTAGATTCCAAACATATTAGACACATCACAACTCACCGTAGTGATAGACGCACACACATAGCTTGTCCTATAGAAACTGTGTCTGTTCCCCGAATACTGAGAAAAAAGAATAAATTTGTTAAATTTGCCCGAAACAATCTTGTAAGTGCCATATCGCACTTTTTATGAATTTGTTGTTGTGTTTATTTTATTTTATTTTACTTGCTGTTATCTCATTTATTCTACCTTGTTCTATTCATTAGTAAAGCATTAAGCATTAAGTTTGTTACATAAGCCATGAGCTTTAAATTTCTTAGTTATGCATCATAAGTTGATAATCGTAGGTTGGTCTGTGATGTCATTCTACTATTACATGCATTTGTGTGACTGTGATATGCTACAGAGTTCAGTTTAGATTTGGAAGGCTACGGAAACACAAGCTTTAGACCGTCAGCTAGTGAGAGCTCCTGGTAAGCTAGAAATGTAAAATACAGCAACGAGGTTGTTGTAACCATAAGCTAACGTAAGCTGGGAAAGTAAGAAACAACAAGAGTGTTGTTAGATATCCAAGCCAAGATTGTAATCTACAAGATACAGCAAACAGGTTGTTGTAAAACTCAGAGATTTGCAAGATGCAGCAACTGGTGTCTGTAATAACAATGGATTTACTCAAGACGACTGTATGAAGTGTTGATTCTTTGATGCTGACAAATAAACAACAAAAGACAAAGAGATCGGACTTCTGTCATGTGAGTGAAACTTTAAGACATTAGCTACGCGTCAAAACTAGTGAAATAAGCCATCCGCATCTACAAAAGTCTAAAGCTTTTCCGCTGTTTGAACGAAAACAAGTGAACACTGAAATGGAAAGTGAAAGAGAATAGCCGTCGAACTTCACCATGCCGAACAACGAGGACAACGCTCCCGGCACTTGGCTGGGGAGCCTAACGGCGCTCCACGAGATGAACAGAAAAAACCTCAACGAGGCGCTGGATGCAAGAAAAGGCAAGCGAATTCGACTGAATGTAACGTCTACTGCATTAAAGACACCCATGAACTATGCACGTAAGTTAGACATCCTTGAAACTGAGTACAGACCCAAATACGGGAAGCTGAGAGAGGCCTTCATGAGAAGTAACGTTGATGTGCTTGTGTACACTCATGAAGACAAACACAGACGCGATCAGGTCGCTTGCGGCGCACCTGAGGCTCAAGGCCGCACAGAATTCATAGCTACGGTGGGTCGCTGGAAAGCGGACACCAAGGACACTAAGAGCCACTCTGTGACGTCGCGAATACGCGAAGATGTCTCGCCGGGCGTCAGCGTGTCACAGACAACGGCAGCATCCAAAAGGTCTGTAACTTCTACATCATCCTCAGCCCTAATAAAGAAAGCGGAAGCCAACAGAGCAGCCTTGTTGATTAAAGCAGCAGCCTTAGCAGAACGGCGGGCGTTAGAACAGAAGGAAGCACAATTAAAGGCAAAAGAAGCAGAATTAAAGGCTGAGGCAGAGCAACTAAAAGCTGATAAAGAAAAGTTGGAATTAGAAACTGCGCTCGCAATTGTCGACGCTGAATTACAGGTTTATCAGAGTTGTAAAAAACGACAGCCTGCATCAAAGAGCGGAGTCATCGACCCGAGCTGCACACGCTCGAGCAGCCCGCCTTGGACGGGCCACAAACCTGAATACGACAGCTGCCGAAAGCCGGTAAAAGAGAGCACAGTCAACGAACCAAGTAGCGCATGCGCTCCCAAACTGGAAACCAAAACGGTGCTTGCTATGCATGATGCCAAATTAAGAGTGCTTCAACGTCAAGATCGCAAATACGACAGCCGATCGTCCAAGAGCAAGAGCGCACTCATTGAATCGAGCAGCGCGCGCCCGAGCAGCGCGCACTTTCACCTCTCCAACTCAACATGCAACAGCCGAGCGCAGCCTGCGAACGAGAGCGCGGTCACTGAATTGAGCAACGCGCACCTGAGCAGCGCACACTCTACGGACTTGGACGCCGCAATCAGCGACGGAAAACCCTGTCACACATCCCTTCAAGGACCCAAACAAACGGGCCAAGGAAAACCCAGGGTCAGCGTCGCAACCGAGGACAGACAGGTTGGTAAAATTCACAAAGACTTGATTACAATGAAGAATGCCGGTACATCACCTGTCAGCGCTTTCACTAAACCGTGCGCACACTGCAAAGGGGAGCATGTCTTAGATGATTGCTTCCAATTTAATGATAAGACACACAAAGACAAAGTAGAATTCTTAAAAAGAAACGGATTCTGTTTCGGATGTTTAAGAACGGGTCATTTGTGGAAAGACTGTACCAGAAAAATTGTATGTTCATTGTGTTCAAAGTCACATCCAAGCATGTTACACAGCGCAGTGCAAGTCACGGCGCAGCCAGGTACACGCGCTGACGAGAACGAAACCGAAAGTGACACAAAAAATACACCACCGGCAGAGAGTCACGAATCAAATGCGCTCACTGGGGCTGGAGGTAATTGCATCCTCCCCATTGTGCCCGTTAAAATAAAGTCCAAGAAAAAGGACACAGTAGAAGCCATGTACGATCACGTGAATGTCCCCGAGAAGGACACTGATCTGCTGCGCTTCCTATGGTGGCCGAATGGAGATGTGAACCAAGACTTAGTTGAAAATAAAATGGTAGTTCATCTGTTCGGTGTAAAATTGTTGCCTAGTGGTGCTAACTTCGCCCTCAGAAAGACAGCAGAAGAAAACTGCAGCAATGCATCTGCTGTGGCAGTTAATACAGTGCTTAAAAACTTTCATGTAGACGACTGCCTGAAATCTGTTTCGAGTCATGACCAAGCAGTCGCCCTATCCAATGATCTCACAAGTCTCTGTGTAAGCGGAGGGTTTAACCTCACTAAACGGGCAAGCAATAGCCGTGCCCTACTGACTGTCATTCCCGAGAGTGAAATGATCAAAGACATGAGAGACTTAGACTTGAGTAACGATGCACTGCCCATAGAGAGAGCTCTGGGGGTGCTGTGTTGCATTAACTCAGACATGTTCAAGTTTAAGATTAGCTTAAAGGAACGACCTGTGACAAGAAGAGGAATTCTGTCAATCACTAGCTCAACATACGACCCGTTAGGCTTTCTCCCACCTGCCATACTGCCAGCTACAATCCTAATGCAACAGTCATGTAAAGAAAAACTTGCCTGGGATGATGACATTCCCGAGCAGTTTGCAACGGCGTGGAAAACCTGGCTGCAAGAGCTGCACAGACTGTCCAAGTTCAGCATAGCAAGGTCCATAAAACCAGCCGACTTCGGAGTTACAGCTACAGCACAACTCCATCACTTCTCGGATGCAAGTGAAATGGGATACGGAGCTGTCTCATACCTCAGGTTAGTAAACGCTGATGGACTTACACATTGTGCATTCATGATGGGGAATTCCCGTGTAGCACCCCTGAAACAGACCACCATTCCACGAATGGAACTGACTGCGGCAGTGGTCGCTGTAAAAAATGACAAAATGTTGAAAGAACAGCAAGAATTGAAATTGCTGGACTCTATGTTCTGGACTGACAGTACAACTGTTTTGAGATACATTGATAAGGAAACACTTCGTTTTAAAACCTTCGTGGCAAACAGAATCGCCATTATAAGAGAGTCAACCAAGTCACAGCAATGGAGGTACGTTAATACCTCACAAAACCCAGCTGATTCTGCCTCCAGGGGGGTATCCTGTGAAAAGTTCATGAAAAATGTCAACTGGATCCAAGGTCCCTCTCTTCTCAAAGAAGCAGAGTGCAAATGGCCTAAAAATATTCATGACACATCAATAAAAGAAAATTTTGATGAAAATGCTGATGAAGTTAAGCTCTCAGCTTTAGTGAATATTGTGAGCATTACAAAATGCACAGACACAGACGCAGTGAGTAAACTGATTAATCATCACTCTGACTGGCACAAGTTAAAAAGATCCGCTGCCTGGATCCTTCGCACCAGAGACATGCTGAAACAAAAAACAGAAAGGGTCAAAACACAAGTAGATGACCCAAAGACAGAAAATCACAAGTCTCTAAAAGCGCAAGACCTAACAAGAGCAGAAAACGACATCATTAAGTTCACTCAAAGACAAAATTTTAAGGAAGAACTTCTCACATTGCAAAAGGGTAAAGCAGCAGCAGAATTCAAACAGGGAATTCGCACACAGCAAAAACGAAAGGCAACTGTGAAAAGAAACAGCTGCTCGCCCAAACTGAAACCTCCGACACCAAACTACCTGCTGCTGATGAAAAAACAGCCAAACCTGCCCTCTGGATTTGTCATCTATGCACGTCGCAGGGAGAAGCAGATCCAGCATCGATCAGACCTGCTCTGGAAGCGATGGGTACGTGAATACTTGCCCGTGCTCCAGGGGCGGCAAAAGTGGTTTCAAAACAAAAAAAATCTTTCGATTGGAGACATAGTTTCAATAACTGATGAGTCATCTCCAAGAAATTCATGGGTCATGGGAAGAATCACGAAAGTGTTCCCCGACAAAGGGGGACTGGTGAAACTTGTGTTAGTTAAAACTAAGACCAACACTCTGGAAAGACCCATCGACAAGCTGTGCCTCACATGTGAAATGGACTGTTAAATGTGTGGTAATATGTTACGAAATTTGATATGCAAATGTAAACACCTGAGATAAATATTACACACTTAAAAGATTTAAAACGTTTTAGAAGGATAAGAATGTTTGATTTCATTGCTTTATCAAAAAAAAAAAAAAAAAAAACACAAAATTGTAATTGTCAGTCTCCATGCCTGTCAATTAGGGGCTGGAATGTAAGTGCCATATCGCACTTTTTATGAATTTGTTGTTGTGTTTATTTTATTTTATTTTACTTGCTGTTATCTCATTTATTCTACCTTGTTCTATTCATTAGTAAAGCATTAAGCATTAAGTTTGTTACATAAGCCATAAGCTTTAAATTTCTTAGTTATGCATCATAAGTTGATAATCGTAGGTTGGTCTGTGATGTCATTCTACTATTACATGCATTTGTGTGACTGTGATATGCTAGAGAGTTCAGTTTAGATTTGGAAGGCTACGGAAACACAAGCTTTAGACCGTCAGCTAGTGAGAGCTCCCGGTAAGCTAGAAATGTAAAATACAGCAACGAGGTTGTTGTAACCGTAAGCTAACGTAAGCTGGGAAAGTAAGAAACAACAAGAGTGTTGTTAGATATCCAAGCCAAGATTGTAATCTACAAGATACAGCAAACAGGTTGTTGTAAAACTCAGAGATTTGCAAGATGCAGCAACTGGTGTCTGTAATAACAGTGGATTTACTCAAGACGACTGTATGAAGTGTTGATTCTTTGATGCTGACAAACAACAAAAGACAAAGAGATCGGACTTCTGTCATGTGAGTGAAACTTTAAGACATTAGCTACGCGTCAAAACTAGTGAAATAAGCCATCCGCATCTACAAATCTGATAACCATAAAACCAGAAAAAGGCAAAATAAGTAGTCAAAATCCACCTCTAAAGTTTGGACTACTCAACATTAGATCCCTTGCGCCTAAAGCACTTATTGTTAATGAAATTATCTCAGATTATTGCCTTGACGCACTCTGTCTCACTGAAACCTGGCTTAAACCAAATGAATATTTTGGTCTGAATGAGTCTACTCCGTCAGGATATTTCTATAAGCACGAGCCCCGTCTAATTGGTCGCGGTGGTGGTGTCGCCACTATCTACAATGATGTACTCACTGTTACCCAGAAAATAAGGCCCAGGTTTAATTCATTTGAAGTGCTTATCATTAATGTTGCACTAAATGAAATACGTAATAAACCCTTGCTATATTTTACCCTGGCCACCGTGTACAGACCCCCGGGGCCATATGGCGATTTTCTTAAAGAATTTGGACATCTGCTATCAGACCTATTGGTTAACTCTGACAAAGTGTTGATAGTAGGAGACTTTAACATTCATGTAGATGATGCTAACGACGCTTTAGCACTCACATTTATGGATTTACTAAATTCCTTTGGGGTTAAGCAAAATATAATTGGAGCAACTCACCGCTTTAATCATACGCTAGATTTAATTATATCCCATGGTATAGATGTCTCTAATATAGAGATCATACCTCAAAGTGATGATATCACAGATCATCACCTCCTGACATATACTCTACCCGTAGAACAGATTAGCTGTGTCTCCCCACGTTATCAATCTGTTAGAAATATGAATCCCACTACTAAAGACAGATTCACAAGTAATCTGCCGGATCTGTCCCAATTTCTTATTAGACCCCTAAATGATCTAGATGAAGTGACTAGCAGCATGGGCACTATTTTTACCAGTACATTAGACACTGTTGCTCCCATCAGATTAAAAAAAGTCAGAGATAAAACATTTGCACCGTGGTACAACAGTCATACTCGCGCCCTAAAGAAAGCAACCCGTAACCTCGAGCGAAAATGGAGGAAAACTAAATTAGAAGTTTTTCGAATTGCGTATAAAGACAGTATGTGCAGCTATAGACAGGCTCTAAAAACTGCTAGGACCGAGCATCTTAGCCAACTGATAGCAAGAAACCAAAACAATCCCAGGTTCTTATTTAGTACAGTGGCTCGCCTAACAAAACCTAAGACGCCCGCAGAGAGTATCCCATCACAGTTTAGAAGTGAAGACTTTATGGACTTCTTTAATGAAAAAATCAATAATATCAGGAAGAAAATAATGGAGGTTCAACCTCTAATAGTATCTCACGATCCAGTTCAGCCTATAGCTTCACATTTAGATTTTCACTGCTTTACAGGTATAGGACAGGAAGAGCTGTATAAATTCATCACCTCGGCTAAATCAACAACGTGCCTGTTAGACCCAATCCCAACCAGATTTTTAAAAGAAGTGATGCTTACGGTTGCCACTCCTAAACATTATTAATTCTTCATTACATCTAGGTCACGTCCCTAAACCTTTCAAGTTAGCAGTTATTAAGCCGCTTCTTAAAAAATCTAATTTGGACGCGAATGAAATAACAAATTACAGACCGATTTCAAACCTCCCGTTCATATCAAAAATACTAGAAAAAGTAGTATCAGCTCAAATTTGCACATTCTTGCAGGATAACAACATCCTTGAAGAATTTCAGTCAGGTTTCAGGCCCCATCATAGCACAGAAACTGCACTAGTTAAGATTGCAAACGACTTGTTTTTAGCTTCAGACCAAGGCTGCATCTCATTGCTAGTCCTGCTTGATCTTAGTGCTGCATTCGACACTATAGATCATAATATTCTCATAGATCGCTTACAAAATTATATAGGTATTCAGGGACAGGCATTAAAATGGTTTAGATCTTACCTGTCTGATCGCTACCATTTTGTAGATCTAAATGGAGAACCGTCTGGTGTAATGCCAGTGAAATATGGGGTCCCACAAGGGTCAGTTTTAGGACCTCTGTTGTTCTCAATATACATGCTTCCCTTGGGTAACATCATTAGAAGACATGGGATTAGTTTCCATTGTTATGCTGATGATACCCAATTATATATCTCAACTAAACCAGACGAAATACCTAAGTTGTCTAGATTAACTGAGTGTGTCCAGGACATAAAAGATTGGATGACCAATAACTTTCTTTTATTAAATTCAGATAAGACAGAGATATTACTTATTGGCCCAAAAACCAGCACACAACAGCTTTCACAATTCAGCTTGCACTTAGAAGGATGTACTGTTATTACCAGCTCAGCAGTAAAAGATCTGGGAGTAATATTAGACAGTAACTTGTCTTTTGAAAATCACATTTCAAATATCACAAAAACAGCCTTTTTCCATCTTCGAAATATTGCTAAACTTAGGAACATCTTATCCATATCTGATGCAGAAAAACTAGTTCATGCATTCATGACCTCCAGACTGGACTATTGTAATGCATTACTAGGTGGTTGTCCTGCATCCTCAATAAACAAGCTTCAGTTAATCCAAAATGCAGCTGCCAGGGTTCTCACTAGATCCAGAAAATATGATCATATAACCCCAATATTATCATCCCTGCACTGGCTACCTGTTCAGTTTAGAATAAATTACAAAATAGTATTACTTACATACAAGGCCTTAAATGGTTTAGCTCCCACATACCTAACCAGTCTTCTGATGTGCTACAATCACCACGCGCCTTAAGATCACAAAGCTCCGGACTTCTGGTAGTTCCCAGAATTTCAAAATCTACAAAAGGGGGTAGGGCTTTTTCATATTTAGCTCCAAAGCTTTGGAATAGCCTTCCAGACAGTGTTCGGGGAGCAGACACGGTTTCTCAGTTCAAAAGTAGACTCAAGACGCATCTTTTTAATCTGGCATACACATAACTCATCCCAGTACTCATACTCCAGTACACCTATACCGAATGGCAACTACGCTAATTCTCCCCATCTGTTCTGTATTTCTCTACCCATCCCGAGGCATCGGGAGATTTTGCCAGCTTCAGTAGACAAAGGCTGACCCTGCGAGGTTCCTGAGGCATCCAGAGAAGGACCAGCTCCAGCTGGATTCAGCTTTATGATGGTTGGAGCTACACATGCTGCTCCTGTGCTTCCAGTGATCCAGACCTCATCTGCCCTCTGCACCTAGTGACTCGTCTATATGCTGAACTGGTCTTCATGTCAATTTAAATAATTTCTGTCATATTGAATTTTCACCTGCACAAGACACAAGATGTTATATCATTTCTATCTGTTATCGCCCAAATGAGGATGGGTTCCCTGTTGAGTCTGGTTCCTCTCAAGGTTTCTTCCTAATGCCATCTCAGGGAGTTTTTCCTTGCCACCGTCGCCGTCACCCTTGGCTTGCTCATCAGAGAAATTTCATTCATTCGTCTCATTATTATCTGCACATTTTTCTCACACATCCACACTTCCAATTAGCTAATCGCTAAGTCTTCTGATCATCCTGGGTTAGTTCACGACAGAATTAAGTATAAAGATGTAAATATATATATATATAGATAGATAGATAGATAGATAGATAGATATAAGCGGGTATAAACATAGTAAGGGTCCATCTGATTGGTCACAATTGGACACACAAATGCTTGGCACATAAATTATTTATCGCAACTCTTTGCGATATGGTATGCCATTATCGCGATAACGATATTTTTTCGATATATCGTGCAGCCCCATTGGATACACTCAATAAGTCTGTTAAAGGGCATTCTTTTTATAGAACGCACTGTAGTATCCAACGATTCCCAGAAAGCGGCGCAGCTCTCTTTTTGACTTGGGAATGGAAAAATTCCTAATTGCCTCCACTTTGGCACTAACAGGACGCACCTGGCCCTGGCCAACCTGCTTACCCAAGTACCCCACGGCTTTTCCGAATTCACATTTTTTTAAGTTCACCGTTAACGAAGCTTTGTCCAAACAAGCAAACACTTCATGTATCTAGTTTATGTGGGCACTCCACGAACTAGAATAAACGACAACGTCATCCATTTTTCACACCAGATAAAACTTTTTGCATTAACCTTTGGAAAACGAGTGGCGGCACACATAAAAGTAAGTACATATTGATGACCTGATTTAGACCTTGGTAAAGGGCCCACACAATCTATAACAATATGTTCAAAAGGTTCACTCATTACGGGGATTGGGTGTAGAGGGGCAAGAGGAATGACCTGATTTGGTTTACCCGTTACCTGACAAACATGGCATGACCGGCAAGTGAGCAATAACATCAGATTTTAAAGCAGGCCAAAAAAAAAGATCGTAGAACACGATCATAGGTTTTTCTAACCCCTAAATGGCCAGACAGAACATGGTCATGAGCAAGGTTAAATACGTGGGGACGATAATTCACAGGCACAACAATCTGCTGAAGGCTATTGCCATTTTCCCATTGTCTAATCAACACATCGTTATCAAGATAAAACACCACATGTTCATTAGGAACCATTAGCTTATTAGAAACAGCCAAAAACATTTAGCTAATGTTGGATCAGCCTTTTGGGCTGCTGCTAATTGCGAATGACCCATCTGTAATGGTGCAACATCATAGTTAGACAAAGTCGGATTGCAGAAAAGAGTCAGATAAATCAACTACGTCATCAAATTTTCATGCCTGTGCTTGTGTAACTACACATGATGAAAACACTGCGGGAAATTGAGAAGCGAGGTCACTTTTCACATCTGCTATTGGGGTATTCACAACAATTGGTCGCGGGAAAAAAATACCACCCGCTTGGTCGTTTCCTAAAATAATATGTACACCTTCAACAGGAAGTTCAGGGCAAATTCCAACACATACTTCACCCGTTACTATGTCTGTTTGAAGGTGGACAGTGTGGAGTGGAACTTTAACACAGCCTGCCCCTATGCCCCGCAAAATTACATCAGCGCCCGTGTAGGTTTTCTGTGACAAAGGGAGTGTACCAGCTAGCATCAGACTTTGGGTTGCTCCTGTATCTCGCAGAACAGACACTGACCTGGGAATGCCTTCAGCACTGTCTGCCACCCACCCCTGCAACATGAAGGGTTTATATGCTGCCATAGATTGACTAGGTAAGACATAATTTGTCTGTTTTTGTATAAAACCTACACTTTTAGATTTTGCTGATGCATTCTTCTTCTTCCAGGCTTCGCAGTCTGAAATAAGATGATCAACACTAAGGCAATAAAAACAGACCCTGCCTCCTCCTGTGCGATACTGAGAACTTCTAAAAACTCCTCCCCTTGCAGGTCTCACACTACCTGCTGATGGTTTCACCTGCCCTTCAACCCCATGGACAGCGAATTTATCACCCCTAACTAGGGGTGGGCGATATACCGGTATACACGGTTAACCAGTAGAAATTTGTCAACCGTTAGAGATTTTGGTCTATCGTCTTAATCGCGGTTAAGATCATGTGACATTGCGCGTTACATTACGCAATAGACATTCACTTCTATGGGAAGCCAAACACATCTAAAGTGGGACGAAACCGGGGCACCCAACTGAGCTGGCGTGGGCAGAACAAATATCCAACTTGAGCAGCACTGCTCGAATCACAAACCTATTACCTGATAGAAATAGACTGCGCTGACCATCAAAATAAGTTTTACCCCGCTGGGATGCGCACGTACAAACCAGACATGGCAAGGCGGAAATAATATTAAACAGTCCTGACATTTTAAATAAATTGTTTTTAAATAAAACAGTGAGTCGCGCAGGTTTGCGATTCGAGATATTTCGTTCAATCGGGTGTAAAAACAATAAAAACGAGAGCACACAAAATCCTTATCAACTGTTTATTCTCCTTTATTAACAAAAACAAACTAAAACTCCAACACACGCGATAGTCTAGAGGAGGAAGTGCGCATGCGCCTTTTGCCCTTCTACGGCAAGCCCCGAGGGGATAAAAACCTCACAAACATACAGTATATGCACCTCACGAGCGAATGTGCATCTAACATTAGCACAATACTGTATAACAAAATCAAATTAGGTTTGTTACACATCCAATCGAATATGGCCAAAGTAAAAAAAATGCGGCAAACCTCAACAATAACCAGTTTAAATAAAATTCACATTCTTTGTGTTTGAATTTTTATTTATGCATTTTCAGATACAAATTGCTATATTGTGATATATATCGTTATCGAGGTAGAAAATTGCTTCTATAGAAGATAGATAGAAGATTTTGGTTATATCGCCCACCCCTACCCCTCACTGTAGGAGAAAAAACTGTTTGATGTGTTAAAATGAATTCGTCAGCCAGTACAGCGGCTGCTGAAAGGGACGTGACTTTCTGTTGTTTAAGTGTACGGCTATATTCTCAAATACACAATTCTTAAAGTCTTCTAATATGACTACCTCTTTCAAAGCTTCAAAAGTGGTAGTTTTATTTGCAGCACACCACTTTTCAAAAAGAGCTTGCTTTTCTCTGGTGAATTCAACAAAAGTTTGTTTGTCTGTCTTCTTATGGGCTCAAAATTTTTGTCTGTATGCCTCCGGCACCAACTAATAAGCACGAAGAACAGTCTGTTTAACCACATCATAATTTAGACTCTGTTCTATCGGCAACACTGAACAAACATCCTGCGCTTTGTCGGCTAGTTTACACTGCAGAAGAAGAGCCCACATCGCCCTTGGCCACTGCAATGTATCTGCAACACGTTCAAAAGCTATAAAATAGCTATCAATTTCGGTTTCTCTAAAAGGAGGGAATAAATTAATATGGTTGCTCATATCAAAATTAGGCGAAGAAATAGTCGCTGGAGCAGAAACGAAACTAGAAGAGACCAACACAGGCCCTGTAGGCAACTGAGTTTAATTTCCAACTCTATTTCTTTTGTTCTTAAATTTAACAGTTGGTCCGAATTGGGTAATAATGAAGTGCTACTGGGTGGTGCAGTTATTTGATACCTGGAAGTTGTGGGCAAGTGTGGCGTAGATGGTGGCTTCACGTCGACCTCCGTCGGCGTAGACTTTATGTTACGTCCCAGGTCTAGGGTCCAGGAACATAACATAAATAATAGAATCTTTACACCAAATTTATGTTGTTGTTTTTTTTTTATTCTCTTAACACAGGAAGCACTCAGGCTTCAGGTCGACCTCAGTTGGCGTAGAAGTGCTTTTATCCCCAGCACACACCCCAGACTCATCAGGCAAAATCTGATGCATAATCAATTGTTTATATAACAAGTCTTTAACCTTCTTCTTAGAAACATTATGTAGTACATCAACCCTAAAAAATTCTGCAATTATAAACAGGTCATCCTTGCGACAGCGATTAAACTGTTCCGTGCTTGGAGCGAGTATAAAGGCGATTAAATCAAAATCCATATTTCTTTTTGCCAATTTAATAAATTAAATAAATAAACAACCTTTATTTTACCAGGCAAGACAAATTAAGAATAGGTTTCTTATTTACAAGTGTGGCCTGGCAAATAATAATAATAATAATAATAGTAATAAATAAAAATGAATTTTATATATATATATATATATATATATATATATATATATATATATATATATACGAAAATTATAGCTTTCTCTGATTTTCATAATTAGTAAATGCAAATGACAGTATAATTTTCTAGTCATTAACTATTAGGGTATAATTTTTATTTTATTTAACAAACCTCCTAATGATAACAATATTTATTTTAAAAATAAAATACTGAAAATGCACTGTTCCAAATTATTATGCACAACAGAGTTAAAACATTTTATAGGTTATAAATGTGAGGGTTGCCCACTAGAGGGCAGTGTTTTTACTTTGTAGTTTTGGTTCCTAGACTCAGTTTCCCAGAAGCCTCCTCGGTCAGGTGACATGGATACTCACCTGAACTGAGGAGGCTCATTAGCACTTTTATAAATACCTGTTTGTTCTGGGAAACTGGGTCGAGCATTAATTTCTGTTATGTGGGTTTTGTTCTTTTCTGTTTTAGTTTAACAGTATGGTTGGCATTTAGTTTCTGGAGCTCTTTAAGTTTGTATTTGCTTTGATTTAGTTCATGTCTCTTTGTCTCTGTGTCTCCTAGCAGGATTAGCCTCTAGGAGAATTAGCCTTTTGTGTTTACCCTCTTGTGTAAGTAACCCCCATTGCATGTTTAGCTAGTAGTCTGTTTAAATACTAATGAGGGTGATACTAACATGTTTAGATCTTAGTCTGTCTAGTCTCCTTGTCTGCTTAGCTCTTAGTCTGTTTAGGTACTAACATCTTTAGCCACTAACCTTTAGAGTTCTTAGTCTGTTTCATACCTAGTCTGCTGTGCACCCTGTCTGTTCATTCCCTTGGGTCTCAGGCTACTAGCCTGTTTAGCCATTAGTCTGATTAGCTATGAGGTAGCTTAGCAGCTAATGTGCAGAACAGGTGGTAGGCCTAGCCAAGCTAGTCTTGTGTTTGTTTATCCCTTGCATGCATAGTCCCTTGTGTTTAGTCCTCTAGGCTGTTTAGTATGTCTTGTCTTGTCCAGTTTGTATCCCATGTCTGTATTGTGTATCAATGTATGTAATCCCTAGTATTATATCTAAGTGTTTGAGTTCTGTTTGTATTTTGCTCCAAAGTTTAAGCCAACTTCCTTTGTTCATAATTTGTTTTGCTTGTTTGGTTTATTAATAATAATAATAATAATAATAATAATAATCTCATTAAAGACTCTTGTTTCACTGCATCCCCTCTGCATTTATGCCTCAAGCCCACAGTCCAACAACATAGCAGAACGTGACAATAAAGAACTGAAAATAGGCTTTTGTTGAATTTGCAGCATTAGGAGGCCATATCCCGGGAGCCAGAGCACAGGCCATAGCAGGTAATCTTAGGGCTCTAGGACAGCACAGGTTCTCTAAGATAGTAGTACATGCTGGAGCTAATGATGTACGCCTTCGTCAGTCAGAGGTTAGTAAGAGTAACTTTACAGAGATGTTTAAATTAGCGAAGGCGATGTCTGATGAAGTAGTATGCTCTGGTCCCATCCCAATGAGACGTGGCGACATAGCTTACAGCAGGTTATGGTCACTGAACCGCTGGATGTCCATGTGGTGCTCCGAAAATAATGTGGGCTACATAGACAATTGGAAGACAAAGCTGACCTGTTAGGGCGGGACGGTGTCCGTCCCACTCGGGAAGGTGCTGCTCTCATTTCCTGTAGTATAGCTCATAGTCTCAGTAGAGGTCTAGTTAATCGGTGACAATCCAGAGCAAAAATGTAGAAAGACTCAAAGTCTGTTTTAATAATTTAATTAACATAAAGACCACAAACTCGGATCAAACTGAAGGCGCAGCCGGCACCTCTGATCTGAAGCTAGGATTGTTAAACATTAGATCTCTCGCATCAAAAGCAGTTATTGTTAATGAAATTATCACAGATCAGGCGTTTGATATACTCTGTTTAACTGAAACATGGGTTAAACAGGACGAGTATGTAGCTCTAAATGAAGCTAGTCCTCCTGGAAACTCATGTGAAATTCTTTATAGTAACATAGGTGTATTTAAGTATATTAAGTCAGCTCAGTCGATTCCACTAATTATAATTTACAGACCTCCAGGGCCGTATTCTGAATTTCTTAGTGAATGTGCAGATTTCATCTCAAACCTAGTCGTTTCTGTAGACAAAGTGTTAATTGCTGGAGATTTTAACATTCATTTGGAGAATCCAGAAGACCCTCTGAGAACAGCATTTATGTCCATACTGGACTCAGTAGGTGTAAATCAGTGTGTAGTAGGACCCACTCATAAAGCAGGTCACACTTTAGACTTAAAAATATTCTTTGGATTAAGTATAAGAAATGTATTCACAATTCCACTGTCTGAAATTATCTCAGATCACTATCTTGTCTCAATTCAAGTGTGTCACAGTGATAATGTACGCACAGCACCGCGCTACCGTATTAAACGTACATTTACATCAACTTGGCAACTTGGTGGTTGTGGGGTTTGAACCTAGGATCTTCCAAACCGTAGTCCAATGCCTTAACCACTGAGCTACCCCTGGCCGTAGCGGAGCATATCTACATAGAAATATCTACATATCTACATATCTATCATGCTCATATCTACATAGAAATGGCATACATGAACTGTATCAGTCCGGATTTAGGCCTCATCACAGCACAGAAACAGCACTCGTTAAAGTAGTAAATGACCTCCTATTGGCCTCTGATCAGGGTTGTGTAACTATGCTTGTATTACTTGACCTCAATGCAGCTTTTGACACCATTGATCATGCTATTCTTCTTCACAGATTAGAAAATGTAGTAGGAATTAAGGGTACAGCCCTCTCCTGGCTCAGATCCTATTTGACCCATCGTTATCAGTATGTAGACTTGAATGGTGATTATTCTGCATGTTCTCGAGTGGAGTTTGGCGTTCCGCAGGGTTCAGTTTTAGGCCCACTGCTTTTTTCCCTTTACATGCTTCCTCTGGGCAACATAATCCGTAAGCATGGTATTACAAACCGGATTCCAAAAAAGTTGGGACACTAAACAAATTGTGAATAAAAACTGAATGCAATGATGTGGAGATGGCAAATGTCAATATTTTATTCAGAATAGAACATAGGTGACAGATCAAAAGTTTAATCCGAGAAAATGTATCATTTTAAAGGAAAAATATGTTGATTCCAAATTTCATTATAAGAATATTTCCAAATTTCATTATAAGAATATATGGGGGTAGCTCAGTGGTTAAGGCGTTGGACTACGGTTCGGAAGATCCCAGGTTCAAACCCCACAACCACCAAGTTGCCACTGTTGGTCCCTTGAGCAAGGCCCTTAACCCTCAACTGCTCAGATGTATAATAAGATAAAAATGTAAGTCGCTCTGGATAAGAGCGTCTGCCAAATGCCTAAATGTAAATGTAAATATTTCAATATTTCTGTCATAAGAAATTGGATGCTAATTAACTTCCTTCTACTTAATCCGGATAAGACAGAAGTTCTAGTCATAGGACCGCATACAGGTAGGAGTAAAATCTTAGATCACACCGTAACTTTAGATGGCCTTTCTGTTCCATCAAGTGCATCAGTAAAATACCTTGGCGTGATTATAGATTCCAGCCTTTCATTTTAAGCTCATGTAGATATCACCAGGATAGCATTTTTTCACCAAATATATTGTCGCTGAACGATGCAGAAAAACTAGTTCATGCTTTTATCACTTCTAGGTTGGACTATTGTAATGCCTTACTGTCTGGTTGTTCAGCTAGGTGCATAAACAAGCTTCAGCTAGTCCAGAATGCAGCAGCGAGAGTCCTCACTAGAACCAGAAGATATGAGCACATCACCCCTATCCTATCTTCACTGCATTGGCTCCCTGTGAAATTTCGCATTGATTTTAAAATACTACTCTTGACATATAAAGCATTAAATGGTCTCGCGCCGCAGTATCTGAGCGAACTGCTAGTGTCTTACGATCCGCCACACCTACTTCGATCAAAGGATGCAGGCTGCTTGTCAGTACCGCTGACAAGCAGTATTATGAAAACTACAGCTGGGGGCAGAGCTTTTACTTACAAAGCCCCAAAATTATGGAATAGTCTGCCAAATAGTGTTCGGGATTCAGACACAGTCTCAGTGTTTAAGTCTAGGCTAAAAACCTATTTATTTAGCCAAGCATTTTATATTTTCACAAGAGACTAAGCTGCCCGCATGGAGCCGTGCAGCTGGGGAGCTCGCGCTGTAACGGTCAGATTTTATAGTTACAGTAATACGGGCTCTTGCATCTACTTCCGGTATTGCACAAGCGCTGCGGCACAAGGAAAGACACGAGACAACAATTCCAAATAAACCCAAAGTGTTTTAAGTGAAAAATAAACTAAAGAAAACCCTACAAACAAGGTGCACCGAAAATCAATAATTTCAAAATATATACAAATATAAGTATGCATGTGGGTGTCAGTGTATGTGTGTGTGTGTGTGTGTATGTGAGTGCGAGTGAATGAGAGAAATGTCCAAAGTCCGGATTATTGGAAGTGTGTGCGTGTTGGGAGTGATGTGTCGGTCTCAGCGGCAATAATGAAATGTTCCGGGAGCTCGACAACGGAGTAAGATGGTAGTGGAAAATGTCCGACAAAGATTAATCCAGCAAGGGGTAATCCAATTTGGCGTTTGTCTCCACTCTCTCTTTTAGCAAAAATACAGCGCTGTTTTCTCCTCATCTCTCTCCGCCCTCGCTTCTTCGCGGTAGCGCTTTAAAGGCGGCGCACGTGACCTCCCCCGTCACCGCCGACCTCTCGCTACCCCTGTGCGAAATCTCGCGAGAGTACTTTCTGGACTACCACCGATTGTCCAGGGTAAAGGCCAAACCTAAAAAGGATCCTTTTATGGGGCACAGCTGCTCTTTCTTTAGTAGCTTATGCCATCTTTTTTCCCCCCTATAAAAAGCCCTTTATGTGGCTGCGCTACATAGACGCCCCCCCCCCCCAGCTTCCGGCGTTGGAGGAGAGTGTCCGTATTGGCACTTTAAATTCGCCACATTACCCACCTTGGGTTTTTGTGGGTTACCCCAAAACGCGGTGTGATTTATTGTCCCTTTTTATTTTTTAATTCAGCTGGTCCCTCCCACTTACAGTGGTGTGACAACCAGACTGCTCATTACCGTTGCACTCACCGCCGTGGAAAGCGGCAGCGGCCAAAATAAACCAGGAGCATTTCAAAATAATTCGTGAAATGACCGCCAGGTGGCGCAAATTGACATTTTCCGTCGTATCGGTTTTTAAATATATTCAGAGCTTAAGTCATAATAAAGTCAAAACAATATGTTGTAGCGAAGTAATACTACAATTATGATAATTTACACATCCAACAAACATGAAAAACTATAAATATAAAAAATATGAGTTAGAAAACATTGGTTTTATTTTGTTTAGACAGACTCTCTGTTTTTATCTGTTTAGTGTTATTATTAAAGAAAACAGCACAAACAATTCAATTCAATTCAATTCAATTTTATTTATATAGCGCTTTTAACAATGGTCATTGTCTCAAAGCAGCTTCACAAAAATTAAAGAAATTTAACAAAAAAAAAAAAAAAAAAAACTGTATATAGAATAATTATATATAAAATAATAAATAAATAAATAAAATTATAATAGAAAATAAATAAATAAAAACAAATAATAATAATAATTATAGAAAAGAAAATAATTGGAAGTGTGGATGTGTGAGAAAAATGTGCAGATAATAATGAGACGAATGAATGAAATTTCTCTGATGAGCAAGCCAAGGGTGACGGCGACGGTGGCAAGGAAAAACTCCCTGAGATGGCAATAGGAAGAAACCTTGAGAGGAACCAGACTCAACAGGGAACCCATCCTCATTTGGGCGATAACAGATAGAAATATAACATCTTGTGTGTTGTGCAGGTGAAAATTCAATATGACAGAAATTATTTAAATTGACATGAAGACCAGTTCAGCATAGGGACGAGTCAGTAGGTGCAGAGGGCAGATGAGGTCTGGATCACTGGAAGCACAGGAGCAGCATGTGTAGCTCCAACCATCATAAAGCTGAATCCAGCTGGAGCTGGTCCTTCTCTGGATGCCTCAGGAACCTCGCAGGGTCGGCCTTTGTCTACTGAAGCTGGCAAAATCTCCCGATGCCTCGGGATGGGTAGAGAAATACAGAACAGATGGGGAGAATTAGCGTAGTTGCCATTCGGTATAGGTGTACTGGAGTATGAGTACTGGGATGAGTTATGTGTATGCCAGATTAAAAAGATGCGTCTTGAGTCTACTTTTGAACTGAGAAACCGTGTCTGCTCCCCGAACACTGTCTGGAAGGCTATTCCAAAGCTTTGGAGCTAAATATGAAAAAGCCCTACCCCCTTTTGTAGATTTTGAAATTCTGGGAACTACCAGAAGTCCGGAGTTTTGTGATCTTAAGGCGCGTGGTGGATTGTAGCGTATCAGAAGACTGGTTAGGTATGTGGGAGCTAAACCATTTAAGGCCTTGTATGTAAGTAATACTATTTTGTAATTTATTCTAAACTGAACAGGTAGCCAGTGCAGGGATGATAATATTGGGGTTATATGATCATATTTTCTGGATCTAGTGAGAACCCTGGCAGCTGCATTTTGGATTAACTGAAGCTTGTTTATTGAGGATGCAGGACAACCACCTAGTAATGCATTACAATAGTCCAGTCTGGAGGTCATGAATGCATGAACTAGTTTTTCTGCATCAGATACGGATAAGATGTTCCTAAGTTTAGCAATATTTCGAAGATGGAAAAAGGCTGTTTTTGTGATATTTGAAATGTGATTTTCAAAAGACAAGTTACTGTCTAATATTACTCCCAGATCTTTTACTGCTGAGCTGGTAATAACAGTACATCCTTCTAAGCGCAAGCTGAATTGTGAAAGCTGTTGTGTGCTGGTTTTTGGGCCAATAAGTAATATCTCTGTCTTATCTGAATTTAATAAAAGAAAGTTATTGGTCATCCAATCTTTTATGTCCTGGACACACTCAGTTAATCTAGACAGCTTAGGTATTTCGTCTGGTTTAGTTGAGATATATAATTGGGTATCATCAGCATAACAATGGAAACTAATCCCATGTCTTCTAATGATGTTACCCAAGGGAAGCATGTATATTGAGAACAACAGAGGTCCTAAAACTGACCCTTGTGGGACCCCATATTTCACTGGCATTATACCAGACGGTTCTCCATTTAGATCTACAAAATGGTAGCGATCAGACAGGTAAGATCTAAACCATTTTAATGCCTGTCCCTGAATACCTATATAATTTTGTAAGCGATCTATGAGAATATTATGATCTATAGTGTCGAATGCAGCACTAAGATCAAGCAGGACTAGCAATGAGATGCAGCCTTGGTCTGAAGCTAAAAACAAGTCATTTGTAATCTTAACTAGTGCAGTTTCTGTGCTATGATGGGGCCTGAAACCTGACTGAAATTCTTCAAGGATGTTGTTATCCTGCAAGAATGTGCAAATTTGAGCTGATACTACTTTTTCTAGTATTTTTGATATGAACGGGAGGTTTGAAATCGGTCTGTAATTTTTTATTTCATTCGCGTCTAAATTAGATTTTTTAAGAAGCGGCTTAATAACTGCTAACTTGAAAGGTTTAGGGACGTGACCTAGATGTAATGAAGAATTAATAATGTTTAGGAGTGGCTCTCCAACCGTAAGCATCACTTCTTTTAAAAATCTGGTTGGGATTGGGTCTAACAGGCACGTTGTTGATTTAGCCGAGGTGATGAGTTTATACAGCTCTTCCTGTCCTATACCTGTAAAGCAGTGAAAATCTAAATGTGAAGCTATAGGCTGAACTGGATCGTGAGATACTATTAGAGGTTGAACCTCCATTATTTTCTTCCTGATATTATTGATTTTTTCATTAAAGAAGTCCATAAAGTCTTCACTTCTAAACTGTGATGGGATACTCTCTGCGGGCATCTTAGGTTTTGTTAGGCGAGCCACTGTACTAAATAAGAACCTGGGATTGTTTTGGTTTCTTGCTATCAGTTGGCTAAGATGCTCGGTCCTAGCAGTTTTTAGAGCCTGTCTATAGCTGCACATACTGTCTTTATATGCAATTCGAAAGACTTCTAATTTAGTTTTCCTCCATTTTCGCTCGAGGTTACGGGTTGCTCTGTTTAGGGCGCGAGTATGACTGTTGTACCACGGTGCCAATGTTTTATCTCTGACTTTTTTTAATCTGATGGGAGCAACAGTGTCTAATGTACTGGTAAAAATAGTGCCCATGCTGCTAGTCACTTCATCTAGATCATCTGCATTTAGGGGTCTAATAAGAAATTGGGACAGATCCGGCAGATTACTTGTGAATCTGTCTTTAGTGGTGGGATTCATATTTCTAACAGATTGATAACGTGGGGAGACACAGCTAATCTGTTCTACGGGTAGAGTATATGTCAGGAGGTGATGATCTGTGATATCATCACTTTGAGGTATGATCTCTATATTAGAGACATCTATACCATGGGATATAATTAAATCTAGCGTATGATTAAAGCGGTGAGTTGCTCCAATTATATTTTGCTTAACCCCAAAGGAATTTAATAAATCCATAAATGTGAGTGCTAAAGCGTCGTTAGCATCATCTACATGAATGTTAAAGTCTCCTACTATCAATACTTTGTCAGAGTTAACCAATAGGTCTGATAGCAGATGTCCAAATTCTTTAAGAAAATCGCCATATGGCCCCGGGGGTCTGTACACGGTGGCCAGGGTAAAATATAGCAAGGGTTTATTACGTATTTCATTTAGTGCAACATTAATGATAAGCACTTCAAATGAATTAAACCTGGGCCTTATTTTCTGGGTAACAGTGAGTACATCATTGTAGATAGTGGCGACACCACCACCGCGACCAATTAGACGGGGCTCGTGCTTATAGAAATATCCTGACGGAGTAGACTCATTCAGACCAAAATATTCATTTGGTTTAAGCCAGGTTTCAGTGAGACAGAGTGCGTCAAGGCAATAATCTGAGATAATTTCATTAACAATAAGTGCTTTAGGCGCAAGGGATCTAATGTTGAGTAGTCCAAACTTTAGAGGTGGATTTTGACTACTTATTTTGCCTTTTTCTGGTTTTATGGTTATCAGATTGTTTCGGGCAAATTTAACAAATTTATTCTTTTTTCTCAGTATTCGGGAAACAGACACAGTTTCTATAGGACAAGCTATGTGTGTTCGTCTATCACTACGTTGAGTTGTGATGTGTCTAATATGTTTGGAATCTACAGTATGACTTACCGCCAGTCAGATGGTTCGTAGTGTTCTGGAGATGTTGTCAGAGAGGACCGCTGCTCCAGCTCTGCTAGGGTGTAGGCCATCGGTGTGATAGAGCCTAGGACGCTCCCAGAAAACATTCCAGTTATCAACAAAGCGTAATTTCTGTTGTTGACACCAAGATTGTAACCATTCATTAAAAGCAAATAATCTACTGAACTTCTCGATTCCTCGCTGAAATGTTGGAAGCGGTCCAGATACGATGATCCTTGTCGTGGGTGATGTGCTGCGGACCTTCTCGACCAGGCTCCTGAAGTCCTTCTTTAGGATCTCCGTCTGCCTCAGCCTGGTGTCGTTCGTGCCGGCATGAAGAACCACAGCTCCAATGTTCCTCCTCAGGGCAGCAGGCACCTGTGCAGCAACATCAAGAACACGTGCACCAGGTAAACAGCGTGTGTGCACCTTACCTTTAGCTGTGGTAGCACGCACGTGACGAACGATGGAGTCTCCGATGACCAGGACGTCTTGTGCCGTCTCGCGGAGAGGAGCGAAGCGGTTTTGGGTCGAGATGTCGAAGACGGGTGGTGGTGGTGGAGGGGGAGAGGTCCTCGCCCGGGGCTTGGCGTGCTTCTTCCGCCGCTCCTGTATCCAGGGTCCGTGGTATCCCGGCGCCGGGGTGTAGGAACACTGGGCGGGCTGCGTCCTTGGTGTGTTGGACCTGGGCAGAGAAGCACGCGGGGTTGAGGTTGTAGGAGAATTCTCACGCCGAGAATTTACCTGGGACAGATGAGCGTCGGTCTGCGTCGATTCAAGCGTGGCTTTCCGCTGCTGTAACCGGGCCAGCTTCACCTGTAGCTCACGGATCAGCTTCTCCACGGCCTCCACCTCCAAATCCACCGAGTGCAGCTCCAATGTCTCCTCACCTGCACTCAGAGGCAGAATCACAACCGACATGGTGTCTAAACACGGAAAATAATCGGTGTGAGGAAGCGAAAACAAGCTTTACAAACAAACAAACAAACGTGATAGCTGGGCTAGCGATGCTAATGCTAATTAGCGATGCTAATGTCGGCTAAAAGCGGTGTGCTGCAAAACAATTAAAAGTTAACGATATAACACGCGTTTCGAGTAAATATATTATAAGATACTTATCCGTTTTATGTACACTCTTCGTAAGGGGACGAAAAAGTTTAAAAGTTGGTCAGTATGGTGGAGCTAGGAAAAAAGCAGCTTCTCAGCGTCCTCGTACAACAACAGCACTAGGGCTTTAAAAAAATTTATTTCGACAATACTTACAGTTGTTAGAGTTTAAGACATCAAGATTTAAATATAGAAATAACTAAAACAAATAGAGCAAACTTCCAGAATAGATAATAAAAAAATAAATCAATAAAAAAGATGTATGCAGTATAATCGGGGCCTCTCATTACATTACTTCGTCTGGCACTGAACCAAAATATATTGTCTTACATTTGTGAATAAAATATCATTGTTTTATTCAGAGATTTACAGTATTTGTGCAAAATAATAGTTATGCAATATAATTACAGGCTCTGGATTCGTTTTTCGTTTGCAGTATAAAACCAAAATACATCTTACTATTTTTGAGAGATTCGTCATAAAAAAAATCTTTTTTTTTTCAGATATTTGTCTGTACAAAATAATATTTATGCAATATTTATATATTTATGTACTGAATGATGTTTATGCAGTATAATCAAGCTCTCTTATTTCGTTATTTGTTCACATTTGGCAAATAAATTTGCACACTACTCCAAGCGTGGCAACGCATGCTTGGTTTAAGTTGGACATTGACGCACATATTGTAAATGAATGTGAATCGTAGGGCATTATATTCCTGCCACTATAATTCTCACAGCGGCACAGTACAGTATGTATTGAAATAATAAGAATAGTGTTTTTCTTTACTGAATAGAAATATAATTGCGCAACTGTTAAGCATTAGCCCATACTTGATAACACAAAAACACAAGCGCTGGTCCCTCCCCCAAACCGCGCAGCGAGGAGCATTTACTGTACATTTAAACAGGTTTTACAGGTGTGCTTTGCGAAGTCAGACATACAAATGCAAATAACCTGTGAATAGCTGTTCTCACCTACAGTCTACACTCGGGGAAACTAAAATCCCTCGAATTAGATTTTTCTTACCATAACATGTAGTGTTATTAATCACTCTACACTGTTTTTAATTACTTTTAATTTTATCTATAAATAAACAAACCAAATAAAATTATTCCATGTGTATTTACCCTTTGTAAAATAGCATTAAAAATGATGGGTCGTGTATCGAGCGATTAAAAACAATACAAGGCACGTTATGATAAGGAACCTTTCTACAGTATCTCTTCCATTTCAGTGATTAAAAAACGGTAAAAATATAAATTTTGGAATCCACAGACGCTCAAACAGCAAAAGAACATGATAATAATAATCAAAATAATATTATTATTCTTTTTGCTTTTTATGTCCACCATTTAATAATGATTTAATTATCAATAATTAAAGCTGCTCACATCGTGCGCTTTCACTTTAAAAATGCAGTGTTTAATCAGCAAGTATATGTCGCCTCTCTTTATGATTGATAAATATTCTGACTGAAACAAATCTGCTCGTGTCGGATTGTTCATTTTTTATGAAAGAGGAGAGTAGAAGGGGAGAACTGAAAGTGTGTACAAACAACAGCACAATGCATGTGTGAATGGCTGAAACATTAAGTCAGATGAACGCGCGCGCCGATATGAGAGATTAGATCTTTCAGCACGCCGATGTCAGTCACTACAGTAGCAAGGAGCATTTACTGATAACATTTAAACAATTTATTCATACAGATGTACATGTTTTATAGGTTTGTTACTGAAGAACTATGGCAGCGGGCACACCTAAAAATAAACGCAGGATTATTTTTTTTATATAGTTTTATATAAATAAAAAATGCTTTTATAAATGTGGGCTACTGTTATCTACTTCAAATATTTGTTCAAACAGCCAGGAAACTCACTCTGACCATTTTAATAAGTCATTGATAAGTTAGTGATTCCTTTGGTTACGGCTGTGCTGATCATGTCATCTCGTCGTCAGTGAGCGCGCCTATACAGTAATTCACTTCTCATACGAATTACATAATCTAATAATTTTTTTTCATTACTTTATTTTAAAGCAGATGTAGATGCGGATGGCTTATTTCACTAGTTTTGACGCGTAGC
This sequence comes from Channallabes apus, assembly GCA_030522415.1. NCBI lineage: Eukaryota > Metazoa > Chordata > Actinopteri > Siluriformes > Clariidae > Channallabes > Channallabes apus. Next base: position 16,752,681 of record CM060126.1, on the reverse strand, counting down.
TAATGTCTTAAAGTTTCACTCACATGACAGAAGTCCGATCTCTTTGTCTTTTGTCGTTTATTTGTCAGCATCAAAGAATCAACACTTCATACAGTCGTCTTGAGTAAATCCACTGTTATTACAGACACCAGTTGCTGCATCTTGCAAATCTCTGAGTTTTACAACAACCTGTTTGCTGTATCTTGTAGATTACAATCTTGGCTTGGGTATCTAACAACACTCTTGTTGTTTCTTACTTTCCCAGCTTACGTTAGCTTACGGTTACAACAACCTCGTTGCTGTATTTTACATTTCTAGCTTACCGGGAGCTCTCACTAGCTGACGGTCACAACAACCTCGTTGCTGTATTTAGCATTTCAAGCTTACCGGGAGCTCTCACTAGCTGACGGTCACAACAACCTCGTTGCTGTATTTAGCATTTCAAGCTTACCGGGAGCTCTCACTAGCTGACGGTCTAAAGCTTGTGTTTCCGTAGCCTTCCAAATCTATACTGAGCTTTCTAGCATATCACAGTCACACAAATGCATGTAATAGTAGAATGACATCACAGACCAACCTACGATTATCAACTTATGATGCATAACTAAGAAATTTAAAGCTTATGGCTTATGTAACAAACTTAATGCTTAATGCTTTACTAATGAATAGAACAAGGTAGAATAAATGAAATAACAGCAAGTAAAATAAAATAAAATAAACACAACAAATTCATAAAAAGTGCGATATGGCACTTACATTCCAGCCCCTAATTGACAGGCATGGAGACTGACAATTACAATTTTGTGTTTTTTTTTTTTTTGATAAAGCCATGAAGTCAAACATCCTTAACCTTCTAAAACATTTTAAATCTTTTAAGTGTGTAATATTTATCTCAGGTGTTTACATTTGCATATCAAATTGCATAACATATTACCACACATTTAACAGTCCATTTCACATGTGAGGCACAGCTTGTCGATGGGTCTTTCCAGAGTGTTGGTCTTAGTTTTAACTAACACACATTTCACCAGTCCCCCTTTGTTGGGGAACACTTTCGTGATTCTTCTCATGACCCATGAATTTCTTGGAGATGACTCATCAGTTATTAAAACTATGTCTCCAATCGAAAGGTTTTTTTTGTTTTGAAACCACTTTTGCCGCCCCTGGAGCAAGGGCAAGTATTCACGTACCCATCGCTTCCAGAGCAGGTCTGATCGATGCTGGATCTGCTTCTCCCTGCGACGTGCATAGATGACAAATCCAGGTGGCAGGTTTGGCTGTTTTTTCATCAGCAGCAGGTAGTTTGGTGTCGGAGGTTTCAGTTTGGGCGAGCAGCTGTTTCTTTTCACAGTTGCCTTTCGTTTTTGCTGTGTGCGAATTCCCTGTTTGAATTCTGCTGCTGCTTTACCCTTTTGCAACGTGAGAAGTTCTTCCTTAAGATTTTGTCTTTGAGTGAACTTAATGATTTCGTTTTCTGCCTTTGTTAGTTCTTGCGCTTTTAGAGACTTGTGATTTTCTGTCTTTGGGTCATCTACTTGTGTTTTAACCCTTTCTGTTTTTTGTTTCAGCATGTCTCTGGTGCGAAGGATCCAGGCAACGGATCTTTTTAACTTGTGCCAGTCAGAGTGATGATTAATCAGTTTACTCACTGCGTCTGTGTCTGTGTATTTTGTAATGCTCACAATATTCACTAGAGCTGAGAGCTTAACTTCATCAGCATTTTCATCAAAATTTTCTTTTATTGATGTGTCATGAATATTTTCAGGCCATTTGCACTCTGCTTCTTTGAGGAGGGAGGGACCTTGGATCCAGTTGACATTTTTCATGAACTTTTCACAGGATGCCCCCCTGGAGGCAGAATCAGCTGGATTTTGTGAGGCATTAACGTACCTCCATTGCTGTGGCTTGGTTGACTCTCTTATAGTGGCGATTCTGTTGGCCACGAAGGTTTTAGAACGAAGTGTTTCGTTATCAATGTATCTCAAAACAGTTGTACTGTCAGTCCAGAACATACAGTCCAGCAATTTCAATTCTAGCTGTTCTTTCAACATTTTGTCATTTTTTACAGCGATCACTGCCGCAGTCAGTTCCATTCGTGGAATGGTGGTTTGTTTCAGGGGTGCTACACGGGAATTCCCCATCATGAATGCACAATGTGTGAGCCCATCAGCGTTTACTAACCTGAGGTATGAGACAGCTCCGTATCCCATTTCACTTGCATCCGAGAAGTGATGGAGTTGTGCTGTAGCTGTAACTCCGAAGTCGGCTGGTTTTATGGACCTTGCTATGCTGAACTTGGACAGTCTGTGCAGCTCTTGCAGCCAGGTTTTCCACGCCGTTGCAAACTGCTCGGGATTGTCATCATCCCAGGCAAGTTTTTCTTTGCATAACTGTTGCATTAGGATTGTAGCTGGCAGTATGGCAGGTAGGAGAAGCCTAACGGGTCGTATGTTGAGCTAGTGATTGACAGAATTCCTCTTCTTGTCACAGGTCGTTCCTTTAAGCTAATCTTAAACTTGAACATGTCTGAATCAATGCACCACAGCACCCCCAGAGTTCTCTCTATGGGCAGTGCATCGTTACTCAAGTCTAAGTCTCTCATGTCTTTGATCCTTTCACTCTCGGGAATGACAGTCAGTAGGGCACGGCTGTTGCTTGCCCATTTAGTGAGGTTAGACCCTCCACTTGTACAGAGACTTGTGAGATCATTGTATAGGGCGACTGCTTGGTCATGACTCGAAACAGATTTCAGGCAGTCGTCTACATGAAAGTTTTTAAGCACTGTGTTAACTGCCACAGCAGATGCATTGCTGCAGTTTTTTTCTGCTGTCATTCTGAGGGCGAAGTTAGCACCACTAGGCAACAATTTTGCACCGAACAGATGAACTACCATTTTATTTTCAACTAAGTCTTGGTTCACATCTCCATTCGGCCACCATAGGAAGCGCAGCAGATCAGTGTCCTTCTCGGGGACTTTCACGTGATAGTACATGGCTTCTACTGTGTCTTTTTTCTCGGACTTTATTTTAACGGGCACAATGGGGAGGATGCAATTACCTCCAGCCCCAGTGAGCGCATTTGATTCGTGACTCTCTGCCGGTGGTGTATTTTTTGTGTCACTTTCGGTTTCATTCTCGTCAGCGCGTGTACCTGGCTGCGCCGTGACTGGCACTGCGCTGTGTAACATGCTTGGATGTGACTTTGAACACAATGAACATACAATTTTTCTGGTACAGTCTTTCCACAAATGACCCGTTCTTAAACATCCGAAACAGAATCCGTTTCTTTTTAAGAATTCTACTTTGTCTTTGTGTGTCTTATCATTAAATTGGAAGCAATCGTCTAAGATATGCTCCCCTTTGCAATGTGTGCACGGTTTAGTGAAGGCGCTGACAGGTGATGTACCGGCATTCTTCATTGTAATCAATTCTTTGTGAATTTTACCAACCTGTCCGTCCTCGGTTGCGACGCTGACCCTGGGTTTTCCTTGGCCCGTTTGTTTGGGTCCTTGAAGGGATGTGTGACAGGGTTTTCCGTCGCTGATTGCGGCGTCCAAGTCCGTAGAGTGTGCGCTGCTCAGGTGCGCGTTGCTCAATTCAGTGACCGCGCTCTCGTTCGCAGGCTGCGCTCGGCTGTTGCATGTTGAGTTGGAGAGGTGAAAGTGCGCGCTGCTCTCGTAAAGTTCGTTGTATTCCAGTTTGGGAGCGCGTGCGCCACTTGGTTCGTTGAAGGTGCTCTCTCTTACCGGCTTTCGGCGGCTGTCGTATTCAGGTTTGTGGCCCGTCCAAGGCGGGCTGCTCGAGCGTGTGCAGCTCGGGTCGATGACTCCGCTCTTTGATGCAGGCTGTCGTTTTTTACAACTCTGATAAACCTGTAATTCAGCGTCGACAATTGCGAGCGCAGTTTCTAATTCCAACTTTTCTTTATCAGCTTTTAGTTGCTCTGCCTCAGCCTTTAATTCTGCTTCTTTTGCCTTTAATTGTGCTTCCTTCTGTTCTAACGCCCGCCGTTCTGCTAAGGCTGCTGCTTTAATCAACAAGGCTGCTCTGTTGGCTTCCGCTTTCTTTATTAGGGCTGAGGATGATGTAGAAGTTACAGACCTTTTGGATGCTGCCGTTGTCTGTGACACGCTGACGCCCGGCGAGACACCTTCGCGTAGTCGCGACGTCACAGAGTGGTCCTTGGTGTCCTTGGTGTCCGCTTTCCAGCTACCCACCGTAGATATGAATTCTGTGCGGCCTTGAGCCTCAGGTGCGCCGCAAGCGACCTGATCGCGTCTGTGTTTGTCTTCATGAGTGTACACAAGCACATCAACGTTACTTCTCATGAAGGCCTCTCTCAGCTTCCCGTATTTGGGTCTGTACTCAGTTTCAAGGATGTCTAACTTACGTGCATAGTTCATGGGTGTCTTTAATGCAGTAGACGTTGCATTCAGTCGAATTCGCTTGCCTTTTCTTGCATCCAGCGCCTCGTTGAGGTTTTTTCTGTTCATCTCGTGGAGCGCCGTTAGGCTCCCCAGCCAAGTGCCGGGAGCGTTGTCCTCGTTGTTCGGCATGGTGAAGTTCGACGGCTATTCTCTTTCACTTTCCATTTCAGTGTTCACTTGTTTTCGTTCAAACAGCGGAAAAGCTTTAGACTTTTGTAGATGCGGATGGCTTATTTCACTAGTTTTGACGCGTAGCTAATGTCTTAAAGTTTCACTCACATGACAGAAGTCCGATCTCTTTGTCTTTTGTCGTTTATTTGTCAGCATCAAAGAATCAACACTTCATACAGTCGTCTTGAGTAAATCCACTGTTATTACAGACACCAGTTGCTGCATCTTGCAAATCTCTGAGTTTTACAACAACCTGTTTGCTGTATCTTGTAGATTACAATCTTGGCTTGGGTATCTAACAACACTCTTGTTGTTTCTTACTTTCCCAGCTTACGTTAGCTTACGGTTACAACAACCTCGTTGCTGTATTTTACATTTCTAGCTTACCGGGAGCTCTCACTAGCTGACGGTCACAACAACCTCGTTGCTGTATTTAGCATTTCAAGCTTACCGGGAGCTCTCACTAGCTGACGGTCACAACAACCTCGTTGCTGTATTTAGCATTTCAAGCTTACCGGGAGCTCTCACTAGCTGACGGTCTAAAGCTTGTGTTTCCGTAGCCTTCCAAATCTATACTGAGCTTTCTAGCATATCACAGTCACACAAATGCATGTAATAGTAGAATGACATCACAGACCAACCTACGATTATCAACTTATGATGCATAACTAAGAAATTTAAAGCTTATGGCTTATGTAACAAACTTAATGCTTAATGCTTTACTAATGAATAGAACAAGGTAGAATAAATGAAATAACAGCAAGTAAAATAAAATAAAATAAACACAACAACAAATTCATAAAAAGTGCGATATGGCACTTACAGCAGATATTTCTCTTTCTATAAGTATATATTTTTCACGTCTGTGAGGCGAGTATACACGGAGTTTGGGTTCATTTTCTGACGCGCTCAAGTTCACCGAAAAGAATACAGAGCCCCGTTTAGTGTAATTTATTTCATTTAATAAATCTACTACAAATTTAAAGAACACAAAATATAAGATGACACAAGACCCTGGATTCGTTTTTCGTTTGCAGTATAAAACCAAAATACATCTTACTATTTTTGAGAGATTTGTGGTAAAAAAAATCTTTGGGTTCATTTTCTGACGCGCTCAAGTTCACCAAAATCAATACAGAACCCCGTTTACTTTATTTATTTAACAAAATCATAAAGTTTTTTCGTCATTGTGTGCGCACCTAAATAAAAGTAGAGTCTTATAAAAGCTACAAATTTAAAGAACACAAAATATAAGATGACACAAGACCCTACACGTGTAGCCTTTCTACTGTAATTACACAGTTTACAACGTTTACGTTGCTTAAATTCGATCCTAAAAAACTGAATTTAATTTTAATTATAAATTTGTACTGTAATGTTACTACTGTGATTATGAATTCGTTTATTTACAATGTTTCACTTTATTTTATCTGCAACGACGTGCAGCTGTGGACGACCTGCGCCTCATTAAGCCTGGAGAGAACGAACTGATGCCTGAGGCGTCAGTCTATAGTTATATAGCGCCACTCAGTGGTAAAAGCCAGCAAACGCACAAACCCAAATGCTGACGCCATACACGCCATACACCGGCGACGGTAGAAGTCGCATACTGCCTGTGCACTGACTGTAGACGCTATCTTATTAGACTTATCTTGCTGGGCAGAAGAGTGTGGGTGCGGTTTTGGCCAAACCAGTTTGCCCGGGCGAAAGTGCGCTGCTTTCCCTCGGGTATTGTCGTTCCTGGCATGTTTGGCTCTCCGCTGTTCCTCTTGGTGTTTTCCCTCCTCTGCGATGATTTGAAATCGATGGGTATGCTGAGTGGGTGTCCTGTTCCTCCTCCTTCGCCGAATTCCCTTGACCTCAGTCTTCAGCTTCCGACATACCTCACAAGATTTTACATAATGCCAGACATCCCTGCGCACATTGGGCCACCAGGCGACGTTTAGGAGCCTCAACAGTGTGTTCAGCCCCCCCCCCCCGAAGGGGTGGCCTCCCTTCGGATGGTTATGAAAGTGCCGCAAGAACATCTGGGTTAAAGTCTGAGGTATCACCAGCTGAAATTTTCCTCGCTGCTTTCCTGCAACCCTGCGGTATAATGCCCCCTGGTGTCGTTCGAAGGTGATTCGAGGGTTCTCCGCCCCCCTCGGGTGCTTCCCCGTTTCCAGCTGACCTACCATCCCATCTTCTTGTTGGGCTCTTACTAGCTCAGCTCTAATCGGGATGGCAGAACATGCTGAGGAGACTTGAGGGATGGCAGCATCTAGTGGCACGGCACAGTATAACAGTGAGGCGGGAGACGAGTGAGTGAGGTATCCGGCCGCTTTATCAGATGGGTCAAAGTTGACTGGGAGAGCCAGGAACGGATGGTAAATGAAGCCCCCTGCTGTCGTCCAGCCGTACCTTCCCTGTGCGACCTCCAAGGTGGCTCCTGTGGCTCTTAAGAAGTCCAACCCTGCTATCATAGGGAAAGCCAGATGATTATCTTTCATGATGTAGGTTTGGAGATTACAAGACTTGTCGTGCCATTGGTAGTAGATGGTTTTTTGAGTCTTCGCTTGGTGTATCTTCCCATCGGCCATGATGAACTTCTGGGGTGAATAAGGGTCGTCCCCGTCCTCCTGATCGCCCAGCTGTCGCCACAGACTATCTTGTATGAGAGTATACGTGCTGCCAGTGTCTATCACTGCCTTCACCATCTCCCCATTCACTGCAACTGGAACCAGGAGAAGCGAAGGGGCTGCATGGAGCTGAGCGATGGAAAGTCCAGCGAGGTGTTTCGACGGTGGGCGGTCTGTGGTTCCCTTTCTAGTCTTCTCCTGGCTGTGTTGACTCTCCACCTTTTTCCAATACACTTTAGCTCCCATGCAGTCCTTTTCTACCATTTCCCCCACCTTCACCAACTGTTCCACGGTGTTCACAGTGCCTCGGAGACAGCCAGCTACTCAGGGGTTGATGTTATTCAGCACTCTGCTCACCAGCTCTTGCTCCGTGATGTCAGGCTTCCACTTCAGACAGAGGGCCCGGTAGTCATAGGCGAAGTCCCTCAGGCGTTGGTCCGGCTGTTGTATCATAGCCCTTAACTTGTCTTCCACTTCAGTTAAGTAGTTGTCAGGTAAGAATGCAGCTAGAAATGCCTGTTTAAACGACTCCCAATCCTTGACTTTGCCTTTTTCCGCCTTCCACCAGCTCAGAGCAGGTCCGTGTAGCACTGTGCTGAGGGTTCCTATCAGTTCTGCGCTGGGCAGTGGCCGAATCTCCAGATAGTTTTCGCATTGCTCAACAAAATTAAGCACATCCGCTGTCTCAGAGGTGTCACCGAAAGAGGGAAACTCCAGGCAGATGGGAGGTTGAGCATGGAAGGAGGAAGCAGTTGGCGAAACTGAGGAGGTGAGCGGGGTAGATGGAGGGGCTGGGACAGGAGGAGGAACATCATAGGTTAGATGACTTCTTTTAGATAGTACCATTTCCGTAGCTGCCTCAATTGGCGTACTGGGTGTACGTAGGGCAGGAGAGTGAGATGAAGCAGGGGTGTAGGCCTGTAACCTGTGTATGGTGGGCGTGCTAGTGAGACGCAGCTTCTTCATCTGCCTCTCCCATACAACATCGCGCCGCAAAAAACAGTCAGTTACAGCCCTCTCCAGTTTCTCTATGGCCTCCTGGCAGTAGCGCTCCAGCTCCGCTAAGCCTAGGTCGACTGCCTGCCGAAAACTGGTTTCCCTGTTTATAGTGCTGGTGATAGAGTCTCTCAAATCCTGCTCTAGTATGCCCACTTTTTCATTTTTTTGAAAGAGGAAGCTTTCAATTCGTGACTGATTCCATTGCTGAATTGCCTCGCGCAGTTCAGTCTCAGCGCCCATGAAGTTTGTTCCATTGTCACTTCTCATAACTGACACCTGACCTCTCCTGCTTATAAAGCGTCGCATGGAATTCACACAAGAGTCTGTGTCCAGCGAATGCGCGATTTCAATGTGCACGGCTCTTGTTGTCAGACAAGTGAAAAGTACGCCATATCTTTTAACGTTACTTCTGCCACGTTTGACCTCGAAGGGTCCGAAGTAGTCTACTCCCACATTAGTGAAGGGTGGGTGGTCTGGTATTATTCTGTCGATTGGCAATTCTGACATCTTTTGCTCACATGCTTTAGCTCTAGACTTTCTGCATATCACACACCTGGAGAGAAACTGTCTTACGAGTGAGTTAGCAGTCGGAATCCAGTATTTTTGCCACAATTCTGAAAGGATGTAATTTCTGCCACTGTGTCCTATCTTATCATGAACGTCTCTTAATATTAACGTTGTGATATGTGAGTCTTTAGGTACAATGACTGGGTGTTTAACGTGCTCTGGCATTGCTGACCTGCCGAGACGTCCTCCGACTCTCAGCAATCCATCCTGCAGCACTGGATTCAGTTTGGACAAGCAACTGTTTCTTTTTACAGATGCCTTGTGTTTTTGCTGTGTGAGAATTTCCTGTTTGAATTCTGCTGCTGCTTTACCCTTTTGCAATGTGAGAATTTCTTCCTTAAATTTTTGTCTTTGAGTAAACTTTATGATTTCGTTTTCTGCTCTAGTTAGGTCTTGAAATGTTAGAGACGTGTGATTTTCTGTCTTTGGGTTATCTACCTGTACTTGTGTTTTAACCCTTTCTGTTTTTTGTTTGAGCATGTCTCTAATGCGAAGGATCCAGGCAACGGATCTTTTTAACTTGTGCCAATCAGAGTGATGATTAATCAGTTTACTCACTGAGTCTGCGCATTTTGTAATGCTCACAATATTCACTAAAGCTGAGAGCTTAATTTCATCATCATTTTGTGTTATTGATGTGTCATGAATATTTTCAGGCCATTTGCACTCTGCTTCTTTAAGAAAGGAGGGACCTTGGATCCAGTCAACGTTTTTCATGAACTTTTCACAGGATACCCCCCTGGAGGCAGAGTCAGCTGGGTTTTTTGAGGTATTAACGTACCTCAATTGCTGTGACTTGGTTGACTCTCTTATAATGGCGATTCTGTTGGCCACAAAGGTTTTAAAATGAAGTGTTTCGTTATCAATTTATCTCAAAACAATTGTACTGTCAGTCCAAAACATAGAGTCCAGCAATTTCAATTCTAGCTGTTCATTCAACATTTTGTCATTTTTTACAGCGATCACTGCTGCCGTCAGTTCCATCCGTGGAATGGTGGTTTGTTTCAGGGGTGCTACATGGGAAATCCCCATCATGAATGCACAATGTGTAAGTCCATCAGCGTTAACTAACCTGAGTTATGAGACAGCTCCGTAACCCATTTCACTTGCATCCGAGAAGTGGTGGAGTTGTGCTGTAGCTGTAACTCCAAAGTCAGCTGGTTTTATGCACCTTGCTGTGCTGAACTCGGACAGTCTGTGCAGCTCTTGCAGCCAGGTTTTCCATGCCGTTGCAAACTGCTCGGGAATGTCGTCATCCCAGGCTAGTTTTTCTTTACATAACTGTTGCATTAGGGTTTTGGCTGGCAGTATGACAGGCGCGAGAAACCCTAAGGGGTCATGAATCGAACTGGGGATTGACAGGATTCCTCGTCTTGTCACAGGTCATTCCTTTAAACTAATCTTAAACTTGAACATGTCTGAGTTAATGCACCACAGCACCCCCAGGGCTCTCTCTACGGGCAGTGCATCTTTACTCAAGTCTAAGTCTTTGATCCTTTCGCTCTCGGGAATGACAGTCAGTAGGGCACGGCTATTGCTTGCCCATTTAGTGAGGTTAAACCCTCCGCTTGCACAGAGACTTGTGAGATCATTGTATAGGGCGACTGCTTGGTCATGACTCGAAACGGATTTCAGGCAGTCGTCTACATAAAAGTTTTTAAGCACTGTATTAACTGCCACAGCAGGTGCATTGCTGCGGTTTTCTTCTGCTGTCTTTCTGAGGGCGAAGTTAGCAACGCTAGGCGACGATTTTGCACCGAACAGATGAACTACCATTTTAATTTCAAATACGTCTTGGTTCACATCTCCATTCGGCCACCACAGGAAGCGCAGCAGATCTGTGTCCTTCTCGGGGACTTTCACGTGATAGTACATGGCTTCTACTGTGTCACGTTTCTTGGACTTTATTTTAACGGGTACAATGGGGAGGATACAATTACCCCCAGCCCCAGTGAGCGCATTTGATTCATGACTCACTGCAGTTGGTGTATTTGTTGTGTCACTTTCAGTTTCGCTTCTGCAGGCGCTCGTAACTGACTGCGCCGTGGCTGGCATGGCTATGTGTAGCATGCGCGGATGTGGCTTTGAACACAATGAACATATAATTTTTCTGGTACAGTCTTTCCACAAATGACCCTTTCTTAAACATCCGAAACAGAATCCGTTTCCTTTTAAGAATTCTACTTTGTCTTTGTATGTCTTATCATTAAATTGGAAGCAATCGTCTAAGATATGCTCCCCTTTGCAATGTGCGCACGGTTTAGTGAAGGCGCTGACAGGTAATGTACCGGCATTCTTCATTGTAATCAAGTCTTTGTGAATTTTACCAACCTGTTTGTCCTCGGTTGCGACACTGACCCTGGATTTTCCTTGGCCCCTTTGTTTGGGTCCTTGAAGGGATGTGTGACTGGGTTTTCTGTCGCTGGTTGCGGCGTCCAGGTCTGTAGAGTGCGCGCTGCTTAGGTGCGCGTTGCTCGATTCAGTGACTGCGCTCTCGTTCGCAGGCTCCGCTCGGCTGTTACCTGTTGAGTTGGAAAGGTGAGAGTGCGCGCTGCTCGGACGCGCGCTGCTCGATTCAATAAGTGCGCTCTCATTCACAGGCTCCGCTCGGCTGTTGCATGTTGAGTTGGAAAGGTGAGAGTGCGCGCTGCTCGGACGCGCGCTGCTCGATTCAGTGAGTGTGCTCTTGTTCGCATGCTGCGCTCGGCTGTTGCATGTTGAGTTGGAAAGGTGAGAGTGCGCGCTGCTCGGGCATGCGCTGCTCGGACGCGTGCTGCTCGATTCGATGAGTGCGCTCTTGCTCTTGGGCGATCGGCTGTCGTATTTGCGATCTTGACGTTGAAGCACTCTTAATTTGTCACCGTGCATGGTGAGTGCCGTTTTGGTTTCCAGCCTTTCTTTTTTCGCCTTTAGTTGTGCTTTTTCCATTTCTAGTCGTGCCTTTAGTTGTGCTTCCTCCATTTCTAACTAGAGACGTTCGTCCAAGGTTGCAGCCTTTGCTAACAGAGCTTCTCTGTCGGCTTCTTCTTTCTTTAGTCGGGCTGAGGATGTAGAAGTTACAGACCTTTTGGATGCTGCCGTTATCTGTGACACGCTGTCGACACGAGACATCTTCGCGTGTTCGCGACATCACAGAGTGGCCCTTAGTGTCCTTGGTATCCGCTATCCAGCGACCCACCTTAGCTATGAATTCTGTCCGGCCTTGGGCCTCAGGTGCGCTGCAGGTGACCTGATCGCATTTATGTTCGTCTTTATGAGTGTACACAAGCACATCAACATTACTTCTCATGAAGTTCTCTCTCCGCTTCCTGTATTTGGGTCTGTACTCAGTTTCAACGATATCTAACTTACGTGCATAGTTCGTAGGTGTCTTTAATGCAGTAGACATTGCATTCAGTCGAATTCGCTTGCCTTTTCTTTCATCCAGCGCCTCGTTGAGGTTCTTTCTGTTCATCTCATGGAGCGCCGTTAGGCTCCCCAGCCAAGTGCTGGGAGCGTTGTCCTCGTTGTTCGGCATGGTGAAGTTCAAGGCGCGATATTCTCTTTTACTTTCCCTTTCAGCGTTCACTTGTTTTCGTTCAAACAACGGAAAGCTTTTGACTTTATGTAGATGCGGTCATATTATTTCACCAGTTTTGACGCGTAGCTTTGGTTTAAAGTTTCACTCACACAACAGAAGTCCGATCTCTTTGTCTCTTGTGGTTTATTTTGTCAGCATCAAAGAATCAACACTTCATACAGTCGTCTTGAGTAAATCCACTGTGATTACAACACCAGTTGCTGCATCTTGCAAATCTCTGACTTTTACAACAACCTATTTGCTGTATCTTGTAAATTACAGTCTTAGCTTACGTATATAACAACACTCTTGTTGTATATCTCTACTTACGGGAGCTTACCTAGTTGTTGTATCTTACATTCCTAGCTTACGAGCTTACGGTCAAAAGCTTGTGTTTCCATAGCCTTCCGCATCTAAACTGAACTCTCTATCATATGACAGTCACACAAATGCATGTAATAGTAGAATGACATCACAGACCAACTTACGGTTGTCAAAATGGATGCATAACTTAGAAATTTAAAGCTTATGGCTTATGTAACAAACTTAATGCTTAATGCTTTACTAATGAATAGAACAAGGTAGAATAAATGAAATAACAACAAATAAAATAAAATAAACACAACAACAAATTCATAACAAGTACGATATGGCTCTTACAGACGTCTTTAAAGTGAACTGAGATCTGAGATTGAAAAACAGCCCTAGGAATGGGATTGTCCAGTTTTAATGTTTTTTGCAGGTCATTCCAATCTCTAGCAGCAGCGTTCTGAAAAGACAACAGGCCAAATACAGAAGAAGCCTTAGGAACTGTCAGCAGAATCAAGTTAGCAGATCGAGTGTTATACCCAGAAGAAAAAGAGTGTAACAATTCTTGTAAGTAAGGAGGGGACAAACCGAGGAGAGTTTTGTAAATGGCCATAATACCAATGGATTTTGCGGCGGTTATACAACGAAGACCAGTTGAGAGAAGAATACTGGGTACAGTGATGAGTTTTGAAAGGAGCGTTTGTTATAAACCGGATGACAGAGTGGTAGAGAACATCAAGCTTTTGAAGCAGGCCTTTGGATGCTGATCTATAAATAACATCACCATAATCAAACATGGGGAGAATGGTCATTTGGACCAGAGTTTTCCTAGCAGATAATGTAAATGCAGAACGCATTCTATAAAGGAACCCAAGTTTTGATTTGATCTTAGACTTCAAATTATCAATGTGTTTTGAAAAAGACAAAGAGTGTTATCTAGCCAAATACCCAGATATTTATATTCAGTAGTCTGATCCAATGGTGTCCCATCAAGGGAGCAGATACTTGGAAAGCTTGATGGAACGTGACCTTTTTTTCCAAACCACATTACTTTAGTTTTGGAAGTATTTCGCTGAAGATGCAAATTGGAGAAGGTCTGTTGCAATCTATTAAAACTGAGTTGAACTTGCTGCAAAACTGCAGCAGGGGAAGGACCAGTAGAGTAAAGAATTGTATCATCGGCGTAAAGATGGATAAATTAGTCTATAACTGAATTAGTTACAGTAAATATAAAAAAGTGTAGGTCCAAGTATTGATCCCTGTGGGATGCCATTGGTGACTGGGAGAGGCTGGGAAAGAAGTTGTTCAGATTTCACAGACGGCACTCTATCACTTAGATACTTAGAAAACCAAGACAAGGATTTGTCGGAGAAGCCAGTATCATAAAGCCTATCAATAAGACGTTTGTGATTGACAGAGTCAAAGGCCTTGGCCAAGTCAATGAAAATAGCAGCACAGTACAATTTAGAGTCCAATGCAGAATAGATATCATTTAAGACTTTAAGAGTTGCTGTTAAACACCCAAACCCAGTTCTAAATCCTGATTGAGTTGACCTTTTACAAGTTTTTCCAAAACCTTAGAGATACATGGCAAAACAGAAATAGGCCTGTAACAATTGGGATCTGACCAATCAACAACCTTTAAAAAGAGGGAACACTAATGCTGACTTCCAAGCACAAGGGATTTGCCCTGTGTTTTAAAGATAAATTGAATATATCTGTGATAGGAACAGCAATAATAGAGGCAGCTATTTAAAAAAAGACAGGATCCATCTCATCAGTCCCAGAAGATTTATTGGAATCTATCCTGAGCAATTCATCCAGAACCTCCTCCTCTGAAAAGGACCGCAAAATGAAACTATGGGAGGAGCAGGGAAGTAGTGTAGGATGAGGGAGAGTTGGAGGAGATGCAGTAGAGCAATTAATATGATTTGTAGGTGATTTAGATGAATCAAGGGTTAAACCAGAAGTTATAAAATGCTTATTGAGAAGCTCCAATATTTGCTTCTTGTCTGATACTACAGTGTTCTCTAAGTAGAGTGGAGGAGGTAGCTTACAAGATGGTTTATTTTCCATCTCCTTTACCGTATTCCATAATTTTTTAGGATCAGAGCTACTAAGAGAAAACTGCTTCTTAAAATAGTCTGTTTTAGCCTTGCAAACGGCTTGTAAACATTTACGTCTAAGTTGCTTGAAAACCAAAATATCTGCTGGGGATCTAGAGTGTCGAGCCTTGCACCAAGGAGTGTTTTTTTTTTTTTTGTCGATCCTTTACTCTGAGTCCTTTCACGGGGCATGTTTATCAACAACAGCCCTAAAAAAACAAATACCAAGACTCGTCTACAGTTGGCAGGGACGGATTATGGGTTGTGTGGGCCCCTGGGCAAAACGCCCCCCCCCCCATTAAACAAACAAACAAACAAAAAAAAAAACGGCAGCATTGCCTGGGATGGCTAGTTGCTACGTTATCATGCCACCATGCCACTTGTGGGTCCAAACTAGCGTACCATGTTGTAAAAGGAGAATGATGTTGACAAAACTATCTTTTGCCGCTTTTTACCTCGGAAAAAGTGAAAAGAAGGTGGCTTAAGTTGATACAGTGAGTTGGATCTCAAATTATAATCAGTACAGCCTAATGCCATTACCTCACGTCAATGTTAGCACCAGGTTACCTCTGTTTATAGTTTATAGTAATGTAGCACAATCAGATCGTACCATAACAAACATTATTTGTTTGAATTATCCAGAATGTGCTAGTTCGAAATAGAAATGGAAATGTCTATAAAAGTGAACCAAAATGCCATGTACCTGTTATAATCTGCAATTGTTGCTTTGCAGCTTTCCCAAAGAAGACAATTACATCCTCGTAGCCAGGGGGCAGTCATATCATGCGCAGGGCCAGGAACAAATAAATTCAAGGACACCAACAGAACGAAATGGTAAAGTAAGAGAAATCACAAATACTACCCACCCGTGTCATATTTAATAAACAAATAATTTAGATAAACAGCAGGTTTACACGTGGGTTGTCAGAATGTTGTGGAGAAGTGCGCTCATGTAGTTGAGAGGCGGCCGGGTGTTAGCTTTGCCAGATGCAAGTTGACATAATATGTGCTCTGAATTTCTTGCCAACTAGAGCCACGGCGGGCAAATGATAATATTGTCCTACCTTAAAACTTCGTAGCTACAGTTAATGTTGTTGTTAGCTGTGTGATCCTTTTGTCTTCTTGCCGGCTCATGGAAGTCTTTATCAGTTTAAATTTGCGATTGTAGATCTACTTTTAGTTCTTTTACTTTATGCCATATAGACTTTTGGTTGTTAATCGTGTGATAACAAAGAAGTATAGAAGACTGTATAGAGAGTACAAAGCAAGTTCTCAAGCTAAACTGTCTGAATGAGGAGTTTTGATACTGGCAGGGAGTTTAATATCAGCATTGAATTTTCAGTTGGATTTTTGAAGCATCCTAGTGCTCATAACACCTGATTGGCTGACTGGAGGAAATGTAACAATTTTGCAACACTCTGAGTGAGAGAGCAACTGTCTTGCTTGGGCAACCCTTGTACAAGGACGCTGAGATGCTGCATTTTTCCGAGCTACACCATACTGACCAACTTTTAAACTTTTTCGTCCCCTTACGAAGAGTGTACATAAAACGGATAAGTATCTTATAATATATTTACTCGAAACGCGTGTTATATCGTTAAGTTTTAATTGTTTTGCAGCACACCGCTTTGAGCCGGCATTAGCATCGCTAATTAGCATTAGCATCGCTAGCCCAGCTATCACGTTTGTTTCTTTGTTTGTAAAGTTTGTTTTCGCTTCCTCACACCGATTATTTTCCGTGTTTAGACACCATGTCGGTTGTGATTCTGCCTCTGAGTGCAGGTGAGGAGACATTGGAGCTGCACTTGGTGGATTTGGAGCTGGAGGCCGTGGAGAAGCTGATCCGTGAGCTACAGGTGAAGCTGGCCTGGCTACAGCAGCGGAAAGCCACGCTGGAATCGACGCGGACCGACGCTCACCTGCCCCAGGTAAATTCTCGGCGTGAGAATTCTCCTACAACCTCAACCCCGCGTGTTTCTCTGCCCAGGTCCAACACACCAAGGACGCAGCCCGCCCAGTTTTCCTACACCCCGGCGCCGGGATACCACGGACCCTGGATACAGCAGCGGCGGAAGAAGCACGCCAAGCCCCGGGCGAGGACCTCTCCCCCTCCACCACCACCACCCGTCTTCGACATCTCGACCCGAAACCGCTTCGCTCCTCTCCGCGAGACGGCACACGACGTCCTGGTCATCGGAGACTCCATCGTTCGTCACGTGCGTGCTACCACGGCTAAAGGTAAGGTGCACACACGCTGTTTACCTGGTGCACGTGTTCTTGATGTTGCTGCACAGGTGCCTGCTGCCCTGAGGAAGAACATTGGAGCTGTGGTCCTTCATGCCGGCACGAACGACACCAGGCTGAGGCAGACGGAGATCCTAAAGAAGGACTTCAGGAGCCTGGTCGAGAAGGTCCGCAGCACATCACCCATGACAAGGATCATCGTATCTGGACCGCTTCCCACATTTCAGCGACGAATCGAGAAGTTCAGTAGATTATTTGCTTTTAATGAATGGTTACAATCTTGGTGTCAACAACAGAAATTACGCTTTCAGAAAGTATACTACTGCTAATTATAAACCAAAATATAAACCAAAATATTTAATTTGCTGTATTAAATATTTATGCCAACTCATCAAGGATCCAAAGATTGCGTTGTACTAAATAATATTTTTGCTGATTTTTTTCTGCGATTCAGTTGTACTGAATGATGTTTTACTGTATGTTTATATAAAAAAAATATGAGTTAGAAAACATTGGTTTTATTTTGTTTAGACAGACTCTGTTTTTATCTGTTTAGTGTTATTATTAAAGAAAACAGCACAAACAACAGCACTAGGGCTTTAAAAAAAATTATTTCGACAATACTTACAGTTGTTAGAGTTTAAGACATCAAGATTTAAATATAGAAATAACTAAAACAAATAGAGCAAACTTCCAGAATATATAATAAAAAAATAAATCAATAAAAAAGATGTATGCAGTATAATCGGGGCCTCTCATTACATTATTTGCTCGCACTTCGTCTGGCACTGAACCAAAATATATTGTTTTACATTTGTGAATAAAATATCATTGTTTTATTCAGAGATTTACAGTATTTGCGCAAAATAATAGTTATGCAATATAATTACAGGCTCTGGATTCGTTTTTCGTTTGCAGTATAAAACGTTTTATAAAAGCTTTTTATGTCCACCATTTAATAATGATTTAATTATCAATAATTAAAGCTGCTCACATCGCGCGCTTTCACTTTAAAAATGCAGTGTTTAATCAGCAAGTATATGTCGCCTCTCTTTATGATTGATAAATATTCTGACTGAAACAAATCTGCTCTTGTCGGATTGTTCATTTTTGATGAAAGAGGAGAGTAGAAGGGGAAAACTGAAAGTGTGTACAAACAACAGCACAATGCATGTGTGAATGGCTGAAACGTTAAGTCAGATGAACGCGCGCGCCGATATGAGAGATTAGATGTTTCAGCACGCCGATGTCAGTCACTAGCAAGGAGCATTTACTGATCACATTTAAACAATTTATTCATACAGATGTACATGTTTTATAGGTTTGTTACTGAAGAACTGTGGCAGCGGGCACACCTAAAAATAAACGCAGGATTATTTTTTTTTATAGTTTTATATAAATAAAAAATGCTTTTTTATATAAATGTGGGCTACTGTTATCTACAGTACTTCATAATGTAATAATTTTTTTTCATTAGTTTATATCAAAGCAGATATTTATCTTTCTATAAGTATATATTTTTCATGTCTGTGAGGCGAGTATACATGGAGTTTGGGTTCATTTTCTGACGCGCTCAAGTTCACCGAAAACAATACAGAACCCCGTTTAGTGTAATTTATTTCATTTAATAAATCTACTACAAATTTAAAGAACACAAAATATAAGATGACACAAGACCCTGGATTCGTTTTTTGTTTGCAGTATAAAACCAAAATACATCTTACTATTTTTGAGAGATTTGTTTAAAAAAATAAATAAATAAATAAAAATAAAAATTCAGATATTTGTCTGTACAAAATAATATTTATGCAATATAATCACAGGCTCTTGATTCGTTATTCGTTTGCAATATAAACCAAAATATATTAACCATATAATATAAACCAAAATATGAACCAAAATATTTAATTTGCTGTATTAAATATTTATGCCGTCTCATCAAACTCGCAATTCACTCCGAAGAGCATCCTTCTCTGCCTTGCAAACTCCCAACTCACTCCGAAGGGTACCAATCTCTGCCTCTGTCTGTTTCCTTCCTTCACAGAATTCTGTTGACCAGGGCTTGAAATTTAATATTGTATATAATATTTAATATTGGCATAATATCCCTGCCCCAATTCTCACAGCTGTACAGTATGAATTGAAATAATAACAATAGTGTTTTTCTTTACTGAATAGGCAGAGCCTCTGAATAGGCAGAGCCGTTGGTTTCGGCTGTGAGTAGATGCGCTGTAGTAATCCACGTTTTATATAAATTACATAACCTTTTTTTAGTCATGATATCCTAACATATATTTCAGTCATGATATACTAACATATTTTTGCCGTGTAGTGCGCGCGCAACATCTAACGGGCGAGCGTTCACACAGCTGACCAAATCGTCATTAGCGTGCCCCTCCCCCAAACAGCGCAGCGAGGAGCATTTACATTTAAACAGGTTTTACAGGTGTGCTTTGCGAAGTCAGACACATACTGTACAAATGCAAATAACCTGTGAATAGCTGTTCTCACCTACAGTATACACTCGGAGAAACTAGAATCCCTGGAATGAGATTTTTCTTACCATAACATGTAGTGTTATTAATCACTCTACACTGTTTTTAATTAATTTAAATTTTATTTATAAATAAACAAACCAAATAAAATTATTCCATGTGTATTTACCCTTTGTAAAATAGCATTAAAAATGATGGGTCGTGTATCGAGCGATTAAAAAACAATACAAGGCACGTTATGATAAGGAACCTTTCTACAGTACAGTATCTCTTCCATTCCAGTGATTAAAAAAACGGTAAAAATATCAATTTTGGAATCCATAGACGCTCAAACTGCAAAAGAACATAATAATAATCAAAAGAGTAATATTATTATTTTTGCTGTTTATGTCCACCATTTAATAATGATTTAATTATCAATAATTAAAGCTGCTCACATCGCGCGCTTTCACTTTTAAAAAAATGCAGTGTTTAATCAGCAAGTATGTCGCCTCTCTTTATGATTGATAAATATTCTGACTGAAACAAATCTGCTCGTGTCGGCTCATATCGGGAGCATTTTTGATGCTTGTGAATAAACCTTTTAGTCAATGTACGTTAAATGTGTGCGCTGTTTAACTTTGCCGAGTTTTGATCTAAAGTCAGATGAACGCGCGCGCCGCTATGAGAGATTAGATATCTCTTTCAGCAAACACATTTACAGGAGCATTTACTTACATCTAAACTGAGTCATTTACATAAATCACTGATCACATTTAAACAATTTATTCATACAGATGTACATGTTTTATAGGTTTGTTACTGAAGAACTTTGGCAGCGGGCACACCTAATAATAAATGCCGGATTATTATTTTTTTATTTATTTATAGTTTTATATAAATAAAAATGCTTTTATAAATGTGGGCTACTGTTATCTACTTCAAATATTTGTTAAAACAGCCAGGAAACTCACTCTGACCATTTTAATAATTCATTGATAAATTAGTGATTCCTCGTCGTCTCCGCAGCAGTGAGCGCACCTATAATTCACTTCTCATACGAATTACATAATCTAATAATTTTTTTCATTAGTTTATATTAAAGCAGATATTTCTCTTTCTATAAGTATATATTTTTTCTAATTACAGTACGGGGTTGTTGTTCTTGCCATGTTACTGTGTGTGCTTTGCCATGTCAGACACATGCAAATACTGTAATACACCTCAAGTGTGAATAGCTGTTCTCACCTATACACTCGGAGAAACTAAAATCACCACTGTTCATGGTTTCAGCAAACTGGGGAGGATCTTGGATCTTGCTTCAGGCCTCTTCTTAAATTTGTGTAAATTTAAAATCTTTTGAATTCTAAAATTGACATTGTTCAGTTTGTAATCCCTGGAATGAGATTTTTCTTACCATAACATGTAGTGTTATTAATCACTCTACACTGTTTTTAATTACTCTACAATGTTTTAATTTTAGATTTTATTTATATGTAGCCAGGTGGGAATAGTACATGCAATTTTTATGTACGCCACTAGATGGCACTGCCATTTGGGCGGCACACTTAGGGATACGGCGTGATACCGTGAATAAGAGAAAACACAGGAAGTCAGACTGTTGGCTGCCGAAATTGAAGCACGTTATGTTGCAGGTGCATCTGATTGTTTTATCAGGTAAATATGCTGTAAAATGTCTGTTAACTAAATACTTTGATACAACAATGTTAAAGAGTGTGTTATACAGAAATACTGTTGGATGTTAGTGGCTACTATTGCTGTTTATGTTGGATGTTAGCAGATACGTCGAGGGATGTTTTAAAGTATGACTCGTGCGAAGTCTGCCACAAGATAACCTGTGCTTAAGTGGATGCACTGAACAGTCAGTATTTTGGGAAGATTCATGCATTCATTGTTATAAAGTACATTTTATACAAACATTGTGATATGTAAGATTGTTGACAGTGGAATGTGTAATTTCTATTGTTTTATCAGGAAGAGCCACCACAGTTATTTTTGTATATTTCAAATGAACAGCATTTCATTTCATTTTCTTTTCTTTTAAAGGTTGCTGTTTGGTACTTGAAATTTTGGTTAGTTTCTTATTTGAAATGTATTTGTACTAGGAGATGAGGCTCAGTTGTTATGCCTCTCGGGTTGAACTAATTAAAGGACACTGAACGTGTTGTGATTGTGCTCGTAGGGGAGGATTCCCAAAGACCTGTATTCTATTTTTATGAAACCCCAATTTTTACTTTCAGAATAAAAAACCCCAAAAGACATTACTGTGCTGGTTCACTTTCGCCAGGCTACACAATTTGGTACCAGGAGTGGGGTTCTGCAAAATTGGTGGTTCATAACAATGAGATTTTTTTTATAAATCTAAGCTAAGTAAACCTAGTAAAGTGCTAGGGGTACATAAAATAACTGTGGTGGCAGGGACACGCGTGATCTGGTGTTGAAGTTCTACAGCGCTGAGGCTTTCTTGGGGGTGCCGCTGGGGCTCAGTGACCACGACGTTGTACATCCGATGACGGCCACGAGGAGGATCTTCTGAGAAGGAGCGGAGGACATCGGGACAGCCAGCTGACCAAGTTTGGAAGAGACTTTTTATATCTTGCCTTTGGTTAAAGTTTACTCCTAGACAATTTAAAATGTCAGACAGAGGCAGTGATAATGAACAGACAGAGATGGATCCTGTCGTTGAGCTTCAGGCCAGGTTATCTGAGCTGAGTAACAAACATGACCAGGCAATGGCTAAAATAACAGCTTTGAGTAGTAGCACTAATAGATCTTATGTGTACTTGCCCAGAGAACGCCCGGTCCAGCCTTTCAGTGGTGATGCTACAGTCGATGGTCGTTCCATTTATGAGTTTCTTGATGAGGTACACAGGGCTATCAGGTCTAGGGGCTTGGGTGACAGTGACCAGGTTGACTTCATTCTCTCTCTCCTCAGGGGTTCAGCACTGGAAGAGGTTAGATTGTGCATGGATGAGGAGCTAAGTGATCCGGATGATATTTTCAGTTTTCTCAGAGAAGCATATGGTGAAAAGCGAAGTGTAGCACAGCTTTTACAGACCTTCTACAGCCGTTATCAACTAGAAGGCGAGGACTTCTTTGAATACTCACACGCACTATCCCAGATCCTTCGCTCAGCCCTTAAACAAAAGCCAGACGCAGTGTCTGATGCAAAGGTGGCAGTCAGAGACCAGTTTGTGGAGGGAGTTAAGGATTCTGCACTCAGAAGGGAGCTTCGGAAAATGGTCAGGGATAAGCCAGCGTCCACACTTTTAGATGTGCGTCAGGAAGCTATTGCATGGTTTCTTGAGGAGAGACCCAGTAACACCAGAGTTGCCAAGAGCAGGAGCGTAGTGTGTGACAGTGTAATGGAGAAAGGTCAGTGTACAGGTAGCACCCAAGACAAAGCATCTACACTGGATGAAATCCTTAAAGTTGTTACTGAGCAAGGCAAGGCTATTGGGGAGTTAGTCAATGTGGTGAGGCAGAGTGTTGCTCTTCGGGACAAGCCAGACAAAGGTGGGAGGCCTAGCCGAAGGTTTGAGTTCACAGAGGAAGGAAAGCCTGTCTGTTTCAAATGTAAGGGAGTAGGACACATTGCCAGGGAGTGTAAGCGTCCCAAGCCACAGAGTAGGCCCACAGCCAGCGATGCACCTTTTCAGGGAAACTAGCTCCCTCGATTGCTGGGAGCCGGGCAATCCGGGGGGGGCTTAAAGGCTCAAAGACCCTTACTCGCGAGAGATTTTTTTGAATGAGCAGTTGGTAGGTGTCCAGAAGTGGAAGTTGAGGTGGGTGGAGCTAAGGCTAAAGCCCTGTTGGATACGGGAAGCCAGGTTAGCACCATCTCTGAATCGTTTTTCCGACAAAACTTGCTCGGTGAGAATGAGGACATATCCCCTACCCCCAAATGGTTAAAGCTAACTGCCGCTAACTCCTTGCCAATCCCTTATATAGGCTACATTGAGTTGGGTGTGCGAGCTATGGGGTTAACTGTGCCAGAGTGTGGGTTTTTGGTAGTCCGGGATTCAGCCCCCGGAGATTTAGTTTCAGAAGATTCTAGGGCAGAGAGAACGGGTGCAGAGCAGCAGAGAATGAACAAATCGTCTGAGCCTGAAACATTAGCCCCAGTACTTATAGGAATGAATGTGATTAAGCGATGTAGAGAGTTGGCTATTGCCAGTTTCGACTCCGTCTTTGGTGGTGAGCTAAACTCGGTTTGGAGAGAAGCGTTTCAGGGAGTACAAAAACGGGACCTAGTAGAAAAGACATCGGCAGCCAGGATAGCTGGTAAAAACACTGTGCATGTGCCAGCAGCTTCAGTTGCTACGGTGTATGCAAAGGGGCTCAGGAGGAGCCTGAATGACCAGACATTGATGCTACTAGAGCTTAATAATGCACTGTTACCCAGTGGTCTTGTGGTGGTCCCTACTCTGGTAGAGCCTAATAAACCAGTGTACCCAGTCCAAGTAGTGAATCTCTCACAGGAAGATTTGTGGTTACCGTCCAGAATGAGACTTGGTGTTCTCCGTGTGGTTGAGTGTGTGGAGGAAGCAGTGGAGGTACACTTCAATCGCATTTCTGCTGACCATGAGGAAGTGTCCATAGGCACGAAGGAGATGAGGACGGCAAGTGAACTGCAATCATTAATCGGTCAACTGAATATCGGGGGTTCACCAGATCAACAGGCTAAATTAGCAGCACTGTTAGCCCAGTATGCCGATGTTTTCGCATTCAAAGATGAGGACTTGGGTTACACCGACAAGGTCAAGCATGAGATAAATCTAGTGGATGATGTGCCTGTCACTCAGCCTTATAGACGAATTCCACCGACTCAGTACAAAGAGGTTAGAGAGCACATAGCACAACTGCTAAAAAAGGGTGTCATTAAAGAGAGCACTAGTGCTTATGCTTCACCTATTGTACTTGTGAGGAAGGCCGATAACAACTTAAGGTTGTGTGTGGATTACAGGCGACTAAACTCAAAGACCAGACGTGACGCCTTTCCTCTGCCACGCATCGACGAGTGCTTTGATGCATTGCATGGAGCAAAGTATTTCTCGACCATAGACCTTGCTAGTGGTTATCACCAGGTGGCTGTGCATGAGAAGGACCGACACAAGACTGCCTTTACGACCCCTTTTGGACTATTTGAGTATACCCGACTTCCGTTTGGTGTTTGCAATGGGCCAGCAACCTTCCAAAGGCTCATGCAGGCCACCATGAGTGACTTGGTCTTCCAGGTAATGCTTGTGTACCTGGATGATATATTAGTCTATTCACCAACTTTTGAGGACCACCTAGTGCGACTACAGACAGTGTTGCAGAGACTCAAAGAAACAGGTTTGAAGGTCAAGGTAGAGAAATGCAATTTTCTTCAGCCCAGTGTATGTTTTCTTGGTCACCAGATCTCAGCTGACGGCATTGGCACAAACCCAGACAAGGTAGCAGCAGTGAAGCAGTGGCCAGTACCTGCTACAGTCAAAGACTTAAGATCATTCTTGGGATTTTGCAGCTACTATCGGAGGTTTATGCAAGGGTTTTCCCAACTGGCTGGTCCTTTGCATGATGTTGTCAACGCATGCATTAAAGAAAACACCCCTGGTAGGTCTAAGAGCCTGTTTGGAAGGTTTTGGACACCAACATGTGAAGAGTCATTCAACCAACTGAAGGAGAGACTCACCAGTGCTCCTCTACTTGGTTATGCAGACTTCTCCCTCCCATTTGTTGTTGAGACTGATGCCAGCGGTTTGGGGCTAGGTGCGGTTCTCTACCAGTACCAGGGAGGCAAAAAACGTGTTATGGCTTATGCGAGTAGGAGGTTGAGAAATGCTGAGAAAAATGACAGGAATTACAGCAGCATGAAACTGGAGCTCCTCGCACTCAAGTGGGCTGTATCAGAGAAATTTCGGGGTTACTTGTTAGGGTCTAAGTTCACTGTAATAACGGACAATAACCCTTTGTGTCACCTCAATTCAGCAAAACTTGGGGCAATTGAACAACGATGGGTTGCTCAGTTAGCTCCCTTTGACTTTGAAGTACAGTATCGGCCTGGTCGATGTAACACTGCAGCTGACACCCTCTCTAGGCAGCCATTAGCAGGGGAGCAGCTACAGGCTAGAGATGATGAAGAGTTTGATGGGTGTATATCAATTTGTAATGTGGTCAGGAAGGGAACAGCTCTGGAGCCAGATCTAGTCAGTGCAGGTGTGAAGTGTTGTCAAGTTAGGCAGGTTCGTGCTGGTGTTGTTAAGCAGGGTACTGAGGTCACTGACTCCCAAGGTAATACACCAACTCTGCCGGGTTACACCAAAGACAAGTTGAAACAGTTTCAGAGCAGTGATCCAACACTTAAGTCCTTTAGACATTTCTGGGACTGGCGGAGGAAGCCCACTCATCACCAGAGAAAGAGTCTATCTAAACCAGTCATCTCTTTGATCAGACAGTGGCCCAGAATAAGGGAGGTTGAGGGATTACTACATCACGTCATCGATGATGTGCATGTGGGTAGATGTCAACAGCTCCTTTTACCAGCATGTCTAAAGAAAGCTGTACTTGAGTGTGTACATGATCACATGGGGCATCAGGGAATAGAGCGCACACAGAACCTGTTAAAGCAGAGGTGTTACTGGGTTGGGATGTATGAAGATGTGGAACAGTGGGTTAAGCAGTGTCAGAGGTGCATCCTTACCAAGATGCCTCAGCCAAAGATACATGCCCCCATGAAGCCCTTTCTAGCTTCGCGGCCTCTTGAGGTTGTTGCCGTAGATTTTAGTGTGTTGGAACGTGCCTCTGATGGACCAGAGAATGTTTTGGTGGTAACGGATGTTTTTACCAAGTTCACACAGGCATTTCCTACACGTGATCAGAAAGCAGATACTATGGCCAAGGTCCTCCTCCGAGAGTGGTTTATGAAGTATGGTGTGCCTGAGAGGTTACATTCAGATCAGGGCAGAAACTTTGAGAGTGAAGTCATTCAGGAACTGTGCAAGTTGTATGGGGTGAAGAAAACTCGCACCACACCTCACCATCCACAGGGCAACGCACAGTGTGAGCGTTTTAATAGGACGCTTCACGACCTTTTGCGCACTCTGCCACCGGAAAAGAAACGCCGTTGGCCTGAACATTTGCCAGAAATTGTCTATGCCTACAATGTAACTCCTCATGCCACAACAGGGCACTCACCTTACTACCTCATGTTTGGGGTACACCTGCACCTTCCAGTAGATGCTTTGCTAGGTCAGAAACAAGTGCTAGATAAGAAACAGGACTGGCTAGTAGTCCATCAGGAGCGTTTAAAAGATGCACACCAGAGGGCGAAGCAGTATGCTGAGCAAAAGGCTGAAGAGAGAGTCCAGCAGGAGCAGGGCAAGGTATATTGTCCCCCTGTAGAAGTAGGTCAGCTAGTTTACCTACGTCACTGGCCACAGGGTAGAAACAAAATTCAAGATGCTTGGGGTCCTACCATGTACAGGGTTGTTGAGGTTCAGGGTAGTACGCATACTGTAGAGCCAGTAGAGGGTGGTCCAAGAAAGAGGATCCACCGAGCCAACCTTAGACCTTGTACTGGGCCTGTTCCAACACCTAGGAAATCAAGAAATAATGTTCCCAGTACTGTGACCACCCCTCCTACAGAGGTTGCAGTAGAACTCCCTGATCTAGACCCGGAGTATGTGGTGTTGGAAGAAGCCACGTGCCTGGATCTGGACCCGATAGAGGGGAGAGAGAGAGATGAAGTCCCTGGTGAGAACAGTGAGGACCTTAGGGTGCCTGAAGTCATTGCACCTTCTGTTCCCGAAATAGTGTCTCAATCAAAGTTACATGCCCCAGTGGAACGCAGCAGATCTGGTAGGGAAAATAAAGTTACCGCACCCACTCCAGCACCACGCCGGAGTCAGAGAGTAAATGCAGGCGTGCATTCTAACCCACATCACATCCCTAGGTCAGCATGTAATGCAATAACATTAAGTCCTGAGGTACTGTCACAGCTGTTGACAAGTATGGGTGCTGCATTCTTTAGGGAAGCAGTAAATGAGGTAAAAATTTTGAGTTAAGTCACCGAGGACGATGACTTCTTAGCAGGGGAGAATGTAGCCAGGTGGGAATAGTACATGCAATTTTTATGTACGCAACTAGATGGCACTGCCATTTGGGCGGCACACTTAGGGATACGGCGTGATACCGGTGAATAAGAGAAAACACAGGAAGTCAGACTGTTGGCTGCCGAAATTGAAGCACGTTATGTTGCAGGTGCATCTGATTGTTTTATCAGGTAAATATGCTGTAAAATGTCTGTTGTATCAAAATATTTAGTTAACAATGTTAATATTAACTGTGTGTTATACAGAAATACTGTTGGATGTTAGTGGCTACTATTGTTGTTTATGTTGGATGTTAGCAGATACGTCGAGGGATGTTTTAAAGTATGACTCGTGAGAAGTCTGCCACAAGATAACCTGTGCTTAAGTGGATGCACTGAACAGTCAGTATTTTGGGAAGATTTATGCATTCATTGTTATAAAGTACATTTTATACAAACATTGTGATATGTAAGATTGTTGACAGTAAAATGTGTAATTTCTATTGTTTTATCAGGAAGAGCCACCACAGTTATTTTTGTATATTTCAAATGAACAGCATTTCATTTCATTTTCTTTTCTTTTAAAGGTTGCTGTTTGGTACTCGAAATTTTGGTTAGTTTCTTATTTGAAATGTATTTGTACTAGGAGATGAGGCTCAGTTGTTATGCCTCTCGGGTTGAACTAATTAAAGGACACTGAACGTGTTGTGATTGTGCTCGTAGGGGAGGATTCCCAAAGACCTGTATTCTATTTTTATGAAACCCCAATTTTTACTTTCAGAATAAAAAACCCCAAAAGACATTACTGTGTCCTGTGCTGGTTCACTTTCGTCAGGCTACATATATATAAACAAACCAAATAAAATTATTCCATGTGTATTTACCCTTTGTAAAATAGCATTAAAATGATGGGTCGTGTATCGAGCGATTAAAAACATTCCAGTGATTAAAAAAACTGTAAAAATATCAATTTTGGAATCCATAGACGCTCAAACTGCAAAAGAACATGATAATAATAATCAAAAGAGTAATATTATTTTTGCTGTTTATTCCACCATTTAATAATGATTTAATTATCAGTAATTAAAGCTGCTCACATCGCGCGCTTTCACTTTTAAAAAAATGCAGTGTTTATTCAGCAAGTATGTCGCCTCTCTTCATGATTGATAAATATTCTGACTGAAACAAATCTGCTCGTGTCAGCTCATATCGGGAGCATTTTTGATGCTTGTGAATAAACCTTTGTCAATGTACGTTAAATGTGTGCGCTGTTTAACTTTGCCGAGTTTTGATCTAAAGTCAGATGAACGCGCGCGCCGATATGAGAGATTAGATATCTCTTTCAGCAAACACATTTACTGGAGCATTTACTTACATCTAAACTGAGTCATTTACATAAATCACTGATCACATTTAAACAATTTATTCATACAGATGTACATGTTTAATACGTTTGTTACTGAAGAACTTTGGCAGCAGGCACACCTAATAATAAATGCCGGATTATTATTATTTTTTTTATTTATAGTTTTATATAAATAAAAATGCTTTTATAAATGTGGGCTACTGTTATCTACTTCAAATATTTGTTAAAACAGCCAGGAAACTCACTCTGACCATTTTAATAATTCATTGATAAGTTAGTGATTCCTTTGGTTACGGCTGTGCTGATCATGTCATCTCGTCGTCAGTGAGCGCGCCTATACAGTAATTCACTTCTCATACGAATTACATAATCTAATATTTTTTTTTCATTAGTTTATATTAAAGCAGATATTTCTCTTTCTATAAGTATATATTTTTCATGTCTGTGCGGCGAGTATACACGGAGTTTGGGTTCATTTTCTGACGCGCTCAAGTTCACCAAAATCAATACAGAACCCCGTTTATTTTATTTATTTAACAAAATCATAAAGTTTTTTCGTCATTGTGTGTGCACCTAAATAAAAGTAGAATCTTATAAAAGCTACAAATTTAAAGAACACAAAATATAAGATGACACAAGACCCTACACGTGTAGCCTTTCTACTGTAATTACACAGTTTACAACGTTTACGTTGCTTAAATTCGATCCTAAAAAACTGAATTTAATTTTAATTATAAATTTGTACTGTAATGTTACTACTGTGATTATGAATTCGTTTATTTACAATGTTTCACTTTATTTTATCTGCAACGACGTGCAGCTGTGGACGACCTGCGCCTCATTAAGCCTGGAGAGAACGAACTGATGCCTGAGGCGTCAGTCTATAGTTATATAGCGCCACTCGGTGGTAAAAGCCAGCAAACGCACAAACCCAAATGCTGACGCCATACACGCCATACACCGGCGACGGTAGAAGTCGCATACTGCCTGTGCACCCACTGTATATGTGCTTCATGTTATTTTCATAATGATGAAATGAGATGCCCAAATTCGTGCTTTAAAAGTTTCTTATAGTTTTTGTAATGTCTTAACAGGTACAAAATAATGAAAGACATGGCCATGCCATGGTTTATAAATGGTCTTGAAATTAATTTAATTTCCTGATAGTAGGCTATCTGATAGTGTTAACTATGCGAATGTCCTGATTCGTGAATATGCCAACATGTCTTATTTAAAACGTAAAAATGTGTCAACATCATCAGTAGACATGAATTAACAATGTGTATGTGTTTGTATGTGCATATATTATATAAGTATGTGTTTGTGTGCGTGTCTCATATGTAACATTCATATAAAATGCAATTCAGTTTAGCGCGCGCTCTCGGGTTAAAGTGCACAAAGCACAAAGTCTACTCTCTCTCTCTTCCTATAAATCCTCAGTAAAGCCATAAGTCCCGAGAGCATCTTTAGTTTTTTGTTTTAGTTTCCAGAATCCCGTCCGTTCTCGTATAGACGGCGGAGCTCTGGTTATTTTGTGTTTTCAGTTTTCTTTTGAAAAATGATTCATTACAAAACAATGAAAGACATGACAATGCCTCGGTTTAAATGGTCGTGAAATTAATTTAATTTAATCTGATAGTGTTAACTATGCGTATGTCCTGATTCATGAATATGCCAACATATATTATTTAAAACGAAAAAATGTGTCGCCATCATCAGAAGACATGAATGAATATATATATATATATATATATATATATATATATAATATAAATAAAAATGTGTGTGTGTGCAGGGCCGTGCAGAGACATTTAAAGAGGCGGGTGCTCAATGTTAAAAAAGATAGAACATGCTGAATAACAACAACTCACATTCATAACGAATATAATATGGAATTGCATCTTATTATATGCAACTAGAATTGACTGTCATCAGGTCGGGACAATGAAAAGCAAATGTAGCCTATGTTTTACCTGATGGCGTACAATGTTGCTGTTGATTATTATATTATTAGTAATCATTTTTAAAAATCTATACATATAAAAACACACAAACATGCACATGCAGTGCTTATTAAATGTTTAAACTGTAGAGATACAATAATTTTACTGCTGTAAAATCAGCATTTTATCTAATTTTAAATATTAACCTAATATTATCTGTTACTTAATATATTTTCTTTAAAAACAGTGTTTTTTTTATATCATAAATATAATAATCCATAATTATGTGGATATCCATATTAGATGGCTTTTAGTGAAATAAAACTATAACTTACTTTATGGGCTTAACTTACTTACATGTTGCCTAAAACGGTGGACACAGAGCTACAGACCCCCTTGTAACCCCCTTACCCAGTTAGCTAGCAGTTAATGACCACCACTACTTGTGCAGTTCATAAAAGGACAGGTAATCTTTGTCGCGCTGTTGCACAAACAGCACGCTCATTTATTTCAATTCATTTGTTGTTATAGACAATAGTGTGCGCTGTACATCCTATTTACTGTTTTGTTACAGTCTGCACCTTCCAGTTAATTTGCCTGCTTCTCCTCCAGCTCCGCACCAGCCAGCCTGCAGAAAATGCACGTGCATTTTGCGTGCTCGTAACGAGCGTGCTCTGCCCTCAAGGGCGAGCATTGGTTAATGGCAGGCATGTGACTGATGCAAGCCAGATCCTTTTATTTAGCAAAATTGAGATTAATAGTTACATTTTATTGTTGAGGGGCAAAGACAGGGTTCCATATGCACATACACATAAAAAAAAGGGCACTTGAGGCATCCTGGAGGAAAGGGGCGGGGCCCCCTCCCTCTGCACGTGCCTGTATATGTGTGTGTGTGCGCGTGTGTTTGTACAGTATATACAACGTGACAGCGCGCTCAGTTACAGCTCAGTCCCTCTTCTCACCTTTGATAGGTGTGAAGTTATCAAACCGGTTTCGAGTGGGGGAATTGGCACAAATGAGGAGTTTAAAACTAGGCTTAGGGTTAGATAACAATTGAGGGGTTTAAAACTATTTAACAAGACCGAGACGTCTCTGCCTAAAATGTATTTCTCCAGCAAAACATAGAATAAATAGAAATAAAATGTTTAATATTAATAATATTGATCTTAGCTGGATGGTCTAATTCTCAAAACCGTTTAACCTAAAGAAAGACTTAGCACACTATAACTCGAATATTTACAAAACTGAAAGGTTGTCTTATGAATAATAAAAAAACAACAACTCTTAACTCAAAAAGATCATATCTTTTTATATATTTTTTAGATCATAAATAGACATGAATTAACTATATATATATATATATATATATATATATATATATATATATATATATATATATATATATATATATATATATGCTGGACACAAACAGCAAAAAACATGATGAAAAGCAATAAAGTGCTTAGGGGTTTTCATCATGTTTTTTGCTGTTTGTGTCCAGCATTGAATAATTATTTCATCCATTAGTTGACCACGGCTGGGAATAAGAGCTGGAATGTGATTCTGAATATATAGGCCTATATATAGAGAGACTGAGAGAGAGAGAGAGAGAGAGAGAGGTGTTTTGCTGGCGAAAAACATTTTAGGCAGAGACGTCTACTCAGCCTTGTTAATTTTTTTTAAAACCCCCAATTCTACGAATTCCCCCATCAGCGAAACCTATCATGAATGAAAGGTGAGAAGAGGCATTACAGTGGGGGTTCTGTGGGTCTCCAAACTCAGAAGGCTACGTGTCAGCCGATAACTGCTCCTTTGATCTTCTGGTTACAGCGGGGCGCCGACTGCTGATGAGCGTATAGTAGCCTGTACAAGCCAAGCTCTTCCCCAAAAAATCACTAACAATCACTAACCATTAAAATGTATTTTTTTTTAATTAAACACGAATATATAAATTATATTTTCTTTACACATAATATTTTCATTATATATACACGGGCATCGCCAGGCCATTTTTAGGGGGGCTTTAGCCCATCGTCATATTTAAATTTATTTAAAGTAGTTTTCATATTTTTTATGTCTGCCAGTTTCAAACAAAAAGCAGCAGTATTGTCAAAGAATTAACAGATAAATATTTAATATTATTGGCACCCACACAGTTTATTCCATTGTCCAGCCTCATAGGTGTGTTGTTTATATTGCTAATCAATGTAGGTTTAAAGTTATATGCTGTTTTCTGGTTACATTTTTCTGATTGTACCTGTACATACAAAAAAGTTTATACTGTAAACACACATATATTCATATACGTGCTTAATTAAATTCTTAAATCATCATGCTCACCCATGCACTGAAAAAAAGAACTTGTAAGATTTACTTGATAAAATCCTCTTAACAATTTGCACACGTAGATTTTAAGTAAATTTTATTGCTCCAATATTAAGTAAAACTCACCCGTAATTGTCAGGTAAAATCTACTTAATAATTAAATTAACAATCAAAGAAATCAAGTAAAAGTTACATAATTATATTTATCCATCCATCCATCCATTTTCTTCCGCTTATCCGAGGTCGGGTCGCGGGGGCAGCAGCTTCAGCAGGGATGCCCAGACTTCCCTCTCCCCGGCCACTTCTTCCAGCTCTTCCGGGGGGATCTCAAGGCGTTCCCAGGCCAGCCGAGAGACATAGTCCCTCCAGCGTGTCCTGGGTCTTCCCCGGGGTCTCTTTCCGGTGGGGCGTGTCCGGAACACCTCACAAGGGAGGGGTCCAGGGGGCATCCTAAATAGATGCCCAAGCCACCTCATCTGGCTCCTCTCGATGCGGAGGAGCAGCGGCTCTACTCTGAGCCCCTCCCGGATGACTGAGCTTCTCAGCCTATCTCTAAGGGAGAGCCCAGACACCCTGCGGAGGAAACCCATTTCGGCCGCTTGTATTCGCGATCTTGTTCTTTTGGTCACTACCCACAGCTCATGACCATAGGTGAGGGTAGGAACGTAGATCGACCGGCAAATTGAGAGCTTTGCCTTTTGGCTCAGCTCCTTCTTCACCACGACGGACCGACACAGAGCCCGCATCACTGCAGACGCTGACCCGATCCGCCTGTCGATCTCCCGCTCCATTTTACCCTCACTCGTGAACAAGACCCCGAGATACTTAAACTCCTCCACTTGGGGCAGGATCTCACTCCCAACCCTGAGAGGGCACTCCACCCTTTTCCGGCTGAGGACCATGGCCTCAGATTTGGAGGTGCTGATTCCCATCCCAGCCGCTTCACACTCGGCTGCGAACCTATCCAGTGAGAGCTGTAGGTCACAGGGTGATGAGGCCAACAGAACAACGTCATCTGCAAATAGCAGTGACCCAATCCTGAGCTCACCAAACTGTACCCCCTCAACGCCCTGGCTGCGCCTAGAAATCCTGTCCATAAAAATTATGAACAGGATCGGTGACAAAGGGCAGCCCTGTCGGAGTCCTACTCTCACCGGAAACAGGTCCGACTTACTACCGGCAATGCGGCCCAAGCTCCGACACCGGTTGTACAGGGACCGGACAGCCCTTAACAGGGAATCCGATATCCCATACTCCCGGAGTACCCTCCCTCTCAAGGAGACTGGTTCCAGAGTCCAAGCCGTGCGTCGAGGTGAGTCCAACTATATCTAGCCGGAACTTCTCAACCTCACGCACGAGCTCAGGCTCCTTCCCCGCCAGAGAGGTGACATTCCACGTCCCTAGAGCCAGTTTCTGCAGCCGAGGATCAGACCGCCAAGGCCCCTGTCTTCGGCCAACGCCCAACTCACACTGCACCCGACCTCTTTGGCCCCTCCTACAGGTGGTGAGCCCATGGGAAGGGGGACCCATGTTGCCTCTTCGGGCTGTGCCCGGCCGGGCCCCATGGGTGCAGGCCCGACCACGAGGCGCTCGCCATCGGGCCCCACCTCCAGGCCTGGCTCCAGAGGGAGGCCCCGGTGACCCACGTCCGGGCGAGGGAAAACGTTTTCCAAAGTTTGAATTCATCATAAGAGGTCTTTTGAACCACTCTTTGTCTGTTCCCTCACCTAGGACCAGATTGCCATGGGTGACCCTACCAGGGGCATGAAGCCCCCGACAACATTGCTCCCAGGATCATTGGGATGCGCAAACCCCTCCACCACGATAAGGTGATGGTTCAAGGAGGGGATAATAATTATATTTAATGCACAAATTAGATTTATTTAAAAATAATCAAGTAAAGTTAATTCATTCCCAGAAAGCACACACACGTCGCAGAGATAATGCTCCCTAATGCATGTTACAATGACCAAATATGATAATAAATAAATAAACCACACTCTCAGCTAAACATAAAACACAGATTTGTTTATTTTTTATAAAAAATACATTTAATAACAAGCAAACATTTGATTAATTTATACAAAAACGAGATAACAGTAACTTACAAATGAGGTCTCAATTTGAAAAGATGTACAAAACATAAAACACCAGTAAAAACATAAGTATTAATCATAGAAACAAAATTAAACACCAACAGAAACGTTTTGTACTTTATAACTGTATGTTATGATTTTTAAATATGACCGTTAGATATGTTGGTCAGGAAACTCCTGAAGTCAGATGCAGACACACTTTCAGTCACAAACTGCTGTGAAAAAATACAGAGATAGATATTCAATTAAAATTCATGATACTTAATTTAGCAAATGAACAATATTTATACTTTGTTCCTCTCGCTTCACAACTCATGAGGACAGACTGAAACCAGAACCGAACCGGAGATTAAGGAAAAAGTGAGAAGCAAGAATCATGTGTGGAAAGATTAAGCATGCAAGGTCACAGGATATGACTACTTCTTTTTCTTGTCTGCAATGTGATTTAGACAAATTAGAGTTGCTGTCAATACTGTATGAACATATGTACAGGTTCTTTACAGTTGAAATTTTACTTGTAACTTATTAATAAAATTCGGATTCAGAAAAAAACGTTTATTTCTAGTGCTCTTTTACCATTTAATGCTTTAACACACACGACTCAGTTTGTTCAGAAATGGCATCTCACTGGCGAGCCTTTCTCTGAACACGCCGTTTTCACGAGGGGTGGGGGTAAGAAACACACATCTCGGTTTATTAATCCGTGCGCTCGGTTCGTTATTATTTTATTTATTTATTTATTTATCTACCACAGGACCCCTGGGGGGCTCCGTAGATTTTTACACGAAAACGGTGTTTTGTGAATATCCACACTATTAAAAACTGAAATATTGCTAATTGTACGTCCTGAGATTAAGATGAACATTAATTGGGAGTCATGAAAGCGAGAATCACATCCAAAACAGAAAGGTAAACTTACCTCGAACACGACAAACTCCAGCTCCAGCCACGCCGTGTAGTACCTCCGTGATGATCCCCAACCGACTGATCCACAACGCGGGCACAGCGTCTCCAAACACGCATGCGCAGTTTAATTTGGACACATTTTCGGCTTCAGCAGACACACAATACTTCAGACTGAAACACGACTGCCCCCTAGAGGTAATGAAGGGCATTTTTACAGCTTCCCGCACGCAGCCGCGTCAAGTCACGGGATCCCTTTTCTCGAAACGTGCGTTTTTAATGGCGACATCTGTAAGAGGGCCTTCTAAAAGTAGGCTCCCATGCACCCATTTCCCTTTAAAGTTCCTATAGCAGGGCCAGGGGCCCCCTGAAAGCACTGACCCTCCCCCACCACCACCACGACCACCATCACAACCACCACAATTCAAGTGCCCTTGGCAGCCCTCCCTATATGGTCAGAGGATCAAAGAAAGTAGGCCCTCTAAAATAGACAAACGAAGATACATTGTTGATAAGCGTTGCAAATTGTTTTGGGCTAGGGGACCCACGGGCCCCCTGCACCCCAAGGGCCCCTGGGCAACAGCCCGGCTGGCCCGGTCCGTAATCCGTCCCTGACAGTTGGAACCAGACTGATTCTAGACCAGTTAACATCTGCCATGTCGTGTAGAAAAGCATGATGATAATTTTTTTTTAACGCGTTTACAACAGAATCGAGTCAGTTTCTTGATGGAGCAACCGTTTCGAACACATTTTTAAGTTTGCCAACTTTGGTAAGAGGCATCTCGAATTTAAATGAAGAAACCCCAGGCTTTTTCTAGCACAAAAGTCATTAAAGGATAGGTCATTTAAGGCTGGGTCCGGACCAGGATTAACATTACCTGAAATCATGAGTAAAATAACAATTAGAGCCCGGCCTAGAGCTTTTAAAAGACCACATTGTCGACTCTTACCCCTTGATCTTTGCATGCAAGATGGTAACTCAACAGACAGAACCAAAATTCTCATAAGATAACAGGAGTACAACCACTGAGGGACAAAGTGCAGAGAAGAGAACATAACTTGTGTAAATATAAACAAGTCAGTATGTCTCCTTACTGAAGGACTAAAATGAACAGGAGTAGTGATGGAATAACATGTAAATATCTCTCTAGGTACAGTGGCTTGCAAAAGTATTCGGCCCCCTTGAACTTTTCCACATTTTGTCACATTACAGGCACAAACATGCATCAATTTTATTGGAGTTACATGTGAAAGATCAATACAAAGTGGTGTACACATGAGACGTGGAAGAAAAATCATACATGATTCCACTTTTTTTTTTTAAATAAATAACTGAAACGTGGGGTGTGCGTAATTATTCAGCCCCCTGAGTCAATACTTTGTAGAACCACCTTTTGCTGCAATTACAGCTGCCAGTCTTTTAGGTTATGTCTCTACCAGCTTTGCACAACTAGTGACTGAAATCCTTGCCCATTCTTCTTTGCAAAGCAGCTCCAGCTCAGTCAGATTAGATGGACAGCAGTTTTCAGATCTTGCCACAGATTCTCGATTGAATTTAGATCTGGACTTTGACTGGGCCATTCTAAGACATGGATATGTTTTGTTTTAAACCATTCCATTGTTGCCCTGGCTTTATGTTTAGGGTCGTTGAACCACCGCCCCAGTCTCAAGTCTTTTGCAGACTCCAAGAGGCTTTCTTCCAAGATTGCCCTGTATTTGGCTCCATCCATCTTCCCATCAACTCTGACCAGCTTCCCTGTCCCTGCTGAAGAGAAGCACCCCCAGAGCATGATGCTGCCACCACCATATTTGAGAGTGGGGAGGGTGTGTTCAGAGTGATGTGCAGTGTTAGTTTTCCACCACACATAGCATTTTGCATTTTGGCCAAAAAGTTCCATTTTGGTCTCATCTGACCAAAGCACCTTCTTACACATGTTTGCTGTGCAAACGGGACTTCTTATGGTTTTCTGTTAACAATGGCTTTCTTCTTGCCACTCTTCCATAAAGGCCAACTTTGTGTAGTGCACGACTAATAGTTGTCCTTTGGACAGATTCCCCCACCTGAGCTGTAGATCTCTACAGCTCGTCCAGAGTCACCATGGGCCTCTTGACTGCATTTCTGATCAGCGCTCCCCTTGCTTGTCCTGTGAGTTTAGGTGGACGGCCTTGTCTTGGTAGTTTACAGTTGTGCCATACTCCTTCCATTTCTGAATGATCGCTTGAACAGTGCTCCATGGGATGTTCAAGGCTTTGGAAATCTTTTTGTAGCCTAAGCCTGCTTTAAATTTCTCAATAACTTCATCCCTGACCTGTCTATTGTGTGCTTTGGACTTCATGGTGTTGTTGCTCCCAATATTCTCTTAGACAACCTCTGAGGCCGTCACAGAGCAGCTGTATTTGTACTGACATTAGATTACACACAGGTGCACTCTATTTAGTCATTAGCACTCATCAGGCAAGTCTATGGGCAACTGACTGCACTCAGACCAAAGGGGGCTGAAAATGAAAATCATACATGATTCCAAACATTTTTTACAAATAAATAACCGAAAAGTGGGGTGTGCGTTACACACCCCACTTTTCGGTTATTTATTTGTAAAAAATGTTTGGAATCATGTATGATTTTCATTCCACTTCTCACATGTATACCACTTTGTATTGGTCTTTCACGTGGAATTCCAATAAAATTTATTCATGTTTGTGGCTGTAATGTGACAAAATGTGGAAAAGTTCAAGGGGGCCGAATACTTTTGCAAGCCACTGTATATCGTGATCATGAAAGTGAGAAATTAAATTTAATATAATGCTAAAGGAACATAAACACAATAAAGATTACGGGAGTAATCTCCCGTTTTAAAGTAAAAGATTATTCTTGCCATTGAGTAAAAATATAATAGTCATAACATCTAGAACAAAATAGCTTGTTTTACTATTGCTTTATTTGCATTTGCTTGAATAAATAGAGCATTCCATTTGACTATTTTAAATAATACACGTACTATACACACTAATACACATACATATATTATTTGGATAGAGTATTTGGGCTTCATGAACAGTGTTGGGTAAGTTACTCAAAAAAAGTAATCTACTAAAGTAAAGTATATTACAGCATGTACTGTTTCTTATAACACATGTGTGTGCCCGCGTGTAAAGCAAAAGAAAGTCTCATTAGAGTTTACAAATCCATGTTCTCTCTCTGCCTGTCGTTATGTATGTGCGCGCAAGTAATTTGACACCGTGCCGGTTCACACACGAGAGAGAGAGAGAGAGAGAGAGAGAGAGAGAGCGGGCGTGCAGAGAGGAGGTGCTTCACACACACACACCGGTACAGTGCCAAATTATGCTTGCACACACTCTGCGCTACACAGAAACACTGCTCTGTCGCGATTCTTTTCAAAGTGAAGTGCAGATTCATTAATTAGTTTTACTTTACAGCAGTAATTCCGTTAGTATGCGCTCACACGAGTGTCATTAGCGACCTTCCTTGCTAATTTTTTGTGACAAAACAAGTCTTTCAGTTAATGTGTGTGTGTGTGTTTACAGTGGGAGCCACGTCAAACAGCCGCCTGGAGCATGACTGCTCCGTGGCAGTTCCATGAAGGCTTCGTGCATGGAATGTGATCCCCCGCGATGACGCAGTTAACGATGCCCCGCCCCATAAACGCCCCCATGCGCTTTCTAAAAAGATGGTTGCAATGCCGTATAATTCCGCCAGATGGAGCATTGACTGGCACAGTTAACTGCAGTGTCCAGGAAACCCAATACCGTATCTTTAATATACAGACAGTTCTTGTATTGTCAACATAGTTTCATAAATAGATGAAAAAACAACAACAAACCGATTAATAAAACAGATTTGTTAAATCACTCAATACATAACCCATGATGATTATGCTATTTATTATTTAATAATGAATTAATAAAATTAGTTAGTGAAATATTTTTAAGACATCCTGAAATGATCCTTAAAGACACGGTAACGGCTGTAATTTGTCTATACCGATCATTGTAGGTACGGAATAAAAACGCAGGCTACGTACAGTATTTTATATTACTGTGTATTTTACCCCGTTCCATTTAATATACTGATAGATAATATTTTGCTGCAAAGTAAAGCTCAAACGTCTGCTTGGGTTTGTTTTCGTTATATTTTTGATGATGTTTTCGCTGATTTTTTCACTGATAGTCAACAAGTGGCATAAGAGGCAATTAATGGCGCATGCAACCTGGAACAAATATCTGCCCATATGGATCAGTATTTCTTTAGTCATTTAATCATGCATAATGTGCCCCCGTCAAAAGATCTGATGGGGCATTAATCACTTATCACAACTGTGAATGGATGCGGCAGCAGACACATTAAATCCCCATAAACACTTGGAGACAATAGTAAAAAAAAGTTCCAGAGGGTTAGCGCCTGTTATACTATTGTATTTTTACTGATTTTTTTTTTTTTTACTGCTTATATTTCGTTGGGTTTTACGCAATTTCATGTGTGTGTGTGTGTGTGTGTGTGCGTGCGTGCGTGCGCGCACGAGAGAGAGGATACTCTGACAAGACCAACTTCCGTGTGGCTCCAGTGGCGCAATCGGTTAGCGCGTGACACTTATAAAGCGGTCCAGGTGAAGCAATGCCGAGTTCGAGTCTCACCTAAAGTAACCAAAGCATTTTACTGCATATCGCGCTGTGTATGTGACAAATCAAATTTGAATTTGAAAGTAAAGCTTAAAATGTAACGTCTGCTTTGGTTTGTTTTCGTTATATTTTTGATGTTTTCGCTGAAAGTCAAATTGGCATAACAAATTGATTAATGGCGCATAATATCTGGAACAAATATCTGTCCATACGGATCAGTGTGTCTTTAGTCATTTAACCAGCATAATGTCCCACATTAAAGATCTGATGGGGCATCAATCACTTATCACAACGGTGTATAGATGCAGCAGCAGAGACAGATTTAATCCCCATAAACATTCACACTTGAAAACAAAACTAACAGAAGTAAACAGTTCTAGAGTGTTAGTGCCTGTTATCACAGGACAGGAATCACCTACAGGATACTACTGTATTTTACTGCTCATATTTTTTACCCTAGTTTCATTTGGTTTTACGCGATTTCATGTATTATTTGTGTGTGTCTGTGTGTGTACAGTGTGTCTGTGTGTGTGTGTGTGTGTGAGTGCGAGAGAGGGCTTTCATGCTGATTTATCCAAGGTTACTAAAACCTGGCTTACTACCTATAAAAAATATTTCAATTTAACTCATGGGTCTCAATCACAGATGACACGACAAATTATATACTCTGAAACGTTCATTTGAACATTTAAAAATATATACAAAAACACGAATACTAATGTTATCATGGTGTAAATTATTAACATTAGGTTAGGTCCTGCCCTTAATTAATTCATATTATAATTACTTTTACATAGTATAGTTACTGGACTGACATGACCAAAAACTAGCTATTTCATTTAGCCTTTCTAAAATCAACCCATATATCATTTATAATCAGAAAACATAAAACATATTATGATCTGTTCAATAGCCCATCTGTTTTAATTTAGTTTGTATTTTTTATTATTCATAAGACAACCTTTCAGTTTTGTAAATATTTTAGTTATAGTGTGTTAAGTCTTACTTTAGGTTAAACGTTTTTGAGAATTTTACCATCCAGCTTAGATAAATGTTATGTCATTGATTGATAAAATCTGGATTAAGGATATTTTATTATATAATTATATATATATATATATATATATATATATATATATATATATATATATATTTTTTTTTTTTTTAGTTTCCCCCTGAGGGATTGCCACCTTATTGTGGTCAGGGGGTTTGCGTGCCTCAACACAATTCAGCAAATACAATACTGTTACTATACAGTAAGGCCAGGTAAAAACAGTGCTCGAACATGATGCCCCCCTCCCCCCACCCCGTGTTGTCTGGTCTAGAACAGCCCTGCCTCTGACCGTCTTTTGTCTTGTAAATGAGTATTCTCACTCACCTTCCAATCCCCCCAGCGCACACACTCTGTTTGTACTGTAAACTGTACTGTAACTGTGTTTGCTAGGGCACTTGGTTATACACAGTACTTTAATGTATGGAACACTTACTTAACTTACTGGTTTGGTTTAAATATCGCTTATTACCTTATTCAGCAAAATAAATTCATTATTAACGTATTGAAGTATTTTAGTTAAGGACAAAAACTGTGCTTGTGTTTAGAACTGCTGAACAGCCGAAAACACACACACACACCCATCCCCCCGCCAAAAACACACACACACACACACACAGAGCAATTAACACCATGTCATACTCAGGAGTGGAAGGTGAGAAACCTCAATGGAGAATACCAAGTTTGTCGTTGCTCTTTTGGAGTTCTTAAAACCCAAAACATTTATTTATACTGAGAAAAAATTATTATGGGTCACAATCACAAACACATATAATCAAGTGTTTAACTGGTTTCATTTGTTTCTATGATCAATAATTATTATTATTATTTTCAGCCCAACTCTTTGACTATTTAAAACAAAGTTGTGTCCCATTTTTTGCCCATTGAAGTTGTTGGTTCAACTAAACAATTTTTAAATACCCAAACAATCCCCCAAAATTAAAACACGCAAAACATGACTTTAACAATTCAATTTATTCTTCCAAAACTAGTCAAAGTTAAAACAGTAATTTATATAAAACAGATGAATACATGTTGTCTTTTTGCTTAAAGTTCATTAAACTACCCGGATACACCAGCTGCTTATAAGTCTCTATCTATAGTCCTTTTACATTAAAATATTAATTTTTCAAATATCAAAACTATTAAACATGGAACAGTTGAAGTCTTTGTTTCCCCCAAAGTACTGTATCAGACATTTTGCAGTTCTATGTTCAGAATATACAGTAGACCTGATCAAACATCATTCTAAAGCTGTCGGACTGTGACGTCATCCCTCCTACAGCTTCCTCAACAGCTTGTTCAGGCTCCTCCAGTCCTGTAGCTCCAAAAGTCCAGCCGTCAGCCGTCTGACCCCCCAATCCTCCACAGCGGAGCTCTGCTTAAAGACAACAGGAGAATTTAGTCAAGACAAAGATAAATAAACTTTACAGAACATATAGTTCTAATAAAAATAATATATATTAATAAACCTATTTACCACAGAGTGTGTAAAATACTGTTTTGGGGATTCTGTAATGTAAATAATCTGCCTGTGCTAATGTTATCCAGTGAACAGTGTTAGTGTTAACCAGTGAACAGTGTTAGTGTTAACCAGTGAACAGTGTTAGTGTTAACCAGTGACTGCCTGTATTATCGTCTGCATTAAATTAACCGGGAATTTACTTAATGCGCTTCTCATACAAATAAGTTAAGCGATATAACACTCGTATATGAGCATTAGTTCATCTCTGAAGCCAAACTATAACTTACTGAAGCCCCTCACACACACACACACACACACACACACACACCTCCCCCCTCCTCCTCCTCCTTAACTGATAAACACTTCTGTGTTGTTATTCAGCTCTTTAACTAAGCGCTCGCGCTACCGCGGAAAGTGTATAAAATATAAACCGGGTTCTGAGCGTTACTAGCTCCTGTACAGCTCCCCTCAGTCTGTGTCCCTCATCAACTGCATCACATTATATTACAGTCACAGAAATAACCTGCAGATTAACTCTTAACCAGAGAATAAATAAGCGCTGAATTTATCCAGACAACACGCGGTGAGATTCTCTCAGTATTTACAGAGAACACAAACACTCTTCATCGGGTAGTGCAGCTCTTGTAATAGGGACATTAATAGTATTGTCGAAGCTTGAGCATGTTTTTGAGTTAAAGTGGAGTGACATTGTGAGTGTGTGACACTGACAGTAAGCTGTAATATTAACTCCAGACTTGGTAAACAGATCATTAAGTTCTCTAAAGTCACATCTGACCGCTGCTGGTGCTGCCAGTGATATTTCAAACGGCCAATAAAAAAACTAAACTGGGAAATAAACTGTAAACTACCACAAACACATTTTATAAAATAAAACATCACTTACCACGAATAGTCCGTTAAGCCGCCATCTTCATCTCTGTAGTTTGGCAGCGTCAGTTCGGCGGGGGTGGAGGCGGGTTGTTAAAATCACGTGATTGCAACTCAGCGCAGCTGGCTTGTTTTAATGTGTTCTTGAGAACG
This sequence comes from Channallabes apus, assembly GCA_030522415.1. NCBI lineage: Eukaryota > Metazoa > Chordata > Actinopteri > Siluriformes > Clariidae > Channallabes > Channallabes apus. The sequence continues at coordinate 16,708,307 of CM060126.1, read as the reverse complement.
AAGCGCCATCTAGTGGTGGCACCAGGTAAATGAATAAATAGGGCTTGAATGGGCGTGTTTACTGTGAAATCTTGACACGCCTTTCGGCCAGAAAAGGGAGGGGGGATTACGGCGTGCAAAGGCCATTCACACGCCATTCACACTTCAGCCACACTGTCGCGGCTATTTGGTGTGGCTCCCACTGTATGTGCGCAAGCGCTGTATGTGTGTGTGTGTGTGTGTGTGTGTGTGTGTGTGACCAGTTTCATGCACACATACACACACACAGCGCTTGTGTGCATAAACGCAAGGCTCAGGCTCTTTTCTGTTCTGGCACATAGTTGGTGGAATGAACTTCCTCTAGATGTCCGTACAGCAAAGACTTTGACTATCTTTAAAGGACGACTCAAGACGCATCTTTTTCTCCAGTAGTTGGACTAATGGCACTTAGTTATTAACCTAGTTAACCCAGTGTAAGTATGTATCCAGTGATGTAGGGAATTAAAGAGGAGGAGATAAACAATAGCCCACGTGTAGAAAAGCAGTGTTATTTACAGTGGGTGCACAGGCAGTATGCGACTTCTACCGTCGCCGGTGTATGGCGTGTATGGCGTCAGCATTTGGGTTTGTGCGTTTGCTGGCTTTTACCACCGAGTGGCGCTATATAACTATAGACTGACGCCTCAGGCATCAGTTCGTTCTCTCCAGGCTTAATGAGGCGCAGGTCGTCCACAGCTGCACGTCGTTGCAGATAAAATAAAGTGAAACATTGTAAATAAACGAATTCATAATCACAGTAGTAACATTACAGTACAAATTTATAATTAAAATTAAATTCAGTTTTTTAGGATCGAATTTAAGCAACGTAAACGTTGTAAACTGTGTAATTACAGTAGAAAGGCTACACGTGTAGGGTCTTGTGTCATCTTATATTTTGTGTTCTTTAAATTTGTAGCTTTTATAAGATTCTACTTTTATTTAGGTGCACACACAATGACGAAAAAACTTTATGATTTTGTTAAATAAATAAAGTAAACAGGGTTCTGTATTGATTTTGGTGAACTTGAGCGCGTCAGAAAATGAACCCAAACTCCGTGTATACTCGCCGCACAGACATGAAAAATATATACTTATAGAAAGAGAAATATCTGCTTTAATATAAACTAATGAAAAAAAAATATTAGATTATGTAATTCGTATGAGAAGTGAATTACTGTATAGGCGCGCTCACTGACGACGAGATGACATGATCAGCACAGCCGTAACCAAAGGAATCACTAACTTATCAATGAATTATTAAAATGGTCAGAGTGAGTTTCCTGGCTGTTTTAACAAATATTTGAAGTAGATAACAGTAGCCCACATTTATAAAAGCATTTTTATTTATATAAAACTATAAATAAAAAAAATAATAATAATCCGGCATTTATTATTAGGTGTGCCTGCTGCCAAAGTTCTTCAGTAACAAACGTATAAAACATGTACATCTGTATGAATAAATTGTTTAAATGTGATCAGTGATTTATGTAAATGACTCAGTTTAGATGTAAGTAAATGCTCCAGTAAATGTGTTTGCTGAAAGAGATATCTAATCTCTCATATCGGCGCGCGCGTTCATCTGACTTTAGATCAAAACTCGGCAAAGTTAAACAGCGCACACATTTAACGTACATTGACAAAGGTTTATTCACAAGCATCAAAAATGCTCCCGATATGAGCCGACACGAGCAGATTTGTTTCAGTCAGAATATTTATCAATCATAAAGAGAGGCGACATACTTGCTGAATAAACACTGCATTTTTTTTAAAGTGAAAGCGCGCGATGTGAGCAGCTTTAATTACTGATAATTAAATCATTATTAAATGGTGGAATAAACAGCAAAAATAATAATATTACTCTTTTGATTATTATTATCATGTTCTTTTGCAGTTTGAGCGTCTATGGATTCCAAAATTGATATTTTTACAGTTTTTTTAATCACTGGAATGTTTTTAATCGCTCGATACACGACCCATCATTTTAATGCTATTTTACAAAGGGTAAATACACATGGAATAATTTTATTTGGTTTGTTTATATATATGTAGCCTGGCGAAAGTGAACCAGCACAGGACACAGTAATGTCTTTTGGGGTTTTTTATTCTGAAAGTAAAAATTGGGGTTTCATAAAAATAGAATAAAATAATTCTATTCTATTCAAATAATTGGGAATCCTCCCCTACGAACACAATCACAACACGTTCAGTGTCCTTTAATTAGTTCAACCCGAGAGGCATAACAACTGAGCCTCATCTCCTAGTACAAATACATTTCAAATAAGAAACTAACCAAAATTTCGAGTACCAAACAGCAACCTTTAAAAGAAAAGAAAATGAAATGAAATGCTGTTCATTTGAAATATACAAAAATAACTGTGGTGGCTCTTCCTGATAAAACAATAGAAATTACACATTTTACTGTCAACAATCTTACATATCACAATGTTTGTATAAAATGTACTTTATAACAATGAATGCATAAATCTTCCCAAAATACTGACTGTTCAGTGCATCCACTTAAGCACAGGTTATCTTGTGGCAGACTTCTCACGAGTCATACTTCAAAACATCCCTCGACGTATCTGCTAACATCCCACATAAACAACAATAGTAGCCACTAACATCCAACAGTATTTCTGTATAACACACAGTTAATATTAACATTGTTAACTAAATATTTTGATACAACAGACATTTTACAGCATATTTACCTGATAAAACAATCAGATGCACCTGCAACATAACGTGCTTCAATTTCGGCAGCCAACAGTCTGACTTCCTGTGTTTTCTCTTATTCACCGGTATCACGCCGTATCCCTAAGTGTGCCGCCCAAATGGCAGTGCCATCTAGTGGCGTACATAAAAATTGCATGTACTATTCCCACCTGGCTACATTCTCCCCTGCTAAGAAGTCATCGTCCTCGGTGACTTAACTCAAAATTTTTACCTCATTTACTGCTTCCCTAAAGAATGCAGCACCCATACTTGTCAACAGCTGTGACAGTACCTCAGGACTTAATGTTATTGCATTACATGCTGACCTAGGGATGTGATGTGGGTTAGAATGCACGCCTGCATTTACTCTCTGACCCCGGCGTGGTGCTGGAGTGGGTGCGGTAACTTTATTTTCCCTACCAGATCTGCTGCGTTCCACTGGGGCATGTAACTTTGATTGAGACACTATTTCGGGAACAGAAGGTGCAATGACTTCAGGCACCCTAAGGTCCTCACTGTTCTCACCAGGGACTTCATCTCTCTCTCTCCCCTCTATCGGGTCCAGATCCAGGCACGTGGCTTCTTCCAACACCACATACTCCGGGTCTAGATCAGGGAGTTCTACTGCAACCTCTGTAGGAGGGGTGGTCACAGTACTGGGAACATTATTTCTTGATTTCCTAGGTGTTGGAACAGGCCCAGTACAAGGTCTAAGGTTGGCTCGGTGGATCCTCTTTCTTGGACCACCCTCTACTGGCTCTACCGTATGCGTACTACCCTGAACCTCAACAACCCTGTACATGGTAGGACCCCAAGCATCTTGAATTTTGTTTCTACCCTGTGGCCAGTGACGTAGGTAAACTAGCTGACCTACTTCTACAGGGGGACAATATACCTTGCCCTGCTCCTGCTGGACTCTCTCTTCAGCCTTTTGCTCAGCATACTGCTTCGCCCTCTGGTGTGCATCTTTTAAACGCTCCTGATGGACTACTAGCCAGTCCTATTTCTTATCTAGCACTTGTTTCTGACCTAGCAAAGCATCTACTGGAAGGTGCGGGTGTACCCCAAACATGAGGTAGTAAGGTGAGTGCCCTGTTGTGGCATGAGGAGTTACATTGTAGGCATAGACAATTTCTGGCAAATGTTCAGGCCAACGGCGTTTCTTTTCCGGTGGCAGAGTGCGCAAAAGGTCGTGAAGCGTCCTATTAAAACGCTCACACTGTGCGTTGCCCTGTGGATGGTGAGGTGTGGTGCGAGTTTTCTTCACCCCATACAACTTGCACAGTTCCTGAATGACTTCACTCTCAAAGTTTCTGCCCTGATCTGAATGTAACCTCTCAGGCACACCATACTTCATAAACCACTCTCGGAGGAGGACCTTGGCCGTAGTATCTGCTTTCTGATCACGTGTAGGAAATGCCTGTGTGAACTTGGTAAAAACATCCGTTACCACCAAAACATTCTCTGGTCCATCAGAGGCACGTTCCAACACACTAAAATCTACGGCAACAACCTCAAGAGGCCGCGAAGCTAGAAAGGGCTTCATGGGGGCATGTATCTTTGGCTGAGGCATCTTGGTAAGGATGCACCTTTGACACTGCTTAACCCACTATTCCACATCTTCATACATCCCAACCCAGTAACACCTCTGCTTTAACAGGTTCTGTGTGCGCTCTATTCCCTGATGCCCCATGTGATCATGTGCACACTCAAGTACAGCTTTCTTTAGACATGCTGGTAAAAGGAGCTGTTGACATCTACCCACATGCACATCATCGATGACGCGATGTAGTAATCCCTCAACCTCCCTTATTCTGGGCCACTGTCTGATCAAAGAGATGACTGGTTTAGATAGACTCTTTCTCTGGTGATGAGTGGGCTTCCTCCGCCAGTCCCAGAAATGTCTAAAGGACTTAAGTGTTGGATCACTGCTCTGAAACTGTTTCAACTTGTCTTTGGTGTAACCCGGCAGAGTTGGTGTATTACCTTGGGAGTCAGTGACCTCAGTACCCTGCTTAACAACACCAGCACGAACCTGCCTAACTTGACAACACTTCACACCTGCACTGACTAGATCTGGCTCCAGAGCTGTTCCCTTCCTGACCACATTACAAATTGATATACACCCATCAAACTCTTCATCATCTCTAGCCTGTAGCTGCTCCCCTGCTAATGGCTGCCTAGAGAGGGTGTCAGCTGCAGTGTTACATCGACCAGGCCGATACTGTACTTCAAAGTCAAAGGGAGCTAACTGAGCAACCCATCGTTGTTCAATTGCCCCAAGTTTTGCTGAATTGAGGTGACACAAAGGGTTATTGTCCGTTATTACAGTGAACTTAGACCCTAACAAGTAACCCCGAAATTTCTCTGATACAGCCCACTTGAGTGCGAGGAGCTCCAGTTTCATGCTACTGTAATGCCTGTCATTTTTCTCAGCATTTCTCAACCTCCTACTCGCATAAGCCATAACACGTTTTTTGCCTCCCTGGTACTGCTAGAGAACCGCACCTAGCCCCAAACCGCTGGCATCAGTCTCAACAACAAATGGGAGGGAGAAGTCTGCATAACCAAGTAGAGGAGCACTGGTGAGTCTCTCCTTCAGTTGGTTGAATGACTCTTCACATGTTGGTGTCCAAAACCTTCCAAACAGGCTCTTAGACCTACCAGGGGTGTTTTCTTTAATGCATGCGTTGACAACATCATGCAAAGGACCAGCCAGTTGGGAAAACCCTTGCATAAACCTCCGATAGTAGCTGCAAAATCCCAAGAATGATTTTAAGTCTTTGACTGTAGCAGGTACTGGCCACTGCTTCACTGCTGCTACCTTGTCTGGGTTTGTGCCAATGCCGTCAGCTGAGATCTGGTGACCAAGAAAACACACTGGGCTGAAGAAAATTGCATTTCTCTACCTTGACCTTCAAACCTGTTTCTTTGAGTCTCTGCAACACTGTCTGTAGTCGCACTAGGTGGTCCTCAAAAGTTGGTGAATAGACTAATATATCATCCAGGTACACAAGCATTACCTGGAAGACCAAGTCACTCATGGTGGCCTGCATGAGCCTTTGGAAGGTTGCTGGCCCATTGCAAACACCAAACGGAAGTCGGGTATACTCAAATAGTCCAAAAGGGGTCGTAAAGGCAGTCTTGTGTCGGTCCTTCTCATGCACAGCCACCTGGTGATAACCACTAGCAAGGTCTATGGTCGAGAAATACTTTGCTCCATGCAATGCATCAAAGCACTCGTCGATGCGTGGCAGAGGAAAGGCGTCACGTCTGGTCTTTGAGTTTAGTCGCCTGTAATCCACACACAACCTTAAGTTGTTATCGGCCTTCCTCACAAGTACAATAGGTGAAGCATAAGCACTAGTGCTCTCTTTAATGACACCCTTTTTTAGCAGTTGTGCTATGTGCTCTCTAACCTCTTTGTACTGAGTCGGTGGAATTCGTCTATAAGGCTGAGTGACAGGCACATCATCCACTAGATTTATCTCATGCTTGACCTTGTCGGTGTAACCCAAGTCCTCATCTTTGAATGCGAAAACATCGGCATACTGGGCTAACAGTGCTGCTAATTTAGCCTGTTGATCTGGTGAACCCCCGATATTCAGTTGACCGATTAATGATTGCAGTTCACTTGCCGTCCTCATCTCCTTCGTGCCTATGGACACTTCCTCATGGTCAGCAGAAATGCGATTGAAGTGTACCTCCACTGCTTCCTCCACACACTCAACCACACGGAGAACACCAAGTCTCATTCTGGACGGTAACCACAAATCTTCCTGTGAGAGATTCACTACTTGGACTGGGTACACTGGTTTATTAGGCTCTACCAGAGTAGGGACCACCACAAGACCACTGGGTAACAGTGCATTATTAAGCTCTAGTAGCATCAATGTCTGGTCATTCAGGCTCCTCCTGAGCCCCTTTGCATACACCGTAGCAACTGAAGCTGCTGGCACATGCACAGTGTTTTTACCAGCTATCCTGGCTGCCGATGTCTTTTCTACTAGGTCCCGTTTTTGTACTCCCTGAAACGCTTCTCTCCAAACCGAGTTTAGCTCACCACCAAAGACGGAGTCGAAACTGGCAATAGCCAACTCTCTACATCGCTTAATCACATTCATTCCTATAAGTACTGGGGCTAATGTTTCAGGCTCAGACGATTTGTTCATTCTCTGCTGCTCTGCACCCGTTCTCTCTGCCCTAGAATCTTCTGAAACTAAATCTCCGGGGGCTGAATCCCGGACTACCAAAAACCCACACTCTGGCACAGTTAACCCCATAGCTCGCACACCCAACTCAATGTAGCCTATATAAGGGATTGGCAAGGAGTTAGCGGCAGTTAGCTTTAACCATTTGGGGGTAGGGGATATGTCCTCATTCTCACCGAGCAACTTTTGTCGGAAAAACGATTCAGAGATGGTGCTAACCTGGCTTCCCGTATCCAACAGGGCTTTAGCCTTAGCTCCACCCACCTCAACTTCCACTTCTGGACACCTACCAACTGCTCATTCAAAAAAATCTCTCGCGAGTAAGGGTCTTTGAGCCTTTAAGCCCCCCTCGGATTGCCCGGCTCCCAGCAATCGAGGGAGCTAGTTTCCCTGAAAAGGTGCATCGCTGGCTGTGGGCCTACTCTGTGGCTTGGGACGCTTACACTCCCTGGCAATGTGTCCTACTCCCTTACATTTGAAACAGACAGGCTTTCCTTCCTCTGTGAACTCAAACCTTCGGCTAGGCCTCCCACCTTTGTCTGGCTTGTCCCGAAGAGCAACACTCTGCCTCACCACATTGACTAACTCCCCAATAGCCTTGCCTTGCTCAGTAACAACTTTAAGGATTTCATCCAGTGTAGATGCTTTGTCTTGGGTGCTACCTGTACACTGACCTTTCTCCATTACACTGTCACACACTACGCTCCTGCTCTTGGCAACTCTGGTGTTACTGGGTCTCTCCTCAAGAAACCATGCAATAGCTTCCTGACGCACATCTAAAAGTGTGGACGCAGGCTTATCCCTGACCATTTTCCGAAGCTCCCTTCTGAGTGCAGAATCCTTAACTCCCTCCACAAACTGGTCTCTGACTGCCACCTTTGCATCAGACACTGCGTCTGGCTTTTGTTTAAGGGCTGAGCGAAGGATCTGGGATAGTGCGTGTGAGTATTCAAAGAAGTCCTCGCCTTCTAGTTGGTAACGGCTGTAGAAGGTCTGTAAAAGCTGTGCTACACTTCGCTTTTCACCATATGCTTCTCTGAGAAAACTGAAAATATCATCCGGATCACTTAGCTCCTCATCCATGCACAATCTAACCTCTTCCAGTGCTGAACCCCTGAGGAGAGAGAGAATGAAGTCAACCTGGTCACTGTCACCCAAGCCCCTAGACCTGATAGCCCTGTGTACCTCATCAAGAAACTCATAAATGGAACGACCATCGACTGTAGCATCACCACTGAAAGGCTGGACCGGGCGTTCTCTGGGCAAGTACACATAAGATCTATTAGTGCTACTACTCAAAGCTGTTATTTTAGCCATTGCCTGGTCATGTTTGTTACTCAGCTCAGATAACCTGGCCTGAAGCTCAACGACAGGATCCATCTTTGTCTGTTCATTATCACTTCCTCTGTCTGACATTTTAAATTGTCTAGGAGTAAACTTTAACCAAAGGCAAGATATAAAAAGTCTCTTCCAAACTTGGTCAGCTGGCTGTCCCGATGTCCTCCGCTCCTTCTCAGAAGATCCTCCTCGTGGCCGTCATCGGATGTACAACGTCGTGGTCACTGAGCCCCAGCGGCACCCCCAAGAAAGCCTCAGCGCTGTAGAACTTCAACACCAGATCACGCGTGTCCCTGCCACCACAGTTATTTTATGTACCCCTAGCACTTTACTAGGTTTACTTAGCTTAGATTTATAAAAAAAATCTCATTGTTATGAACCACCAATTTTGCAGAACCCCACTCCTGGTACCAAATTGTGTAGCCTGGCGAAAGTGAACCAGCACAGTAATGTCTTTTGGGGTTTTTTATTCTGAAAGTAAAAATTGGGGTTTCATAAAAATAGAATACAGGTCTTTGGGAATCCTCCCCTACGAGCACAATCACAACACGTTCAGTGTCCTTTAATTAGTTCAACCCGAGAGGCATAACAACTGAGCCTCATCTCCTAGTACAAATACATTTCAAATAAGAAACTAACCAAAATTTCAAGTACCAAACAGCAACCTTTAAAAGAAAAGAAAATGAAATGAAATGCTGTTCATTTGAAATATACAAAAATAACTGTGGTGGCTCTTCCTGATAAAACAATAGAAATTACACATTCCACTGTCAACAATCTTACATATCACAATGTTTGTATAAAATGTACTTTATAACAATGAATGCATGAATCTTCCCAAAATACTGACTGTTCAGTGCATCCACTTAAGCACAGGTTATCTTGTGGCAGACTTCTCACGAGTCATACTTTAAAACATCCCTCGACGTATCTGCTAACATCCAACATAAACAAAAATAGTAGCCACTAACATCCAACAGTATTTCTGTATAACACACTCTTTAACATTGTTAACTAAATATTTTGATACAACAGACATTTTACAGCATATTTACCTGATAAAACAATCAGATGCACCTGCAACATAACGTGCTTCAATTTCGGCAGCCAACAGTCTGATTTCCTGTGTTTTCTCTTATTCACGGTATCACGCCGTATCCCTAAGTGTGCCGCCCAAATGGCAGTGCCATCTAGTGGCGTACATAAAAATTGCATGTACTATTCCCACCTGGCTACATATAAATAAAATCTAAAATTAAAACATTGTAGAGTAATTAAAAACAGTGTAGAGTGATTAATAACACTACATGTTATGGTAAGAAAAATCTCATTCCAGGGATTACAAACTGAACAATGTCAATTTTAGAATTCAAAAGATTTTAAATTTACACAAATTTAAGAAGAGGCCTGAAGCAAGATCCAAGATCCTCCCCAGTTTGCTGAAACCATGAACAGTGGTGATTTTAGTTTCTCCGAGTGTATAGGTGAGAACAGCTATTCACACTTGAGGTGTATTACAGTATTTGCATGTGTCTGACATGGCAAAGCACACACAGTAACATGGCAAGAACAACAACCCCGTACTGTAATTAGAAAAAATATATACTTATAGAAAGAGAAATATCTGCTTTAATATAAACTAATGAAAAAAATTATTAGATTATGTAATTCGTATGAGAAGTGAATTATAGGCGCGCTCACTGCTGCGGAGACGACGAGGAATCACTAATTTATCAATGAATTATTAAAATGGTCAGAGTGAGTTTCCTGGCTGTTTTAACAAATATTTGAAGTAGATAACAGTAGCCCACATTTATAAAAGCATTTTTATTTATATAAAACTATAAATAAAAAAAATAATAATAATCCGGCATTTATTATTAGGTGTGCCCGCTGCCACAGTTCTTCAGTAACAAACCTATAAAACATGTACATCTGTATGAATAAATTGTTTAAATGTGATCAGTGATTTATGTAAATGACTCAGTTTAAATGTAAGTAAATGCTCCTTGCTATAGGGACTGACATCGGCGTGCTGAAAGATCTAATCTCTCATATCGGCGCGCGCGTTCATCTGACTTTAGATCAAAGTTAAAGGCGCACACGCGGGATCATGCAAACGTTTCCCCTCCTCTTTCATAAAAAATGAACAATCCGACACGAGCAGATTTGTTTCAGTCAGAATATTTATCAATCATAAAGAGAGGCGACATATACTTGCTGATTAAACACTGCATTTTTAAAGTGAAAGCGCGCGATGTGAGCAGCTTTAATTATTGATAATTAAATCATTATTAAATGGTGGACATAAAAAGCAAAAAGAATAATAATATTATTTTGATTATTATCATCATGTTCTTTTGCTGTTTGAGCGTCTGTGGATTCCAAAATTGACATTTTTACCGTTTTTTAATCACTGAAATGGAAGAGATACTGTACTGTAGAAAGGTTCCTTATCATAACGTGCCTTGTATTGTTTTTTAATCGCTCGATACACGACCCATCATTTTTAATGCTATTTTACAAAGGGTAAATACACATGGAATAATTTTATTTGGTTTGTTTATTTATAAATAAAATTTAAAGTAATTAAAAACAGTGTAGAGTGATTAATAATACATGTTATGGTAAGAAATATCTCATTCTTGCTCATTCTAGTTTCTCCGAGTGTATACTGTAGGTGAGAACAGCTATTCACCCTTAGGGGGGTGCATCATTTGCATTTGTATGTGTCTGACTTTGCAAAGCACACCTGTAAAACCTGTTTAAATGTAAATGCTCCTCGCTGCGCTGTTTGGGGGAGGGGCACGCTAATGACGATTTGGTCAGCTGTGTGAACGCTCGCCCTTCAGATGTTGCGCGCACTACACGGCAAAAAATATGTTAGTATATCATGACTGAAATCATGACTGAAATATATGTTAGTATATCATGACTGAAAAAAGGTTATGTAATTTGTATAAAACGTGGATTACTACAGCGCATCCACTCACAGCCGAAACCAAAGACATCAACGGCTCTGCCTATTCAGAGGCTCTGCCTATTCAGTAAAGAAAAACACTACTGTTATTATTTCAATTCATACTGTACAGCTGTGAGAATTGGGGCAGGGATATTATGCCAATATTAAATATTATATACGATATTAAATTTCAAGTGAGTTGGGAGTTTGCAAGGCAGAGAAGGATGCTCTTCGGAGTGAGTTGCGAGTTTGATGAGACGGCATAAATATTTAATACAGCAAATTAAATATTTTGGTTTATATTTTGGTTTATATTATATGGTTAATGTATTTTGGTTTATATTGCAAACGAATAACGAATCAAGAGCCTGTGATTATATTGCATAAATATTATTTTGTACAGACAAATATCTTAATTTTTATTTATTTATTTTTTAGATTTTTTTTAAAACAAATCTCTCAAAAATAGTAAGATGTATTTTGGTTTTATACTGCAAACGAAAAATGAATCCAGGGTCTTGTGTCATCTTATATTTTGTGTTCTTTAAATTTGTAGTAGATTTATTAAATGAAATAAATTACACTAAACGGGGTTCTGTATAGTTTTCGGTGAACTTGAGCGCGTCAGAAAATGAACCCAAACTCCGTGTATACTCGCCTCACAGACGTGAAATATAAGTACTGAAGTACTGTAGATAACAGCCCACATTTATAAAAGCATTTTTTATTTATATAAAACTATAAAAAAAAATAATCCTGCGTTTATTTTTAGGTGTGCCCGCTGCCACAGTTCTTCAGTAACAAACCTATAAAACATGTACATCTGTATGAATAAATTGTTTAAATGTGATCAGTAAATGCTCCTTGCTAGTGACTGACATCGGCGTGCTGAAAGATCTAATCTCTCATATCGGCGCGCGCGTTCATCTGACTTAACTTTTCAGCCATTCACACATGCATTGTGCTGTTGTTTGTACACACTTACACACTGGTTGTATAGCGCACTTATGGAATGAATACGATGAGATGACAGAGTGGAGGTTTAATACCTCTATCTCACACGCGGGGCCGTAAGTGCGGTTCATTATGATTCGACGCGAGTTTTGGTGCTGTTATTACGTTTCCATCTTACCACGCAAAAAAAATAAACATGTTTAACATGCGGAAGATCTTCGCGGACCGTCGGGCGCCGGTCACTCGAGGCAAATCACGGTGCCTAATACCCCTCTCTCACCTGTGTGGCCTGACTCATCTCCGTGAGCTGCCGCGATTGCCCACCACGTTCCTTTAACGTTCCGTGAAGTTCTGCAAGCTTCCGCGAGGACCAGCAAAAAATTAAACGTTGAATTTTTCATGCGGAAACATGGAAACGTAATCACAGCGCAAAGACTCGAGGTGAATCATGATCAAGCCTACGGTCACAGCGCGAGACCGAGCAGGTGAGATAGGGGTATAACACACCGCATCTCACAGCGAGTCAAACCGCATACAGTAAGTGAATACTGTAGGGGTATTAAACATTACAATCACACAGAAACATGAATGGATGCGGGGTTTGAAACTCCCATGGTTATTTTCTCATTTAACTAAATCAAATTTCATAAAAATAAAACCCATAAAGTCATGGATAATGGCTAATGATGAATGAAACATATTTTAAACAAAAAGCAGCGAGCAGCTGGACATCGGGACGGGGAGTGTAAGTACGACGCGTTGGTCTGGCACACGCAGGTCTGAGCAGCTCAAGAAGCTCCATAATCTGTTGCCTTGGAAGGCAAAACTTTTATTTATATATATTTTTAATAACGACCACGGGGAAAATATGAAAAGGGCTGAAGTTTTGTCTAAAGGAAAAATGTACATGACCCACACGGCTCCACGGACGGCGCCGTCTTCAGTTTAACACAACACCACGCTGCCTAATTGTTCGCCAACTGTTTAATATTAATAGTGATTGGCAATTTTAATGCATTAGTCACATTATGAAATAGGCTAATTAAAAGTCACTCTATTAGTTCTAAGAGATACTTAGCGTAAGACCGTTTCGGGAAATGCGCCATAACGTTAAGAGAGAGGTTAAGGTACAACTTAAGAACTACTTAGCGATAAGAAGCTTTCGAGAAACCGGGCCCAGATAAAAACAGAGAGTCTGTCTAAACAAAATAAAACCAATGTGTTTTGCTCTATTTGTTTTAGTTATTTCTATATTTAAATCTTGATGTCTTAAACTCTAACAACTGTAAGTATTGTCGAAATAATTTTTTTTTAAAGCCCTAGTGCTGTTGTTTGCGCTGTTTTCTTTAATAATAACACTAAACAGATAAAAACAGAGAGTCTGTCTAAACAAAATAAAACCAATGTTTTCTAACTCATATTTTTTTAATATAAACATACAGTAAAACATCATTCAGTACAACTGAATAGCAGAAAAAAATCAGCAAAAATATTATTTAGTACAACGCAATCTTTGGATCCTTGATGAGACGGCATAAATATTTAATACAGCAAATTAAATATTTTGGTTTATATTTTGGTTTGTATTATATGGTTAATGTATTTTGGTTTATATTGCAAACGAATAACGAATCAATAGTCCGTGATTATATTGCATAAATATTATTTTGTACAGACAAATATCTGAAAAAAAAACAGTTTTCTTTTTACTACGAATCTCTCAAAAATAGTAAGATGTATTTTGGTTTTATACTGCAAACGAAAAACGAATCCAGAGCCTGTAATTATATTGCATAACTATTATTTTGCACAAATACTGTAAATCTCTGAATAAAACAATGATATTTTATTCACAAATGTAAGACAATAAATTTTGGTTCAGTGCCGGACGAAGTGCGAGCGAATAATGAAATGAGAGGCCGCGATTATACTGCATACATCTTTTTATTGATTTATTTTTTATTATATATTCTGGAAGTTTGCTCTATTTGTTGTAGTTATTTCTATATTTAAATCTTGATGTCTTAAACGCTAACAACTGTAAGTATTGTCGAAATACATTTTTTTTTAAAGCCCTAGTGCTGTTGTTTGTGCTGTTTTCTTTAATAATAACACTAAACAGATAAAAACAGAGAGTCTGTCTAAACAAAATAAAACCAATGTTTTCTAACTCATATTTTTTATATTTATAGTTTTTCATGTTTGTTGGATGTGTAAATTATCATAATTGTAGTATTACTTTGCTACAACATATTGTTTTGACTTTATTATGACTTAAGCTCTGAATATATTTAAAAACCGAGACGACGGAAAATGTCAATTTGCGCCACCTGGCGGTCATTTCACGAATTATTTTGAAACGCTCCTGGTTTATTTTGGCCGCTGCCGCTTTCCACGGCGGTGAGTGCGACGGTAATGAGCAGTCTGGTTGTCACACTACTGTAGACTATATAAAATAATCCTGCATCTATTTTTAGGCGTCACAATGACGAAAAAACTTAATGATCAAATAATTAATAAGTGGGGGAGATTCATTAAAGCACAAATTCCTGAAGTACAGGTACCCACTTCAGCTTATCACTGTACAATGATGTATGACCCAACTAAGAATTCTGACTTAGAACAAACATGGCAGGAAGAAACCAAAGAGCACAAGTTTGAATTAATTACACAACACATCATCATAGGTCGGCAAGGAGCAGCTATCAGTGTAGATGAGTGTGATTTTGTAAAGAGGTGGTTTAATGTAACTGATTCTGTTCCTCAGGTGACATTGTATGTAGGACAAAATGGCGGATTAAAGGACTTAGGACCAAGGATGAAGAAAGTCCAGTGGGAGTGGGAGTCAACTGTAAAACTGTTGATTTTTCATTCTGCAGATAAAAACTATATCAAGATCTTGTGTGGTAATAGCTTGATTGGTACTCCTCAGGAAGTTGTAGTTAGCAACAAGTCATAATACCAATGGCATCTGCATCTGAGGTACTTGAGACTGTCGAACATGAATTGTTTAGGGAAATGGAGAAGTCAGATCCCACCTGAATTATGGTCTCGCCATGATACAAATGTAGGCCTAATTAAATCAGTCAGCCCAATTCAAGTACAACTTAAACCAGATGTAAACCTGCCTAGAATAAGACAATATCCTTTATGACCTGAGGCAGAAGCTGGCATAAAGAACACTATTGAAGGCATGGTAAAAGCATCGGTATTAGGAGAAACAACAAGTTGCTGTAATACTCCTATTTTCCTAGTTATCAAGCCAGTTAAAAATAAATGGTGGTTTGTGTATGATTTGTAAGCAATTAATAGCACAACTTAGGATTTGTCATGAACTAACCCGAGGAGACCAGAAAGACTTGTCTTTAGCAGTTAGCCCTGTAGCATGAATGGTAAACCCAAACGCGGATGGACACGAGCAGGCAGGATAATCACGCGATTTGTTATAAGGACTCTCAAAGTAAATGAGCAAGAGAAAGACACAATCTAACCCACATCCTATAAACAAACACTCAGTCTGAAAGTAAACCCAAGAAAATGAGTCCTCACATGCTAACGAACGATTCCGAAGCGGCATGGGCAAAACTCAATGACAGAGCGATGTGCGGCGCCATCTTGTTTCCTTTTATGCTTTCAGGTTCGTGACCGTCTTGCTTCCGGGTCCTAGTGCTGGTCGTGGCTGAGTGCGCATGACAGGATTGTCCATCAATTGTTCTAGATCCACACACACTGCTGTCCAATGTCCCGGCCGAAGCCAAATATTTCACTGTAATTGATCTTTGTTCAGCCTTCTTCAGTATTCCAGTGGCTGAAGAGAGTAGCTATTTGTTTGCATTTGTCATATGCTGATAACCATTATTTGTACCAAAAATGCTACGCAGGTTCACTCACTCACTGCATAGATTTAATCAGGTTTTAAAAGCTGATTTAGCAGATTTAATGATAGAAGGTAGCCTTCTCTAGTTTATGGATGATTGTTTTAATATGTTCGTCATCATTAGAAGCATGCCATAGGGATTCCATTCAAGATACTCATTAAGTTAGCACAGGGAGTTCATCAAGTGTCTAAAGCTAAACTGCAATACTGCAAGCCTCAAGTAGAATATTTAATGCGGTTGATTTCACATGGTACAATAGCCATAGCACCTACCCAATTAGAAGGCATAAGTAAAGCACCGTTGCCACGAACAGTTAACCAGTTGATGACCTTTCTAGGCTTAACAGGCTTCAGTGCACACTAAATTGAGAAGTATGCAGTAAAAACATAAGGAGAGAAGAAGGACTGCAAAATCTATGTTCTCCAGTATAATGTAAAACGGATGCACTGTTAGCATTTGAATCAATCAAAAAAGAAATGTAGACAGCACCTACTTTGTGTATACCTGATCATACCAAAATATTCTATTTGTATGTGGCTAACCGAGCTGATGGATATGCCTCAGCTGTGTTGTTGCAGGAATCCTGCAATAGAAGGAGAAAACAGTCCCTAGCATGCTACAGCACTAAGCTAGATAATGTAGAGCAAGTTTACCCACCATGCCACCAGCAGGGACTTACAGTATATTATGCATATGGTAAAGCATCTCCATTGACTATGGGTTACCCAGTAACCATTTATGCATCTCATAAGGTTGTAGAATTGATATAACAAGGGAAAGTTGTTCTAATTCAATCTCACATTCTAGCATATTCATCACTGCTCAAATATCCCAACAGTACTATGAAGAGGTGAGATACAGTTAACCCAGCTGAATTGATTCCTTTTGTCACGCTCTCAGTGCCTTCGCGCTGATCAAAGACCCTTGACATTTCCTTTCCCACGCTGTCAGGCACCCATCACGTGACCATGTTTTCCCACGCTGTCATCGCCCCTCCCGGACCGCCCCGCCGGCACACCGGTTTCTCATCCAGCACTGATTTCTTTCGGCTTATAAGGAGGCGCAGCGCGCAAGCTCGCCGCTGGATTATTGTGTGTTTTTTGGCCATAGTTTTCTCGCGTTTCTGTTCATGACTTTTCACGTTGCCGATCTCGCTTGTCTCTCGTTTTTCCTCTCGCCTCCCGATTTGGATTATTGCCACGCTTGAATTTAACGGCTTTGAACTTTCACTTTCGTTTCTCGACCACGGCTCAGCTTCACGTCCTCACTGACTGATCACACGGCTTTGATCTCTTGCTCTCCCCCCCTCGACTTCGACTCAGCTCCACGCTCACGGCGCGTCTCCCGCCCCCGCGGATTTCCCGGCGCGACACGCCCACTCTCATTCATTCAAGCACAGTCAACGCCTCGTGCCTGCACCTGCATCTGGATTCACCTCCGCGAACTGACGAACATCGCAGCTCCCTGACAGAATAATCCAGCCATACCATGGATCCAGCAGGTTTAGACAGGATAAGACAGGCGTTGGAGAATCAAGGCGTTCTCCTTGGTAAACACCATGAGGAGTTGGTCACCACCAGACAGACGCTCGCTGACGTCACCGTCCAAATGCAGCGCCTCCAGATGCCCACGGCACGGCCCACTCTCATGGACCTCCCGCGGGAGCCACGCCTGCCAGCCCCTCCCACTTACGGCGGAGGACCAGGTACATGTAGATCCTTCCTGTCCCAATGTTCTCTGATTTTTGAGCTTCAGGCCTCCACCTTCTCTTCTGAAAGATCCAGGGTAGCCTACATCATCACCCTTCTCACGGGTAGGGCCCGCGAGTGGGGCACGGCTCTCTGGGATGCACATGACCCATGTTGCGACAGTTTTTCGGATTTTTCTGGAGAGATGAAGAGGGTCTTTGACCGGTCTCATGTCGGCAGAGAGGCCGGAACCAAGTTACTACGCCTCCGCCAGGGGTCACGTTCCGCTTATGATCATGCCATCGAGTTTCGGATCTTAGCTGCCTCCAGTGGATGGAATACTAGAGCCTTGGCCGACGTCTTCCTGGAGGGGCTGTCGGAGGCACTCAAGGACGAGTTAGTCTCCCGCAAACTCCCTTCGGACCTCCACGAACTTATTGATCTCGCTGGGAGGATCGACTCGCGTCTTCGTTCGAGGCACCCTTTCCGGAGGTCACCCCACCCTCCCCCTCCTCGCACGCAGAGTAATCAGGAGGACCCTATGCAGCTGGGCAGAACCCGCATCTCCGATGAGGAAAGACACCGCCGCCGCCTGGAGAGAGCTTGCTTCTACTGCGGGGACTCAGGCCACATGCTGAAGGACTGCCCACTAAAAGGGAGGCACCCTCTAGTCAGATTGGGAGCCCTAGAGGGCGCTCCTCCCGATAAACTCCCGGAACCCCGCCCACTGCTCTCTGTAATACTGGTTATCAACGGCCGACCTCACCCCATCCAGGCGCTCATTGACTCCGGTTCCGATCGGAACCTCATCAGCTCCGCTACAGCCAAAGCGCTGCAGGTCCCCTGCACTCCGCTGGACCATCCACTGTCCGTCCAAGCCCTAGATGGAAGCCCCCTTCCACCAATCACTCACAGAACCCTTCCACTCACTCTGAGAACATCTGGGAATCACTCTGAGAGGATCTGCCTCCTCGTCATCGGTAAGTCTCACGCCGCCCTGGTCCTCGGCCTTCCATGGCTAGCGCTTCACGGCCCCCAGATTGACTGGGTCAAACATGTGATCACGGGTTGGAGCCCCTCTTGTGCCACGTCATGCCTTCACTCTGCACTCCCTACACCCCCAACTACAGCCAAGACTGAATACACCCCGGACATCTCTAATGTCCCCACTCATTATCACGATCTCCAGCAGGTTTTCAGCAAAACCCGAGCCATGTTGCTTCCTCCTCATCGCCCATACGACTGTTCCATCGACCTTCTCCCAGGCACCTCCCCACCCAAAGGCCGACTGTACTCCTTGTCTCGCCAAGAGAATCCATGAACACCTACATCACAGAGGCCCTTGCCGCCGGAATCATCCGCCCATTCTCCTCCCCTGCCGGGGCAGGTTTCTTCTTCGTGAAGAAGAAAGACGGGTCCCTTCGCCCATGTATCGATTACAGGGGCCTCAACGAAATCACCGTCAGGAACCGCTACCCACTTCCACTCAAGGCGACCGCCTTCAAACTACTCCAGGGGGCCGACACGTTCACGAAACTCGACCTGCGAAACGCTTATCACCTTGTCCGCATTCGCGAGGGAGATGAGTGGAAGACAGCCTTTAACACCTACGGGACATTACGAATATCTGGTGGTCCCTTTTGGTCTCACCAACGCCCCCGCTGTCTTCCAATCCCTCATTAATGATGTCCTCCGCGACTTCCTCAATTCATTTGTTTTCGTTTACCTGGGTGACATTTTAATTTTCTCTCAAGGATTGGAGGAACACCGTCACCATGTTCGTCAGGTTCTCCAGAGGCTCTTGGAGAATAAACTCTATGTCAAGGCGGAGAAGTGTGAGTTTCACACATCCTCCACCACCTTCCTGGGATTTGTCGTCTCCCCGTCCATGCTGGAGATGGAACCAGCCAAAGTCCAGGCTGTCTCTAGCTGGCCCATACCAGCCTCGCGGCGAGACCTCCAACGCTTTCTGGGTTTGCCAACTTTTACCGACGCTTCATACGAGGGTACAGCTCCGTTGCCGCCCCCCTGACCTCGCTAACCTCCGCCAAGACCCGGTTCTGCTGGAATAAGGAAGCCGACCAAGCCTTCAATAATCTTAAGAAAAGATTCACCTCTGCCCCCATCCTCACTATTCCTGATCCATCTCAGCAGTTTGTGGTGGAGGTCGACGCCTCCAATACCGGGGTGGGTGGCATCCTCTCTCAAAGGTCCACCCAGGACAACAAGATGCACCCGTGCGCATTCTACTCCCGTCGCCTAACCCCAGCTGAAAGAAACTATGACGTGGGAGACCGAGAACTCTTGGCCATCAAGCTAGCCCTGGAGGAGTGGAGACACTGGCTAGAGGGGACTGAGCTTCCATTTCTAGTGTGGACCGACCATAGAAACCTGGAGTATCTGCGTACTGCCAAGAGACTCAATGCTCGTCAGGCCAGGTGGTCATTATTCTTCTCCAGGTTTAACTTTACCCTGTCCTACCGGCCAGGCTCAAGGAATTCTAAGCCGGATGCCCTCTCCCGCCAGTTTCCCCCCCCCCCCCAGGAGCCTACGAGCCAACGAGGTATGACACTATCCTCCCGTCCCACTGCCTCGTCGCCGCCATGGAGCTGGACATAGAAAGCAAGGTTCGTCAGGCCCTGGCCCAGGAGGCCGGACCTAGCGAAGTTCCACCTAACCGTCTCTTCGTTCCCCTTCGCCTACGCTCACAAGTTCTGGAATGGGACCACGGATCCAAGCTATCTTGTCACCCAGGCGCTGCCCGAACCCGCTTCGTCGTCCAGCAACGATTCTGGTGGCCCACGTTGGCGGAGGACACATCCAGATTCGTGGCGGCTTGCGACATCTGCACCCGTTGTAAGAATGACAATCGACCAACCGCTGGTCTTCTCAGACCCCTACCGGTTCCTCAACGCCCTTGGTCCCATATCGCGGTTGACTTTGTCACCGGCCTGCCCTCATCCGACGGCAATAATTGCATCATGACCATCGTCGACCGCTTTTCTAAATCAGTGCACCTGGTGCCCCTTCCTAAGCTGCCATCTGCCAAGGAGACCGCAGAACTACTCATTCTCCATGTATTTCGGCTCCATGGCCTCCCCACAGACATTGTGTTGGACCGGGGCCCTCAGTTCACCTCTCGGTTTTGGGGCGCATTCTGCAGGCTCGTCGGGGCTACTCCCAGCCTATCCTCAGGTTTCCACCCCCAGTCCAATGGGCAAACAGAACGAATGAACCAAACACTAGAGGTTTCCCTCCGCTGCATGACGACCCGGGACTCCACCACCTGGAGCAAGTTTCTCCCTTGGGTCGAATATGCCCACAACTCTCTGCCCTCCTCGTCGACAGGCTTGTCCCCGTTCCAGTGCTGCTTAGGCTACCAACCTCCACTCTTCCCAGTCCAAGAATTAGAGGTGGAGACTCCGTCAGCTCAACACTTCGTCCGCCGCTGCAGACAAACGTGGCTACATGCTAGGCGAACTCTGACACGAGCCATCTCCTCTTACAAGAGACAGGCGGACCGCCACCGCACCAAGGCTCCCAGATACCGGGTGGGAGATCGAGTCATGCTCGCCACAAAGGACATTCCCTTGAAGACGCTATCACGCAAGCTCTCCCCGCGTTTCATTGGACCTTTCACTATAACCAGGATAATCAACCCGTCCGCCGTCAGACTTCTACTCCCCTCGTCCATGCGACGGATCCACCCCACGTTCCACGTGTCCCAGCTACGACGCGTCGTAAGTTGCCCATTTACACAAAGCGTTAATTGCCGGAGATTTTAACATTCATTTTGAGAATACAGAAGACCCTCTGAGAACAGCATTTACGTCCATACTGGACTCCGTAGGCGTAAATCAGTGTGTAGTAGGACCCACTCATAAAGCAGGTCACACTTTATACTTAATAATATTTTTCGGATTAAGTATAAGAAATGTATTCACAATTCCACTGTCAGAAATTATCTCAGATCACTATCTTGTCTCCATTCAAGTGTGTCACAGTGATAATGTACGCACAGCACCGCGCTACCGTATTAAACGTACATTCACATCAACTTCTACACAGAGTTTTATCAGTAATCTCCCAGAGTCTGGGTTAGCAACTTCGATTAGGTCACCGTCTGACCCCACAGAACTCGATCAGGCGACTGAATATTTAGAGTCGACATGTTGATTTAACGTTACTTCAAGTACATTTTAGCCATTACGATGTCATGAAATAACTTTAAAAGTAAACATAATCTTTATGCACTTTTGTGTTTAAGGGTCTGTTAGCTTTTCTGAAAGGGAATTATTATACCCATACTGCTTTCTATACTTTATACACACTGTAATTAAGATTTGCTAACATAAGAACTTGAGCCAGTCCAATTTTTGTTTTTACCTTTTTTTTTTTTTTTAAGATCAGTAATGAGTTTCTGAGAATTATATCTGCTCCACTTCAAGCAAGATTACTGGTTTCCTTGGACAAGCAACACTACAAACTAATTGAGATCATCAGAAACTGGGGAGGAACCCGTCAGAGAGAAGACCAGAGATATAATCTTCATCTTCAAGTTCTTGATCTGGTATGTACTCGCTCAAAAAAGCAGAAATTAGCTTGGTGTCAAATGTAATCTTTTGAATGGAAGCCACAGGACCTGAGCAAGGCATCCACATCAAGTTGGCTGTGATGCACTAAATTAAAACATAACTAGCAGAATAAAACTCTTTAGTTTAACTTGTTCACAGGTTAGTGTATGCTGTCTGAATACAGGTTTCAATGTCTGCCATGTTCATTTTTTCACACTTTACAAGCCTAACATAACCAACAATACTATGTTTGTTTTTATGTCCCTAGAGCCTGGAGGTGATTACCTCCTGAAATTAATACTTAAAATGATAAACTTTATCATTAATACATAATGTGTGTATATGTATGTCAGTTATTTTGGCGTATTCATTGAGCTAATTACATTTATCATGCTGCACCATAATCCTAGGTGTTTTTTTCACTCATAGGGAGCATTAAGTGATTTTACATGCATACATCAGACACTGTTTTGCCAAATAGAGCAATTGTCTAACAAATGTCCTTTCTTTTATTAGGTTGTTCAGAAAGATGAAGCTCAGGCAGAACTTGTGAGGTGCACAATGGCCCTGTTTGTCCTCAGGTAGGAAGAGGACTGTCTTCAGCCTCCACAGGAAATCGGGATTGTGACTTATTGAGTTTCCATCAGTCGCACATGAATGTTCCATGTTTTACCTCTGCTGATTTTGTTTCAGGAACATTTTCTAATTTTCTTTTCAGTCCAATTAATAAATGTATGTTGCAAAGTTGAGTGTTACTATTTGTAATTTTATTCATTCCTTCATTCATTCATTTTCTATACCGGTTAATCCTGTGTTCAGGGTCGCGGGGGACCTGGAGCCTATCCCAGGAGACTTCGGGCACTAGGCGCCCTGGACAGGGTGCCAATCCATCGCAGGGCACACACATACATTTATGGAGTAATTTATTTTAGTCGCAGAGTATTTAGTTTGGTTCTTCTTCAGAAGGTTTGACAAGGACAAAATGTACCCATTGCAAAATAAAATTTGTGGATAAATGCAGACATCTTTTTTTTCCTCTGAATTTCAAATTCAGTTAGCAGTGTTGAATGACTGTTGGTGTTCATACATTTTGAAAAAAAAAATCTTATTGTTAACATTTTGGATGAAAATATGTTCATTCCACAATAAATGTTTATATAAAGAAATGAGTTTTGAGTGTAAATCAATATGTAATTAAGTTTTTTATGCTTTCATATTTAAATTATGAAAGCCTTAAATCTTTTTGATGCAACTTAAAAAAAGGTCATTTGCTCAAACATTCAAAAGTGGTTTATATCAAGTTTATAATTTCAGGTTATATTTAGTAGAATATTTACATTAAGTAATATAGCCAACTCATTTATTTAGATTTAGAACAACTTTAAATACTTGGTTTGTTTCACCTTCAGAAATGAGTTTACATGAACTTAAAAATTTTAAGTTTGGTTTATTTACATTACGTCAATGCTAAAATATTAGGTGTGACAGATTACTTAAATTTTTTTAAGTTGAGCCAGTCCTATATTTTTTCAGTAGGGTCAATCAGATGTACAGTGTCGGGTAAGTGTGGTGCTTTTATTGAAGGGATAATGACAGATTAAATTATTTATTTTTTTGGACAATTTCTTTAATGTTTTCGGAGTTGTGGCTGTTCAGTAGAAAGTAATAGGCTCACCAATTTACAGTATGATCTTTCAATTTAACAAGTGTAATGTGAACAAGTTAGTTATTATGAGTAGGGAAAACATCTTTTCCTGCATTTTTTTCTGCTTCAGGAGTCAGTCTGTTCTGAGACAGTGAGAGTAGAGGAAGGGGCAGATTCAGGACCAGGGAGGGAGCCTGAGACAGCAGAACAAAGAGATGATATTGCCAGCACAGGGAGCACAGTTTTTAGTTTAGATCTCATGTTTACATTTTATTGTATGTTGATGGCTTGACTGTAAACAACATAAACAATGCAATAAATTATTAAAAATATATATTTATTGTCCCCCCTGCTGTTAAATGAAATTTACGCTATTTTACGTTAACGTTACGTTACTACATTATTAACGTCGACAGAATTAAAGTTTTATTTCTGGAATTGATGCACGGGCTTCATCTTAGGCTTTTTTTTCTTTCGGTTCTTTCGTTTCTCAGCGCCGGACTGTTGATGTCTCTTTCCAGGACCAGGCATATCGTTCAATTATTATAATTCTTTTGGCCAAATATTGTAGGCAGCCGTAACAGAGGTGAGGGCGCGCGCGTCATCACGTCTGCTTAGCCGACTCTGCGTTCACCGTAAACTTCAATATAGACGTTTATATTTTTGTTTATTTGTATATGTATGTTATTAATATTAATTTTTTAGAGATTGTGTGTGCGTGCACGGAGAGTTTGTGTTGATAAGTTTATGTGGATAAGTTGATAAGTGTATGTTGTCAAAGTATTTGTGGACATATAATTAGGGAAATTTTTTTTAAATTAAGGATGTCTTGAAACATAATGCAGTAACTACAGTATTTATTTGAACACGGTAAAGGTGTTAATGTTTCGTACATTCCTTAATTTGTCCTTTCGGTTTGTGTTTTATGTTTCACTGTTTTCAATATACTGTACATACTGTAAAACGTATGGACAACAATGTTCCGGAAGCATTATTAAATATTCAATAAGGCACTCACACAATTTAGTTGCAATAAAGTTTTATTAAATATATAATAAAGCAGGCAGTACTGTATATGGCAAATGGTCACTCAAAATCTTTACAAAAGTAAGAGTATTCATTAATTAATTTTTTTTTTTAGAAAAGAGGAAAACTCAATCTTTTCTTTCTAAGAAGTTCGTTAATTATGTCTCTTATTTGCTTGTTGTTGTGGGCTTTGTGGTGGAATTTCCTAGCAACAGCATCGGAAAGTGCTTGAAGCAGAATTACCCCATCAGCGAAACCGGTTTGATAACTTCACACCAAGGATAGGTGAGAAGGGGGATTACAGTAACGGTTTCTGTGGGTCTTCACCAAGAGGTGATGTGGGTCACGTTGTATTCAGCGAATAGACTAAAACAAAATCATGTTTGCTTCAGCATTGGAAACAATATTGTATTAGGCCAACTTTATTTAAGATTAAAATAATAGTGGGTTAGGAACGTTATTCTTCATATAACTTAAATGGCTGAATGAAGTTAAATATACACAATAAATTAATAATTGCGCTTGCTTTACATTTGAGCACTCGTGCAAATAGCTTTTTCATTGTATATACTACCATATCGTATATCTGTGTCTAATACTGGTTTATTCACATTTTACATTACATTCAGTTTGTAATTTACTTGCGATTGTACTTTTAAAATGTAACCATACGTATCTACAGTATAAGCATATTTAACTACTTCAGCAGTGAATTAGAAACTTGGTCAGTCTGGCTTTTAGATAAAGTCCTTCAGAGCAAGCATTGTGTAAATATAATATATAAAACATAATGTAAAATTAAAATAATATAAAATAAATAAATATATAACATAAATGGTTAATGATAGCAATAAAATCAGACTTAATAGTTGGATTTGATACTTTTCTTTTTATTTACTGTATAGACATCTTATTATGCTTTCTCTGTTATTAATCTCTCTATTCTCTAATTATGACTTGAATAAATCGGCTCACATCGGAGCGCGCACGGAGCGAGTACTGTAGTCTATATATTTGTGTTTGTAGTTTTCCTGGGGCGGGTGTCGTGTTTATGTCTGCATTTTATCTATAAATCGTGTGTGTGTGTGTGTGTGTGCACGGAGAGTTTATGTGTGTGCACGGAGAGTTTGTGTGTGCACACGGAGAGGTTATGAGTGTGCCCCTTTGACGTGTTGGGTATGGCGGTGCGTCGATTGCTGATCAGTGTAAAGTAGCGTACTTTACACACACTGATCAGCACTCGACGCCCCGCCGTACCCAGCAGATCAAGGGAGCAGTTTGATAGTGTAAATGTCTGCAACAATCACTAACCATTAAAATGTTTTTTTTATAATTAAACACGAAAATATTCATTATATTTCCATTATATATATATATATATATATATATATATATATATATATATATATACAAGGGCGTAGGTTTGCTCTGGACATTGGTGGGGACCTATGACTCCAACTAATACCCCACCCCCCAATCCCCTTTTCCACCCACCAACCCCCAACCCCCTGCCCCACCTACCAACCTCCCACCCCAACTATGTCCACTGAATACATGTTTTTCTTAATATGGTGCGAAATCACTTTACATTAATACTAGCAATGCTTCGATTGATATTAATCCACTCGAAATGCAATTCATTAAGTTAAATTAAGGAATAGTGTAAAGTTAAAGGAATGTTTAATAACTGACAAAAAGATAGTCTTTAATAAAATAAAAACTATTCTTTATTGAGCCCTAGTGCAAATGAAACATCTCAATCATCTGTATACAGTGGGAGCCACGCCAAATAGCCGCAACAGTGTGGCTGAAGTGTGAATGGCGTGTGAATGGCCTTTGCACGCCGTAATCCCCCCTCCGTTTTCTGGCTGAAAGGCGTGTCAAGATTTCACAGTAAACACGCCCATTCAAGCCCAATTTATTCATTTACCTGGTGCCACCACTAGATGGCGCTTCGTTCTCAAGAACACGTTAAAACAAGCCAGCTGCGCTGAGTTGCAATCACGTGATTTTAACAACCCGCCTCCACCCCCGCCGAACTGACGCTACTAAACTACAGAGATGAAGATGGCGGCTTAACGGACTTTTCGTGGTAAGTGATGTTTTATTTTATAAAATGAGTTTGGGGTAGTTTACAGTTTATTTCCCAGTTTAGTTTTTTATTGGCCGTTTTAAATATCACTGGCAGCACCAGCAGCGGTCAGATGTGACTTTAGATAACTTAATGTTCTGTTTACCAAGTCTGGAGTTAATATTAAAGCTTACTGTCAGTGTCACACACTCACAATGTCACTCCACTTTAACTCAAAAACATGCTCAAGCTTCGACAATACTATTAATGTCCCTATTACAAGAGCTGCACTACCCGATGAAGAGTGTTTGTAAATACTGAGAGAATCTCACCACGTGTTGTCTTGATAAATTCAGCGCTTATTTATTCTCTGGTTAAGAGTTAATCTGCAGGTTATTTCTGTGACTGTAATATAATGTGATGCAGTAGATGAGGGACACAGACTGAGGGGAGCTGTACAGGACATAGTAACGCTCATAACCCGGTTTATATTTTACACACTTTGTGCGGGACTTTCCGCGGTAGCGCGAGCGCTTAGTTAATGAGCTGGATAGCAACACTGAAGTGTTTATCAGTTAAGGAGGAGGAGGGGGAGGTGTGTGTGTGTGTGTGTGTGTGTGAGGGGCTTCAGTAAGTTATAGTTTGGCTTCAGAGATGAACTAATGCTCATATACGAGTGTTATATGGCTTAACTTATTTGTATGAGAAGCGCATTAACTAAATTCTCGGTTAATTTAATGCAGATGATAATGCAGACAGTCACTGGTTAACACTAACACTGTTCACTGGTTAACATTAGCACAGGCAGATTATTTACATTCCAGAATCCCCAAAACAGTATTTAACACACTCTGTGGTAAATAGATTTATTAATATATTTTATTTTTATTAGAACTATATGTTCTGTGAAGTTTATTTATCTTTGTCTTGACTAAATTCTCCTGTTGTCTTTAAGCAGAGCCCCGCTGTGGAGGATTGGGGGGTCAGACGGCTGACGGCTGGACTTTTGGAGCTACAGGACTGGAGGAGCCTGAACAAGCTGTTGACGGAGCTGTAGGAGGGATGACGTCACAGTCCGACAGCTTTAGAATGATGTTTGATCAGGTCTACTGTATATTCTGAACATAGAACTGCAAAATATCCGATACAGTACTTTGGGGGAAACAAAGACTTAAACTGTTCCATGTTTAATAGTTTTGATATTTGAAAAATTAATATTTTAATGTAAAAGGACTATAGATAGAGACTTATAAGCAGCTGGTGTATCCGGGTAGTTTAATGAACTTTAAGCAAAAAGACAACATGTATTCATCTGTTTTATATAAATTACTGTTTTAACTTTGACTAGTTTTGGAAGAATACATTGAATTGTTAAAGTCATGTTTTGCGTGTTTTAATTTTGGGGGATCGTTTGGGTATTTAAAAATTTAGTTGAACCAACAACTTCAATGGGCAAAAAATGGGACACAACTTTGTTTTAAATAGTCAAAGAGTTGGGCTGAAAATAATAATAATTATTGATCATAGAAACAAATGAAACCAGTTAAACACTTGATTATATGTATTTGTGATTGTGACCCATAATTTTTTCTCAGTATAAATAAATGTTTTGGGTTTTAAGAACTCCAAAAGAGCAACGACAAACTTGGTATTCTCCATTGAGGTTTCTCACCTTCCACTCCTGAGTAGGACATGGTGTTAATTGCTCTGTGTGTGTGTGTTTTTGGCGGGAGGATGGGTGTGTGTGTGTGTGTGTGTTTTCGGCTGTTCAGCAGTTTTTGTCCTTAACTAAAATACTTCAATACGTTAATAATGAATTTATTTTGTTGAATAAGGTAATAAGCGATGTTTAAACCAAACCAGTAAGTTAAGTAAGTGTTCCATACATTAAAGTACTGTGTATAACCAAGTGCCCTAGCAAACACAGTTACAGTACAGTTTACAGTACAAACAGAGTGTGTGCGCTGGGGGGATTGGAAGGTGAGTGAGAATACTAATTTACAAGACAAAAGACGGTCAGAGGCAGGGACGTTCTAGACCAGACAACACGGGGTGGGGGGAGGGGGGCATCATGTTCGAGCACTGTTTTTACCTGGCCTTACTGTATAGTAACAGTATTGTATTTGCTGAATTGTGTTGAGGCACGCAAACCCCCTGACCACAATAAGGTGGCAATCCCTCAGGGGGAAACTAAAATAATATATATATATATATATATATATATATATATATATATATATATATATATATATATATATAATTATATAATATCCTTAATCCAGATTTTATCAATCAATGACATAACATTTATCTAAGCTGGATGGTCAAATTCTCAAAAACGTTTAACCTAAAGTGAGACTTAACACACTATAACTAAAATATTTACAAAACTGAAAGGTTGTCTTATGAATAATAAAAAATACAAACTAAATTAAAACAGATGGGCTATTGAACAGATCATAATATGTTTTCTGATTATAAATGATATATGGGTTGATTTTTGAAAGGCTAAATGAAATAGCTAGTTTTGGTCATGTCAGTCCAGTAACTATACTATGTAAAAGTAATTATAATATGAATTAATTAAGGGCAGGACCTAACCTAATGTTAATAATTTACACCATGATAACATTAGTATTCATGTTTTTGTATATATTTTTAAATGTTCAAATGAACGTTTCAGAGTATATAATTTGTCGTGTCATCTGTGATTGAGACCCATGAGTTAAATTGAAATATTTTTTATAGGTAGTAAGCCAGGTTTTAGTAACCTTGGATAAATCAGCATGAAAGCCCTCTCTCGCGCACGCGCTCTCACGCTGTCTCTCGCACTCACACACACACACACACACTGTACACACACAGACACACACAAATAATACATGAAATCGCGTAAAACCAAATGAAACTAGGGTAAAAAATATGAGCAGTAAAATACAGTAGTATCCTGTAGGTGACTCCTGTCCTGTGATAACAGGCACTAACACTCTAGAACTGTTTACTTCTCTTAGTTTTGTTTTCAAGTGTGAATGTTTATGGGGATTAAATCTGTCTCTGCTGCCGCATCTATACACAGTTGTGATAAGTGATTGATGCCCCATCAGATCTTTGATGTGGGACGTTATGCTGGTTAAATGACTAAAGAAATACTGATCCGTATAGGCAGATATTTGTTCCAGATATTATGCGCCATTAATCAATTTGTTATGCCAATTTGACTTTCACAGCGAAAACATCAAAAATATAACGAAAACAAACCCAAGCAGAAGTTACATTTTAAGTTTTACTTTCAAATAAAAATTTGATTTGTCACATACACAGTACGATATGCAGTAAAATGATTTGGGTGCTTTAGGTGAGGCTCGAACTCGGCATTGCTTCACCTGGGCTGCTTTATAAGTATCACGCGCTAACCGATTGCGCCACGGGAGCCACACTGAAGTTGCTCTTGTCAGAGTATCCTCTCTCTCGTGCACACACACACACACACACACACACACACACGAAATTGCGTAAAACCCAACGAAATATAAGCAGTAAAAAAAAAAATCAGTAAAAATACATTAGTATAACAGGCGCTAACCCTCTGGAACTTTTTTACTATTGTTTCCAAGTGTTTATGGGGATTTAATGTGTCTCTGCTGCCGCATCCATTCACAGTTGTGATAAGTGATTAATGCCCCATCAGATTTTTTGACGGGGGAGCATTATGCATGATTAAATGACTAAAGAAATACTGATCCATATGGGCAGATATTTATTCCAGGTTGCATGCGGCATTAATTGCCTTTCTTATGCCACTTGTCAGTGGCATAAAAATCAGTGAAAAAATCTGCAAAAACATCATCAAAAATATAACGAAAACAAACCCAAGCAGACGTTACATTTTGAGCTTTACTTTGCAGCAAAATATTATCTATCAGTATATTAAATGGAACTAGGTAAAATACACAGTAATGTAAAATACTGTACATAGCCTGCGTTTTTATTCCGTACCTACAATGATCGGTATAGACAAATTACAGCCGCTACCTTGTCTTTAAGGATCATTTCAGGATGTCTTAAAAATATTTCACTAACTAATTTTATTAATTCATTATTAAATAATAAATAGCATAATCATCATGGGTTGTGTATTGAGTGATTTAACAAATCTGTTTTATTAATCGGTTTGTTGTTGTTTTTTCATCTATTTATGAAACTATGTTGACAATGCAAGAACTGTCTGTATATTAAAGATACGGTATTGGGCTTCCTGGACACTGCAGTTAACTGTGCCAGTCAATGCTCCATCTGGCGGAATTATATGGCATTGCAACCATCTTTTTAGAAAGCGCATGGGGGCGTTTATGGGGCGGGGCATCGTTAACTGCGTCATCGCGGGGGATCACATTCCATGCACGAAGCCTGCATTAACCCTTCATGGACCTGCCACGGAGCCGTCATGCTCCAGGCGGCTGTTTGACGTGGCTCCCACTGTATATATAAAAGTAGATTACATCTAAACATGAACAGTACCACACAACAGCTCAATGCCTATTGCTCCTATATGAAGGAGACAAAAACATGCCTTCGCCTCTCGTTAACAGAAATAAACTGCTGGTATATTTGTTTGACATCAATATTGTCCAGGCTGTTCTTTTTTTCTTCTGATAAACACTAAAGAAGATATTTTGTAGAATGCTGAAAACCTGTAATCATTGATTTACATAGTATTTGTTTTTCCTGCTATGGAAGTCAATGTTTTCAGCTTTTTTCCCCAATATCTTATTTTGTATTCAACAAAATAAAGAAAATCATTAAATTTTGGAACCACTTAAGGAGTAAATAGTGAGTAAAGTCTTTTTGGGGGTGAACAATGGCTTTGACCCTAACTCTTCCCCTCTGACTGCATTAGGACCGGACAAGCATTGCCACCTGCTGAAATAGCGTGACAAAAAAAGTGAAATGTCAGTTCAAAACTTTTGCCAAAAACACTAATGAATCACTTACATCCTCAGCCTATCACTCCTCATAATGCTAAATATTAGTATAATCAACATGTATAATACACGCACACATATTATATGTTATATATATAATCAACATTCAGATTGACCTCCTGTGACCTCGCCTCTTCACCTGAACTACAACATCTGCTTCTGTCCCCTAATTGAAAAACATTGAGGGATTCCTTATGAGCATGGACAGAGAATGCCTCAGCCTATTATTGGTAACAATGTTAAATCTCAGGACAACTACAGTGGCTTGCAAAAGTATTCGCCCCCCGTGAACTTTTCCACATTTTGTCACATTACAGCCACAAACATGAATCAATTTTATTGGAATTCCACGTGAAAGACCAATACAAAGTGGTGTACACGCGAGAAGTGGAACGAAAATCATACATGATTTCAAACATTTTTTTTACAAATAAATAACTGAAAAGTGGGGTGTGTGTAATTATTCAGCCCCCTTTGGTGGAGTGCAGTCAGTTCCCCATAGACATTGCCTGATGAGTGCTAATGACTAAATAGAGAGCACCTGTGTGTAATCTACACTCTCTCCATCGCTGTCTGATATACAGCACAGTTGTTTAGGTTCTGTCACCTGACAAAACAGGATAAACACATGCCATTTAAACAGCAATCATTTTATTTCACTTTTTCTGAGTCTTTACTGTACAAACCTCGAATCAAATCATTAATGTTCGCCAAGTAAGTGTATGCTTATCAATTTCTTTCACAATACTGATTTCTGACAAACAGTCATTAGATTAGGAGACTGACAGGTATCATATTTATACTTTTACATTTAGCTGTTTAATCTGCTGTTAGTTTTAAGTCCGTATTCACAGACTATAGCCTGGCCTGCTGTAATGAATGTGAGTCCACTGCATTTGGCGCTGCTTGTATCTGAACGCAGCCATAGTCTATCACATGATAGCAGGGAAAGGCACAGCCAATCAAAATGTTCATATTTGTTTTGGGGGCGGGAGGACTCAAGGAGAGAACGTGATTTATCCCTTTCTGCGTGTCTAGGTTAATGTGGACAACGATTTAAAAAAAAAGTGGATTAAATTATTGGTGGGGACATTTCAATGGTCGGAGGATATTGGTGGGGACACATCCCCTCCGTCCACCCTAAATCTACGCCCCTGTATATATATATAATTTAAAACTATTTATTCATTTGTCTTTTATTTACTTACTTACTAGCGAATGCTTTTTTAGGGCTCTAAAAACTACGGCAGTATGAGTGACAATGGAATAGGACGTGTGAGTTGACCCTTGCACCGGTCACACACACACACACACACACAATATATATATATATATATATATATATATATATATATATATATATATATATATAATTAAATTCTTAAATCATCGTGTTCACCCATGCACTGAAAAAAAAGTACTTGTAAGATTTACTTGATAAAATCCTCGTAACAATTTGGACACATAGATTTTAAGTAAATTTTATTGCTCCAATATTAAGGCTGAATCCCAATTCTACCCCTTCCCCCTACCCTTCCATTTGGCGCGTTCACATGCAGGGGTAGTGGTGTCTCATTTCTCTTTTGGTTGGAGGGGGAGGGGGAAGGGCCAGATAGCCCTCTAAACGAAGATTTTTCGGGACCTCACTTCAAACGAAGGGCTAAGCGAAATTTTCAACATGGCTGCTCACTCGAGCAAGCAGACCCATAAATGTTAATTTTTGCCATTAATAAAGATTTTTATGACAAGTTTTCATTATATGTATATTACCTCTAGTCTTGTGTTTGTGTTTATGGTGATGTTCTGTAAAGAAACGTTTGCAAAAAAAATCGCTAAAGTTTGCTAGTGGATAGTACAGATTGCACAATATTACAAATATATATTTTTATGTCACATACACTTTACTGCATGCTACAAACAAATATGAAAGTTCAGTAGCACGGCAGTTTGCCGAGCATTTGATAAAGCATTGTTTGTTTTGCTTATATGCCACATGTAAATGAA
The DNA here is from genome assembly GCA_030522415.1 of Channallabes apus. NCBI lineage: Eukaryota > Metazoa > Chordata > Actinopteri > Siluriformes > Clariidae > Channallabes > Channallabes apus. Next base: position 16,674,241 of record CM060126.1, on the reverse strand, counting down.
CGGTGCTTACACTATTCTTACTTATTGCAACGTGACCACAGTTTTGTAATTTATATTCTGTATATGGACGGCTGAGGAAACCCGAAGGCTCATCCGTGTTCGTGGTGAAAATGAGCAACTTTTTAAAAAATCGAAATACGGCGCAGAAAACCTTTGGGAGTGAGTAATCTCTCTCTTATTGGAATGTGTGAAACATCGGCGCATGTCCTCTGACGTAACATTAGGAACCAGCGACAACGTATGATGACGTATAACAGTGTGGTAGTGGTGTCCCATTTCTTAGGGGAAATATTTATACCCTTCCCCTTTCCACTTCGTTTCAAGGGACAAGGGGAAGGGGTAGAAAATAGAATTGGGATTCAGCCTAAGTAAAACTCACCCGTAATTGACAGGTAAAATCTACTTAATTAAATTAACAATAAAAGAAATCAAGTAAAAGTTACATAATTATATTTAATGCACAAATTAGATTTATTTAAAACAATCAAGTAAAGTTAATTCATTGTTGTATCAGCAGGAACCTTGATTTTATGAAATTATCATTTTGTTTTGTGAGATTTTCCCTTACTTGGTTTTATCAATTTATATTACTCCCTATAATAATGTAAACATCGCTAATTTATGTTTTGGAAAGAAACTTAAGTAATTATTTCATCTATATCTTTCATAAATCACAACTAAAATATAATTAAACAGTTTATTCACCAACATTACCATAATATTTGTGACATTCACAGTCTAGATACAGGTTGTCTTTTTAAAAAAAGGGCATTCAGCTAAATTTTGCATCCATAGAAACAACTGCACGGCACCAGGGCCTGAAATGCTTATTTAAACAAAATTGTGTAAAATAATAATAATAATAATAAATAAATAAAATGCAGCATTCATTTAGAAATAAAATACAGCAGAATACATTAAACAAACTGTAGAATAAACGTTAAAACTTAATAGCCCTCGGAAGCAGTGAAGTTGCAACATTCAAATCAGCACTCTGGACTAGTGCACTTAAAAGTATGCCATTGAAACCATAACGCATTAAAACATTTTAAGCTGAACATGTAAACACAACATGTAAAGACTTGTAGTCAAGCCAAATCAAATGTTTTAAGATGATAACTTCATCTTTGTCAAGATGGACTAACCTGAGGTGACCAGAAGACGTAGCTTTAGCGGTTAGCCCAATGTAGCGTGGAGGATAAACCCAAACGCGGAAAGAAGCGAGTAGGCAGGATAGCCACGCGATTTAGTCTAAGGACTCTCACAAAAACGGAGCAAGGGAAAAACACAAATTTAACCCGCGTCCTGTAGATACACACACAATAGCAAAAGACAACGGAACCAACATGTGAGTACTCACGGTTTGCTGAAACGACAACTGGAGCTGACATGGGCCGAACTCAATGACTATGCGGTAAGCCATCGTTTGTTTACCTCTTTTATACTTCCTGGTTTTGCGCCCGTCTTACTTCCGGGTCCTAGTGCCGGGCGCAGATTGAGTGTGTATGACAGTACCCCCCTGTCCAGGACTGGCTCCTGACGGTCCTGGGGTGGAGGATACCCTGTGACGGTAGTCCCGAATTAGCTGAGAGTCGAGAATGAACCGGGCCGGGATCCAAGATCGCTCCTCGGGGCCATAGCCCTCCCAGTCCACCAGGTATTGCGTACCTTTGCCCCGAGGGCGCGAGTCGAGGATTCGGCGCATGGTGTAGGCGGGACCGCCGTCGATGATCCGGGGAGGAGGAGCTGGGTGGGGTGGGTGGAATCATGGGTGAGGTGATGAAGGGCTAGAACTGGGATAGGTGGAATACTGGGTGAATCCGGAGCGCCGCAGGCAGCTGGAGCCGGTAGGTGACAGGGTTGATTCTGTGGGTGATGTGGTATGGTCCAATGAATCTGGGGGAAAGCTTCTTTGACTCGGTGTGGAGGTGGAGGTTCTTTGTGGAAAGCCATACCTTGTCACCTACGTGGTATAGTCGTCCCGGAGGATGTCGGCGGCGATGTTGGTGGGTGTAGCGGGCATTGGCACGTTGGATGGCCTGGTTGGTCGTAATCCAGAGCCGCCGACATCTGCGGACCAACTGTTGGGCCGACGGTACATCAACCTCCGGCTCTGGGTGGTTGAACACGGAGGGTTGGAAACCGTGGCATACCTCAAATGGGCTTAGGTTGGTGGCAGAGGAGATGTGGAGGTTGTGTGACAGCTCCGCCCAGATGAGGTAGCGTGCCCAGGAGCGCTGGCGGTCCGCTACGAAACATCTCAGGTAGCGCTCCAGTTGTTGGTTGGTCCGCTCCGTCTGACCGTTGGTATGGGTCTGTGGGTGGTATCCGGAGGACAGACTGCAGGTGGAGTCGATCAGACGGCGGAAGGCCTTCCAGAACCGGGCTGTGAACTGGGGCCCTCTGTCCGAGACGATATCCTTGGGGAACCCATGCAGACGGACTACGTGCTCTAATATCAGTTCTGCGGTTTCCTTTGCTGACGGGGAGTCCGGCGAGAGCCACCAGATGCACGGTCTTAGAGAACCGATCCACGATCGTGAGGATGGTGTCCTTTCCTTCGGAGGCCGGCAGGCCCGTGATGAAGTCAACGGCAATGTGCGTCCAGGGCCGTCGAGGGACTGGGAGCGGTTGCAGTTCTCCTGGGGATGGTTGGTTGGTTCTAGAAGAACTTTCTGAAAATAGCTCAAATGTGTAGCGCAGTGCTCGGAGCTATTGCCACATTCTTGCAAAATTTCCTCTCCTTCAAGGATTATGGATACACCAACCAGTTCTTCCCCTTCAACAGCACGGACGACAAGGATTTTAAGAAGGTGCATACTGGCATCACTTTGTCTGTCTGTTGTAAAATTTACAAGAAAATAAATAATTTATTTTGAGAAACAAAAAAAAAATCTGAATTGCTTCAACCTGTGCTGACTTCATTTCACAGAGAAAAAATAAAATAAAAATAATTGATAATAAAAAATGATCATCACTTCATATACTTCAGATTGTTAAACTTGGGTTAAATTGCTTTAGCAATAATCTTGCATCAATAAAACATTGTAAAACATGGTATGAGATGGCTACACTCCATAGATTACTCTGCACCTTTACAGTGTCAGGAAATCCTACGATGAATGCTGAGTTTGTATTTAAAGGGTTAGTCCAAACATGAAAATTCATTCAATAATTACTCAGATTTATATATTCATTTGCATTTATTTATATGCTTCTGTCCAATACAACAAACACTATATTCAAGGTATTAATAAATTGTATAATTAATAAGAAAACAATGCTTTACCGGGCAATCATCAAAGAGATCCTCTTCAGATTCATGTCTCATCTTTATGCTTTGTTTCTGTGAAAATATTTACATTATCATTACATAATCTTTTATTCGTACAACTACATTTAGGCATTTCTTCATCTTTTGTAAGTTTGCCTTTATCCAAAGCAAATTACAAAAGAGGAAGGCATCAAGCATGTCAAGCAGTGCTACTAACACAAAGTTTCTGACACCGTTAGAAAAATACAAGATAGATCAGTGAGGAATTAAGGAAAAAGTGAGAAGCAAGAATCATGTGTGGAAAGATTAAGCATGCAATGTCACAGGATGACTCGACTTATTTTTATTGTCTGCAATGCGATTTAGACAAATTAGAGCTGCTGTCAATACTGTATAAACATATGTACAGGTTCTTTACTCGTAACTCATTCATAAAGTTCGGCTTCAGAAAAAAAACGTTTATTGCTAGTGCTCTTTTACCATTTAATGCTTTAACACACACGACTCAGTTTGTTCAGAAATGGCGAGCCTTCTCACTGGCGAGCCTTTGTCTGAACACGCCGTTTTCACGTTTTCACGTGGGGGTAAGAAACACACATCTCGATGTATTAATCCGCGCGCTCGGTACGTTATTATTTCATTTATTTATTTATTTACCACAGGACCCCTGGGGGGCTCCGTAGGTTCAGGTTTTTACACGAAAACGGTGTTTTGTGAATCTCCACACTATTAAAAACTGAAATATTGCTAATAGTACGTCCTGAGATTAAGATGAACATTAATTGGGAGTCATGAAAGCCAGAATCACATCCAAAAAAGAAATCTAAACTTACCTCGAACACGACAAACTCCAGCTCCAGCCACGCCGTGTTGTACCTCCGTGATGATTCCCAACCGATTGATCCACAGCGCGGGCACAGCGTCTCCAAACACGCATGCGCGGTTTAATTTGCATACATTTTCGGCTTCAGTAGACACACAATACTTCAGACTGAAACACGACTGCCCCCTACAGGTAATGAAGGGCATGTTCACAGCTTCCCGCACGCAGTCATGGGATCCCTTTTCTCGAAACGTGCGTTTTTAATGGCGACATCTGTAGATCCTATACCGACACATTTTCTTAAACAGATAGTACCAGTAAATTCAATCAAATACAAATTCAAATCAAATTCAAATTTTATTGTTCACATACACAATCATACACAGTATAATATGCAGTGAAATGCTTTATACGACCGCCAGTGACCTTAAAAAAAGAAAATAAAAGCTTGAACGTAAAATAAATAATAAATAAAAAGTAAATACTAAAGAAATTATTTTAACTAGTAAAATTAACTGTGCATAAGGCATAATAAAATATTGCAAAAATATATGATATATATATGATTAAAGTGTCAGTGGTTGTGCAAATATGCATGGAGGTGACATGTGCAATTGTCCAGATGTATGAGTATTTAGTGCAAGTGTGTATGAATGTGTCCATGATTGTTCAGTCAGTGTTGTGAGCTTAAAAGATGTTATTTCCTCGTCTAAGAACAACAAACGGAATTCATCTCCAAACAACTAAAATTCCGACACAGAGGTACGTTATCATGTCTACCATTCAGCTTGTTCAGTGTGTAGAGTGCAGGATGTTTAGACATTCTTCCTCCGTCATTAGTGATAACTTTATTTGTGATAGGTGTGTGTTAGTGAGCACTCTGACGGAGAAGATTTCAGCGTTAGAGGAGCGCATCCAGACTTTAGAGAGGGTTAGACAGTGTGAGAGCAGCGTTATTCCTGTAGCGGACAGTCTGGGTGCCACAGGCGGAGATAAGCAGCCCCCGACTCCGGCATTAGAGCCCTCACAGCGGGGCGAGTGGGTGACGACTCGGCGGCATACTCGTTCAGCCAAAGCTAACGCTAAGGCTAGCCCACCGGAGCACACCTCCTCTGCGCGTCACGTGTCCAACAGGTTTGCTCTCCTCAGTAATGCACCCGCTGAGAAACCTGAAAGAGCTCTGGTTATAGGAGACTCTATACTGAGGCACGTGACATTAGCTAGACCTTTAGGGGCGCCAGCGGCAGTGGTTAGGTGTATCCCGGGAGCCAGAGCACCGGACATAGCAGGTAATCTTAGGGCTCTAGGACAGCACAGGTTCTCTAAGATAGTGGTACATGCTGGAGCTAATGATATACGCCTTCGTCAGTCAGAGGTTAGTAAGAGTAACTTTACAGAGGTGTTTAAATTAGCGAAGGCGATGTCCGATGAAGTAATATGCTCTGGTCCCATCCCAATGAGACGTGGCGACATAGCTTACAGCAGGTTATGGTCGCTAAACCGCTGGATGTCCAGGTGGTGCTCCAAAAATAATGTGGGCTTCATAGATAATTGGAAGACCTTTGAGGGCAAAGCTGGCCTGTTAGGGCGGGACGGTGTCCATCCCACTCGGGAAGGTGCTGCTCTCATTTCCTGTAGTATAGCTCATAGTCTCAGTAGAGGTTTAGTTAATCGGTGACAATCCAGAGCCCAGGCCAGGGAGCAGACAGACAGGCTAAACCAACCGTCTGCTAGCTGCATAGAGTCGTCACTCAGGGTTCACCTTATTGAGACTGTGTCTGTTCCCCGATCTAAGCAAAAATGTAGAAAGACTCAGAAAGTCTGTTTCAATAATTTAATTAACATAAAGACCACAAACTCAGATCATACTGAATGCGCAGCCGGCACCTCTGATCTGAAGATAGGATTGTTAAATATTAGATCTCTCGCATCAAAAGCAGTTATTGTTAATGAAATTATCACAGATCAGGCGTTTGATATACTCTGTTTAACTGAAACGTGGGTTAAACAGGATGAGTATGTAGCTCTAAATGAAGCTAGTCCTCCTGGATACAGCTACATACACCAGCCTCGGTTAACTGGTAGAGGAGGAGGCGTCGCAGCTATTCATAATGATAATCTGTCTATCGTACAAAAACACGGACACAAATTTAACTCATTTGAAATTCTCTATAGTAACATAAGTCTATTTAAGTATATTAAATCAGCTCAGTCGATTCCACTGATTATAATTTACAGACCTCCAGGGCCGTATTCTGAATTTCTTAGTGAATTTGCGGATTTCATCTCAGACCTGGTCGTTTCTGTAGACAAAGTGTTAATTGCTGGAGATTTTAACATTCATTTTGAGAATCCAGAAGACCCTCTGAGAACAGCATTTATATCCATACTGGACTCCGTAGGCGTAAATCAGTGTGTAGTAGGACCCACTCATAAAGCAGGTCACACTTTAGATTTAGTAATATTCTTCGGATTAAGTATAAGAAATGTATTCACAATTCCACTGTCTGAAATTATCTCAGATCACTATCTTGTCTCCATTCAAGTGTGTCACAGTGATAATGTACGCACAGCACCGCGCTACCGTATTAAACGTACATTCACATCAACTACCACACAGAGTTTTATCAGTAATCTCCCACAGTTACCAACTTCGATTAGGCCACCGTCTGACCCCACAGAACTTGATCAGGCGACTGAATATTTAGAGTCGACACTTCGTTGTACCTTAGATAATGTAGCTCCAGCTAAAAGAAAAATTATTAGAGATAAGAAACTAGCTCCCTGGTATAACGATCACACGCGCACTTTAAAACAGACTGCTCGGAAATTAGAGCGTAAATGGCGTCAAACTAAATTATTGGTATTTCAAATAGCATGGAAAGAGAGCATCCTGAACTATAGGAAAGCTCTTAGTGTAGCTAGATCAACGTATCTCTCCACTCTTATAGAAGAAAATAAAAATAATCCTAGATTTTTATTTAATACCGTAGCCAAATTAACCAGAAATAAGACCACTACAGAAATCTCCACAACAACATCATGCAATAGTGAGGACTTCATGAACTTTTTTAATAATAAAATTGTAAATATTAGGCATAAAATTGAGACTTTGAAACCAAACAATGTGATTGATACAGATGTTAACCTAGCCATGTCAGATTCAAACCTAGAAGACTTTACTCCTCTTGAAGAGAATGAACTAATTTCACTCATCTCTTCTGCAAATTCATCAACCTGTATATTAGATCCTATACCGACACATTTTCTTAAACAGATAGTACCAGTAATAACAGAACCGCTGTTGAGAATAATTAATTCCTCACTCAGCATTGGTTATGTTCCAAAATCTTTTAAAGTAGCAGTTATTAAACCAATAATTAAGAAACCTGACCTCGACCCCTGTCAGCTGTCCAATTACAGGCCAATATCAAACCTCCCCTTTATCTCTAAGATTCTGGAAAAGATAGTAGCGGAGCAGCTATGCTCATATCTACATAGAAATGGCATACATGAACTGTATCAGTCAGGATTTAGGCCTCATCACAGCACAGAAACAGCACTCGTTAAAGTAGTAAATGACCTCCTATTGGCCTCTGATCAGGGTTGTGTAACTATGCTTGTATTACTCGACCTCAGTGCAGCTTTTGACACTATTGATCATGCTATTCTTCTTCACAGATTAGAAAATGTAGTAGGAATTAAGGGTACAGCCCTCTCCTGGCTCAGATCCTATTTGACCGATCGTTATCAGTATGTAGACTTAAATGGTGATTATTCTGCATGTTCTCTAGTGGAGTTTGGCGTTCCGCAGGGTTCAGTTTTAGGCCCACTGCTTTTTTCCCTTTACATGCTTCCTCTGGGCAACATAATCCGTAAGCATGGTATTAGTTTTCATTGTTATGCTGACGACACACAGCTATACGTCTCAACAAAACCTGATGAGAAAAACCATCTTACTAAAGTTGAGCAATGTGTGCAGGACATAAGAAATTGGATGCTAATTAACTTCCTTCTGCTTAATCCGGATAAGACAGAAGTTCTAGTCATAGGACCGCATACAGCTAGAAGTAAAATCTTAGATCACACCGTAACTTTAGATGGCCTTTCTGTTCCGTCAAGTGCAACAGTAAAAGACCTCGGCGTGATTATAGATCCCAGCCTTTCATTTGAAGCTCATGTAGATAATATCACCAGGATAGCATTCTTTCACCTCAGAAATATCGCCAAAATAAGAAATATATTGTCGCTAAACGATGCAGAAAAACTAGTTCATGCTTTTATCACTTCTAGGTTGGACTATTGTAATGCCTTACTGTCTGGTTGTTCAGTTAGGTGCATAAACAAGCTTCAGCTAGTCCAGAATGCAGCAGCGAGAGTCCTCACTAGAACCAGAAGATATGAGCACATCACCCCTATCCTATCTTCACTGCATTGGCTCCCTGTGAAATTTCGCATTGATTTTAAAATACTACTCTTGACATATAAAGCATTAAATGGTCTCGCCCCGCAGTATCTGAGCGAACTGTTAGTGTCTTACGATCCGCCACGCCTACTTCGGTCAAAGGATGCAGGCTGCTTATCAGTACCGCGTATTATGAAAACTACAGCTGGGGGCAGAGCTTTTTATTACAAAGCCCCAAAATTATGGAATAGTCTTCCAAATAGTGTTCGGGACTCAGACACAGTCTCAGTGTTTAAGTCTAGGCTAAAAACCTATTTATTTAGCCAAGCATTTTTATAAATAGATTTGCCATAGGTAAAGGAGCAGATCTGGGGACTCATGGACGTAGAGTATTATGGTGAACTGGTATGTTTAGATGCTGTCTTCCTCACTATCATTTGATCACTCAGGTTTGTTTACTGTGAGGTGATTGTTTGCTTTACATCTCAGGGAGCCCTCATGTTTGTGTTTCCTTCTGGCTCTCCCTTTTAGTTATGCTGTCATAGTTAGTCCTGCCGGAGTCCCTGCTTGCACTCTACAGTAAATATACATTCACATTAGACATTGTGACTGTGACCATACCTAATTGCAATCTCTCCTCCTCTTCTCTTCCTCCCCCTCTTTCTCTTTCCTCTCTCCCCCTGTCTCCCCCTTTCACTCTTTCTCTCTCTCTCTCTGTCGAGCTACACATGTGGTTCCTGAGCTGCCAGTGATCCAGACTCCCTCTGCCCTCCGGACCTGTCTGGTCCATCCTGGTGCCCGGTTTCTGGTTGGAGGTCTCATCGCATGGATGCCCCGTGTGTCTCTTTAGGATGTGCCTGGTGTCTGGGGATGATTCTATCTACTTAGAAGATGGTTCTGGCCTCGACTGGTGTTGTCAGCTGTTTCTCTGAGGACTTGACAATTCGATAGTTCAGGACTGGAACTTTCTACAAGTCTATCTGAGTCTCGAATAATTACTGGACTCCATTTTACATCAACTATTATAACATCAATTAACATCAACTATTATAGCTGAACCTAACACTTAACACAGTATAAATGCAGATCATTTCCTGCTATCTGTTTCACCCAGATGAGGATGGGTTCCCTGTTGAGTCTGGTTCCTCTCAAGGTTTCTTCCTATTACCATCTCAGGGAGTTTTTCCTTGCCACTGTCGCCCTCGGGCTTGCTCACCAGGGACTATCTGAACATTTTGATTCATACACATTCACATTCCATACAAACTTAAATAATTCTTTTGATTGTGTAAAGCTGTTTTGAGACAATGTCAATTGTTAAAAGCGCTATACAAATAAAACTGAATTGAATTGAATTGAATTATTTGTCCTGTGTGGTGTAGTGATGATTGAGAGACCTTATCGCCTGCGGGAAGAAGCTCCTCCTCAGTCTCTCTGTGTTGGTCTTTAGGGAGCGGAATCTCTTCCCAGACCGCAACAAAGAGAACAGTCCATTACTGGGGTGACTGAGGTCCTTCATGATCTTCCTGGCCTTAGTCCAGCACCGCTTGCTGTAGATGGTGTGTAGGTCAGGGAGCTCAGTGCGGATGATGCGCTCGGCTGGTCGCACCACCCTCTGTAGAGCTCGTCTGTCCTGCATGGTGCTGTTCCCGAACCAGGTCGTGATATTTCCCGTCAGGATGCTCTCTATGGTGCAGGAGTAGAAGTTCCTGAGCACCTTGGAGGGCAGTCTAAAGTCTCTCAAGCGTCTGAGGTGGTAGAGACGCTGCCGGGCTTTTTTCACCACGGTGCTGATGTGACAGGACCATGATAGGTCCTGCGTGATGTGAACACCGAGGTATCTGAAGCTGTCCACTCTCTCCACTGGGCTCCTGTTGATGACGGGGGTCTGGTAGTTCCTCTCCTGCTTTGTACTAAAGTCCACTATCAGCTCCTTTGTCTTACTGACGTTCAGGAGGAGATTGTTCCTCTGGCACCAGTTCTCCAGATTTCCAATCTCCTCTAAGTAGTCCGACTCATCATTGTTGGTGATCAATCCGACCACGACGGTGTCGTCAGCAAACTTGATGATGGAGGTGGAGTTGGTAGTGGCCACGCAGTCGTGGGTGTACAAAGAGTACAGCAGGGGGCTCAGAACACAACCTTGGGGGGCTCCAGTGCTAAGAGTGAGTGTGGCTGAGACATGTCCGCCCATTCTTACTGCCTGTGGTCTGCCAGTCAGAAAATTGGAGATCCACTGACATATAGATGAGCTGAGTCCCAGGTGCTCCAGCTTGGTGGTGAGTGTGAAGGGAATTATTGTTTTAAAAGCAGAGCTGTAGTCGATGAAGAGCATTTTAACATAATTCCCTTTCCTAGTGTCCAGGTGAGTGAGTGATGTGTGGAGGAGATGAGAGATTGCATCGTCTGTGGAGCGGTTCTGACGGTATGCAAACTGTAGTGGGTCCAGTGTGTCGGGTAGTGAAGAAATTATGAAGTCTCTGATAAGGCGTTCAAAGCAGTTCATCACTACTGAGGTGAGAGCTACAGGGCGATAGTCATTGAGAGAAGCAGGATGTGGTTTCTTTGGAACAGGAACAGTGATGGACTCTTTGAAGCATGTGGGGATCACCGACTGAGATAAAGAGATGTTGAATATCTCAGTGAACACAGGTGCTAGCTGGTCTGCGCAGGCTCTGAGGATACGGCCTGAGATGCCGTCTGGTCCTGCTGCTTTCCTGGTGTTCACTCTCTTGAAGGCTCTCCTCACGTCGTGCTCGGAGATGATGAGCGCGTTCCCGGTGCTGGCTGTGTCTTCCTGTCTGCAGCCGTTAGCGCCGCTAGCATTAGCGCTGTTAGCATTAGCGCCGTTAGCATTAGCATCGCTAGCGTCTTTAGCTGCAGCCTCGAAGCGAGCATAGAAGATGTTGAGCTCGTCTGCCAGAGTCGCGTCCGCGTTCGTCATACCGGATGCTGGTGCTTTGTAGTCCGTTATTGTTCTCAGTCCCTGCCACAGGCTCCTAGAGTCACTCTGTTGAAGCTGTGACTCTAGTTTTCTCCCGTAGCGCTGCTTCGCCTCTTTCACCGCCTTCCGGACGTTATATGACGCAGCCTTGTACGGTTCCATGTCCCCCGATGCAAGTCCCGTGTTGTAGGCAGCGGTGCGAGATCTCAGAGCGTCGCAGATGGTTTTATCCACCCACGGCTTCTGGTTGGGAAACGTTTTGATAGTCTTTTTCTCTACCGTATCGTCTACCAGCTTTTCAATAAATCCCGCAACCGCTTCCGTAAACACGCTGACGTCATCATCGGAGCTGTTTCTGAACATGTCCCAGTCTGCGTCATCGAGTGCGTCCTGTAACGCGGCCACCGATTGGTCCGTCCAGCGCGCGACCTCCCTCTGAACCGGAACTTCCTGTTTCAGCCTTTGTTTATATTTTGGCATGAGGAAGATGGCAGCGTGGTCGGATTTACCAAACGCTGGACGAGATTGTGCCTTGTAACCGTCTTTGACTGTGGTATAACAGTGGTCCAGTGTCCTTTCGCCCCTGGTGGGGCAGGTGATGTGCTGATAAAAGTTCGGCGCTGCGCATTTGAGGTTGGCATTATTAAAATCCTCCGCCACAATGAGCGCAGCGTCCCGGTGTTGTGTCTGGTGCTGTGTGAGCGCCTCATGCAGCTCGCATAAGGCAGTGTTAGTGTCTGCTTGTGGAGGAATGTAAACGGCACTGATTATGACCGATGTGAACTCCCGTGGAAGATAAAATGGACGACACATGATGGACAGTAGTTCCAGGTTTGGTGTGCAGGAGCGTGTAAGAGGAACAATGCTCGCGCTGTTGCACCAGCTGTTGTTCACCATTAAGCACACGCCGCCTCCTCTTGACTTCCCCGAGTCCCGCGTCCTGTCCATGCGGTGAACCGAGAAGAACTCCGCCGGCTGTATGGCGTGGTCTGGCACCGCTGGGTTCAGCCATGTCTCGGTGAAGCAGAGAAGATTGCAGTCCCGAATGTCTCTCTGGAACTTTATCCTGGCCCTGAGGTCATCGAGCTTGTTCTCCAGTGACTGGACGTTGGCGAGCAGGATACTAGGCAGAGGTGTGCGGTGTGCACGGGCCCTGAGCCGGTTCCTCACACCAGCTCGTCTCCCTCGGGTTCGTCGCTTCGCATCGCGTCCATTGTTCTCCCTCAGGATCTCACTCGGCCAGCTCGGATCCGGAGTTAAAACTGTCGAATTGTGAGTACATTGTATACCAATAGAAACAAGAGTGTCTCTATCATACCTAATGTACTCAATGGTGGTGATTTTGCCGATTTTAAAACACTGAAAACTAACTTAAAGAACAAAAACAAAGAAAAGGTGGTCGGAGCAGTCGTGACGGCAGCCGACCTCACCGGCGCCATCTTGGAAGAAGATAATAACAGTAATAACAGAACCCCTGTTGAGAATAATTAATTCCTCACTCAGCATTGGTTATGTTCCAAAATCTTTTAAATTAGCAGTTATCAAACCTATAATTAAGAAACCTGACCTCGACCCCTGTCAGCTGTCCAATTACATGCCAATATCAAACCTCCCCTTTATCGCTAAGATTCTGGAAAAGATAGTAGCGGAGCAGCTATGCTCATATCTACATAGAAATGGCATACATGAACTGTATCAGTCAGGATTTAGGTCTCATCACAGCACAGAAACAGCACTAGTTAAAGTAGTAAATGACCTCCTATTGGGCTCTGATCAGGGTTGTGTAACTATGCTTGTATTACTCGACCTCAGTGCAGCTTTTGACACCATTGATCATGCTATTCTTCTTCACAGATTAGAAAATGTAGTAGGAATTAAGGGTACAGCCCTCTCCTGGCTCAGATCCTATTTGACCGATCGTTATCAGTATGTAGACTTAAATGGTGATTATTGTGCATGTTCTCTAGTGGAGTTTGGCATTCCGCAGGGTTCAGTTTTAGGCCCACTGCTTTTTTCCCTTTACATGCTTCCTCTGGGCAACATAATCCGTAAGCATGGTATTAGTTTTCATTGTTATGCTGACGACACACAGCTATACGTCTCAACAAAACCTGATGAGAAAAACCATCTGACTAAAGTTGAGCAATGTGTGCAGGACATAAGAAATTGGATGCTAATTAACTTCCTTCTGCTTAATCCGGATAAGACAAAAGTTCTAGTCATAGGACCGCATACAGCTACAGTGGGAGCCACGCCAAATAGCCGCGACCGTGTGGCTGAAGTGTGAATGGCGTGTGAATGGCCTTTGCACGCCTTAATCCCCCCTCCCTTTTCTGCCAGAAAGGCGTGTCAAGATTTCACAGTAAACACGCCCATTCAAGCCCTATTTATTCATTTACCTGGTGCCACCACTAGATGGCGCTTCCTTCTCAAGAAAACGTTAAAACAAGCCAGCTGGGCTGAGTTGCAATCACGTGATTTTAACAACCCGCCCCCACCCCCGCCGTACTGACGCTGCCAAACTACAGAGATGAAGATGGCGGCTTAACGGACTATTCGTGGTAAGTGATGTTTTATTTTATAAAATGTGTTTGGGGTAGTTTACAGTTTATTTCCCAGTTAAATTTTTTATTGGCCGTTTTAAATATCACTGGCAGCACCAGCAGCGGTCAGATGTGACTTTAGAGAACTTAATGTTCTGTTTACCAAGTCTGGAGTTAATATTACTGCTTATTGTCAGTGTCACACACTCACAGGGTCGCTCCACTTTAACTCAAAAACATGCTCAAGCTTCGACAATACTATTAATGTCCCTATTACAAGAGCTGCACTACCCGATGAAGAGTGTTTGTGTTCTCTGTAAATACTGAGAGAATCTCACCGCGTGTTGTCTGGATAAATTCAGCGGTTATTTATTCTTTGGTTAAGAGTTAATCTGCAGGTTATTCCTGTGACTGTAATATAATGTGATGCAGTTGATGAGGGACACAGACTGAGGGTAGCTGTACAGGAGCTAGTAACGCTCATAACCGGGTTTATATCTTATACACTTTGTCCGGGACTTTCTGCGGTAGCGCGAGCGCTTAGTTAAAGAGCTGAATAACAACACTGAAGTGTTTCTTAGTTAAGGGGGGGGGAGGTGTGTGTGTGTGTGTGTGTGTGTGTGTGCGCGCGTGGGGGGGGGAGGTGTATGTGTGTGCGTGTGTGTGAGGGGCTTCAGTAAGTTATAGTTTGGCCTCAGGGATGAACTAATGCTCATACAGTGGTTACAAAATTGGAATGGCGATCTCGCCGCGTATACCGCCGTTTAAAGGCAACAGCGGCCAAAATAAATCAGTTGCATTTCAAAGTCATTCGTAAAATGGCCGCCAGGTGGCGCAAATGACATTTTCATTCATTGCAGTAAATGAACAACAGTGATGGTAATTTCCACAACAAACATGAAAAATCTGAACCAGAGCTATTAATGTGTACTGTACAATAATGAGTAAAAAAAATTATAGTAGATTTATTAACTGAAATAAATGACCATATTTTTCAAGAGAATTTTCAAGCCCCACTCATCAAACAAAATTATAACGAAATCGGGCAAGTTTACTATTTATTTAAATATAAACTTCTAAACCAATAAGATCAAATAACACCAAGTTATTATTATAACAGGCTTACTTCGTCACATATCAAAGAAGTACACTTGCTTTCAAAGAATTCGAGTAGCTTATTAAGGTCTCTGGTGTACATCGTCTCTAAGTGGCCGCTTGGTGTAGCGGTTAAAACACTCGGCCAGTGATCTACAAAGCGCCAGTTCGAATCCCGAGTGATGTTTTAAAATTGTTTTATTTTAAAACTAAATAAAATGTTTTAAGTGCGCTTAAGGTAGAGTCTTATAAAGGCTATATAGACTTATATAGTTTTGTTATATATTTTTTGCACATTAATCTGAGTCCTCATCTGTTAGATCTGTTTAGTTTTTTTTTTCCTGCCGGGACGAATGCGCGGTTCCATCCCTTTCCCGCCTATTCAGGGAGCCTACGGAGTGAGCGATTAACCATAGTCGAATCGATTGGTGTCCGTCCAGCTCACGTTACTCGTGTGCTATTCATGCCGGCTGGTGATAATTAACGTTAATATGATCTCGGGCTTGCTCACGATGCTCAACATCTATAAAAATAGCAAAGTATTGTGTATAGAGTGATAAAAAAAACTATCTAACGCATGTTAGAAAACATAATTTCCTGCATTTTTTGATGATATGATTGATGTTTTAAATTTTCTTATTTTAATTATAGCAAAATTAAAATAAAAAAAATTGTTGTATTTTGATTTTGCTTCAGCATACTATAGAAAAAACAGCAAACTCGCACGCAACCAGTTTGTATTCTTTAAATTTAGGGGAGTGACGGCTCGGTCTGCTGCTGCTGCTGTGTGTGTGTGTGTGTGTGTCATTATACTGATGAAAAGTGCTGGCCAACTGCAGTACCGGGAGTTTTGATTTACGACAGCTGTTTACGGCAGTGTAGTCCAGTGCGGGAGATGCATTGTGGGTAATGAGGTTACATCTGTTACATTTTTGATAACAATAGTTTTTTTTACAAACATTTCTAAACTAATAAGATCAAATGACACCAAGTTTAAAACAGATAAAATACACGTGCAAATAGTATAATTGTATAACAGGCTTACTTCGTTACTTATTTAACGCTTGCTTTCAAAGAAGGCGAGTCGCTTATTAACGTCACGGAGGTGTGTTCCCAGATAGCAAGGTGACATTGATTCAATGTTGAAATTTCATCAGAATCATCATTTTGGTTGAGGTTGATTTTTCAATGCTAAATAATGTTGAATCAATGTTGATAATTCAATGCTTTTCTGTGTTGAAAAGACAAACATTGAATCAATGTTGATTTTTGGTTGTGGAACCCATCCTCATTCAACAATGTAAGGCAAATTAAATTAACTAAGTGCATTTCTATAAAAATGTGTATGCATGTGTGTATGTGTTTAAAACAGGTTAAAAAATTGACTACGAGAGATTTGCCATGGTGCTTAAAAAATAAAATAAATAAATAAAATAATTAAAAAAAAATATATATGTATATATATATATATATATATATATATATATATATATATATATATATATATATATATATATAAATTGAGGAAAAAAAATAATTTGACGGTAAGTTTTGTGTATTTACCTTGCTGCCTACACTCTAAAAAATGCTGGGTTGTTTTTTCTACCCAAACGCTGGGTTGCCGCTGTTGGGTCATTTTTCTGGGTTATTTACAGAGAGTTGGGTAGTTTTTGTGTAACCCAGCTGCTGGGTTGAAGTTTGCTTGGCCCCTCCCCCAAAGTTCACCGGTGGATTCAGCGGCTGTCACTCAGCTTCGTGTCTCTTGAGCTCCCACACCGCTGATGACGGTTCATCCTCCTCGGACATTTAAGGGAAAATGGCGTTAAATACAAGGTCTGTATACACATGTTCACTCACCTAATTCACATATGACTGAAAAATTATCACTATATGTAACATTTATTACTGTTACCGTGTTAAGGTTACACACAAACTTTCCGGCTGGTCTGAGGTACTGGATGATAATTTAGCTGAGAATAGCTGCTAGCCATAAACCCCACCTGTGTATGAAAGAAACGGCTAAGATGTCTGAGCTTTTTAGCTTTCTCTGTAGAATGTTTGCAGGGATACGAAGATGGTGAAGTGATGAATGAACGCTAAACTGTTAACTGTAGTGTTAGCATGACCAGGCATTTAGTTAGTTTGCTAGCATTAGCAACCACTTTAGAACTTTATTAAACTCACTGCTTGAGACAATAAAATGCTGGGGTGTTACAAAACACTGACCCTCTCACAAATATACAGACCTGCTAACCCTCCCGTTTTTCACCAGCTAGTAATTTACTCTGCGGTCAAATTTCTCCTGCGTTTCTCCCGAGTTATAACAATATTTTACACCTTTCCCCCTTTGGCAAGTATGCTAATGTATCACCAGTAATAGCATGTAAGCTAACCAGGTAGCTCTCTTTAACCAAAGTTAAATTAACTATCAGTCAGCGCGCCAACTACAGGAAAAAGTACCACAGCGGTACAGATAACTACTAGATGAAGTATTAATATTTTGGTGATTGTAATGTACCAGTATGACACCAGCTATGACATTTTTTCGGTAATTAGCTTAAAATCAATGCAGACCACAATATCAACTAGTCTGACATAAAGAGCTGTATCCTAAAAGCCATGCTTATTCTGCTGTTTTATGTTTGGTAGTAGCTGTCTCCATGTTTTTGTTTCAGGTTACCTATACCCTATCTTAATGGGCAGCTTTGTAATTTTTTAGTATCAATCGTATTTCACACGAAATTGATAGTCTTATTCAGTTTAATCTTTGCTATTCAACAAAATTTTAACTTTTTCATTTCTTTCTTTCTAAGGTTGGCACCAACATGGTGGAATACCTCCAGCAGGCTGAAGTGTCAAGGCCGTACCCCTACATCCTGACGTTGGGAGATAATGACCAGCACTGCTCTCAGTAATGTTGTAATGTTGCTATGAAATAACGAGACCTACCTGAAAAGTCATAGACAGTGTTTGTATGTTAAAATGAGACCAGGGCTGGATAGTTTTGATCCTGCTCTGTAGAAGTTGCTTCAGCCTATTTGTTCAATTACTCCATTCTGCCCTTGTCAGTAATAGTATAGTAATGATGTCACTGTTGATTATCTGTTCTTGTGCTTTTGAAAAATAAATGTTTTTTCTAAGAACATTTAATAGGATGATGTTTATTGCATACATGTATGTTTTTTGTTTATTATCTTATGTCTTATTATCTGTTTTGCTGCGTAAATACATTTCAACTTACGAATAATGTTTCAGTCATCTGTTGTGTTTCTGACTTGGTTGTTTCTATTTGCATTTGACTGAATTTTGCTGAGGCAGGCTGCCATTTTTATATTATGGTTTTCCAGTCTCTTCTCTTGGCAGTTAGATTCTGTTTTATGAATTCAGAATTAACAATCTCTTCTAATAGTTCTCTTCTAAAAACTCATTTTGTCATCCAGTTTATAATAATTTGTATGTAAGTTGTAGTGTGTTTTATTATATAGTTGTTTTATTGTAATTGTGATGTTACTTCCTGTTTAAATGGGTATGGAGCATAAATAAATAAATATGTTTACATGTAAACTGAAGGATGTTGAGTTACTGACTTTTTGTTAAAAAAAAAAAAAAAAAAGCTTTTCAGCCCTACATGGTCTCTGATTTAAAGAAATAAACCAAAACGGACATGATTTACTGTCATAGAATCTTGCTGTTCATGAAGCAAGACTAAACTATAATTGCTTCAATGTTGATTCAATGTTGATTCAATGTAAAATAAGTGATTGAATTTACGTTGAACAAACATTGATTTTATGCCCATCTTGATCTATTTTTCATCATTGAAATAACATTATTTCAAGGTGCAAACCTGATGAAAAATCAACGTTTAACATTGAAATTTCAACATTGATTCAATGACAAGTTGGTTGATGCTTTAATGTTGATTCAACGATGATTCAATGTTGTTCTGCTATCTGGGTTGTCTCTTAGTGCCTGGTTGGTGTAGTGGTTAGAGCGCTCGGTCAGGGATTTACAAAGCGTCGGTTCGAATCCTGGATGATGCTGTTTTAAAAAATTGTTCTGTTTTAATTTTACTCAGCAAACAAACAGCAAACAAAAAATTTATTATTCAGAGCACGATATACAACCGTAATGAGTCCCTTAACCGGCTTATACAGCTGGCATGTGACCAACGTATTTAACCGTGATGAGTCCATAAAATAATTCAATATCCAGCTAATAATTACTAATTACTTTAGTTTATGCTGCTACTGATTTTATTCCAGCTTACCTGTTCAGGTTGATTGCGATTCTTTTTAAAATATTGTCTCAGTTTTATATGTTGTTCGTCTTGATGTTTGTCTTCTTTTCACTTGGCAACACTCAAATGCAAATTATTCACCGTGAATCAGCTGTTCTCACCTATCCATTCAGAGAAACTGAATGAGCTGAAATGAGCCTTTGTTTCACGACCGTGACACCCCTCTCTCTCACGCACATACAGTACAGAGTAGACCAAATCATTACAGTACATACTTTATCCAA
This sequence comes from Channallabes apus, assembly GCA_030522415.1. NCBI lineage: Eukaryota > Metazoa > Chordata > Actinopteri > Siluriformes > Clariidae > Channallabes > Channallabes apus. The sequence continues at coordinate 16,654,633 of CM060126.1, read as the reverse complement.
CGAACATGAAAAATATCCACATAATGATGAGTTAAGAAGCATTGCTTAATTTTCGTTTAGACAGACTGTTTGTATCTGATTATTGGTATTATTAAAGAACAGCAGCACAAACAACAACACAAGGGCTTGTACAGCAAGACACATTTTTATTATTTTGCAAAGAGTTAAATTTGTAACAGTAAAAGGCATCCGAATTTAAATATATAAATTACTAGAAACAAATTGAGCACACTATCAGAATAAAAAATAGAACAAATCAAATGTTTTTTACACATACACAAGGAGGATAATGATATCGAGTTTATATTAAAATATCAAATATTGTAATATTGTTTTTTGTGTTATTATAAATAATGAAATGCAGTAGGCTGTTATGGTCATCATCAAAAGAAAATATATTAAGTAACAGATAATATTAGGTTTATATTTCAAATTAGATAAAATGCTGATTTTCCAGCAGTAAAACTATTGTATCTCTACAGTTTACAAAACCTCCGCTGCGTGTATTCATTCACAGGCTCCAGAGCACGCACAGAGAAATAGGAAACTGTGGTTTAGGAGTGGATTGGAGAGAAGAGAGCTGTTCAGTTACTATAAAAAAAAATAAAAAAATATATATAAAAACATAATATGATCTTTTTGAGTTATGAGGTTTTTTTATTATACATAAGACAACCTTTCAGTTTTGTAAATATTCTAGTTATAGTGTGTTAAGTTTTTCTTTAGGTTAAACGGTTTTGAGAATTAGACCATCCAGCTAAGATCAATATTATGTCGTTGATTGATAAAATCTGGATTAAGGATATTTTATTTTGTTTTATTTATTTAATTTGTATTTTTCATCTTCCCCCCCTGAGGGATTGCCACCTTATTGTGGTCAGGGGATTTGCGTGCCTCAGTGCTTGGATGTTTACCGAGGGCTCAAGGGAGGTGTGTCTGTGTGTGTGTGTGTGTGTGTCTGTGTGTGTGCGCGCGTGCGCTGTAGCCTGTGCTTTTTTCAGCGGATTTTTCCGCTACCGCAGATCAGTTTATCAACTTGTAATATATAAATTTTAGGAATATATTAACATGTGGAGACATCATTATATGTTGAATGGAACTTGTAAGCCTTTGAATGGTGTTAAAAATACTTTCAAAACAAGTATTGCAGCCATACATTGGAGGGAACTTCTGAGGTGGTCAGTGATTGATGGCACGGTCGGTCGGAGGGGGTTGTGATCACACCTAAAGATCTTTTGTTCTAGGCTATCGGTCAATTATCTCTCCACTTGGAAGCAAAAACATGCAAGGGATTTCAGCATCTCGACGCACATACTAAGCTGTTTATAAAGTAGACACTGTTTGTTTTTCAATTTTGTAATCTTTCCCGTGTTTACCGTGTACTGTACAATGTATATTCATTTTTTAATGAATTACTGTAAATACTACACATTCCGTTGATTTACCAGAAATGACTTTTCTGTTTTTTTGTGTGTGCTAAACTAAACTTCAGGGTCAAAGTAATAGCGATTTTATTTGAAAAGTATTATATATTTACAATGCTGATAAGTTCAAGCTTAGATTCATATATAAACTGCTTCAAAGTCTTTCCACCCCGTGACCGCTGAAATCCGACAGACGCAGGGCTCAAGGGAGGTGTGTCTGTGTGTGTGTGTGCGCGCGCGTGTGTATGTGTGTGTGCGCGCGTGCGCTGCAGCCTGTCATTTTCAGCGGATTTTTCCGCTACCGCAGATCAGTTTATCAACTTGTAATACATATACATTTTAGGAATATATTAACATGTGCAGACATTTAAGGGTGCGCTGCCCTCTCTTGCCCCTGCGTAGAGCACACACACACACACACACACACACACACACACACACACATCTATCTATCTATTATATAAATACACATTTGGAATCTGCATCTACATTTTCTGTTACAAGTATAGAATTAGGTTCAGCTGAGACTCATGATCAATGGTGTTAGGGTACTTATGTAGTGATAATTAGTTTCAGCCAGATCATTAAAACTAACAATGGACTATGACACTCTTGTTTTACACACATTGTTTTAGCGATAGTTTCACGGAAGCGAGTTTAGAACTAATCTAACCAAACCAAGAAAAAAACAAACATCCGAAGCTTCAAATAGAATGAACGAACTAATGAAATTGATATATATGTAATTGATATACTGTATATACAGACGTGTGTGTGTCATTTTAATTCAAATGAACATTTTAATGCTTTCTGATACACTTATCAACTTATCGACATACACTTATCAACACAAACTCTCCGTGCACGCACACACACAATCTCTAAAAAATTAATATTAATAACATACATATATATATAACAAAAATATAAACGTCTATATTGAAGTCTACGGTGAACGCAGAGTCGGCTAAGCACACGTGATGACGCGCGCGCCCTCACCTCTGTTACGGCTGCCTACAGTATTTGGCCAAAAGAATTATAATAATTGAACGATATGCCTGGTCCTGGAAAGAGACATCAACAGTCCGGCGCTGAGAAACGAAAGAACCGAAAGAAAAAAAAGCCTAAGATGAAGCCCGTGTATCAATTCCAGAAATAAAACTTTACTTTAGTCTGTCGACGTTAATAATGTAATAACGTAACATTAACGTAAAATAACGCAAGTTTCATTTAACAGCAGGGGGGACAATAAATATATATTTTTATAAATTTATTGCATTGTTTATGTTGTTTACAGTCAAGCCATCAACATACAATAAAATGTAAACATGAGATCTAAACTAAAAACTGTGCTCCCTGTGCTGGTGCTGGCAATATCATCTCTTTGTTCTGCTGTCTCCGGCTCCCTCCCTGGTCCTGAATCTGCCCACTTCCTCTACTCTCACTGTCTCAGAACAGACTGACTCCTGAAGCAGAAAAAAAATGCAGGAAATTATGTTTTCTAACATGCGTTAGATAGTTTTTTTTATCACTCTATACACAATACTTTGCTATTTTTATAGATGTTGAGCATCGTGAGCAAGCCCGAGATCATATTAACGTTAATTATCACCAGCCGGCAAGAATAGCACACGAGTAACGTGAGCTGGACGCACACCAATCGATTCGACTATGGTTAATCGCTCACTCCGTAGGCTCCCTGAATAGGCGGGAAAGGGATGGAACCGCGCATTCGTCCCGGCAGGAAAAAAAAAACTAAACAGATCTAACAGATGAGGACTCAGATTAATGTGCAAAAAATATATAACAAAACTATATAAGTCTACATAGCCTTTATAAGACTCTACCTTAAGCGCACTTAAAACATTTTATTTAGTTTTAAAATAAAACAATTTTAAAACATCACTCGGGATTCGAACTGGCGCTTTGTAGATCACTGGCCGAGTGTTTTAACCGCTACACCAAGCGGCCACTTAGAGACAATGCACACCAGAGACGTTAATAAGCCACTCGACTTCTTTGAAAGCAAGTGTACTTCTTTGATAAGTGACGAAGTAAGCCTGTTATAATAATAACTTGGTGTTATTTGATCTTATTGGTTTAGAAATTTATATTTAAATAAAACCCTACACACTTCTTTTCTAATTACACGTGATAAAATCTAAAGGCTCACTGTGTTAATATTTATTGTGCTTAAATTTGATCTTAATAAGATTTGATTTAATTTGAATTCTACATTTGTACTGTAATTATAGTACTGTGATTATGAATTCGGTCAACTACAGTGTTTCACTTGATGTTATCGGCTATTACGTGTATTATTGAGGCAGAGAATGAACTAAGGCATGAGGCGTCAGTCTGTAGTTATATAGCGCCACTCAGTGGTAAAAGCCAGCAAATGCACAGCAAATGCACATCCCGTAATGCGGCGGCGACGTTACATACGACGCTCCGATTTTGTAACCACTGTATACGAGTGTTATATCGCTTAACTTATTTGTATGAGAAGCGCATTAAGTAAATTCTTGGTTAATTTAATGCAGACGATAATACAGACAGTCACTGGTTAACATTAGCACAGGCAGTTTATTTACATTCCAGAATCCCCAAAACAGTATTTACACACACTGTGGTAAATATGTTTATTAATATATTGTATTTTTATTAGAACTAGATGTTCTGTAAAGTTTATTTATCTTTGTCTTCACTAAATTCTCCTGTTGTCTTTATGCAGAGCTCCGCTGTGGAGGATTGGGGGGTCAGACGGCTGACGGCTGGACTTTTGGAGCTACAGGACTGGAGGACTGTTGAGGGAGCTGTAGGAGGGATGACGTCACAGTCCGACAGCTTTAGAATGATGTTTGATCAGGTCTACTGTATATTCTGAACATAGAACTGCAAAATGTCTGATACAGTACTTTGGGGGAAACAAAGACTTAAACTGTTCCATGTTTAATAGTTTTGATATTTGAAAAATTAATATTTTAATATAAAACGTCTATAGAAAGAGACTTATAAGCAGCTGGTGTATCCGGGTAGTTTAATGAACTTTAAGCAAAAAGACAACATGTATTCACCTGTTTTATATAAATTACTGTTTTGACTAGTTTTGGAAGAATAAATTGAATTGTTAAAGTCATGTTTGCGCGTTTTAATTTTTGGGGATTGTTTGGGTATTTAAAAAACGTTTAGTTGAACCAACAACTTCAATGGGCAAAAAATGGGACACAACTTTGTTTTAAATAGTCAAAGAGTTGGGCTGAAAATCATAATAATAATTATTGTTCATAGAAACAAATGAAACCAGTTAAACACTTGATCATATGTAAATGTATTTGTGATTATGTGACCCATAATAATTTTTTCTCAGTATAAATAAATGTTTTGGGTTTTAAGAACTCCAAAAGAGCAACGACAAACTTGGTATTCTCCATTGAGATTTCTCACCTTCCACTCCTGAGTATGACATTGCTCTGTGTGTGTGTTTTTGGCGGGGGGATGGGTGTGCGTGTTAAAGCCAACGGGGAAATGCTGAAGAGCGCGCCCATATATACACACACACACGCACACATCTCTCCATTCATCCATCATTGATTAAACCTATGAACACAGCTGTTCAGCAGTTCTGAACACAAGCACAGTTTTTGTCCTTAACTAAAATACTTCAATACGTTAATAATTAATTAATTTTGCTGAATAAGGTAATAAGCGATATTTAAACCAAACCAGTAAGTTAAGTAAGTGTTCCATACATTAAAGTACTGTGTATAATCAAGTACAGTACCATAGCAAACACAGTTACAGTTTACAGTACAAACAGAGTGTGTGCGCTGGGGGGATTGGAAGGTCAGTGAGAATACTCACTTACAAGACAAAAGACGGTCAGAGGCAGGGCCGTTCTAGACCAGGGGGGGGAGGGGCGCAGTCAGAAATTTGAAGGGGGCATCATGTTCGAGCACTGTTTTTCCCTGGGCTTACTGTATAGTAACAGTATTGTATTTGCTCAATTGTGTTGAGGCACGCAAACCCCCTGACCACAATAAGGTGGCAATCCCTCGGGGGGGGGGGGGGGGGAACTAAAAAATAAAAATTAAAGAAATAAAATAAAATGTCCTTAATCCAGTTTTTATCAATCAATGACATAACATTTATCTAAGCTGGATGGTCAAATTCTCAAAAACGTTTAACCTAAAGTAAGACTTAACACACTATAACTAAAATATTTACAAAACTGAAAGGTTGTCTTATGAATAATAAAAACTAAATTAAAACAGATGGGCTATTGAACAGATCATAATATGTTTTATGTTTTCTGATTATAAATGATAGATGGGTTGATTTTAGAAAGGCTAAATGAAATAGCTAGTTTTTGGTAATGTCAGTCCAGTAACTATACTATGTAAAAGTAATTATAATATGAATTAATTAAGGGCAGCACCTAACCTAATGTTAATAATTTACACCATGATAACATTAGTATTCATGTTTTTTGTATATATTTTTAAATGTTCAAATGAACATTTCAGAGTATATAATTTGTCGTGTCATCTGTGATTGAGACCCATGAGTTAAATTGAAATAATGTTTATAGGTAGTAAGCCAGGTTTTAGTAACCTTGGATAAATCACCATGTAAGCCCTCTCTCGCGCACGCGCTCTCACGCTATCTCTCGCACTCACACACACACACACACACACACACACACACAAATAACACATGAAATCGCGTAAAACCTAATGAAACTAGGGTTAAAAAATATAAGCAGTAAAAATACAGTAGTATCCTGTAGGTGATTCCTGTCCTGTGATAACAGGCATTAACTCTCTAGAACTGTTTAGTTCTGTTAGTTTTGTTTTCAAGTGTGAATGTTTATGGGGATTAAATCTGTCTATGCTGCTGCATCTATACACAGTTGTTATAAGTGATTTATGCCCCATCAGATCTTTGATGTGGGACATTATGCTGGTTAAATGACTAAAGACACACTGATCCGTGTGGACAGATATTTCATTTCTATCATTTTCTATACCGCTTAATCCTGTGTTCAGGGTCGCGGGGGACCTGGAGCCTATCCCAGGAGACTTCGGGCACTAGGCGGGGTACACCCTGGACAGGGTGCCAATCCATCGCAAGGCATGTTCCAGATATTATGCGCCATTAATCAATTTGTTATGCCAATTTGACTATCAGCGAAAACATCAAAAATATAACGAAAACAAAGCCAAGCAGAAGTTAAATTTTAAGCTTTACGTTCAAATTAAAATTTTATTTGTCACATACACGATATGCAGTAAAATGCTTTGGGTGCTTTAGGTGAGGCTCGAACTCGGCATTGCTTCACCTGGACTGCTTTATAAGTGTCACGCGCTAACCGATTGCGCCACGGGAGACACACGGAAGTTGCTCTTGTCAGAGTATCCTCTCTCTCTCTCTCAAACACACACACACACACACACACACACACACACACACACACACAACACATGAAATTGCGTAAAACCAAACTAAATATAAGCAGTAAAAAAAAAAAACAGTATAACATTACATTAGTATACATTAGTATAACAGGCGCTAACCCTCTGGAACTTTTTTACTATTGTTTCCAAGTGTTTATGGGGATTTAATCTGTCTCTGCTGCCGCATCCATTCACAGTTGTGATAAGTGATTAATGCCCCATCAGATCTTTTGACGGGGGAGCATCATGCATGATTAAATGACTAAAGAAATACTGATCCATATGGGCAGATATTTGTTCCAGGTTGCATGCGCCATTAATTGCCTTTCTTATGCCGCTTGTGGAAAAAAAAACATCACCAAAAATATAACGAAAACAATCCCAAGCAGGCGTTACATTTTGAGCTTTACTTTGCAGCAAAATATTATCTATCAGTATATTAAATGGAACGAGGTAAAATACACTGTAATATAAAATACTGTACATAGCCCGCGTTTTTATTCCGTACCTACAATGATCGGTATAGACAAATTACAGCCGCTACCGTGTCTTTAAGGATCATTTCAGGATGTCTTAAAAATATTTCACTAACTAGTTTTATTAAGTCATTATTAAGTAATAAATCGCGGGGGATCACACTCCGTGCACGAAGCGTGCATTAAGCCTTCATGGACCTGCCATGAATCCATCATGCTCCAGGCGGCTGTTTGACGTGGCTCCCACTGTAGAAGTAAAATCTTAGATCACACCGTAACTTTATATGGCCTTTCTGTTCCATCAAGTGCAACAGTAAAAGACCTCAGCGTGATTATAGATTCCAGCCTTTCATTTGAAGCTCATGTAGATAATATCACCAGGATAGCATTCTTTCACCTCAGAAATATTGCCAAGATAAGAAATATATTGTCGCTAAACGATGCAGAAAAACTAGTTCATGCTTTTATCACTTCTAGGTTTGACTATTGTAATGCCTTACTGTCTGCTTGTTCCGTTAGGTGCATAAACAAGCTTCAGCTAGTCCAGAATGCAGCAGCGAGAGTCCTCACTAGAACCAGAAGATATGAGCACATCACCCCTATCCTATCTTCACTACATTGGCTCCCTGTGAAATTTCGCATTGATTTTAAAATACTACTCTTGACATATAAAGCATTAAATGGTCTCGCGCCGCAGTATCTGAGCGAACTGCTAGTGTCTTACGATCCGCCATGCCTACTTCGGTCAAAGGATGCAGGCTGCTTGTCAGTACCGCGTATTATGAAAACTACAGCTGGGGGCAGAGCTTTTTCTTACAAAGCCCCAAAATTATGGAATAGTCTTCCAAATAGTGTTCGGGACTCAGACACAGTCTCAGTGTTTAAGTCTAGGCTAAAAACCTATTTATTTAGCCAAGCATTTTTATAAATAGATTTGCCATAGGTAAAGGAGCAGATCTGGGGACTCATGGACGTAGAGTATTATGGTGAACTGGTATGTTTAGATGCTGTCTTCCTCACTATCATTTGATCACTCAGGTTTGTTTACTGTGAGGTGATTGTTTGCTTTACATCTCAGGGAGCCCTCATGCTTGTGTTTCCTTTTGGCTCTCCCTTTTATTTATGCTGTCATAGTTAGTCCTGCCGGAGTCCCTGCTTGCACTCTACAGTAAATATACATTCACATTATACATTGTGACTGTGACCATACCTAATTGCCATCTCTCCTCCTCTTCTCTTTCTCCCCCTCTTTCTCTTTCCTCTCTCCCCCTCTCTCCCCCTTTCACTCTTTTTCTCTCTCTCTCTGTCGAGCTACACATGTCATTCCTGAGCTGCCAGTGATCCAGACTCCCTCTGCCTTCCGGACCTGTCTGATCCATTCTGGTGCCCCGTTTCTGGTTGGAGATCTCGTCGCATGGATGCCCTGTGTGTCTCTTTGGGATGCGTCTGGTGTCTGGGGATGATTCTATCTACTTAGAAGATGGTTCTGGCCTCGACTGGTGTTGTCAGCTGTTTCTCTGAGGACTTGACAATTCGATAGTTCATGACTGGAACTTTCTACAAGTCTATCTGAGTCTCCAATAACTACTGGACTCCATTTTAATATCAATTAACATCAACTATTATAGCTGAACCTAACACTTAACACTGTATAAATGCAGATAATTTCCTGCTAACAATTGACATTGTCTCAAAACAGCTTTACAAAATCAAAAGAACTATTTAAGTTTGTGTGGAATGTGAATGTGTATGAATCAAAATGTTAAATAACTTAAATAATTATTTTGATTGTGTAAAGCTGTTTTGAGACAATGTCAATTGTTAAAAGCGGTATACAAATAAAACAGAATTGAATTGAAAGAAGAGTCGGGGATAGTGAGGATGGGAGCAGAGGTGAACCTCATCTTAAGTTCAGGGAAGGCCTTCTCTGCCTCTGTGTTCCGATGGAAACAGGTTTTCATGGAGGTCAGTGAGGTGATTGGGGTGGCGACGGAACTGTAACCCCAGATGAAGCGGCGGTAACAATTGGCGAAGCCCAGGAACCGTTGTAGGTCTAGTCGTGAGGTTGGGGTGGGCCACTTGGAGACTGCCTGGACCTTGGATGGTTCCATCTCTATCCTGGAAGGGGAGATAACAAAGCCCAAGAAGGTGGTGGAGGGTGTGTGGAACTCGCCCTTCTCTGCCTTGACGTAGAGGTTGTTCTCCAAGAGTCTCTGTAGAACCTGACGAACCTGATGCCGGTGTTCCTCCAGGCCTTTGGAGAAAATTAAGATGTCGTCTAAGTAGACAAACACAAAAGAGTTGAGAAAGTCACGCAGAACATCATTGACGAGGGATTGGAAGACGGCGGGGGCGTTGGTCAGGCCGAAGGGAACAACCAAATACTCCCATGGGGGTGTTAAGGGCTGTCTTCCATTCGTCCCCCTACCTGATACGGACCAGGTGATAAGCGTTGCGTAGATCTAACTTGGTGAATATATCAGCCCCCTGGAGAAGTTCAAAGGCGGTGGTCATGAGTGGAAGTGGGTAGGGGTTCTTTATGGTTATCTCATTGAGACCCCAATAATCAATGCAGGGGCGTAGGGACCCATCTTTCTTCTTCACAAAAAAAAACCCTGCCCCCGCAGGGGAGGAGGACGGGCGGATGATTCCTGCGGCGAGGGCTTCAGTGATGTAGGTGCATTACTAGGTGGTTGTCCTGCATCCTCAATAAACAAGCTTCAGTTAATCCAAAATGCAGCTGCCAGGGTTCTCACTAGATCCAGAAAATATGATCATATAACCCCAATATTATCATCCCTGCACTGGCTACCTGTTCAGTTTAGAATAAATTACAAAATAGTATTACTTACATACAAGGCCTTAAATGGTTTAGCTCCCACATACCTAACCAGTCTTCTGATGTGCTACAATCCACCACGCGCCTTAAGATCACAAAACTCCGGACTTCTGGTACAGATGTCGCCCTTAAAACCCTGCGTGTTTTCCCGCGGGATGCCGCGACTTGCCGGAGGCAACATTCGGGAATTTTAAATAAATGTGTTGCGCTTCACTGAATATCCGCCAGATGGCGCATGGAAGGACTTTATCTAAAAGCCGGACCAAGTACAACAATGAATGTAAGGACGCGGATGAACAGTGCTGAAGCGAACATGAATTTTATTTTGTTTTATAATAGATCTTTCATGATGAATGAGTGTATATGTGCTTCACATTATCAAACACAGGCAAAGGAGACAGAAATTATTGAAGGATCCACTGAAAAAAGTAAACCTAGTTTAATGTGTTTTTTTTTTCTCATTCCATTAGTAAAAAAAATTATTTGCTCTTTTTAACTGAAGTGTCTAATTTATGCTTATGGGTGAATCTTTTTTTTTTTTTTTTCTTCTTTTTTTAGTATAATGCTGTTTACAGCAGGAAACCAAAGTGAAATATTTCATTTTGATCAAGGTACTCTTATTAGGTTGAGTGTGATTTGCGCATGCGCAGTCTTTAGACCATAGTTTTGCCGGTATAATTTTATTTCCGCCTCAAAGCATGACGTTGAAACAAGTAAGGAAGGATATCAGAACCTGTATTTCAGTTACTGTTAGTTAAAGCCCCTGATTAAACTTAAATCTAATCCATTCACAAAGGACATTTCTGCTTCAAACCGTGTCTCATGACCTCATGACGCAGCATTTTCACGGACTGAATCACCTGCGGGTGGAGATTCTCAAAGAAAACTCCTTTAAACCAGGTAAGAAAGCAAACTCATGTCATTTCTATGTTAAATGTATCTCTTCTATGAGCAAATTCATGATTTATGTCAGGAACAACTACTTTGTAGATTGAGTTTTGTGTCCGTGTTTGCTACTGTAGCTAAAACCACCTATAATACCTGCATTAGCATTAGCTAACTAACGTGGTGATTTTCAAAAACACCGGAGTTTATACAGTAAGTCAGCGGCGCCGAAGAAAATAATTATATTTAAGTACCGTTGGTTAACGATGTAAAAATTAATAGGAAAGTGACGTAAACATAGAACAAGCTAATTTGGAGTGAGTGCTGTTTGTAGTGTACTGCTTTCTATACTTTATACACACTGTAATTAAGATTTGCTAACATAAGAACTTGAGCCAGTCCAATTTTTGTTTTTACCTTTTTTTTTTTTTTTTTTTTTAAAGATCAGTAATGAGTTTCTGAGAATTATATCTGCTCCACTTCAAGCAAGATTACTGGTTTCCTTGGACAAGCAACACTACAAACTAATTGAGATCATCAGAAACTAGGGAGGAACCCGTCAGAGAGAAGACTAGAGATATAATCTTCATCTTCAAGTTCTTGATCTGGTATGTACTCGCTCAAAAGCAGAAATTAGCTTGGTGTCAAATGTAATCTTGTGAATGGAAGCCACAGGACCTGAGCAAGGCATCCACATCAAGTTGGCTGTGATGCACTAAATTAAAACATAACTAGCAGAATAAAACTTTAGTTTAACTTGTTCACAGGTTAGTGTATGCTGTCTGAATACAGGTTTCAATGTCTGCCATGTTCATTTTTTCACGCTTTACAAGCCTAACATAACCAACAATACTATGTTTGTTTTTATGACCCTAGAGCCTGGAGGTGATTACCTCCTGAAATTAATACTTAAAATGATAAACTTTATCATTAATACATAGTGTGTATATGTATGTCAGTTATTTTGGCGTATTCATTGAGCTAATTACATTTATCATGCTGCACCATAATCCTAGGTGTTTTTTTCACTCATAGGGAGCATTAAGTGATTTTACATGCATACATCAGACACTGTTTTGCCAAATAGAGCAATTGTCTAACAAATGTCCTTTCTTTTATTAGGTTGTTCAGAAAGATGAAGCTCAGGCAGAACTTGTGAGGTGCACAATGGCCCTGTTTGTCCTCAGGTAGGAAGAGGACTGTCTTCAGCCTCCACAGGAAATCGGGATTGTGACTTTTTGAGTTTCCATCAGTCGCACATGAATGTTCCATGTTTTACCTCTGCTGATTTTGTTTCAAGACCATTTTCTAATTTTCTTTTCAGTCCAATTAATAAATGTGTGTTGCAAAGTTGAGTGTTACTATTTGTAATTTTATGGAGTAATGTTAACATTTTGGATGAAAATATGTTCATTCCACAATAAATGTTTATATAAAGAAATGTGCTTTGAGTGTAAATCAATATGTAATTAAGTTTTTTATGCTTATTTTAATGCTTATGCTTTTTTATATTTAAATTATGAATGCCTTAAATCTTAGAGTAAAAGGTTTATTTACATTACGTCACTTCCCAAATATTAGGTGTGACAGATTACTTCAATTGTTTTAAGTTTAGCCAGTGCTATTTTTTTTTTCAGTAGGGTCAATCAGATGTACAGTGTGGGTAAGTGTGGTGCTTTTATTGAAGGGATAATGACTGATAATTATTTTTTTTTTTTTTCGGGTGAACAATTTCTTTAATGTTTTCTGAGTTGGGGCTGTTCAGTAGAAAGTAATAGGCTCACCAATTTACAGTATGATCTTTCAATTTAACAAGTGTAATTCAATTCAATTCAATTCAGTTTTATTTGTATAGCGCTTTTAACAATTGACATTGTCTCAAAACAGCTTTACACAATCAAAAGAATTATTTAAGTTTGTATGGAATGTGAATATGTATGAATCAAAATGTTCAGATATTCCCTGGCGAGCAAGCCCGAGGGCGACAGTGGCAAGGAAAAACTCCCTGAGACGGTAATAGGAAGAAACCTTGAGAGGAACCAGACTCGACAGGGAACCCATCCTCATCTGGGTGAAACAGATAGCAGGAAATGATCTGCATTTATACAGTGTTAAGTGTTAGGTTCAGCTATAATAGTTGATGTTAATTGATGTTATAATACTTGATGTAAAATGGAGTCCAGTAGTTATTCGAGACTCAGATAGACTTGTAGAAAGTTCCAGTCCTGAACTATCGAATTGTCAAGTCCTCAGAGAAACAGCTGACAACACCAGTCGAGGCCAGAACCATCTTCTAAGTATAGAGAATCATCCCCAGACACCAGACGCATCCTAAAGAGACACACGGGGCATCCATGCGATGAGACCTCCAACCAGAAACCGGGCACCAGGATGGATCAGACAGGTCCGGAGGGCAGAGGGAGTCTGGATCACTGGCAGCTCAGGAACCACATGTGTAGCTCGACAGAGAGAGAGAGAGAAAGAGTGAAAGGGGGAGACAGGGGGAGAGAGGAAAGAGAAAGAGGGGGAGGAAGAGAAGAGGAGGAGAGATTGCAATTAGGTATGGTCACAGTCACAATGTCTAATGTGAATGTATATTTACTGTAGAGTGCAAGCAGGGACTCCGGCAGGACTAACTATGACAGCATAACTAAAAGGGAGAGCCAGAAGGAAACACAAACATGAGGGCTCCCTGAGATGTAAAGCAAACAATCACCTCACCGTCAACAAACCTGAGTGATCAAATGAGACTGAGGAAGACAGCATCTAAAACATACCAGTTCACCATAATACTCTACGTCCATGAGTCCCCCAGATCTGCTCCTTTACCTTATGGCAAATCTATTTATAAAAATGCTTGGCTAAATAAATAGGTTTTTAGCCTAGACTTAAACACTGAGACTGTGTCTGAGTCCCGAACACTATTTGGAAGACTATTCCATAATTTTGGGGCTTTGTAAGAAAAAGCTCTGCCCCCAGCTGTAGTTTTCATAATACGCGGTACTGATAAGCAGCCTGCATCCTTTGACCGAAGTAGGCGTGGCGGATCGTAAGACACTAGCAGTTCGCTCAGATACTGCGGCGCGAGACCATTTAATGCCTTATATGTCAAGAGTAGTATTTTAAAATCAATGCGAAATTTCACAGGGAGCCAATGCAGTGAAGATAGGATAGGGGTGATGTGCTCATATCTTCTGGTTCTAGTGAGGACTCTCGCTGCTGCATTTTGGACTAGCTGAAGCTTGTTTATGCACCTAACTGAACAACCAGACAGTAAGGCATTACAATAGTCCAACCTAGAAGTGATAAAAGCATGAACTAGTTTTTCTGCATCATTTAGCGACAATATATTTCTTATTTTGGCGATATTTCTAAGGTGAAAGAATGCTATCCTGGTGATATTATCTACATGAGCTTCAAATGAAAGGCTGGAATCTATAATCACGCCGAGGTCTTTTACTGTTGCACTTGACGGAACAGAAAGGCCATCTAAAGTTACGGTGTGATCTAAGATTTTACTTCTAGCTGTATGCGGTCCTATGACTAGAACTTCTGTCTTATCCGGATTAAGCAGAAGGAAGTTAATTAGCATCCAATTTCTTATGTCCTGAACACATTGCTCAACTTTAGTAAGATGGTTTTTCTCATCAGGTTTTGTTGAGACATATAACTGTGTGTCGTCAGCATAACAATGAAAACTAATACCATGCTTACGGATTATGTTGCCCAGAGGAAGCATGTAAAGGGAAAAAAGCAGTGGGCCTAAAACTGAACCCTGCGGAACGCCAAACTCCACTAGAGAACATGCAGAACATTATTGGTTTAATAACTGCTACTTTAAAAGATTTTGGAACATAACCAATGCTGAGTGAGGAATTAATTATTCTCAACATCGGTTCTGTTATTACTGGTGCTATCTGTTTAAGAAAATGTGTCGGTATAGGATCTAATATACAGGTTGATGAATTTGCAGAAGAGATGAGTGAAATTAGTTCATTCTCTTCAAGAGGAGTAAAGTATTCTAGGTTTGAATCTGACATGGCTAGGTTAACATCAGTATCAATTACATTGTTTGGTTTCAAAGCCTCAATTTTATGCCTGATATTTACAATTTTATTATTAAAAAAGTTCATGAAGTCCTCACTATTGCATGATGTTGTTGTGGAGATTTCTGTAGTGGTCTTATTTCTGGTTAATTTGGCTACGGTATTAAATAAAAATCTAGGATTATTTTTATTTTCGTCTATAAGAGTGGAGAGATACGTTGATCTAGCTACACTAAGAGCTTTCCTATAGTTCAGGATGCTCTCTTTCCATGCTATTTGAAATACCAACAATTTAGTTTGACGCCATTTACGCTCTAATTTCCGAGCAGTCTGTTTTAAAGTGCGCGTGTGATCGTTATACCAGGGAGCGAGTTTCTTATCTCTAATAATTTTTCTTTTAGCTGGAGCTACATTATCTAAGGTACAACGAAGTGTCGACTCTAAATATTCAGTCGCCTGATCAAGTTCTGTGGGGTCAGACGGTGGCCTAATCGAAGTTGGTAACTCTGGGAGATTACTGATAAAACTCTGTGTGGTAGTTGATGTGAATGTACGTTTAATACGGTAGCGCGGTACTGTGCGTACATTATCACTGTGAGACACTTGAATGGAGACAAGATAGTGATCTGAGATAATTTCAGACAGTGGAATTGTGAACACATTTCTTATAGTTAATCCGAAGAATATTACTAAATCTAAAGTGTGACCTGCTTTATGAGTGGGTCCTACTACACACTGATTTACACCTACGGAGTCCAGTATGGATATAAATGCTGTTCTCTGAGGGTCTTCTGGATTCTCAAAATGAATGTTAAAATCTCCAGCAATTAACACTTTGTCTACAGAAATGACCAGGTCTGAGATGAAATCTGCAAATTCACTAAGAAATTCAGAATACAGCCCTGGAGGTCTGTAAATTATAATTAGTGGAATCGACTGAGCTGATTTAATATACTTAAATACACTTATGTTACTATAGAGAATTTCAAATGAGTTAAATTTGTGTCTGTGTTTTTGTACGATAGACAGATTATCATTATGAATAACTGCGACGCCTCCTCCTCTACCAGTTAACCGAGGCTGGTGTATGTAGCTGTATCCAGGAGGACTAGCTTCATTTAGAGCTACATACTCGTCCTGTTTAACCCATGTTTCAGTTAAACAGAGTATATCAAACGCCTGATCTGTGATAATTTCATTAACAATAACTGCTTTTGATGTGAGAGATCTAATATTTAACAATCCTAGCTTCAGATCAGAGGTGCCGGCTGCGCATTCAGTATGATCGGAGTTTGTGGACTTTATGTTAATTAGATTATTGAAACAGACTTTCTGGGTCTTTCTACATTTTTGCTCAGATCGGGGAACAGACACAGTCTCAATAAGGTGAACCCTGAGTGACGACTCTATGCAGCTAGCAGACGGTTGGTTTAACCTGTCTGTCTGCTCCCTGGCCTGGGCTCTGGATTGTCACCGATTAACTAGACCTCTACTGAGACTATGAGCTATACTACAGGAAATGAGAGCAGCACCTTCCCGAGTGGGATGGACACCGTCCCGCCCTAACAGGCCAGCTTTGCCCTCAAAGGTCTTCCAATTGTCTATGTAGCCCACATTATTTTTGGAGCACCACCTGGACATCCAGCGGTTCAGCGACCATAACCTGCTGTAAGCTATGTCGCCACGTCTCATTGGGATGGGAGTAATGTAAACAAGTTAGTTATTATGAGTATGGAAAACATCTTTTCCTGCATTGTTTTTTTCTGCTTCAGGAGTCAGTCTGTTCTGAGACAGTGAGAGTAGAGGAAGGGCCAGGTATGGTTCAGGACCAGGGAGGGAGCCGGAGACAGCAGAACAAAGAGATGATATTGCCAGCACCAGCACAGGGAGCCAAGTTTTTAGTTTAGATCTCATGTTTACATTTTATTGTATGTTGATGGCTTGACTGTAAACAACAAACAATGCAATAAATGTATAAAAAATATATATATTTATTGTCTCTTTCCAGGACCAGGCATATCGTTCAATTATTTTTTGGCCAAATAGGCAGCCGTAACAAGAGGTGAGGGCGCGCGCGTCATCACATGTGCTTACCCGACTCTGCGTTCACCGTAAACTTCAATATACATAGACGTTTATATTTTTGTTTATTTGTATATGTATGTTATTAATTTTACTTTTTTAGAGATTGTATGTGCGTGCACGGAGAGTATGTGTTGATAAGTTTATGTGGATAAGTTGATAAGTGTATCAGAAAGCATTAAAATGTTCATTTGAATTAAAATGACACACACACGTCTGTATATACAGTATATCAATTACATATATATCAATTTCATTAGTTCGTTCATTCTATTTGAAGCTTCGGATGTTTTTATTTTTTTTGGTTTGGTTAGATTAGTTCTGAACTCGCTTCCGTGAAACTATCGCTAAAACAATGTACTGAGCCCTCCTGAGGATATAAAGCTTTATTATTGTGTTTGAATAAATATTCAGATCTACCACAGCAGGTAATAAACTATGGTGTGTCATAACCGAAGCAAACACCACGATTATGCCTCGTTTCGTTCGACGGGAACGTGGTTCACTTGGCCGCGGTGTATTATAAACCTGTGGAATGTTTCACTGTTTATGCTCACATAAGAGGAACAAAAGCTCAATGAGGACTAAACCAATGATTTCGGTAACTCCACTGAGTGTAACATCTGCATTGTGACACTGAACATCTTCACTTTTCCGTTTACCTCTGAAAAAAAAGCTGTATTTTGTTTGTTTATATTTAGAGTTTTTATAACAGTAGAACAAGTACCCGCGCGCAGGCACACACATAGACACACACACACACACACACAGACACACACACTCCCCTGAGCCCTCGGGAAACATCCAATCACCGTCGGTATACAAATGAGTCAAGACGCAGCCTAACGTGGTGTCGTGTCGGATTTCAGTGGTCACGGAGTGGGAAGACTTTGAAGAAGCTGCAGTGACAGTGAACAGCTGAACAACTTCACTTTTCCGTTTACCTCTGAGGAAAAAAAACTGTATTTTGTTTGTTTATATTTAGAATTTTTATAGTAGTATATAAGTTATAGTTTGGTCTGTACTGTAGTTCGCACCCTTGTAGAGAATAAATAAATGAATAACACCTTCATATCCCCTCTCAAGAGTGTCATAGTCCATTGTTAGTTTTAATGATCTGGCTGAAACTAATTATCACTACATAAGTACCCTAACACCATTGATCATGAGTCTCAGCTGAACCTAATTCTATACTTGTAACAGAAAATGTAGATGCAGATTCCAAATGTGTATTTATATAATAGATAGATAGATAGATAGATAGATGTGTGTGTGTGTGTGTAGGCTCTACGCAGGGGCAAGAGAGGGCAGCGCACCCTTAAATGTCTGCACATGTTAATATATTCCTAAAATGTATATATTACAAGTTGATAAACTGATCTGCGGTAGCGGAAAAATCCGCTGAAATAGGACATGCTGCAGCGCACGCGCACACACACACATACACACGCGCGCACACACACACACACACACACACACACACAGACACGCCTCCCTTGAGCCCTGCGTCTGTCAGATTTCAGCGGTCACGGAAAGACTTTGAAGCAGTTTATATATGAATCTAAGCTTGAACTTATCAGCATTGTAAATATATAATACTTTTCAAATAAAATCGCTATTACTTTGACCCTGAAGTTTAGTTTAGCACACACAAAAAACAGAAAAGTCATTTCTGGTAAATCAACGGAATGTGTAGTTTATTTACAGTAATTCATTAAAAAATGAATATACATTGTACAGTACACGGTAAACACGGGAAAGATTACAAAATGAAAAAACAAACAGTGTCTACTTTATAAACAGCTTAGTATGTGCGTCGAGATGCTGAAATCCCTTGCATGTTTTTGCTTCCAAGTGGAGAGATATTTGACCGATAGCCTAGAACAAAAGATCTATAGGTGTGATCACAACCCCCTCCGACCGACTGTGCCATCAATCACTGACCACCTCAGAAGTTCCCTCCAATGTATGGCTGCAATACTTGTTTTGCAAGTATTTTTAACACCATTCAAAGGCTTCAAAGGGGCAGTTATCGGCTATGACACGTTGAAGGAGAACTTAATAGTTCTCAAAAATAGTGTAAATGTCTGCAACAAATCACTAACCATTAAAATGTTTTTTTTTTGTAATTAAACACGAAAATATTAATTATATTTCCATATATACACACACATACACACACACACACACACACAAGTGCGTAGGTTTGCTAGGTTTTCTTAATATGGTGCGAAATCACTTTACATTAATACTAGCAATGCTTCGATTTATATTAATCCACTCGAAATGCAATTCATTAAGTTAAATTAAGGAATAGTGTAAAGTTAAAGGAATGTTTCATAACTGACAAAAAGATAGTCTTTAATAAAATAAAAACTATTCTTTATTGAGCCCTAGTGCAAATGAAACATCTCAATCATCTGTATATATATAAAAGTAGATTACATCTAAACATGAACTACTAGGTAGAGTACCACACAACAGCTCAATGCCTATTGCTCCTATATGAAGGAGACAAAAACATGCCTTCGCCTCTCGTTAACAAAAATAAACTGCTGGCATATTTGTTTGACATCAATATTGTCCAGGCTGTTCTTTTTTTCTTCTGATAAACACTAAAGATGATATTTTGTAGAATGCTGAAAACCTGTAATCATTGATTTACATAGTATTTGTTTTTCCTGCTACGGAAGTCAATGTTTTCAGCTTTTTTCCCCAATATCTTATTTTGTATTCAACAAAATAAAGAAAATCATTAAAGTTTGGAACCACTTAAGGAGTAAATAGTGAGTAAAGTTTTTTTGGGGGTGAACAATGGCTTTGACCCTAACTCTTCCCCTCTGACTGCACTAGGACCGGACAGCATTGCCACCTGATGAAATAGCGTGACAAAAAAGTGAAATGTCAGTTCAAAACTTTTGCCAAAAACACTAATGAATCACTTACATCCTCAGCCTATCACTCCTCATAATGCTAAATATTAGTATAATCAACATGTATAATACACGCACACATATTATATGTTATATACTGTATAATCAAAATTCAAATTGACCTCCTGTGACCTCGCCTCTTCACCTGAACTACAACATGGCTGATCTGCTTCTGTCCCCTAATTGAAAAACATTGAGGGATTCCTTATGAGCATGGACAGAGAATGCCTCAGCCTATTATTGGTAACAATGTTAAATCTCAGGACAACTACAGTGGCTTGCAAAAGTATTCGCCCCCCCGTGAACTTTTCCACATTTTGTCACATTACAGCCACAAACATGAATCAATTTTATTGGAATTCCACGTGAAAGACCAATACAAAGTGGTGTACACGCGAGAAGTGGAACGAAAATCATACATGATTTCAAAAATTTTTTTTTTTACAAATAAATAACTGAAAAGTGGGGTGTGTGTAATTATTCAGCCCCCTTTGGTCTGAGTGCAGTCAGTTGGCCATAGACATTGCCTGATGAGTGCTAATGACTAGAGAGCACCTGTGTGTAATCTACACTCTCTCCATCGCTGTCTGATATACAGCACAGGTGTTTAGGTTCTGTTACCTGACAAAACAGGATAAACACATGCCATTTAAACAGCAATCATTTTATTTCACTTTTTCTGAGTCTTAGTGTGCAAACCTCGAATCAAATCATTAATGTTCGCCAAGTAAGTGAATGCATTTTAAAAACTATTTTTCTGAAGTGGATTGTCTATTGGTGTCAACAAAATTCTAGCCATATGGCAATATTAGTTTATCAATTTCTTTCACAATACTGATTTCTGACAAACAGTCACTAGATTAGGAGACTGACAGGGATCATATTTATACTTTTACATTTAGCTGTTTAATCTGCTGTTAGTTTTAAGTCTGTATTCACAGACTATATCCTGGCCTGCTGTACTGAATGTGAGTCCACTGCATTTGGCGCTGCTTGTGTCTGAACGCAGCCAATCGTCTATCAGGGCTATATATCACATGATGGCAGGGAAAGGCACAGCCAATCAAAATGTTCATATGTGTTTTGGGGGCGGGAGGACTCAAGGAGAGAACATGATTTATCCCTTTCTGCGTGTCTAGGTTAATGTTGACAGAACGATTTAAAAAAAAGTGGATTAAATTATTGGTGGGGACATTTCAATGGTCGGAGGATATTGGTGGGGACACATCCCCTCCGTCCACCCTAAATCTAGGCCCCTGTATATATATAATTTAAAACTATTTATTCATTTGTCTTTTATTTACTTACTTACTAGCGAATGCTTTTTTAGGGTTCTAAAAACTACGGCAGTATGAATGACAATGGAATAGGACATGTGAGTTGCACCGGTCACACACACACACACAATAAATAAATATATATATATATATATATATATATATATATATATATATATATATATATATATATATATATATATAATTAAATTCTTAAAACATCGTGTTCACCCATGCACTGAAAAAAAGAACTTGTAAGATTTACTTGATAAAATCCTCATAACAATTTGGACACAGATTTTAAGTAAATTTTATTGCTCCAATATTAAGGCTGAATCCCAACCCTTCCCCCTACTCTTCCATTTGGCGCGTTCACGTGCTGGGGTAGTGGTGTCTCATTTCTCTTTTGGTTGGAGGTGTAGGGGGAGGGGGGAAGGGCCAGATAGCCCTCCAAACGAAGATTTTTCAGGACCTCACTTCAAACGAAGGGCTAAGTGAAGTTTTCAACATGGCTGCTCACTCGAGCAAACAGACCCATAAATGTTAAGTCATTTTTGCCATTAATAAAGATTTTTATGACAAGTTTTCATTGTATGTATATTACCTTTAGTCTTGTGTTTATGGTGATGTTCTTATGTGAATGAAAGGTGAGATGGGGGAATTACAGTGGGGGTTCTGTGGGTCTCCAAACTCAGAAGGCTACGTGTCAGCCGATAACTGCTCCTTTGATCTGCTGGTTACAGTGGGGCGCCGACTGCTGATGAGCGTATAGTAGCCTGTACAAGCTAGGCCATTTTTAGATTACATTTGAAATTTTAAGGGTTTGAATAGAGAACCTACTGTCTTACTTATGTAGCGAAAACACGAAATTAAACTAGATAACATGATCAGAGTTTTAATATTTATATTTAACTAGATGAAAGGCTTTAAGTCACATGGAAAAAAAAAATTCTGTTCAGTTCTACAGTTTATCCCACAGTTTATTCCATTGTCCAGCCTCAGGCCAATGTAATCAATGTAATATGCTGTTTTCTGGTTAAATTTTTCTGATTGGACCCGTACATAGAAAGTTTATACTGTAAACATACTTTATATTATATAAAAAATAAAAGAATCGCTCAAGTTTGCTAGCGGATAGCAGAGATTGCACGATATTACAAATATATATTTTTGTGTCACATACACTTTACTGCATGCTACAAACAAACTCACCCGTAATTGTCAGGTAAAATCTACTTAATTAAATTAACAATAAAATAAATCAAGTAAAAGTTACATAATTATACTTAATGCACAAATTACTTGATTATTTTAAATAAATCTAAAGTTAATGCATTGTTGTATCAGCAGGAACCTTGATTTTATGAAATTACTATCATTTTGTTTTGTGAAATTTTCCCTTACTTGGTTTTATCAATTTATATTACTCCCTATAATAATGTAAACATTGCTAATTTATGTTTTGGAAAGAAACTTAAGTAATTATTTCATCTATATCTTTCATAAATCACACAACTAAAATATAATTAAACAGTTTATTCACCAACATTACCAAATATTTGTGACATTCACAGTCTAGATCCAAGTTGTCTTTTTAATAAAAGTGCATTCAGCTAAATTTTGCATCCATAGAAAAAAACTGCACGGCACCAGGGCCTGAAATACTTGTTTTAAACAAAATTGTGTAAAATAATAAATAAATAAAATACAGCATTCATTTAGAAATAAAATGCAGCAGAAAATACTTTAAACAAACTGTAGAATAAACGTTAAAACGTAATAGCCCTCTGAAGCAGTGAAGTTGCAACTTTCAAATCAGCACTCTGGACTAGTGCACTTAAAAGTATGCCATTGAAACCTTAATGCATGAAAACATTTTAAGCTGAACATGTAAACACAACATGTAAACACTTGTAGTCAAGCCAAATCAAATGTTTTAAGATGATAACTTCATCTTTAAAGCTTGCACTTTTGGTGATAGCTTAATCCCATCAAGTTCTAGAAGAACTTTCTGAAAATAGCCTCTCCTTCAAGGATTATGGATACACCAACCAGTTCTTCCCCTTCAACAGCACAGACGACAAGGATTTTAAGAAGGTGTCACTTCGTCTGTCCCCCTGCATAAAATGTACAAGAAAATAAATCATTTATTTTGAGAAACAAAAAAAATCTGAATTGCTTCAACCTGTGCTGACTTCATTGAGAAAAAAATAATAATAAAAATAAATGATAATAAAAAAATGACCATCACTTCATATACTTCATATTGTTAAACTTGGGTTAAATTGCTTTAGCACTAATCTTGCTTCAGTAAAACAT
This sequence comes from Channallabes apus, assembly GCA_030522415.1. Lineage (NCBI taxonomy): Eukaryota > Metazoa > Chordata > Actinopteri > Siluriformes > Clariidae > Channallabes > Channallabes apus. Next base: position 16,630,896 of record CM060126.1, on the reverse strand, counting down.
GGCATGAGATGGCTTTACAGTGTCAAGAAATCCTATGATGAATGCTGAGTTTGTATTTAAAGGGTTAGTCCAAACATGAAAATTCGTTCAATAATTACTCATATTTATATATTCATTTGCATTTATATGCTTCTGTCCAATACAACAAACACTATATTCAAGGTATTAATAAATTGTATAATTAATAAGAAAACAATGCTTTACCAGGCAATCATCAAAGAGATCCTCTTCAGATTCACGTCTCATCTTTACGCTTTGTTTCTGTGAAAATATTTACATTGTATCATTACATAATCTTTTATTCGTACAACTACATTTAGGCCTTTATCCAAAGCAAATTACAAAAGAGGAAGGCATCAAGCATGTCAAGCAGTGCTACTAACACAAAGTTTCTGACACCGTTAGAAACAGATATTTGCATTTCTGCTTTAATATCCGTGTTATTTATTGGTGACTTTGACGGTTGTCTGTTACAATATTTTTCTTAAATATTCACCTTTCAAATAATTGTTTTATGTAGATAAGTTACAGCAGAATTCGTAGAAAACAGACAAAATAATGTATTTAGTCTTTCTAAATACCAGAATTGATTTTTATTTTGTTTTACTGTTCAAAAGTAGCAGTTATTCTTCAATGAATGTTTTCTATAATGAGGATTAACGTCTGCTTTGGAAGAGAGGTCAAATAAACAAATGTTCACAATGGGGAAAAAAAGTTAAATAAAATGCCTTTATTTCACTTCAGAGACCTATGAAAAAATAAATTCTAGTAAGTATAAAACGCCATGGTCAGTTTTTATCCCATATAATGTACACACATTATATGATAATAAAAAAAAAGTAGAAAAAAAACAATGATCAGTTCTTATTCAGGACGTCCCATACTATATACACACCACATATGAAACTATTTTACTGCAGCATTTTTCAGATATGGGGCATTATTACATTTCAAAGTGGTATAAAGACCCCATTTCTAATAAGTGTAAAAGCTAAACTTACCTCGAACACGACAAACTCCAGCTGCAGCCACGCCGTGTTGTAACCTTTGTGATGATTCCCAACTGACTGATAAACAGCGCGGGCACAGCGACTCCAAACACGCATGCGCAGTTTAATTTGCACACATTTTCGGCTTCAGTAGACACACAATACTTCAGACTGAAACAGAAAAAAAACAATGATCAGTTCTTATTCAGGACGTCCCATACTATATACACACCACATATGAAACTATTTTACTGCAGCATTTTTCAGATATGGGGCATTCTCTCTGTGTTGTTCATGAAACTACCGTAATCACTGTAATATGCGCGCGCACTAAAATCAATCGCGGCTGGCTTGACCGTGTTTTTCTGAACCGCGGCTGGCTTTACCGCAGTAAATTAGAGCTGCTGTCAATACTGTATGAACATATGTACAGGTTCTTTACTCGTAACTCATTAATAAAGTTCGGCTTCAGAAAAAAAAACGTTTATTGCTAGTGCTCTTTTACCATTTAATGCTTTAACACACACGACTCAGTTTGTTCAGAAATGGCATCTAACTGGCGAGGCTTTGTCTGAACACGCCGTTTTCACTCGGGGTGGGGGTAAGAAACACACATCTCGGTGTATTAATCCGCGCGCTCGGTTCGTTATTATTTTATTTATTTATTTATTTACCACAGGACCCATGGGGGCTCCGTAGGTTCAGGTTTTTACACGAAAACGGTGTTTTGTGAATGTCCACACTATTAAAAACTGAAATTGCTAATTGTACGTCCTGAGATTAAGATGAACATTTATTGGGAGTCATGGAAGCGAGAATCACATCCAAAAAAGAAAGCTAAACTTACCTCGAACACGACAAACTCCAGCTGCAGCCACGCCGTGTTGTAACCTCCGTGATGATTCCCAACCGACTGATACACAGCGCGGGCACAGCGACTCCAAACACGCATGCGCAGTTTAATTTGCACACATTTTCGGCTTCAGTAGACACACAATACTTCGGACTGAAACACGACTGCCCCCTACAGGTAATGAAGGGCATGTTCACAGCTTCCCGCACGCAGCCGCGGCAAGTCACGGGATCCCTTTTCTCGAAACGCAGGTTTTTAATGGCGACATCTGTAGTTCCCAGAATTTCAAAATCTACAAAAGGGGGTAGGGCTTTTTCATATTTAGCTCCAAAGCTTTGGAATAGCCTTCCAGACAGTGTTCGGGGAGCAGACACGGTTTCTCAGTTCAAAAGTAGACTCAAGACGCATCTTTTTAATCTGGCATACACATAACTCATCCCAGTACTCATACTCCAGTACACCTATACCGAATGGCAACTACGCTAATTCTCCCCATCTGTTCTGTATTTCTCTACCCATCCCGAGGCATCGGGAGATTTTGCCAGCTTCAGTAGACAAAGGCCGACCCTGCGAGGTTCCTGAGGCATCCAGAGAAGGACCAGCTCCAGCTGGATTCAGCTTTATGATGGTTGGAGCTACACATGCTGCTCCTGTGCTTCCAGTGATCCAGACCTCATCTGCCCTCTGCACCTACTGACTCATCCCTATGCTGAACTGGTCTTCATGTCAATTTAAATAATTTCTGTCATATTGAATTTTCACCTGCACAACACACAAGATGTTATATCATTTCTATCTGTTATCGCCCAAATGAGGATGGGTTCCCTGTTGAGTCTGGTTCCTCTCAAGGTTTCTTCCTAATGCCATCTCAGGGAGTTTTTCCTTGCCACTGTCGCCCTCGGGCTTGGCTTGCTCATCAGAGAAATTTCATTCATTCGTCTCATTATTATCTGCACATTTTTCTCACACATCCACACTTCCAATTATTTTCTTTTCTATAATTATTATTATTATTTGTTTTTATTTATTTATTTTCTATTATAATTTTATTTATTTATTTATTTTTTTTTTATTTATTTATTTATTTTTTTTTGTTAAATTTCCTTAATTTTTGTGAAGCTGCTTTGAGACAATGACCATTGTTAAAAGCGCTATATAAATAAAATTGAATTGAATTGAATTATTCATGGCGCCTCTCTCCTGGTGGGTTAGGGAGTAGAAGCTTTAGTTTTCTATATTGGATTCTTCTCCACTGGTAAGGTAGGTCTTTAACTTTTGTACTGTTTTTGAAACACAATTGGTTCTTACTGTATACTGTACCTAGTTTTTGTTGTTTGGTAGTGTTGATTACAGTGTGATTGAAGTAGGTATAAAGCAATTTGTTCTCAGGTAATTAATCAACAGTAGTTTCAGGCTTCCTTAAGGTGTGAATTGTGGGCAGGGCTTAGCTACTTATATTGAAGGTGTCTCCCATACAGACACAAGTGTCTGTAGCGGTTAATAAGCATATACTACAACAAAGTTAGTCAAGAATCTAGATAGCAAGTGCAGAGAATTGACTCAAACTCTTGTTCACCAAGTTTTATAGACAATTACTTCAGTCTAGCATGTGTCTTCAACCTATCTCTGTCAGTTCTCAAAGACCAAGATGCTTTTACTCACACAGCAGAGGCAGATCTTCCAGAAACCTCATCTATCCTCCAATACTGTCTCATTGCCCTGCACTGGTGGCAGGTGGGCTCTGGAACTGCCAATCTGCTGTGAAGAAAGCAGATTTTATCTCTGCAATAGCTACCCATTACTCTTTTGACTTTCTGGCACTAACTGAGACCTGGATATCTCCTCAGAACTCTGCTACACCGGCTGCCCTATCCTCTGCCTATGTATTCTCTCACACTCCATGAGAAACTGGTAGAGGTGGTGGTACGGGTCTCCTGTTGTCCAAGAGATGGTCCTTCTCGCCAATCCCCCTGTCTCATCTCAGTTTTTCATCATTTGAATTTCATGCAGTAACCTCTCCAATTAACCTCCACATCTTAGTTATTTACCGTCCTCCTGCCCTGCAAAAATTGTTAGTCTAAAAATAAGAAACAATTACTACATTTGATAAAAAAATTACCTAAAACTAGTGAAATTATCTGTCCATGCAGCAAGTAAATTTTACTTGGTAAGAAATCTTGAAATAAGATTTTTAAATCAAGCAAACTGAGCAAACAAATCTTTGAATTTGTCAAAGAATCTTAAAAGAAGTTTTATTTTGTGAGACATCTGGTGAAATAACTAATTTAGCTTATTTTAAGAGATATTCTATCCAATTTAGGATTTCTGGACTAATAAAGACAAAATGATATACTCATGCTCAGTTTAAGATTATGATATAAAATCAAGTATTAAAAACAAGTAAGTAATTTTTAAAACAAGGCAAATTATCTATCATGTCTGAAAGTCAGATTTTAAATCATGGCAAGTGTCAGATAATTTGCAGTGTGGCTCTCTAGGAAACTTTCTAGATGAAATGGACATTCTTCTTAGTCTTTTTCCTTCTGTTAACATTCCTCTCACTGTTCTAGGAGATTTCAACCTTCCATCTGACAAACTCCAATCCTCTTTCCTTCTCCCTCTACTTAACTCCTTCTCTTTAACTCTAAACAGCTGCCGTCCCACACACAAGGCAGGGAATTCTCTCGATCTCGTTTTCTGCCGTCCTTGACCAGTCACGGATGTCACTACTATTCCTCTTCATAAATCTAATCATTACCTGGTATCCTTCACCATAACCCTTCCTATTCTATGTAAACCTAATGACCAAAATTTCTCTTTTTCTCGCAGAAACCTTCACTCTGTCTCCCCCTCCTCTGTGTCTTCATGCACCCTATCATCCCTCCCAGACCCAACCTCCTTCTCCTCTCTACCACTAGAGACTGCGACTGAAACTTTCCTCTCCTCTCTCTCCTCATCCATAGATCTCCTTTGCCCGCTGTCATCTAAACCAAGGAAGACGTCTTGTCCTGCTCCTTGGCTATCAGATGTACTACGCAACAACAGGAGAGAATTAAGAACTGCAGAGAGAAGATGGAAGAAATCGCAACTTGATGCAGATCTCATCTCTTACCAGACTCTTCTCTCCAAATTCTCATGTGCTGTGACTTCTGCCAAAACTACCTTCTTCAGAGAAAAGCTGGAAACCTCTGCACATGATCCTGGCAAACTCCACAACATCTTCTCCTCACTACTCAACCCACCAACTCCTCCTGCCCCTTCCTCTCTGACTGCTGACGATTTTGCCACATTCTACGATGGGAAAATTGCAGCAATCCGCCAGTCCTTCGCTCCCAACCAAACTCCTACAGCATAACCTCAGGACCTTCCCTTCCCTCCTTTAGCAGAATTCTCCAACTTATGTGATGAGATTCAGCAGATCATCTCGTCATCTAACCCCACCACCTGTTCATTAGACCCAATCCCCTCCACAATGCTCCAGGCAATCTCACAAGACCTCCTTCCCTTCACCACAACCATCATCAACCATTCCATATCATCTGGTCATGTTCCTGCTGCTTTTAAGAAGGCAAGGGTTATTCCCATCCTCAAGAATCCCTGCCTGGACCCATCAGAAGTTAACAACTATCGCCCGGTATCACTTCTCTCTTTTATTTCCAAAATTCTTGAAAGAACTGTTTATAACCAAATGTCTCTTTATCTCTCACAGAACAACCTTAATGATCCCAACCAATCTGGATTCAAAGTGGCACATTCCACAGAGACTGCCCTTCTGTCAGTCACTGAGAAGCTCCATGCTGCTAGATCTGCTAAACTGTCATCTGTTCTCATCCTCCTGGACCTGTCAGCTGCATTTGACACAGTGAACCACAAGATTCTATTATCTATTCTTACAAGCCTTGGAATTTGTGGAACATTGTGGCAATGGTTTGCTTCTTACCTAGAAGATAGGCCATATGAGGTAACATGGAGGGAATCTACATCTGCCCCACGTAGACTCTCTACTGGTGTCCCACAGGGCTCAGTACTTGGTCCTCTTCTGTTCTCCCTCTATACCCAGTCTCATGGTAAAGTCATATCATCGCATGGATTTTCATACCATTGTTATGCAGATGACACCCAACTTACTCTCTCCTTTCCTCCCTCTGACACTCAGGTTTCCACCCGGATCTCAGCATGTCTGGCAGACATCTCATTCTGGATGACTGCACATCAGCTAAAGCTCACTCTGAGTAAAACTGAACTGTTGTTCATCCCTTGTGACTCATCCCCAGGTCAAGACCTTGTGATATCCCTGGACAACAACCAAATCACTCCTTCAGCCACTGCCCGCAATCTTGGTGTAACCGTGGACAACCATCTGTCATTTTCCCCACACATCGCTAACCTTACCCGCGCTTGTAAATTTCTTCTTTACAATATCAAAAGAATTCGCCCATTTCTTTCTTCACAGGCTACTCAGGTGCATGATGGATGGGAGGGAACTCCCATCTAAGGCCTGGACTGTAAGTGGGGTGCTCAGGGGTGTGCAGGGAATCCCGAGAGTCCTGACAGTAGCGGCGCTGATCAGGTTCCGGTCGGAGCCGGAGTCCACGAGAGCCTGAATGGGGTGGGCTTGGCCCTTCACAATTAGCGTTACGGACAGCAGGGGGCGCTGTTCTGGGAGTCTGTCGGGGGTAACGCCCTCTAGGGTTCCCAATCTGACTGGAGGGCATCTCCATTTTACCGGGCAATTCCTGAGTATGTGGTCCGAACCGCCGCAGTAGAAACAGGCTCCCTCCAGGCGGCGGCGACGTCTCTCCGGTTCAGAGATGCGGGTTCTGTCCAGCTGCATGGGCTCCTCCTGATTGCTCGGAGACGGGGGGGAAGATGGGTGAGGTGCCCTAAGAGGGGGTGATCCTCTAGCGGAGGGTAGGGCGTCTGCAACGAAGACGTGAGTCAATCCTCCCTGCGAGATCCATAAGTTCATGGAGGTCCGAGGGACGTTCGCGGGTGACTAGCTAGTCCTTGAGTGCCTCTGACAACCCCTCTAGGTAGACTTCAGCTAGTGTCCGCCTGGTGGTGGTGAGCTCTTCCTGGTGTTTTCCAAGGAGCGCGCCTTGACTCTCCAGTGCTTGTCTCATTCTGTCCATGTCATGTTCCACGCCTTGTCTGCCGTCTTTTTCCCACGCTGTCACTTCCCCACGTGCTCATGTTTTTGTCTAGCCGTCACGTGCGCTCTCACGGCCCCGTTTCCGCCCGGTCTGCTCACCTGTTCCTCATTCCCTACGCTGATTTCTCCAGTGATTTAAGCACGCACACTGCGCTGCTCAAATCGCTGGATTATTGTGTGTTTTCATGCCTCAATGTTCTCGCGTTTTTCTTTCTTTCCGATCTTCACGTTGCCGAACTCGTTTTGTCCCTCGTTTCCGCCTTTGGGTTCTCGATTTGGTTTTGTTTGCCTCGCCCTTAGATCTCCCGGTTTCCGAACTCTCGCTTCCCCTTTTGACTACGCCGCCCGCCTCACGTTTTTGCCCCGACATTCCGCTGCCTGATCATCTGTTGCCGACTCCGCTTTCGCCCCTCGACCACGCCCCCTCCGCCTGCCGTCATCACTCCCGCTTGGATTCATCATCACCCTAGTCAGCCCGTGACAGTCCAATTCTGCTGGATCCATGAGTGGCTGGATAATTCTGTCAAGAAGGTGAGAATCATGGGCTTGATGGAGGGATCCAGGAGCAGGTGCAGAGGCAGGACGAGAGTGACTTTGGTTGAGCTCCATAGGGGCGCGCCTGTGATAGAAGGTTCGCGAGCTTGAGGCTGCAAAATCCGTGTGGGCGGAGTTACTGCTGAGACGTGGAGATGTGCCGTAGTCCAGAGAGCGTGGGTCTGAGCCGTGAAATCCGTCAGCGTGGCGTCAATGCCGAGTTGTGAACCGGTGCCATAGTCGGGAAACGAAAGCGAAAGTTCGAAGCCGTTAAATCCAAAAATAGCAATAAAAGGCCCACCGCTAAAACAATTGCAATTGGAGCTTAGATTATATATGATGAAACTAACTGTCATACATAAAGCAATCTATGTGCAGGAAAAGAGCAAAAGAGATGGAGGAAGAAAAAGACACTCCATGTCCCATCACTCCAGGAGACCAGGTCTATCTGTAGGTTGAAGTGGCACAAGCCCAGGAAGGAGGGGCCCTGCGAAGTTCTGGCAGCCACTCCAACAGCGATTCAAGTTAAAGGCAAAACCATGTGGTATCATTTGAACCATTACACTGTCCCCAAAACATAAGTACCAGAAATGAAGGAAAAAGAGAGTAGAACCTTACAGCAAATAGTAGCAAAGTGCAAAGGAATTAAATCCTAATTGGAGAAATAACCAACTATTGGCACAAGTTGGATACCAAATTGCGCTGCGTTAAACATTCCGCTGCTCCAAATTAAGTATGAGAATCTGCTTGAAAGCAGCATCCCACTTCTGATACAGACGAGACTGACTGACTGACTTTGACAATGATTCATGTCCGCTACGTGGTATAAATGCATTTCTGTTTAAACAAATATATATTGCTTTCACAGATAAAGCAGCAGCGACAATTAATTTCAATTTCCTCAACAGGAAAAGTGCACGAGAAGGAAGCCAGCCGTGAACTTATGACAATGTGTAATGCCACTAAACAATGTTCTCTTTAATTCCAGATACAGAAATTTAATTGGAACAGCTGATGGTTGACTTTACTGTGTCTAATGCAAGTTATGAATGTTATTTATATCTAACCCAAGGTTTTTGAAATCAACAGCATTTTCTAGCAACAACAGACAAAGATGAATTTTGGACACAGTCATCAAGGAAATGCTTAACTCACCGATACTGTATGTAACTTAAGCTGAGACTTTACTGATTCATATGTTGATGCGTATCTTCCATGGCAAAGGATGGAAGACATGAGCCCATAATGAAGTGCTAGTAACCTCTCTTGTGGGCTCCAACTGACTCTCTACGATGCGCAAAGCATCTGGGTTGAAGATTCATACATTACATTCTTAAAATTGTACTGTGGGTTCATATTTCAATCTACACATGTTTCATTTTAGGTTATACGTTATCCAACTAGTGTAATCCTGGAAAGTCACTGTATTAATTACATATTAATGTCATGTGATTGTGTTATGGAAAGTATAATGTCATGGAGATCAGTCTTTTACTCTTGTCCTAGTAGTCAAAGTAAGGAAAGAGACGTTTGGCCGATTCTCCACTAGAGTACAAATACATAGGTTGCTTATTGATAAAATCCAGTGATTTGATTAATCACCAGATTAGTGTAAGGAAAACTAGCACATGAATTTGCACTCTAGAAAACAATTAATGTAAAGTCCCATAGGGGTGAAATGTGGAAAATATTTCCAACTGGTTTTATGAGATTTTACTTACTTTTAATGAACAAAAGGTACCCATCTGAATATAATAGTCAATTTCTGTAGTAGATTTGAGAAGTGCTTGCCTAGGACTTTAAGCTATACATAGAATGGGGAATCTTATGTGCAAACCTGACCATATAAGGCCTCCTGGAACATGCTTGCTCAGGAAGGTGAGATATACATAGAATGGGGGAATTTAAAGAAACCCAGCTGTTGCTTTGACATCACTGTATACTGAATAAGCTTCATTGCTTGGATTGGTATTTAAAGGAAGACCAGACCAGAGATGTGTGAGAGGTGTGACACTGCAGTTCCTCCCGGCAGTTATTGCATGATAAATAAAGGTCGTTATCTTCTGAAACCAAAGCATGAGTCTTCAATTAATTTCCACGACAGATGCTCCCGTGGATCGAATATGCCCACAACTCCTTGCCTACATCGGCCACTGGCCTCTCACCTTTCCAGTGCTGTCTGGGATACCAGCCTCCCATTTCCCTCTCAGGAGGAGGACGTCTCTATCCCTTCTGCCCAAGCTTTTGTCTGTCGATGTTGGAGGACGTGGCTGAATGCAAGGTCAAAGATCTGCCAGCCCGTCTCAGCCTTTAAACGGCCGTTCGAAAACACCGCCGTACCGAGCGGGCCAAAGGGTCATGCTCTCAGAATACCCCCTCAAGACCACCTCTCGCAAACTCATATTTACTGGCATATATTTGTCTATAATCGTAGCATTTACTGAACTCACAGCTGAAGTGCAGAGCTTCCATTCATACACATACAAAAGGCTAAACGGATCACATTTCACAAGAGTGAAATCCTCAGGCTCAATACTTGTTTAGTCTCAAGTTTTATACCTAATTTACATATGAAATCTTACCCCAATTAATTTACTGGGCAGCAATAAGAGAGCAAAAAAATCTAAATTTATCATGTACACCTAGAGAATGTCACACACTGGACTTTGTGAAGCTATCTTCAGCTGCATGTCCTGAAGTGCCCGGAGAGTTTTGGAATCTGCCACTCTATTTCACTAAACTCAAATTCACATACTTTAATGACTGAATGACCCACAAAGAATCAATTGTTGGCATTTTTCTGATATTCTTCAAGATCATACTTAACATGTGTGGATGTTTTTAAGATAATTAATCACACAACTGTGGGAGAAAATTCTTCCACCTGTTGAAAGTTGCCTATAATTTAAAATATCAAACAGTTAACAAATTACTTACAATCAAAATTAAAGAAGATTTCAGACGCCACACAGAACTGGAAGAAGTAAGAAGATTTATTGCAGCAATAAAACCCAGTGACTTTTGCCGCACTTGCAATGCTTAGGTCGTAAATACAAGCATTGTCAAGAGCAGACTGAATTTACAGTAAAAGTACACACCTTTTATACACTTCATGAGAAGGGGGGGGGGAGTCCCGGGGAGTTTCCCGACCCCTCCCCCTCCTCTGTACACTCTTTTTGCTGACCACATCAAAAAGTTTATTCCATTATAATCCAGTTCTATCAATTGTTTTATTACAGTTTCTATCAATTAATTCTTCCATTATAATTATATTTATCTTATCTTGTACCATTACATCATACACCTTGCTACCTGACTCCTCTCTCTGCTCAAAACTCTTTCCCGTTATAATTACACGAGTCTTTATAATGATATAGGGGTGTTGCTTGAGAAAGAGGGGGAGAAAGGAAGAAGAGGAGAGATGGCAATTAGGTATGGTCACAGTCACAATGTATAATATGAATGTATATTTACTGTAGAGTGCAAGCAGGGACTCCGGCAGGACTACCTATGACAGTATAACTAAAAGGGAGAGCCAGAAGGAAACACAAACATGAGGGCTCCCTGAGATGTAAAGCAAACAATCACCTCACCGTCAACAAACCTTAGTGATCAAATTAGACTGAGGAAGACAGCATCTAAACATACCAGTTCACCATAATACTCTATGTCCATGAGTCCCCCAGATCTGATCCTTTACCTTATGGCAAATCTATATACAGTGGGAGCCACGTCAAACAGCCGCCTGGAGCATGACTGCTCCGTGGCAGTTCCATGAAGGCTTCGTGCATGGAATGTGATCCCCCGCGATGACGCAGTTAACGATGCCCCGCCCCATAAACGCCCCCATGCGCTTTCTAAAAAGATGGTTGCAATGCCGTATAATTCCGCCAGATGGAGCATTGACTGGCACAGTTAACTGCAGTGTCCAGGAAACCCAATACCGTATCTTTAATATACAGACAGTTCTTGTATTGTCAACATAGTTTCATAAATAGATGAAAAAACAACAACAACAAACCGATTAATAAAACAGATTTGTTAAATCACTCAATACACAACCCATGATGATTATGCTATTTATTATTTAATAATGAATTAATAAAATTAGTTAGTGAAATATTTTTAAGACATCCTGAAATGATCCTTAAAGACACGGTAGCGGCTGTAATTTGTCTATACCGATCATTGTAGGTACGGAATAAAAACGCAGGCTACGTACAGTATTTTATATTACTGTGTATTTTACCCCGTTCCATTTAATATACTGATAGATAATATTTTGCTGCAAAGTAAAGCTCAAACGTCTGCTTGGGTTTGTTTTCGTTATATTTTTGATGATGTTTTCGCTGATTTTTTCACTGATAGTCTACAAGTGGCATAAGAGGCAATTAATGGCGCATGCAACCTGGAACAAATATCTGCCCATATGGAATCATGCATAATGCTCCCCCGTCAAAAGATCTGATGGGGCATTAATCACTTATCACAACTGTGAATGGATGCGGCAGCAGACACATTAAATCCCCATAAACACTTGGAGACAATAGTAAAAAAAAGTTCCAGAGGGTCAGCGCCTGTTATACTATTGTATTTTTACTGATTTTTTTTTTTTACTGCTTATATTTCGTTGGGTTTTACGCAATTTCATGTGTGTGTGTGTGTGTGTGTGTGTGTGTGCGTGCGCGCGCGCACGAGAGAGAGGATACTCTGACAAGACCAACTTCCGTGTGGCTCCAGTGGCGCAATCGGTTAGCGCGTGACACTTATAAAGCAGTCCAGGTGAAGCAATGCCGAGTTCGAGTCTCACCTAAAGCACCCAAAGCATTTTACTGCATATCGCGCTGTGTATGTGACAAATCAAATTTGAATTTGAAAGTAAAGCTTAAAATGTAACTTCTTCTTTGGTTTGTTTTCGTTATATTTTTTATGTTTTCGCTGAAAGTCAAATTGGCATAACAAATTGATTAATGGCGCATAATATCTGGAACAAATATCTGTCCATACGGATCAGTGTGTCTTTAGTCATTTAACCAGCATAATGTCCCACATTAAAGATCTGATGGGGCATCAATCACTTATCACAACGGTGTATAGATGCAGCAGCAGAGACAGATTTAATCCCCATAAACATTCACACTTGAAAACAAAACTAACAGAAGTAAACAGTTCTAGAGTGTTAGTGTCTGTTATCACAGGACAGGAATCACCTACAGGATACTACTGTATTTTACTGCTCATATTTTTTACCCTAGTTTCATTTGGTTTTATGCGATTTCATGTATTATTTGTGTGTGTCTGTGTGTGCACAGTGTGTGTGTGTGTGTGTGTGAGTGCGAGAGATAGCGTGAGAGCGCGTGCGCGAGAGAGGGCTTTCATGCTGATTTATCCAAGGTTACTAAAACCTGGCTTACTACCTATAAAAAATATTTAAATTTAACTCATGGGTCTCAATCACAGATGACACGACAAATTATATACTCTGAAACGTTCATTTGAACATTTAAAAATATATACAAAAACACGAATACTAATGTTATCATGGTGTAAATTATTAACATTAGGTTAGGTCCTGCCCTTAATTAATTCATATTATAATTACTTTTACATAGTATAGTTACTGGACTGACATGACCAAAAACTAGCTATTTCATTTAGCCTTTCTAAAATCAACCCATATATCATTTATAATCAGAAAACATAAAACATATTATGATCTGTTCAATAGCCCATCTGTTTTAATTTAGTTTGTATTTTTTATTATTCATAAGACAACCTTTCAGTTTTGTAAATATTTTAGTTATAGTGTGTTAAGTCTTACTTTAGGTTAAACGTTTTTGAGAATTTTACCATCCAGCTTAGATAAATGTTATGTCATTGATTGATAAAATCTGGATTAAGGATATTTTATTATATAATTATATATATATATATATATATATATATATATATTTTTTTTTTTTTTTTTTAGTTTCCCCCTGAGGGATTGCCACCTTATTGTGGTCAGGGGGTTTGCGTGCCTCAACACAATTCAGCAAATACAATACTGTTACTATACAGTAAGGCCAGGTAAAAACAGTGCTCGAACATGATGCCCCCCTCCCCCACCCCGTGTTGTCTGGTCTAGAACGGCGCTGCCTCTGACCGTCTTTTGTCTTGTAAATGAGTATTCTCACTCACCTTCCAATCCCCCCCAGCGCACACACTCTGTTTGTACTGTAAACTGTACTGTAACTGTGTTTGCTAGGGCACTTGGTTATACAGTACTTTAATGTATGGAACACTTACTTAACTTACTGGTTTGGTTTAAATATCGCTTATTACCTTATTCAGCAAAATAAATTCATTATTAACGTATTGAAGTATTTTAGTTAAGGACAAAAACTGTGCTTATGTTTAGAACTGCTGGGGGGTGTTCCAGAAAGCAGGTTATGTGACATACCCGGATAAGTTTGAGGGTAAGTTAGTGGATAACCTCAACTTCCGGTTCCAAAAACGGAGGTAACTTTCTGGGTATGTATGTAACCATAGCAACTTACTCTCTGAAGATAACCTGCTCGGTAGCAGGTTATGTTCCAGGGTAAGTTTGTTTCAGAAGCTTAGTGAGCATGGCGTGCCCTTTTGACGAGGATCCTGTGGACGTGGAGGCACAGATTATACGCGGTTTTTTTCGCCGGGAGAGAATTATAAGACCGCGTATTGATGTGTTTTCATTTCCGAATGATTATTTAAAAGAGCGTTATCGGTTTTCAAGGGAATCGTTAATTTACTTAACAGATCTCCTGAAACCGCATATTGTACATGTCACAAACCGCAGGTCTGCGCTTAGCACAGAAAATATTCTGTACATATCACTTCGGTTTTTTGCGTCAGGGCATTTTCTGTACAATGTGGGAGATGCAGAGCATGTGGGAAAGGCAACTGTGTGTAGAGCCGTTCGTACAGTATGTCTGGCACTTAAGAACTTTTTACACTCATGTGTACAGCAGGTCCCTGGACATAAACCTCTCCACATTATTAAAGAGGAGTTCCACAGAGTGGCAGGTTTGTCCTTTGTAGTAAAATCTATGACGCACATTTAATATGTAGATATACTATTTATATACATGTATTCATCCTGCATACACACACTTGATCCTTGCATACTGTATATGCCTTTGTATTTCAGGGTTTCCAAATGTAATTGGGTGCATTGATGGCACCCACATTCCTATTAAAGCTCCTTCAATAAATGAGGGAGACTGTTAATAGGAAATCTATTCATAGCATCAATGTACAGGTAACAACTTAATTTTGTGTCCTTAATTTTTTGCCTTGTTAGAATCATTAAACTCATTACTTTTTTCCACTAAATAGGTAATATGTGAGGCAACCCACATTATTACTAATGTTGAGGCCAAATGGCCAGGATCTGTGCATGATGCCAGAATTTTCCGGGAGTCATCATTATGCCAGACATTTCAGCAGGGTATGTTTTGTGTTATACATTTTAATTTTTACAAAATTGCATTGTACACTTGAAACATTACAGGACACTTGAATCATTACAGGACAGTTCAATGGTTACTTGCTGGGGGACAGAGGAGACCCTTGTCTGCCCTATTTAATGACACCCTACCCTGAACCTGATCCTGGACCACAGACACGCTTTAACCTGGCTCACAGCCGAACACGGGCAAAGGTGGAGATGACCATAGGGATCCTAAAGTCAAGGTTTCAGTGTCTGCGTGGGCTCCGGGTCAGTCCAGAGAGGGCATGCGACATCATAGTGGCTTGTGTTGTGCTTCACAACATTGCCACGATAAGAGGAGAGAGCCATCCTCCTTGTATCGAAGAGGATGGCGTAGAGGAACCTCTACAAATTTGTGCCCATAGAGATGGAAAACTTTTGAGAGACAGGATTTGTCAAAGTTTCTTTTATTAAATTTTTTTTAGTGGTCTGCTGTTCACTGTGGTTCATTTCTTTATCTCCTGAAAAACAATGAAAGTAAAATTAAATAAAATGTGGTGTTAATACATTGCTTTATATACACAACACTTTTAACATGCAACAGATTCATATTTACACAAGTTCTCACCTTAAGGCGATGCTCCAGTAATTCAATTTCTAGAGTAGCCTTTTTAATTTGAAGCTGTATAAGGTCCATCTCCATGTCACTTTTTCTTATTTGTTTTTGAAGATGGACCTTATACAGCTCCTTTGCTGGCAACTAGGAAGGCAAAAATAAATACATAAATGGCATTCTGTCAGACAATAAAATTTAAATCTGGACAACTGCACAAATTCTTACACTTCTTAGATCATGAACTGAGGTTGAAGGACCCTCAACTGTTGGTAAATCCCCAGGTATGTACTGTGAAAGAACAATGCCTGTTACTGTAATGAAAAAGGGGGCATGCATTATAATGGTATGCATCATACCTCAGTGGATCTTCCAGCATTGTCCACGTCTGTCACAGCAGATATGGTCTCTTCATCGTCATCCTTCAGTGGAAATATACAAGTATACATTATCAGGCAAAAAGACAAAAAATAAAGATCTAAAAGTACCTGACAACAAAACACTTACAACTGTGACAGACTGTGTCATTTCTGCAGGGTCCAATAATACAATCCCTCCATATAAGAAAATACAACCCATAAAATTCTCAATTTTATCAAAGACAAAGCAATAATGCAGGGAAAAAGACCTTGTCAAAGTAATACAACTAATCAAAAAAAAGTCACAGTAGCATAAACATCATATGCAGTTAAATACAGTAAGCCTACATAAAAACGGTAAGCATGTTCAAAAGCCTTTAAGTGACAGAGATAGAAATTTATTCAATCATATAATTAAATCAAATCATAGTGGTAAACTTACATTTCACCATGTTACTTGTGGTGCATGGTGTGTGTGATGATGTGCCCCCTGGAATGCCAGCAACCACTGGTCGCCCTTTATTAAGGGACAGAGCCAGCTCCTCAGATGGGGTGAGGGGAGGTGGAGGTGGCCCCCCCGCCAGTTAGACGGGCTTCAGCCTTCTTTCTATTAGCTACATGACAGAAAGAATATACTAAACCGTGTTTAATAAATTGTACAGTTAATGTGTTATCAAATATTACCTTTTTGCAGAATGTTCTTGTGTTTCATTTTGACTTGGCTCAAAGTTCTTTTGGCTCCAGATGGATTACAACTTATTAAATAAGAAACCATATATTCCTAGTCAATATACACTGGTATTTTAACCTAAAGAAATCAATGGCTAGAAAAGTAAATGCAATCATAGTGATTTAACAGTCAAAAGGATGCGGAAGGGGTGTTTTAATTAATTATAAATATTTAGCATTATAATTAAATTTAATATACTCACGCATTTACTCTGTCCGTTATTTTTTGCCAAGCCAACTCTCTTTGTTTAGCCGATGCAGCCGTATTGCTTTTTTTCTGGATTATAGGCTTTAATTCTTCAAAAGCGAGCATTAAAACCTCCAACTCCGCCTCCGTGAAGTATGCCGCTCTCTTTATTTCATTTTGAAGTTCCATTATAACTCGTGAAATCCGCGATCCATTGAAAATGTCTTTATGTAGGCACCGTGCACGCGCATTAACTCTGGGTAACCAGTAGAGGGTTGATTAAACTAAATCTTATCAGGTGTTTTGGAACCGACATACTCTCGGTATGCGGGTTTGGGGTTAATCAACCCAGAGGTTAAGATTAACCAAATGGTAAGTTAACCAAGCTTTCTGGAACACCCCCCTGAACAGCCGAAAACACACACACACCCATCCCCCCGCCAAAAACACACACACACACAGAGCAATTAACACCATGTCATACTCAGGAGTGGAAGGTGAGAAACCTCAATGGAGAACACAAAGTTTGTCGTTGCTCTTTTGGAGTTCTTAAAACCCAAAACATTTATTTATACTGAGAAAAAATTATTATGGGTCACAATCACAAACACATATAATCAAGTGTTTAACTGGTTTCATTTGTTTCTATGATCAATAATTATTATTATTATTATTTTCAGCCCAACTCTTTGACTATTTAAAACAAAGTTGTGTCCCATTTTTTGCCCATTGAAGTTGTTGGTTCAACTAAACAATTTTTAAATACCCAAACAATCCCCCAAAATTAAAACACGCAAAACATGACTTTAACAATTCAATTTATTCTTCCAAAACTAGTCAAAGTTAAAACAGTAATTTATATAAAACAGATGAATACATGTTGTCTTTTTGCTTAAAGTTCATTAAACTACCCGGATACACCAGCTGCTTATAAGTCTCTATCTATAGTCCTTTTACATTAAAATATTAATTTTTCAAATATCAAAACTATTAAACATGGAACAGTTGAAGTCTTTGTTTCCCCCAAAGTACTGTATCAGACATTTTGCAGTTCTATGTTCAGAATATACAGTAGACCTGATCAAACATCATTCTAAAGCTGTCGGACTGTGACGTCATCCCTCCTACAGCTCCCTCAACAGCTTGTTCAGGCTCCTCCAGTCCTGTAGCTCCAAAAGTCCAGCCGTCAGCCGTCTGACCCCCCAATCCTCCACAGCGGAGCTCTGCTTAAAGACAACAGGAGAATTTAGTCAAGACAGATAAACTTCACAGAACATATAGTTCTAATAAAAATAATATATATTAATAAACCTATTTACCACAGAGTGTGTAAAGTACTGTTTTGGGGATTCTGTAATGTAAATAAACTGCCTGTGCTAATGTTAACCAGTGAACAGTGTTAGTGTTAACCAGTGACTGTCTGCATTATCGTCTGCATTAAATTAACCGGGAATTTACTTAATGCGCTTCTCATACAAATAAGTTAAGCGATATAACACTCGTATATGAGCATTAGTTCATCTCTGAAGCCAAACTATAACTTACTGAAGCCCCTCACACACACACACACACACCTCCCCCCTCCTCCTCCTCCTTAACTGATAAACACTTCTGTGTTGTTATTCAGCTCTTTAACTAAGCGCTCGCGCTACCGCGGAAAGTGTATAAAATATAAACCGGGTTATGAGCGTTACTAGCTCCTGTACAGCTCCCCTCAGTCTGTGTCCCTCATCAACTGCATCACATTATATTACAGTCACAGAAATAACCTGCAGATTAACTCTTAACCAGAGAATAAATAAGCGCTGAATTTATCCAGACAACACGCGGTGAGATTCTCTCAGTATTTACAGAGAACACAAACACTCTTCATCGGGTAGTGCAGCTCTTGTAATAGGGACATTAATAGTATTGTCGAAGCTTGAGCATGTTTTTGAGTTAAAGTGGAGTGACATTGTGAGTGTGTGACACTGACAGTAAGCTGTAATATTAACTCCAGACTTGGTAAACAGATCATTAAGTTCTCTAAAGTCACATCTGACCGCTGCTGGTGCTGCCAGTGATATTTAAAACGGCCAATAAAAAAACTAAACTGGGAAATAAACTGTAAACTACACAAACACATTTTATAAAATAAAACATCACTTACCACGAATAGTCCGTTAAGCCGCCATCTTCATCTCTGTAGTTTGGCAGCGTCAGTTCGGCGGGGGTGGAGGCGGGTTGTTAAAATCACGTGATTGCAACTCAGCGCAGCTGGCTTGTTTTAACGTGTTCTTGAGAACGAAGCGCCATCTAGTGGTGGCACCAGGTAAATGAATAAATAGGGCTTGAATGGGCGTGTTTACTGTGAAATCTTGACACGCCTTTCGGCCAGAAAAGGGAGGGGGGATTACGGCGTGCAAAGGCCATTCACACGCCATTCACACTTCAGCCACACTGTCGCGGCTATTTGGTGTGGCTCCCACTGTATAAAAATGCTTGGCTATATAAATAGGTTTTTAGCCTAGACTTAAACACTGAGACTGTGTCTGAGTCCCGAACACTTTTTGGAAGACTATTCCATAATTTTGGGGCTTTGTAAGAAAAAGCTCTGCCCCCAGCTGTAGTTTTCAAATACGCGGTATTGACAAGCAGCCTGCATCCTTTGACCGAAGTAGGCGTGGCGGATCGTAAGACACTAGCAGTTCGCTCAGAGTCTGCGGCGCGAGACCATTTAATGCTTTATATGTCAAGAGTAGTATTTTAAAATCAATGCGAAATTTCACAGGGAGCCAATGTAGTGAAGATAGGATAGGGGTGATGTGCTCATATCTTCTGGTTCTAGTGAGGACTCTCGCTGCTGCATTCTGGACTAGCTGAAGCTTGTTTATGCACCTAACTGAACAACCAGACAGTAAGGCATTACAATAGTCCAACCTAGAAGTGATAAAAGCATGAACTAGTTTTTCTGCATCGTTTAGCGACAATATATTTCTTATCTAATATTTCTGAGGTGAAAGAATGCTATCCTGGTGATATTATCTAGGATTATCTCCGCCTGTGGCACCTAGACTGTCGGCTACGGGAATAACGCTGCTCTCACACTCTCTAACACTCTCTAAAGTCTGGATGCGCTCCTCTAATGCTGATATCTTCTCCGTCAGAGTGCTCACTAACACACACCTATCACAAGTAAAGTTATCACTAATGACGGAGGAAGAATGTCTAAACATCCTGCACTCTACACACTGAACAAGCTGAATGATAGACATGATAACGTACCTCTGTGTTGGAGTTTTAGTTGTTTGGAGATTAATTCCGTTTGTTGTTCTTACACGAGGAAACTCACGCATTCTCCAAAAATTGCAGAAAAAAAGGCGAAGCCGAATAGTATGGAGATGTAAAAGCTAGTTGCTATTAATATTGTTATTGTATAAAGCAATGTAATTTAAACGCTGATACAAACGCGAAACTTTCGCGGCAACGATATGAAAACAGGAAGCTACGTCACCAACATTTATTTATTACTTATTTGCCTTATTTTACCCTATTCAATTTTTTTATAAATTTTATACTATTTTATAGCTAACTCCATTGATGACATCATCCCTGTGGATGACTCGGACAGCCAGGGCAGTTCAGATCATGTTACTTCTGTGGACTTTTATTTCTGTCGATGCTTTTTACCCCTTGTGTTTTGTATATTACGTTGGGCTTTTATACTTTGTATTTTATATTATTATCAGGTAGATACGCTTTTTCTATCCTGTGTCTTACTCTTATTAAAATGTTACTCATAAAACTGGTTCTGTGTCTTTGATTTTTCTATTCCTTATCTGCCCATCCTGTCTGCCCACCTGGCCATATACGCACACACATAGGGGAAACCCTTGCTCTGTGTCTCTTCCTTATCAGGAAGATCCTCTGTGCACACACATTCTGTCGGCAGATTCCGGCCACCTGCGCACAGACACATTCACACACTGTCTCCTGATCCTTCTGAATTTTGGTTTTAATGTATGATTGATTACATAGTCACTCCTCACACTCTGCCAAGTCCGACACCTGGCGCCTTATCTTGTCTATGTTTTACGACCTGTCATGCTCCCCAGTTTCTAGGGACTTTCCAGTCCCCCTCTGGATTCGCTGTTCCTAACTCCTAATTCGCTGGTCCTCTCTTTTATACTATAATGGTCCACTTTCGCGGGGACCTGAAGCCTATCCCAGGAGACTCAGGGCACGAGGCAGGCTACACCCTGGACAGCATGCCAATCCATCACAGAGCACACACACACACACGTTTTTGGGAACGCCAATTAGCCTAATCTGCATGTCTTTGGACTGTGGGAGGAAACCGGAGTACCCGGAGGAAACCCACCAAGCACGGGGAGAACATGCAAACTCCAATCGAGCCTGGCCGGGAATCGAACCCAGACCCTGGAGGTGCAAGGCGACAGTGCTAACCACTACACCACCGTGCCGCCTACACAAACATCTCTGCTAAAATAATCAACGCCCTACATGAAGTTCCTACATTCAAACTCATGACTATTTATCTGACCCAGACCAGGGGTCCGTTCTTCGTACGTCGCTAACACAGTTAGCTGGATTTGATTGTTGTGGATTTGTCCTGATCTTGGATTGTTTCGTTCTTCGATGCTCATCTCGCATTTGCTGTCATAGCAACATGTCCGTAAGCTTGAACCTGCTCGGTAGCAGGTTTATTTCATGTAAACAGGATTAAGGCTGCGCTCCTCCCGGGTTATGATTGGTTGAAATGGTGAGGTCACATCTGATTGGTTAAAGAGCACAACTGACGTGGACTGACTCACGTGGGGAAAGAAAAGCATCTTTCATATACATATATACATAATTGCTATCAAATATTATATTAGAACATAAATTGTTAATAGATAATAGGTTTTTTATTATTATAATAAACTCTAGGCACGAGACAGCCCTCAAGACCATTAATTCAAATTCTTGTATAATGTTTATTTTGTAACACATTTATTTTTCAGGGGTTCGTCATGAATATGCAAATAAATAAATATATATATATATATATATATATATATATATATATATATATAAAAAAAATAAAAATATTTTTTTATAATGAAAAATTGGACAAAACTAATTTTATTATAAAATAAACAATATAAAAGTATACATATTTCATATTTCTATTTTTCCATATACAACATATTTATTTTCATATTTCTTATTTTATTTTATTGTCTCATGTAATTCGTAAACCATATGCGCATATTATGTTCTAATATAATATTTGATAGCGATTATGTGTGTGTGGTGGGGGGGGGTATCCATGGCATGGAAGCATTTCAGTGCATAACACGTGGGGGGGGGGGGCATTTCAGCGCATAACTGGTGTTACAAAAAAAATTTAGCTTGTTTTTTTGTCATTTCGTCAACCAATCAAAGGACTTGTGATCAGTGCTTCTCCTGTCGATGCATATTGCCTTTTAAACCAATGCATGAACGCGCAATAATCCTAGACAACTCAATCCGGCCATACACAAGAGGTGTGCTCGAAGAACCATCAACAACAGGTGTGCTCGAAGAACCAACTTAACCAGGTCTTAATTAGCACGATGATCTCATCTCGGATGTGTCAAGCGGCGTACGAAGAACGGACCCCAGATGCCCTCGCCTTATCATTTATTCACAAGCAACTACAATCAGTTTGTTTCTGTTCTGTTCTCGGCCTTGTCTTTCTATTTTTCATCAGAGGTTTAAAGCTTCTATAGTCTATGTGGTACACTTACTATAAAGATCAGAATTAGTACATGTTTAAAATGTGTAAAAAAAAAATTCATTACAAACTCTACAAATTCTAATCAATTTCTCATAATCCCTAATTTAACATATGTGCAATGATTCCATAATCAACACCCCCCAAGTAAACCTACAAAACAGAGTCTTAGGGCGAAGTTGTTAAGTCAAAGGAATTATTAAAAAATAAGGCCACAGACTTACAGTAGCATAATTAATCAAATTAGCCAAATCACTTTTTTGGGCTGGCAGGAGATTCTGACTGAGCTGTGTCAACTTTCAAGGTCCGACTCTACAGTGGTGTGACAACCAGACTGCTCATTACCGTCGCACTCACCGCCGTGGAAACGCGGCAGCGGCCAAAATAAACCAGGAGCATTTCAAAATAATTCGTGAAATGACCGCCAGGTGACGCAAATTGACATTTTCCGTCGTATCGGTTTTTAAATATATTCAGAGCTTAAGTCATAATAAAGTCAAAACAATATGTTGTAGCGAAGTAATACTACAATTATGATAATTTACACATCCAACAAACATGTAAAACTATAAATATAAAAAATATGAGTTAGAAAACATTGGTTTTATTTTGTTTAGACAGACTCTCTGTTTTTATCTGTTTAGTGTTATTATTAAAGAAAACAGCGCAAACAACAGCACTAGGACTTTCAAAAAAATTATTTCGACAATACTTACAGTTGTTAGAGTTTAAGACATCAAGATTTAAATATAGAAATAACTAAAACAAATAGAGCAGACTTCCAGAATAGATAATAAAAAAATAAATCAATAAAAAAGATGTATGCAGTATAATCGGGGCCTCTCATTACATTATATTTTGGTTCAGTGCCAGACGAAGTGCGAGCAAATATTGTCTTACATTTGTGAATAAAATATTGTTTTATTCAGAGATTTACAGTATTTGTGCAAAATAATAGTTATGCAATATAATTACAGGCTCTGGATTCGTTTTTCATTTGCAGTATAAAACCAAAATACATCTTACTATTTTTGAGAGATTCGTCGTAAAAAAAAATGTTTTTTTTTCAGATATTTGTCTGTACAAAATAATATTTATGCTGTAACGCTGGGATTAATATAAAACCTTTAGTTACACAAATACGGATTCGGGAATCTAGGAATGAGCTGGTAAACACCACTTCCGGTATTGCGCAACCGCGGCGGGACAATAATAGACGCGACACAAGGGCAAGTAGTGAAAATAAACCAAAGTGTATTATACAAGACAAATCAATAACCAAACAAACACGGTGCACCGAAACCAATATATACAAATATAATACAATAATAAACAAAGTGTATGGTGTATGCAGGGGTGTGTGAGTGTGTATGAGTGGAAGTCCAGGGTGTAGTGTATTGCGGAAATGAAATATGAGTTGGAGAGATTTATTCTCTGCCTCACCAGGATTGATGTCGCCACTGGGAGCAAGAGTAACGGAATGAGAGGTGAATAGTGAGTGTCCAACGAGATAAATCCTAATACTGATCATCCGAAGGGAAGCAACCGACTAACTCTCTCTCAAAAATACACAGCGCGCTGGGGAAATCTCTCCGTGTGGCTTCCTCGCCGGTTCCGGCTTTATGCCGGATCACGTGATCAGTTCTCATCCGGGTCCCTCGCGGCGCGATCGCGCATGCGCGTGGGAGCTTGCCCGGTGACCAACACTGTCATAGGGGAAGTTTAAAACCGTTCGGGCACATCTTAGGCTACAGGTGAGCAGCATTAGCTCTTCAATTCATTACCTATATATAAAAATGTCCCTTTATGTGGCCGCGCTACATAGACCCCCCCCCCCAAGCCTCCGGCGTCTGAGGAGAACGTCCGTAAAAGCGCTTTAAGTTTACCACATTAAAAGTGTCGGTTTTTTGTGGATTGCCCCAAGACACAGTGTAATTAATTGGTCCTCGTTTCTTTGTAATTTCAGCTGGACCTTCCCACTTAGGCGCTAGCTTGGCTGAAAACATTTTTGCTGCGGAGGAGAGTGGGTGAGTTTTAATCCAAACTAGATCTCCCGGTTGAAAGTGCGCATCTTTCCTCCGGGCATTGTAGTATCTGGCTTGTTTGGATTGTTGCTGTTTTACTCTTAGTTTCACCTCCTCCGTGATCCGTTGTTGCCTTTCAAGAAGCAAATAGGCTGTGTGATTGGGTGTTGGGGGATGGTTAATGAGCCTTTCCAGAGGACCCTTAAGCTGTCTTCCAAGTGTGAGTTCTGCAGGTGTTTTCCCAGTGGTTTCCTGTTGGGCAGTGTTGATGGCGAATCTCAGTTCCGGTAACCATTGGTCCCAGTTTTGGTGGTGGTCCCCGACATATGAAGCGATCATCACCTTTAAAGTTCTGTTTACTCGCTCCGTCAGGTTGGTTTGTGGGTGGTAGCTCGTAGTTAGCTTTTGGACGCTCCCCCATGTTTGGCAGAGGTGTGCCAGCAGCTGAGAGGTAAACTGGGGTCCTCGATCGGATACTAGATATTTGGGGACTCCCCATCTAGTAAAGATTTCTTCTCTCAGTACCTTTACCAGCTTTGGCGTCTTTACATCCCTAAGGGGAAACATTTCCACCCATTTGGTGAAATAATCCACCACCACCAAAAGATATTCATTCCGCCTTTTACTTCTTGGAAAAGGACCCATGATGTCCAGTCCCACGGTGTGTCCCGGCTCTGGAACCATGGTACTCTGTAGTAACCCACTGGGTTTAGCGTTGTCATTTTTGTATTGTTGGCACACGCTGCAGGTCCTCACATACTGCCATACGTCCTTCCGCACCGTCGGCCACCATGCTACATCTAATAACCTTAACAAGGTCTTTAGTTGCCCTAGGTGTCCTCCCAGTGGATTGTCGTGATAGTAGTGCAGAAAGTTATTGATTAGTGACTGGGGGACAACGAGCTGAAATTTTTCTCCGTCTCTTACGGGTACCCGGCGATATAACGCGCCCTGATGATGTTCGAAGGAGACCCTCTGATCTTTTATGCCTCTTGGGTGATCTTTAGAGAGCAACTCCGTGATATTGGTGTCATTCAGTTGCGCTTGGGTTATCTCACACAGGTCAGTTGGTAAGTCGGATGACAATTTTGTGGTTATGATGGCAAGACATGGAGCTGTACCTACTTGTAGCGGGGGGGGCGCCCGGGAAAGCGCATCGGGTCCCAGATTCAGACAGCCTTTTCTGTGATGTACTGAGAAGATGAACTGCTGTAGGCGTAATGTCCATCGGGTGAGACGAGAGCTGGTTTTCGGGCAGTTGAAGGCCCATGACAGGGCGGCATGGTCTGTAAAGACCTCGAAAGCGCGACCTTCTAAGTAGTGTCTCCACTTTTCTACAGCCCAAACCACAGCCAAACACTCCTTCTCTGATGTGGAGTAATTCTGCTCAGCTCCTCTCAACATTCTCGATGCGTACGCTACCGCTCGTTCTCCTTCTGCTGATTTCTGGGTGAGAATGGCTCCCAGGCCCACTTCGCTGGCGTCTGTGTGTACTTGGAACGGCATATTTAGGTTTGGTTGAACTAGTACTGGTGGGTTTTGAAGGGCGTGTTTGATGTTCTCCATGGCGTTCTGGCATTCCTAGGTCCACTCCCATTTTACTCGCTTCTTTTTCAAATGATTTAATGGGGATGTCATATCGGCAAAGTGGGGAATGAATTTGTGATACCATCCGGCGAGACCTAGAAAACGCTGAAGAGATTTTACATCTTGTGGAGGAGGATATTCAGCCACCGCCAGGGTTTTCTCTGGGTCCAACTGCACGCCTTCTTCGGAGATAATATGGCCTAGGAACTTCAGCCGCCTCTTGAAGAAATGACATTTCTTCATGTTGAGGGAGAGGTTGGCCTGGGTAAGTTTGGAGAATACTGAATTAAGATATTTGATGTGCTGCTCCGGTGTTTTGGAGTAGATAATGATGTCGTCTATATATACAAAGCAATATTTCCCCCTTATTTCAGCCAAGACTTTCTCCATCAAACGCTGGAAGGTGGCTGCGGCGTTTCTGAGTCCGTAGGGCATGGACCGAAATTGAAACAGCCCTTTGGTGGTGATGAAGGCGGTCTTCTCACAGCTGTCTTTCTCCATCTCCACCTGCCAGTAACCTGATTGCAGATCCAATGTTGAGAACCAGGAGGCGCCATCCAGTGATTCTAAGATGTCATGTATAATCGGCATTGGATAAGCATCAGGTTTGGTCTTGCTGTTTAGCTTTCTGTAATCCACACAAAAACGGTAAGTCCCATCGGGTTTAGGTACTAACACAACAGGTGAAGACCAGGGTGAACATGAAGGTTGGATGATTTTATCCTTCAGCATCTGGTCTACTTGATCTTCTATAATGGTCTTTTTAATGGGTGATACTCTATAGGCTCTGGATTTAAATGGAGTGTCATCTGATAAAGTGATAGTGTGTCTCACTACTGCTGTTTTGCCTAGTGTGTTGGAGGTGGTGCGTGGCCAAGCAGCCATGAGTTTCAGCAGCTCCTCCTCATTGTCGGTGTCCCATGATGTCGTGATCTCAGGGTTTTTTTCTTCAGCACTTAGGAGCTCGTCGGGCGTCACCGGCAGGGCGAGGTAAAGATTGGCCGTAGCTGGGAGCTGAATGTGTCTTTTTTTGCGTCAGCATCGATGGTACACAGTGGGGTGGGGACGTTATAAATGGATGGTAAACGATCCCCTCCTCTGTTTTCAGCGCGTACTCTCCCCCAGCGAGGTCCAAGATGGCTCCTGTGGCTTTTAGGAAGTCGAGTCCCACGATCAGAGAGAAGGCCAGGTGAGCGTCCCTCATGATGAAGGTCTTTATCTCACATTGGGTGGTGTGCCACTTGTACTGTAACAAGGCATGCGTTTGTGCTTGATGTACTTTTCCATCAGCCATGACGAACTTCTGAGGAGATGGAAGTCCAACTTGGTCCTCCTGATCATTGAGCATCTGCCACAGATGGTTCCTCATCAGCGTATATGAACTGCCCGTGTCCACCACCGCATTCACCTTTCTTCCTTTCACCGTCACTGGAACCAGGAGGAGAGATGGAGCTGGTAGAGGTTGAGCTATGGAGAGTCCTGCTGTGAACTTTGAAGGAGCTCGCTCACCTGTCTTCTTATGACTCTTCTCCTTGTTCTGCTGAGAGTCCACTTTCTGCAAGTAGTCTTTGGAGCTCTTGCAATCTTTTTCCACCCTCGAACCTATCTTCACGAGCTGTTCCACGGTGGTCACAGTTCCCCTCAGACATCCAGCTACTCTGGGGTTGATATTGTTCAGTATTCTCCCCACCAGTTATTCCTCTGAGATATCCGGCTTCCACTTCAGACAGAGGGCGCGATAGTCATAGGCGAAGTCCCGCAGGCGTTGACCCGGCTGCTGTACCAGCGACCTCAAATTTTCCTCCACTTCCGTGAGATAGTCATCAGGTAAGAATGCCGCCATAAACGCCTGTTTGAAAGACATCCAGTCCCTTACCTTGCCTTTCTCTGCCTTCCACCAGCTCAGAGCAGGTCCGCTTAAAACAGTGCTGAGGGTTCCTAGCAGTTCTGGGCTGGGCAGTGGTCGGATCTCCAGATAGTTCTCACACTGTTCGATGAAGTGGAGTACATCCGCGGTCTCTGAAGCTTCACCAAAGGCTGGAAACTCCAGGCGGATGGGTGGTCGACCATAAAAGGAAGAAGAAGAGGGAGAAACTGAGGAGGTAAGCTGAGCAGAAGAGTGTGTAGGAACACCGGGAGGAATGTCATAAGTTTCGTGACTGATCGATGGCTTTACCTTTGTTATAGATGTCGTGATCGGAGTGCTGGGAGATTGTAGAACCGGAGATTGGAGAGATGCAGGGGTGTAGGCCTGTAATCTTTGGATGGTGGGCGTACTCGTGAAGCGTAGTTTCTTCATCTGGTTTTCCCAGATCACGTCGCGTCGGAGAAAACAGTCAGTGACAGCTCTTTCCAGCTTCTCTAAGGCCTCTTGGCAGTAGCGCTCCAGCCCTTCTAAGCCAGCGTCCACTGCCTCACGGAAACTGGTTTCTCTGTTTAGACTGCTGTTTACGGATTGTCTGAAATCCTGCTCCAACTTGCTCACTTTGTCTGTGAGCGCCTCCACATCCGCCTTGCATTGATTTAGTTCATTGTTCATTGTTTGCACAACATTAATATCAGACACATGAGCAATAACATCATCATCATCGTCATCATCATGTCTATCAGATATGTACAGTGAACTTATCAATGATGTTATTTCAGCAGTAGGGTTACGGTGTGTTACAAATGCATCATCTCTCTCCATCACATTACTATCTATAGCAAAGTCGGCCTTCATAGCACCACTAGCATTAGCGTTATCATTAGCGTTAGCATTAGCGTCCATGTTGTACAGCCACGTCACACAAAACCGGAAAATATCCAAATTATAGATTCCCCGTACGTACGGGCCACCACTATGTAACGCTGGGATTAATACAAAACCTTTAGTTACACAAATACGGATTCGGGAATCTAGGAATGAGCTGGTAAACACCACTTCCGGTATTGCGCAACCGCGGCGGGACAATAATAGACGCGACACAAGGGCAAGTAGTGAAAATAAACCAAAGTGTATTATACAAGACAAATCAATAACCAAACAAACACGGTGCACCGAAACCAATATATACAAATATAATACAATAATAAACAAAGTGTATGGTGTATGCAGGGGTGTGTGAGGGTGTATGAGTGGAAGTCCAGGGTGTAGTGTATTGCGGAAATGAAATATGAGTTGGAGAGATTTATTCTCTGCCTCACCAGGATTGATGTCGCCACTGGGAGCAAGAGTAACGGAATGAGAGGTGAATAGTGAGTGTCCAACGAGATAAATCCTAATACTGATCATCCGAAGGGAAGCAACCGACTAACTCTCTCTCAAAAATACACAGCGCGCTGGGGAAATCTCTCCGTGTGGCTTCCTCGCCGGTTCTGGCTTTATGCCGGATCACGTGATCAGTTCTCATCCGGGTCCCTCGCGGCGCGATCGCGCATGCGCGTGGGAGCTTGCCCGGTGACCAACACTGTCATGGGGGAAGTTTAAAACCGTTCGGGCACATCTTAGGCTACAGGTGAGCAGCATTAGCTCTTCAATTCATTACCTATATATAAAAATGTCCCTTTATGTGGCCGCGCTACAATGCAATATAATCACGGGCTCTTGATTCGTTTGCAATATAAACCAAAATACATTAACCATATAATATAAACCAAAATATAAACCAAAATATTTAATTTGCTGTATTAAATATTTATGCCGTCTCATCAAGGATCCAAAGATTGCCTTGTACTAAATAATATTTTTGCTGATTTTTTTCTGCGATTCAGTTGTGTGATGTTTTAATGATGAATGATGTTTTACTGTATGTTTACTGTATATTAAAAAAAATGAGTTAGAAAACATTGGTTTTATTTTGTTTAGACAGACTCTCTGTTTTTATCTGTTTAGTGTTATTATTAAAGAAAACAGCGCAAACAACAGCACTAAGGCTTTAAAAAATTTTTTTTCGACAATACTTACAGTTGTTAGAGTTTAAGACATCAAGATTTAAATATAGAAATATCTAAAACAAATAGAGCAAACTTCCAGAATAGATAATAAAAAAATAAATCAATAAAAAAGATGTATGCAGTATAATCGGGGCCTCTCATTACATTAGACCTGTTTAAGAATTTTATTTTATTTGATATCAGAACTAATAGAGTGACTTTTAATTAGCCTATTTCATAATGTGACTAATGCATTAAAATTGCCAATCACTATTAATATTAAACAGGTGGCGAACAATTAGGCAGCAATACAGCGTGGTGTTGTGTTAAACTGAAGACGGCGCGGTCCGTGGAGCCGTGTGGGTCATGTACATTTTTCCTTTAGACAAAACTTCAGCCCTTTTCATATTTTCCCCGTGGTCGTTATTAATAAATATATTTAAATAAAAGTTTTGCCTTCCAAGGCAACAGATTATGGAGCTTCTTGAGCTGCTCAGACCTGCGCGTGCCAGACCAACGCGTCGTACTTACTGTACACTCCCCGTCCCGATGTCCAGCTGCTCTCTGCTTTTTGTTTAAAATATGTTTCATTGATCATTAGCCATTATCCATGACTTTATGGGTTTTTCTTTTGACACGTTTTATTTTTATGAAATTTGATTTAGTTAAATGAGAAAATAACCATGGGAGTTTCAAACCCCGCATCCATTCATGTTTCTGGGTGATTGTAATGTTTAATACCCCTACAGTATTCACTTATGCGGTTTGGCTCGCTGTGAGATGCGGTGTGTTATACCCCTATCTCACCTGCATGGGCTCGCGCTGTGGCCGCAGGCTTGATCATGATTCACCCCGAGTTTTTGCGCTGTGATTACATTTCCATCTTTCCGCGTGAAAAATTCCACGTTTAGTTTTTCGCGGAACGTTAAAGGAACGTCGTGGGCAATCGCGGCAGCTCACGGAGATGAGTCCGGCCACACAGGTGAGAGAGGGGTATTAGGCATCGTGATCCGCCTCGAGTGGCCGCCCGACGGTCCGCGAAGATCTGCAAGGTCCGCGAGCTTCCACATGTTAAACATGTTTATTTTTTTTGTGTGGTAAGATGGAAACGTAATAACAGCATCAAAACTCGCGCTGAATCATAATGAACCGCACTTACGGCCCCGCGTGTGAGATAGAGGTATTAAACCTCCACTCTGTCATCTCATCGTATTCATTCCATAAGTGTGCTATACAACACCAACAACTGACACTTCACATTGTTTCTGAAGCTGGTGAAGAGTGTTATCAGCTGTTTGTCCATCAACTATGATTGTAAACCCGGTTCGTTTCACGGCCACATGTTACATGAAAATATTAGCGATATTAATTAATTAATTTATATAAATTTTATATTAATTTATATATTTGTCTGTTATGGCATGTTATTGTTAAGTTAACCCATGTCGAAATAAACGCTATTAAAATAATTTAGTGCAATGTTTAATTTGTATAGAAAGTGCCGTCTTTCTTAACGCTGTCATGCAAAAGGAGGGAAAAATCGATTCCTGAGCCACCGATGTCCACTAATTCAGGACCCGTGTTATTATTAAAGAAAACAGCGCAAACAACAGCACTAGGGCTTTAAAAAAAATTATTTCGACAATACTTAGAGTTTAAGACATCAAGACATCAATCTTACATTTGTGAATAAAATATCATTGTTTTATTCAGAGATTTACAGTATTTGTGCAAAATAATAGTTATGCAATATAATTACAGGCTCTGGATTCGTTTTTCGTTTGCAGTATAAAACCAAAATACATCTTACTATTTTTGAGAGATTCGTCGTAAAAAGAAAACTGTTTTTTTTTTCAGATATTTGTCTGTACAAAATAATATTTATGCAATATAATCACGGACTCTTGATTCGTTATTCATTTGCAATATAAACCAAAATACATTAACCATATAATACAAACCAAAATATAAACCAAAATATTTAATTTGCTGTATTAAATATTTATGCCGTCTCATCAAGGATCCAAAGATTGCGTTGTACTAAATAATATTTTTGCTGATTTTTTTCTGCTATTCAGTTGTACTGAATGATGTTTTACTGTATGTTTATATTAAAAAAATATGAGTTAGAAAACATTGGTTTTATTTTGTTTAGACAGACTCTCTGTTTTTATCTGTTTAGTGTTATTATTAAAGAAAACAGCACTAGGGCTTTAAAAAAATATATTTCGACAATACTTACAGTTGTTAGAGTTTAAGACATCAAGATTTAAATATAGAAATAACTAAAACAAATAGAGCAAAACACATTGGTTTCATTTTGTTTAGACAGACTCTCTGTTTTTATCTGGGCCCGGTTTCTCGAAAGCTTCTTATCGCTAAGTAGTTCTTAAGTTGTACCTTAACCTCTCTCTTAACGTTATGGCACATTTCCCGAAACATTCTTACGCTAAGTATCTCTTAGAACTAATAGAGTGACTTTTAATTAGCCTATTTCATAATGTGACTAATGCATTAAAATTGCCAATCACTATTAATATTAAACAGGTGGCGAACAATTAGGCAGCGTGGTGTTGTGTTAAACTGAAGACGGCGCCGTCCGTGGAGCCGTGTGGGTCATGTACATTTTTCCTTTAGACAAAACTTCAGCCCTTTTCATATTTTCCCCGTGGTCGTTATTAAAAAAATATATAAATAAAAGTTTTGCCTTCCAAGGCAACAGATTATGGAGCTTCTTGAGCTGCTCAGACCTGCGCGTGCCAGACCAACGCGTCATACTTACACTCCCCGTCCCGATGTCCAGCTGCTCGCTGCTTTTTGTTTAAAATATGTTTCATTCATCATTAGCCATTATCCATGACTTTATGGGTTTTGACACGTTTTATTTTTATGAAATTTGATTTAGTTAAATGAGAAAATAACCATGGGAGTTTCAAACCCCGCATCCATTCATGTTTCTGTGTGATTGTAATGTTTAATACCCCTACAGTATTCACTTACTGTATGCGGTTTGACTCGCTGTGAGATGCGGTGTGTTATACCCCTATCTCACCTGCTCGGTCTCGCGCTGTGACCGTAGGCTTGATCATGATTCACCTCGAGTCTTTGCGCTGTGATTACGTTTCCATGTTTCCGCGTGAAAAATTCAACGTTTAATTTTTTGCTGGTCCTCGCGGAAGCTTGCAGAACTTCGCGGAACGTTAAAGGAACGTGGTGGGCAATCGCGGCAGCTCACGGAGATGAGTCAGGCCACACAGGTGAGAGAGGGGTATTAGGCACCGTGATTTGCCTCGAGTGACCGGCGCCCGACGGTCCGCGAAGATCTTCCGCATGTTAAACATGTTTATTTTTTTTGCGTGGTAAGATGGAAACGTAATAACAGCACCAAAACTCGCGCCGAATCATAATGAACCGCACTTACGGCCCCGCGTGTGAGATAGAGGTATTAAACCTCCACTCTGTCATCTCATCGTATTCATTCCATAAGTGCGCTATACAACAAGTGTGTAAGTGTGTACAAACAACAGCACAATGCATGTGTGAATGGCTGAAACGTTAAGTCAGATGAACGCGCGCGCCGATATGAGAGATTAGATCTTTCAGCACGCCGATGTCAGTCACTAGCAAGGAGCATTTACTGATCACATTTAAACAATTTATTCATACAGATGTACATGTTTTATAGGTTTGTTACTGAAGAACTGTGGCAGCGGGCACACCTAAAAATAAACGCAGGATTATTTTTTTTATAGTTTTATATAAATAAAAAATGCTTTTATAAATGTGGGCTGTTATCTACAGTACTTCAGTACTTATATTTCACGTCTGTGAGGCGAGTATACACGGAGTTTGGGTTCATTTTCTGACGCGCTCAAGTTCACCGAAAACAATACAGAACCCCGTTTACTTTATTTATTTAATAAAATCATAAAGTTTTTTCGTCATTGTGTGTGCACCTAAATAAAAGTAGAGTCTTATAAAAGTTACAAATTTAAAGAACACAAAATATAAGATGACACAAGACCCTACACGTGTAGCCTTTCTACTGTAATTAAACAGTTTACAATGTTTACGTTGCTTAAATTCGATCCTAAAAAACTGAATTTAATTTTAATTATAAATTTGTACTGTAATGTTACTACTGTGATTATGAATTCGTTTATTTACAATGTTTCACTTTATTTTATCTGCAACGACATGCAGCTGTGGACGACCTGCGCCTCATTAAGCCTGGAGAGAACGAACTGATGCCTGAGGCGTCAGTCTATAGTTATATAGCGCCACTCAGCGGTAAAAGCCAGCAAACGCACAAACCCTAATGCTGACGCCATACGCTGCGACGGTAGAAGTCGCATACTGCCTGTGCACCCGCTGTACATCAAATAAAACAGAATTAGTGAAACAGTTTGACGTTCATATATGACAGACATTGCATGACTTTATAAAGCAATTATAATCTGAAGCTGCTTTGAAGCATGAAATAATAGTGTACCATTAACAAAGTCATCAAAGATTTTCCTCTTTCTGGTCCCTTTTAACTCTCTGTGATTGTCCATTACTTAAAAAAAAAAAACATAACAGGAGAGTTTAACTTTCAGGACACTAAATTCTGTCCAAATATTTCAAAAGCCGAAAAAGCAACTGGGCATTAATTTGCATCATACAGGTTAGGAATTGTTTTTTTAAACAATTAATTATTTTATTAAATGTGTGTGTGTGTGTGTGTGTGTGTGTGTGTGTGTGTGTGTGTGTGTGAGTAATACCCAAGTCAGATAATTCTGACCACTATTAAACCACCAGGTGGATTTACATAGTCACTAATTACTTTTTGAGGTGCCTTTCCAAATCCAACTGAAGCACCAGTGAAAGAATTATTAAAAGGTTAGTTAAGAAATCAAAGGAAACATTACCAAATGAAGTTATTATAGTTTGTGCAGCTGAGGGAATATAGCATAACCCTGTTTGTAAGGGAGACACACAGCTTTTTTGTAGACACTTGTTTGTCAGCATTTGCTTTGCTGTTGTCAAGTCACTGCTGACAAACATGATGTTGAAGAGCTCTGAGTTGCATGGTTTTTCAAAGATAGTGTCACAGTCGGTTTCCCCGATCACATCCATCCTTAGTGTTCCATCACTTCTTTTCTCTCGAATAAATCCCACTGCAATATCCATCAGGAGCACACAGTTGTCAGGCATCTTTGATGTTATTTTAGTTATCGTCTAGCATGTGTTTCACTGCATTGTCTTTCAACAAGTCTTTTAGTGACTTGGACCAATGGTTGTTTCCCGCTTCTCACCATTTTTTTGATAATGTGTAAGTGGTTCTCAAATGGAAAACATGATATATAGTTCAAAGAGCAGTGGAAGTTCACAGCATCATCTGACAAGTGTTTGATGGAATAAATGTTGTATGTTGGAAAGGTGGGTCCATAAAAATCCACTGAGTGATCCACAAAGTGCTACAGAATGCTGTGGTTGTAACCAAGATAAGACTCTAGCTTCCATTCTGCTTCATCCAAAAGAACGTTCATACCAACACTTTGTCAGGGGTCGCTAGAGGGCGTGATGGATCCAAGTGCAGACATGGTGGGCAGAGACAGTGGTGCTTGTGAGTGCTTATGAACAATGAAGCAGGCAGGGCAGTGGTTAAAATCCGAGGTGCAGATATACTTTATACTGCAGGGAGGGGACTTTGCTGAAATGCAGAAACACGGAGTGCCGGCTCTTGAATGTGTCGAGGTGAGGGGCGTTGCGTGTGGGCAATGGGCAGGAGACTAAACGACGAATCTGAGAAACATGAAATGTGGGGTTGATCCTGCGCATGGAGAGGGGTAGAGCAAGTCGGACAGAGCATGGGTTTATAATTCGGTTGATGGTGAAGGGTCCGATGAACCTTGGTGAGAGCTTTCTGAACGTGGTCTTGAGTGGGAGGTCCCGCGTAGACAGCATGACCCTTTGGCCGATACGGTAGTTGGGAGCTGGTGACCGATGACGATTCGCCTGGCATTGAAAAGTGCTTACGGTACGTAGGAGCTGCTGCCGGGTGTGTTGCCATGTTCTTTTGTAGCGACAGACAAAGGTTTGGGCTAAGGGTACTGCTACTTCCTTTTCTTGGATAGGAAAGAGGGATGGTTGATAACCCAGACAGCAGTGGAAGGGGGACATGCCTATGGAGGAGGTAGGGAGCGAGTTGAGGGCGTACTCAACCCAGGGTAGGAAGCGACTCCAGCAGGATGGATCCCGAGAAGCCATGCACCTTAAGGATTTCTCCAACTCTTGGTTCACTCGTTCTGTTTGACCGTTGGTTTGGGGATGAAATCCGGATGAGAAGCCTTCCAGAACTGGGCAGAAAACTGGGGACCCCTATCTGAGACAATGTTGACGGGAAGTCCGTGAAGTCGAAAGACATGATTAATTAGGAGTTCGGCTGTTTCCTTTGCCGATGGGAGTTTGGGTAGTGGGATGAAATGACTTAGAGAAGCGGTCCACGATAAGTTAAAATGCAGGTGTTGTTTTGGGAAGGAGGCAGGCCAGTGATGAAGTCGATGGAGATGTGTGACCAGGGGCGGTGATGGGGAGGGGTCGAAGGAGACCCTCAGGGTGGTGGTTGGTCGTCTTATTTCTGGCACAGGTGTCGCAGGAGGCCACAAGGCTCTTGACATCCTCTTTCATGGTGGACCACCAAAAGCGTTGGTGTAGGAGGGAGAGCGTACGTGCAGCCCCAGGGTGGCAAGCCAGTCTGTAACTGTGGGCCCAGTCTAGCACCTGTGGTCTCACAGAAGCTGGGACGAACAGTTTGTTGGGTGGAACGGTGCTTGGGCCGGGTTCTCGTTCAAGGGTCTGCTGAACCAGACGTTGCACGTTAAATCGAAGCGTTGCTACCAGGCAGTGAGGAGGAAGAATCGCCTCCATCATGGATGTATCCTGAGGGGTGGAGAATTGTCGGGAGAGGGCATGAGGCTTGATGTTCTTGGAGCCAGGGCGATATGATAGTGTGAATAGGAAACGGGAGAAAAACAGTGACCATCGTGCTTGGTGTGAGTTAAGTCTCTTTGCCGTCTTCAAGTACTCCAGGTTTTTATGGTCGGTCCATACAAGGAAAAGGTGGTATGCCCCTTCTAACCAGTGTATCCATTCTTCCAGAGCCAACTTGACCGTCAAGAGTTCACGGTCCACGATACCGTAATTGCGTTCAGGGGGTGTGAGTCGGCGGGAGAAGAAGGAGCATGGGTGGATTTTAGCGTCTTTTGTGGATCTCTGGGACAGGACGGCCCCTACTCTTCTCAGACGCATCTACTTCCACGATAAACTGGAGTGAGGGTTCAGGAAAAATAAGGATGGGTGCCGTAGTGAAGCGGACCTTAAGATCCTTGAAGGCTCTATCAGCCTGGGGGTTCCATCGGAATGGGATCTTGGAGGACGTAAGTGTCGTGAGTGGGGTCGCCACCATGCTGTTGCTTCGAATAAAGTGTCGATAAAAGTTAGCGAATCCCAAGAACCGCTGGACTTCGCGTCTTGAGGACAGTACTGGCCAATCAGTGACTGCCTTCACCTTGGTGGTGTCCAACTGGATGCCTGCAGGGGAGATGAAGTATCCTAGACAGGATGTGGAAGTACAATGAAACTCACATTTCTCTCCCTTGATGTAGAGCTTATTCTCCAGGAGCCATTGCAGGACCTGACGCACATGGAGCTTGTGTTCCCTCACCGAACGTGAAAAAATCAAGATATCATCCAGATAAGCAAAGACGAAAACATTAAGAAAATCCCTGAGGACATCATTGATTAGAGCCTGGAACACTGCCGGCGCATTGGTTAAGCCGAACGGGACCACTAGGTACTCGTAATGGCCAGTAGGTGTGTTAAAAGCGGTCTTCCATTCGTCGTCCTCTTGTATCCTGACAAGGTGGTAGGCGTTCCTTAAATCTAACTTAGTGAAGACGCGGGCGTCCTGGAAGAGGTTCGAAGGCCGACGACATCAAGGGGAGAGGGTAACGGTTCTTAACCATGATTTCATTCAAGCCTCTATAATCAATACAGAGTCTGAGGGACTTATCTTTCTTTTCAACGAAGAAAAACCCAGCCCCTGCTGGTGAAGAGGATGGGCGGATGATCCCTCCTGCGAGTGACTCTTTTATGTACTGTTCCATTGCCTCTCTCTCGGGGAGGGAGAGGGAGTGCAGTCGCACCTTAGGTGGCAAGGTGCCTGGGAGGAGGTAGATAGCACAGTCATAGGGGCGATGTGGGGGTAGGGAGGTGGCCCGTGATTTGCTAAATACCTGTCGAAGGTCATGATACTCCGTGGGTAACTTGGTTAGGTCGGGAGTTTCCTCTTGTGGCGTGGGTGAACTTCGGCCCATAGGTGCTGAACGTAAGCATGAAGAGAGACAGGTGGAACTCCAATCCAGGACTCTCCTTTTAATCCAGTCGATATGCGGGTTGTGCAGTCTTAACCAAGGGAGGCCCAGAACGATGGGTGCGTGGGAATTTTGAATGGTTAGGAAGGTAATCGTTTCAGTGTGGTTGCCTGAAAACTGCAGGATAACAGGGTTGGTGTGATGAGTGATGGGGGAGAGTCTGCTGCCATCAAGAGCCTGAACCATAAAGGGTTGACGCAGGGGCGTGAGGGGGATTTTGAAGTTTGAAACAGTGGAAGAAGAAATTAGATTCTGATCAGCCCCGGAATCCACTAGTGCATAAGTGGCATAGGATTGGTCGCTGTGGGTCAGGGTTACGGAGAAGCCTGATCGCTGGTCCGGGGAAGAAACAGATGCTGGGCCCCCCTGCATCCCCAGAACTACGGGGGGACCTGGCCTTTTAGTGGACAGGATCGCACAACATGGCCGGCCTGGCTACAGTAGAAGCAGGCGCCGTCATTTCTACGGCATTGACGCTCCTCCGGCGAGATGCATGCGCGGCCTATCTGCATGGGCTCAGGGGGTGGCTGGAGTGTGGCCAAGGTAAGTGTTGGGGTTCGTGGTTCGCGATAAGGCTGCTGCTCCTTTCGGCGTGCCCGCTTACGGTCATCAATGTGGGTCGTTAAGTCGATGAGTCCTTGCAGGTCCAAGGGCAGCTCCCGGGCCGCAAGCTCGTCCTTAATTGGGTCTGAGAGCCCATGAAGAAAACAGTCAAAGAGGGCCCTCTCATCCCAGTCGCAAGAGGGAGCCAGGGTCCGGAACTCGATGGCATAATCAGAAACGAAACGAATTCCCTGACGTAGCTGAAGAATGTGACCAGCCGCTTGATGTCCCGTAGAGGAGCGGTCAAAGACCTTCCTCATCTCATCCGTGAAAGTTTTATAGGTGAAGCAGCACAGGACTTGGGCATCCCACAATGCTGTTCCCCACTCTCTCACCTTTCCTGACAGGAGGGTGATGATATAGGCCACCTTGGAACGCTCCGTGGTAAATGATGTGGCCTGCAGTTCCAGGACGAGGGAGCACTGAGACAAAAATGAGCGGCACGTGGCTGGATCTCCATCATAGGTGGGCAGTGCTGGCAGGCGGGGCTCTGGGCCAGGAGAGAGTATTGGAGGGAGGGGCTGAGGAGTGTGTGCAGGAGGTTGTTGGTTCCCAATCTGAGCGGAGAGAGAATGTAGTGTTTCCGTGATGGTTTGAAGTGAGTTTGTGATCTGTCTTATTTCCTGCTGGTGGGTGCCTAGGAGTGCTCCTT
This sequence comes from Channallabes apus, assembly GCA_030522415.1. Lineage (NCBI taxonomy): Eukaryota > Metazoa > Chordata > Actinopteri > Siluriformes > Clariidae > Channallabes > Channallabes apus. Next base: position 16,591,074 of record CM060126.1, on the reverse strand, counting down.
GACTCTCTAATGCCCCTCTCAGATGAGCTGCCTCTGCTGGATCCATTTTACTGGCCAGATTATTCTGTCAGGGGTCGTTAGAGGGCGTGATGGATCCAAGTGCAGACAGGGTGAGCAGAGACAGTGGTGCTTGTGAGTGCTTATGAACAATGAAGCAGGCAGGGTGGTGGTTAAAATCTGAGGTGCAGATATACTTTATACTGCAGGGAGGGGACTTCGCCGAAGTGCCGGCTCGTGAATGTGTCGAGGTGAGGGGCGTTGCGTGGACGCGGAAGTGCGCAAGCGAGTGAGAGACGACAGCTGGGATAAATGCCGGCGCGTGCAGCGTGAGCCTTGTGCTGCGCGTGCAGCGTGAGCCTTGTGTTGCGGCGGCACGCAGAGCCAGTGCGTAAAGAGGGAGAGCTCCGCGATCAAATGCCGGTGTGAATGGAGGGGGCGAGAGCCCGGCGAGCCACGAGGGCAAAGCGTTATCGTGAAGCAGACAGGGGTCGAAGCCGGAGAGACGAGAGGGAGTCCGTGATCCAAGCTCGTAGTCGCAAACAGGTAAGAAGTTGGCAACAGGAAATATCCAAGGTTTAGAATCCAAAAACAAGAGACGAAATCGTGATCGGGGAGAAACAAAGCGTGGTCGAGATCCGATAGACAATGAGAAGAAATCGCTGGAATATTGGGCTAGTGAGGCACTCAATAATCTGGCGACGTGGCGGTGTCAGAGCGTGGTTTAAATAGGTAAGGGCTGATTACTGATAGCGTCCAGGTGTACAGAGAGGGGGGGGGGGGGCGGTGCGATGCGAGAGTGGTTGACAAACATGGATCATGATGGGGCTGTGGCTTGGCGTGTCTTGACACACTTAGACAGAGAAAGTACTGTTACTGGTCATCGGGAAGCACATCCTTTAAGATTAATGGTCCTGTGTAGAGCATGAAGTGACGTAGCTCAGTAGCTTTCCACCTGTGCAAGTCTTCCATGCTTCTTGGTTGCCTTGAAAACTCTGCAGGACAAGCTCGCTTCAACGGACCTATGGTAAGTTCTACTTGCTCTCTCTGAGCCTTCCTCAGTCGTCAGATATCTGGCCCATACCACAAGTATTTCAGCAGCCTTTTCATGGCTCCAAGACATACTAGGTGGATGTAGTCAAGGAAGAAATGTTTCACACACAAAATATCAGCTTTAACAAGAGGTGATATTTGTTTTTGATGGTCAGGGTATCCAGCTTGGTTGAAAACATCATCTTTTCTTTTTTCAGCAGGACCCTTAGTCAAGAAAAACTACCCTACTCTCGATCTTTTGTGCTACTGCAACACATCACTCGCATCCATGTAGACTATTGTGACCTTTAATACATTTCAGAAATGACCTGGCTTGAGCATCACAAATAATCGCTTTCATTGTAATTGTGTGAAACGAATTCTGTAATGAAATGCGTTGTTGGAATTCCTCCAAGAAATCTTGAAAAAAAAAAATCCTCAACAGAGTCAGGTTTGCTGGACCCATGATACAGTGCCACAATAAATGTCTGACAGTTCTGCATTTGACCTAGAATAGTCCAGAAACATATTTTACTTGATTTAAATAATGGCATGCCATCCACATTAAAGCACATTTCAACTTGCCCTGACAGTGTCTCTTTTGAAAAGTGTTCAAGAACACAATGCTCATAAATATACTGTACACTGCATTTATTTTGAACTGACACTCTTTGTGGAGTTTCAAGAAGAGTTCTAACGTCTTTGGGAAGTCTATGGCCATGACGCCTGAGCACATCCAGAAGCTCATTTAATGGCTTGTGGGTCTGTTTTGTAGCAGTAGCCCAACTAGCCAAGTCCTTGTGTTTCTGGCCTGTTTCTGGTGTTTCAACAATTGGACGTGAAGCCTCATCCAACTGCTCAGACTCTGTTTCAGTAGAATCAGTATCATAATTGTATTCTTCTTCAGTATCATGTCAGGCCACCATAGGATGCAATTTGTCGTGTGCTGATCCCTCCGTGAGGGGACTGCCTTTTCCCGCCAAGGCTGGCTCTACTGACCCCTCAGATTCAGAGCTGCTATCATATTGCACTAAGGAATCAACCTTTGCCCTTCATCGTCTCCACTTCCTCTGGTACAGAGGACATGTTTAGCAAATCTAAAATTACAAAATATGTTTTAAGTAGTTACTGAAAACATCCATGTTAAAATTCAATTACAGACGCCAGCCCATGTTATTCTTGAGCTCCTCCTACATTTTGCTCAACATTTCACAGTCTCTTTCAGGTAATTTACTTTTTGAAAAATCTCAAAAGCCTACATTGAACAGTAAAACTTACTGGATCATTTAAACATACTGGTATGGTATTGTCGACTGCATTTCATAGCTACTACAATAATTAGGACAACTCAATCCGGCCATACTAATCATCAACAACAGCTGTGCTCGAAGAACCAACTTAGCCAGGTCTTAATTAGCACGATGATCTCATCTTAGATGTATCAGTTCATCTCGGATGTGTCAAGCAACGTACAAAGAACGGACCCCAGGGTTGGGAACCACATATCTATTACAACATGTTCCTGCAGTAGCATTAAACTGCTCTGCTCATTTGTAAATATTTATTAAGGAAGTGAAACAAAATCCAGCAAACTTAACATTTTGGGGACTTGGTCATTTTCTATCAGTTTTCCACCAAGAAGTTTGCTCAACTGCATGAAATAGGTCAACTTAAGAGTAGAGACCGCATGGGGCTTTATACTTGCGAACTCATGCTAACAGAGTTTCTTTTTAGGAGAAGCCTAACGTTAACACTAACTTTTAGCCTACTACATTTCAATTCCTTCATGTCAAACAAGTAAAACTTAAACATTTATAAAACAATACAAAATGGACTCACCCAACAGTAGTTTTTTTTATATACAGTGGCTTGCAAAAGTATTCAGCCCCCTTGAACTTTTCCACATTTTGTCACATTACAGCCACATATGGAACAAAAATCCTGCCAAAAGTATTTGAAATAAAAAGCCTGTTGAATTCCACAAATTGAAAAAAAACCAGCACTGCAATTAACAGTGCTTGCATTTTAATGCATTGTATTTTCATGCTTGCATTTTTATGCGCTGCATTTTAACATGGTTAAAATTCGCTTCCGAAAATTCAGTGGTTCAAATACGACAGAAGAAATACGCTTCCAAATTTCAGTGGTCAAATATGACACATCAAATACGACTGCACATCCGGGAACTGCAGGAAAAGCAGTAGATCCAAGACGCCTTCTGCTGTTAGACGTCTTCACCAGCAGGTGGTGCTTTGAGTATGAACGTCCTCATCAACAGGCCTTTGCACTGAAACAATAAACACTGCATTGTGCAAAGTGAATGTGAGTTGTGCGTGCAGCTTTTTGATCAACGCTGAACCCATACATGAAAAGAACATAATAATAATAATAATAATAATAATAATCAAAAGAAATAATAATCATCATGATTTTAGCTGTATATGTCCAGCATTGAATTATTATTTAATTATTAATAATTAAAGCTGCTCACATCGCGCGCGCTTTCACTTTAAAAAAAAAATGCAGTGTTTAATCATCAAGTATATGTCGCCTCTCTTTATGATTGATAAATATTATGAATGAAGCAAAGCTGCTCGTGTCGGCTCATATCCGGAGTATTTTGATCAAAGGGGAGATGAAAAGTGAAAGTGTGTACCAACAACACAGCACAATGCATGTGTGTGAATGGCTGTAATGTGGTTGTGAATAAATATTTTATTGAATGTAAAATGTTCGCGTGAACCCGCGGCGCGCGTGTGCGCTCTTTCACTTTGCCGAGTTTTTATCTAACGTCAGATGAACGCGCGTGGCAATATGAGAGATAAGAGATTTCTCTTTCCCAGAAATACAACAAACACAAATTTATACGTGTTAAATAAGCGCAGTCTTTATATAGCTTCTGTTTGTATCTGTTTATTGTTGTTATAAAAGAAATTACATTTAAAGACATCGAAATTTTTTATATAGAAATGTTACTGTACGTGGCGCGGTATGGAGAGCCGCACCACGAGATGTTTTAATGGTTATAAGAGCCCTGACGCAGGGCTTTAGAGGGGAACAATGAAATAGGAGGCTGTGCGAGCAAGGGCGTAGATTTGCTCTGGACATTGGTGGGGACCTATGACTCCATCCCCCCTTAAAGGAATGTTTAATAACTGACAAAAAGATAGTTTAATAAAGACTATTCTTTATTGAGCCATAGTGCAAATGAAAAATCTCAAACATCAGTATATATAAAAGTAGATTACATCTAAACATGAACTTAGGTACCACACAACAGCTCAATGCCTATTGCTCCTATATGAAGGAGCCAAAAACATGCCTTCGCCTCCCGTTAACAGAAATAAACTGCTGGCATATTTGTTTGACATCAATATTGTCCAGACTGTCCTGGTGGACATGGCATACAGCAGCATTGTTCAATTGCATTTGTGTCATTGTTGATGCAGTCAGTGAATGCATTTTAAAAACTATTTGTCTGAAGTGGATTGTCTATTGGTGAACTGTTAACAAAATTCTAGCCATGGCAATATTAGTACTGTATGTAGCATATCAATTTCTTTCACAAGACTCATTTCTGACAAACAGTCGTCATTAGATTAGGAGAACTGACAGGGATCATATTTATACTTTTACATTTAGCTGTTTAATCTGCTGTTAGTATTCACAGACTATAGCCTGCCCTGCTATAATGAATGTGTGTCAAAGGGGTAAAATAAAAACAAAAAAAAAAAACTGTAAGGATTTCTTGTATTTGCTAGACCCCGTCTAGTCAGAGCTCAGCCTTGTATTTTGCTTCCCGCCTAGCCAGGGAACCCCTCAATAATACACAAGTCCGTGCTTAGTGAGACGTTCAAAGTTTATTGTGGAAGACAGGAGTATACGTATATACGCACACACACAAAGAACCAAAGAGCGTTCAACAGTTTTACGACCTTTAACATAAACTACTATAGGATGTGTTTATTGAAAGTGCAGCTTGTGTCGATGTAAGAGAAAGAAGTAACATTCTGTTCTCACGCACACAGAAAATCATGAAACATACTAAAAATCAAATATTCCTTACAGTTCCCCCCTTTTATTCATAAGAAACATCGTTGAATAAAACTCTGAGCTTTCAAGAAGTCGCGGGCGGATAATAGGTCATCAGACGCGGCGCAGGAACATAACCTGAAACATACTTATACAAAAGATTTTGCCCACAGCAAAGAATGCATGGACCTAAAAGACACAACAGGTCTGAATCATTGGTATATCGCTTAGCGGTCCAATTAGCGAATCGCCAAAAAACATTATCATGTGGATGAAGTTGCAATATGTACAACAATCTCTCATTCAAGATTAAGAGGACAAACAGAAACTTCATTCTAAGGCAGGAGAGGTTACCACCATACTCCAAGTGCTGTTCTATAAAGTCTACAGAATGAAATGTGACCAAAAGAATACACAGAAATATAACAGGTTGAGTGCAAACTCGTGTGTGTGAAAAATCTTGTTCACAATGTCAAACATATAAATAACTACTAGTGGTGAACTATTGCCTTTCTTGACGCTACAGTGCTCAGAGTGCGGGCACGCCCAATCTGCACTCGTCCCACCTTACGAGGCGCTAAGACACCACCAGGAATGGTAAACTAATAGCAAAAGTGAAGTCGTCCCGTGGCAACCCAAGACAATCCCTCTGTGTCACGTCACGGGTTGATCATCACTGCAGCACGTCTTCAGTCTAGGAAACAAAAAAAATCACAGAGAAAGAAAGATAATAATACATAAACATTTATTAATCTTTTGATCTCACGCCGACAGGACATCTCTTCAGCCTAGTAGCATGGATCCACTGTGGAAAAAGATCAGTTAGGACAGCAGTACGAGTAATTGCGATTATTTCTGCTGGTCCGTCATATTTACAATCTCCCAGTTTTCTATCTCCCACATTAAAAGGATGTGTGGGTTTTGTTGAGGGTACTGGAGTCACATCAGCAATTTGTTCATAATGTTTGTTTAGAGTATCTATTAGAACAGCAGAATATTCAGCAATATGTACATCAAGATCAGTTGTTCCTATCGCTGGTTTACCTTTCCTCCATGGCACGGGGAAAGGTCTGCCAAATAGAATTTCATGTGGTGACGTGCACATCTTTTCTTGGTGTCATTCTCATTTCAGCTAGAACAGCAGGTAACAGATCAACCCAGTTTTTACTCCCCATAGTTTGCATTGCTTTAGTCAGTTTTTCTTTCAGTGTCCTATTTGTTCTTTCTACTATACCTGATGACTGTGGGTGATAAGGAATGTGAAAATGCCAGGACAGTGAAAGATATTTACACAAATCATGTGTTACCTGTAAGGTAAAGGGTGTTCCTTTATCCGAGTCAATGGCATGAGGAACTCCATAACGAGGTATTATTTCGTTTGCTAAGACTCGGGTCACCACCTTGGCATTCTCTCGAGCACACGGAAAAGCTTCCACCCACCTTGAAAACTTGTCTACCAAAACCAGAAGATATTTGAATGGGCCACATGCAGGCATACTGTATGTGTAAAATCAATTTGCCACTCTGCAAACGGAGCAGTAGGTCAAGGAAGACTTTTGTGTTTACCTAAACCCTTTGTCACATTATTCTGAGCACACACCAAACATCTAGATATTAATAAATCTATTGTTCCAAGCATGTTAGCTATGCAAAAGAGTTTTTTCATATCTTCCTTAACCCCCCTTCGTGCACGATGTGTAACACCGTGGAACTCGCGCACGAGGAATGGAAGACAATGAGACGGCAGGCAAAAAATCTGTTTTTGAGCTGCTTTTTTAGCAATATGATCAGCTAGCGAATTCCCTCGCACTTCCATAGAGTCACTAGAAGAATGAGCCTTAGTTTTTACAATAGTGAGAGTACTAGGTAGATGGCATGCGTCTATTAAATTCTGAACAAGAGAAGAATGAGAAATTAGCTTACCCTCAGCAGAACGAAAACCCCTGGATTGCCAGATGTGGCCAAAGTCGTGAGCGATACCAAAAGCGTAACGAGAATCAGTGTATATAGTGACATCTTTTCCTTCAGAAAGAACACATGCACGAGTTAGAGCAAAAAGTTCAGCTGCCTGAGCAGATGAGAAAGGGAGAGAGTAAGCTTCAATGGTTATATCCGGCAGTGCACACACAGAATAACCACAGAGAAACTTCCCATCATATGGTTTTGAACAGGAACCATCTACAAATAGAGTGTCACCAATTGTTAATGGAGTAGGAGATAGATCAGGACGTATACTAGTGGAGTGAATAATCTCTGACCAACAGTCATGATCTATATCTACTAGCGTGTCGTCCTGTGCATTGATCAAGCATGCCAGAGCATATCCGAGGGTGTCAAAAGAAGAGGTGGTTTTTATCTCTAAGTTACTTGTAGAACACAGGATAATCTCATACCCAGACCGTCTCTGCGCCGTCATGTGTTGTGTTTGAATGTTCTGCAGCACTTGTTTAACCTGATGTGGAGAATACAAAATTAAAGGATGAGAGAGAACAATCTTTTCAGCATCTTGTACCATCACTGCACAGGCGGCCACAGCCCTGAGACAGGCAGGCAAACCTTGTGCCACAGCATCTAAAGTTTTAGATAAGAAAGCACATCAGGCACAACAGGTGCTAGAGGGATAATTGTGTCATTTATTTTTCTCAAATCTTGTGTAAATCTCCACGTACCATCAGGTTTCAGTACTGGATTAACAGGTGTGTTATAAGAACTTACACATGGTTTAACAACACCCTGCTTGAGCAATGAGCTCAAAATTTCATCTATTCCTGAGGCCTTGGCCTCGGAGAGTGGATATTATTTGATGTACACAGGTTGCAAATGTTTTAATTTAGCTTCATAAGGAACACAGTGCACTAACCCCACCTCATCCTTATGTTCAGCCCACAGACAGCTCGGCACACATTGAAGGGCAGCAGGAATAGAGCTGTTCTGTGAAGAAAGGAAACAATTATTTACACGTATATTTGTGAGGTGGGAAAAAGGAACTGAATCGGGCACTTCAACAGTGAGTTTTGCGCCAGAAAATGTCAAGTACATGTGTAATCTGCTCATTAAATCGCGTCCTAGCAGATTAATCAGGCATACAGACAAAACGATGAGAGAAATGAATTCCCTTATCTAAAGGACATGTTACAGTTACCTGAGGAGTGAAATAATTTTGTTGAGCAACCCCTTCAATCCCCACAGAGCTAATACTTTTATTAGAGAGCGGTCCCTCATAATCACGACCTAAAGACGACATTGTAGCTCCCGTATCCACCAAAAAAGAGAACGTGACTGCATCCTCTCTCAGCTATCTTCCGAAAGCTCTATAAACCCAACAGGCACCCTATTGCTTTTGAAGCCTTCTGTCCTCCACGCTTACAGCTTCGGAGCAGGAGAGACTTCACTTGCGGTGTCCAGCTTGTGCTCTTCAGATCTACGTCCAACGCCTTAGCTAGTGGCGTAGGTCAGAGCAGTTTCTACATGTTCTGGATGAGACATGTTATTGCCCTCTCCTATGAGGCGCGTGGGCTCACTTCGCCTCTAGGAATCAGGGCTCTTTCAGCCAAGGGGATTGCCTCATCTATTGCACTGGCAAGAGGTATTCCCCTGCAGCAAGTGTCTGCTAAGCAGGTAAACCCAGTCCACTGCCGAATTGTTTCAGTGCTGGAGTTTCCGTCCTCGGGTCTGTGCCCTAGTACTTTCAGGACGTACGTAACTGCATCCTCTCTCAACTATCTTCCGAAAGCTCTATAAACCCAACAGGCACCCTATTGCTTTTGAAGCCTTCTGTCCTCCGCGCTTGCAGCTTTGGGGCAGGAGAGACTTCACTTGCTGTGTCCAGCTTGTGCTCTTAGATCTACGTCCACCGCATCAGCTAGTGGCGTAGGTCAGAGCAGCTTCTACATGCTTTGGATGAGAGATGCTATTGACCTCTCCTATGAGGCGCGTGGGCTCACTTCCCCTTAAGGAATCAGGGCTCATTCAACCAGGGGATCGCCTCAGCTATTGGATTAGCAAGAGGTATTCCCCTGCAACAAGTGTGTGCCAAGAAGGTAGACCCAGTCCACTGCCGACATGTTTCAGTGCTGGAGCTTCTGCAGGAAAGGCTTGTCCTTGGGCTTGTGCCCTAGTACCCTCAGGATGTTCTTAGCTGCATTGTTGAAGCCTTCTGTCCTCCGCCTTTTACAGCTTCGGAGCAGGAGAAACTTCACTTACTGTCCAGTATGTGCTCTTCAGATTCACGTCCACCGCATCAGATAGTGGCGTAAGTCAGAGCGCCACTATACTGGGTGAGAGATGCATATTGCCCTCTCCTATGAGGCACGTGGGTTCACTTCGCCTCTGGGAAGCAGGGCTCACCCAACCAGGGTGATCGTCCCAGTCTCACCAGCAGGAGGTATCCCCTGCAGTAATTGTGTGGCGCGAAGGGTTGGTCCTCCCCGCACACATTTCTTACATTTATAATCTGGATGTTCATGCTACTCCGAGTTAGCTGCGCAGGCTAGTTCTGAGACCTTCTTGGCTTTGTGCGCACACGCTACACAAACTTGGGGTCCAGACACCTGTAGTGCGGCGGCGTTGGTATTCTCGTTCCCATAGCGTTTTCACGCAGCATCAAGTGAAGCCTTGAAAGGGAACGTCTCGGGTTACATTGCTGTAACCCTGTTCCCTGAAAGGCGGGAACGAGATGCTGCGTCCGAATGCCACACTACCACGTGACCGGACGGCTGTTCAGACAAATTAATCTGAGGTTGTTGCCGGCTCACCTGTTTTTATAACCTCCACCTACATCTAATCAGATGACGTCACCTGGTTGACGTTATATATAGCCAAAAACTTTGGCGTGTTTTCACAGCATGCTTCAACGACCGGCAACGCGACAAAATGGTTCCCATAGCGTTTTCACGCAGCATCTCGTTCACGCCTTTCAGGGAACAGGGTTACAGCAATGTAACCCGAGACGTTTCCTGATCATCAGGAAAATCGGTTTCCCCCTCACTACTGGCTGTGGAAGTATCAGGGATGTCTGAAATTGTCTCAGATATATGTGTACATGGGGCTAAGGTAACACAATGCACAGAATGTTTTTAAAAAACACTGTCTTTCAATTGAAGTATGGGAAACATATTTTCCTGGGCATCAGGAAAATCTGTTTCCCCCTCCATACTGGCTGTGGAAATATCAGAGATGCCTGAAACTGACTCAGAGATATGTGTGCTGTAGCAAAGATAAAAAAGTGATCAGAATGTTTTTAAAAAACGCTGTCTTTTAAATTGAAGTATGGGAAACATCTTTTCCTGATCATCAGGGAAATCTGTTTCCCCCTACCTACTGGCTGTGGAAGTATCATGGATGTCTGAAACTGACTCAGAGACTTGTGTGCTTAGGTAATACAGATGATGTTTTTTTCAAAACACTATTTTTAACAAGAGACTCCTGGAAATCAATTCACCTAGTTAACATTTGTAATAAACTTCCATACTTTGTTTCCATAAGTTTCCATACTTTGTGAAATTTAAGTAAAAGAACCAATTCAGATACATTATTTAATGTAAAAGTGCTATTATATTATGTGCTCTGCAAATTATGTAAGTCTGTTTTATCATGGATATGCATACAGTATATCATGGACTTCAGGATATCATGTTTCCCCACCATATGCAGGTGCTGATAGATAGATAGATAGATAGAGAGATAGATGTGAATAACATGAGTAACCATGAGTGTGGTGTCCTATAATTGCTGGACCTGTGTGTTTGATATGTAACCAGGTGGTTTAATAGAACTGGATGTTTGAGTGGGTTAAAAAAAAGACTATCCTGGTTATCACGAGTATACACTCTACCCTTAAATATATTTAGAATAAATCAGGATCACATCCATCATGTAAGTGTAATAAAAGTAGTCGTGATGTCAGTACTTGTCCAGCAAACCAGCCTTTTGCAGCGGCATAAAACGTCTGAATTATCTTCAAATATACAAAAAAAGCGAAAAGACACTCCATTATTTTGCATTGGGTATTTGTTTAATTCAAAAAGTTCGTAAAAACACATTAAAACGAGAGAAAAACTGTTAAAATCCTCGTTCGCCTTCTCAGCGTTAGGTAGCGAGTGACGTCATGATTTGAATCTGCGCGCGACCGCGGACACATAGGGAAACTGAATTTCCCGGAACACCGGCATTTAGATAAAGTCCTTCCATGCAGTGAAGCACAACATATTTATTTAAAATTCCCGAATGTTGCCTCCGGCAAGTCGCGGCACGCCGCGCGCTAAATTGCGGCCTCTCGCGGGAAAACACGCGCAGTCTTAATGGCGACATCTGTACATACAGTTCTTGTATCGTCAACATAGTTTCATAAATAGATGATGTGGTAAAAAAAAAAAAAAAAAAAAAAACGATGAATAAAACATAACGATGAATAAATCACTCAATACACAACCCATGATGATTATGCTATTTATTATTTAATAATGTATGAATGAAACTAGTAAATTCCTGAAATAATCCTTAAAGACACGGTAACGTCTGTAATTTGTCTATACCGATCATTGTAGTTACGGAATACAAATGCGGGCTGTATACAGTATTTTACATTACGGTGTATTTTACCTAGTTCCATTTAATATACTGATAGATAATATTTTGCTGCAAAGTAAAGCTCAAAATGTAACGTCTGCTTGGGTTTGTTTTCGTTATATTTTTGATGATGTTTTCGCGATGTTTTTTTTCACTGATCAACAAGTGGCATAAGAAAGGCAATTAATGGCGCATGCAATCTGGAACAAATATCTGCCCATATGGATCAGTATTTCTTTAGTCATTTAATCATGCATAATGCTCCCCCGTCAAAAAATCTGATGGGGCATTAGAATAGAATAGAATAGAATAGAATAAAAAAAACAGACCCTGCGCACAACAGTTAAAGCATTTGTGGATGGAGAGGTGTGTGTGTGTGTGTGCGCACGCGCGTTCCTGCATTTCTCCGTTGGCTTTAACACGCACACCCATCCCCCCGCCAAAAACACACAGAGCAATTAACACCATGTCATACTCAGTATTCTCCATTGAGGTTTCTCACCTTCCACTCCTCCCAAGTTTGTCTTTGCTCTTTTGATGGAGTTCTTAAAACCCAAAACATTTATTTATACTGAGAAAAAATTATTATGGGTCACATAATCACAAAGACAAACTAGCACAGATACATACGATCAAGTGTTTAACTGTTTTCATTTGTTTCTACAGTATGTCCAATAATAATAATTATTATTATTATTTTCAGCCCAACTCTTTGACTATTTAAAACAAAGTTGTGTCCCATTTTTTGCCCATTGAAGTTGTTGGTTCAACTAAACGTTTTTTAAATACCTAAACAATCCCCAAAAATTTTAACACACAAGCATGACTAAAAATTCAGTTTATTCTTCCAAAACTAGTCCAAGTTAAAACAGTAATTTATATAAAACCGGTGAATACATGTTGTATTTCTGCTTAAAGTTCATTAAACTACCCGGATACACCAGCTGCTTATAAGTCTCTATCTATAGTCCTTTTATATTAAAATATAAATTTTTAAAAACTATTAAAGATGGAACAGTTTAAGTCTTTGTTTCCCCCAAAGTACTGTATCAGACGTTTTGCAATACTATGTTCAGAATATAGAGTAGACCTGACCAAACATCATTCTAAAGCTGTTGCACTGTGACGTCCTCCCTCCTACAGCTCCCTCAACAGCTTGTTCTGGCTGTTCCAGTACTGTAGCTCCAAAATGCCACCCGTCAGCCGTCTGACCCCCCAATCCTCCACAGCGGAGCTCTGCTTAAAGACAACAGGAGAATTCTAGTGAAGACAGAGACAAATAAACTTCACAGAACATCTAGTTGTAATAAATATAAAAGATATTAATAAACCTATTTACTACAGAGTGTGTAAAATACTGTTTTGGAAATTCTGGAACGTAAATAAGCTGCCTGTGCTAATGTTAACCAGTGAACAGTGTTAGTGTTAACCACAGTCTGTCTGTATTATCATCTGCATTAAATTAACCGAGAATTTACTTAATGTGCTTCTCATACAAATAAGTTAAGCGATATAACACTCGTATATGAGCATTAGTTCATCTCTGAAGCCAAACTATAACTTACTGAAGTCCCCCCCCCCCACACACACACACACCCCTCCTCCTTAACTGATAAACACGTCAATGTTTTTATTCAGCTCATTAACTAAGCGCTCGCGCTACCGCGGAAAGTCACGGCCAAAGTGGATAACATATAAATCTGGTTATGAGCGTTACTAGCTCCTGTACATATATCCTCATCTTGTGTCCTTCGTGAACTGCATCACATTATATTCCAGTCACAGAAATAACCTGCAGACTAACTCTTACCCAAAGAATAAATAAACAGTGAATTTATCCAGACAACACGCGGTGAGATTCTCTCAGTATTTACAGAGTGCACACTCTTCATCGGGTAGTGCAGCTCTTGTAATAGGGACATTAATAGTATTTTCGAAGCTTTAGCATCTTTTTGAGTTAAAGTGGAGTGACATTGTGAGTTTCTGACACTGACAGTAAGCTATAATGTTAACTCCAGACTTGGTAAACAGACCATTAAGTTATCTAAAGTCACATCTGACCGCTGCTGGTGCTGCCAGTGATATTTAAAATGGCCAATAAAAAACTAAACTGGGAAATAAACTGTAAACTACCCCAAACACATTTTATAAAATAAATCATCACTTACCGTGAATAGTCAATTAAGCCGCCATCTTCATCTCTGTAGTTTGGTAGCGTCAGTTCGGCGGGGGTGGAGGCGGGCTGTTAAAATCACGTGATTGCAACTCAGCGCAGCTGGCTTATTTTAACGTGTTCTTGAGAACGAGGCGCCATCTAGTGGTGGCACCAGGTAAATGAATAAATAGGGCTTGAATGGGCGTTTTTACTGTGAAATCTTGACACGCCTTTCTGGCAAGAAAAGGGAGGGGGGATTACGGCATGCATAGGGCAGTCACACGACGTTTGCACGTCATTTACACGGTCGCGGCTATTTGGCGTGGCTCCCACTGTATACAGTGGTCACCTAATCGGAGCGTCGGTTTTACGGTCGCCACGCTCGGCGACAGCATTTGGGTTTGTGCGTTTGCTGGCTTTTACCACTGAGTGGTGCTATATAACTATAGACTGATGCCTCATGCCTTAGTTCATTCTCTGCCGGATAATGAGACGCGCTCCTTTAGAACTGCACGTAGTGAAACAGTGTAGTTAAATGAATTCATAATCACAGTACTAAAATTACAGTACAAATGTCAAATTCAAATTAAATCAAATCTTATTAGGATCAAATTTAAGCACAATAAATGTTAACACAGTGAGCCTTTAGATTTTATCACGTGTAATTATAAAAGAAGTGTGTAGGGTTTTGTGTCATCTTATTTCTTGTGTTGTTTAAATTCATAGTAGATTTATTAACTGAAATAAATGACCATAAAATTAAAACATTGTCAGGACTTTCTCCTGCGTCTGCGTCTTAACAGAGCCAAGTGAAAAGGATAAAATCAATAGTAATTGTTATAGCTTCTGAATGGTGCAGTGGTAGAGTGTGTGTCCAAAGAAAAGGAGAGCGCTGGTTCGAATCCCAGGTGATGCTGTTTTAAAATGCTTTTATTTTAATTATATCATACTATAGAAAAAACAGCAAACAAACAAAAAATTTTTAAATTACAATGATTGAAGACATAACAACAGAACATTTATTATTCAGAGCATGATATACAACCATAATGAGTCCCGTAATGAGTTTGCTGTTTTTTCTATAGTATGCTGAGCAAAGTTAAAATATAACATTTTATTTTTATTTATTTTTGTTCCCAAATTTGCTCCCACTTGGAGCTATTTTCCGGAAATATAACATCTCCTTTCATTTTTATGCAGATGACTGTCAGGTTTACCTCCCATTAAAACACAGTGGTGCATGTTCTGTCAAGCTTCTTCTGGACTGCCTTGTTGATGTTAAAAGATGGTTGGCGTTTAATTTCTTGAATGTCAATGAGGGAAAGACCGAAGTTATGTTGTTTAGACCAAATGGCTCAAATCTCCTCGCTTTGACCTCTCCTCCTTGGCCCCTTTTGAGAAAGCCATGATTACAAATTTGGGTATTAAAATGGATCCTACTCTAAAAATGGATAGCCAAGTAAATGCTGTTGTAAAATCCAGTTTTTTCCATTTGAGGCGAGTAGCAAAGATTAAGCCTATATTGTCAAGGCGGGATCTGGAATCGGTTGTCCATGCTTTTATAACCTCTCATCTTGACTACTGTAATGCTTTATTCTTCGGAATCAACCATACCACTATGGCTCGCCTACAGTTGGTGCAAAATGCCACAGCTCGTTTTTTAACTGGTACAGGCAGACGGGAGCATATTACCCCAATCTTGGCTTCCCTTCACTGGCTTCCAGTGTATTTTAGGATCCGTTTTAAAATTCTTTTATTTGTATTTAAGTGTTTAAATGGTCTTGCCCCTGCCTATCTGGTGGAATTGCTGCACCCATATGTTCCATCTCGCTCCCTCAGGTCTACTGACAAGCTGCTTCTCCAAATTCCAAAATCCCGATGCAAATTTTGAGGTGATCGAGCCTTTTCAGTAGCTGCTCCTCATCTATGGAATGAGTTACCCTTACTCATTCGACAAGCTCCCTCAGTGGCTGTTTTTAAATGTCGTTTAAAAACTCATTTCTACTCTCTGGCCTTCAACCCAGTGTGAAGTATTTTTATTGAGACGTTTTATGTTTTATTTCTTGCTGCTACTTTTATTATCATTATTTTTTATTATCATTAGAAGTATGTTATTTGGTTCGCTGTGTTCTTGGTTGCTTCTTTTCTTGTTACCATCATTTAAATTTTTTTATTTATTTTTACATTAATTTATTTTTATTATTTTATATTATCGATTTACCCTGCTGTTTTTTGGCCTAAATGTTGACTTTTGTACAGCACTTTGGTCAGCTTTGTTGTTGTTTTAAAGTGCTTTAGAAATAAAGTGGTATGGTATGGTATGGTATTTTTATTTTGCTATAATTAAAATAAAACATTTTTAAACAGCATCTCCCAGGGTTTGAACCCAGATCTCCAAATGAGAGGGCTTGCACTTTACCCAAATGTGCCATTCAGAAATATATAAAGGACATGAGTAGAAAGGTTATGGTTAAACGAGTAAAATTAAAAGCTTAATAGTTTAATGGTTTAAATAAAAATAGATGCTGCAATGAGCATTTACTTACACCTGAAAAGTAACATAGAGTAACAAGAGTCATTTACATGAATCATTGATCAATAGCTCCTGATACAAACATTTAAATAATTTATTCCGACAGATGTACAGTGGGAGCCACACCAAATAGCCGCTACCATGTGGCTGAAGTGTGAATGGCGTGTGAATGCCCTTTGCACGCCATAATCCCCCCTCCCTTTTCTGCCAGAAAGGCATGTCAAGATTTCACAGTAAACACGCCCATTCAAGCCCTATTTATTCATTGACCTGGTGCCACCACTAGATGGCGCTTCGTTCTCAAGAACACGTTAAAACAAGCCAGCTGCGCTGAGTTGCAATCACGTGATTTTAACAACCCGCCTCCACCCCCGCCGTACTGATGCTGCCAAACTACAGAGATGAAGATGGCGGCTTAACGGACTATTTGTGGTAAGTGATGTTTTATTTTATAAAATGTGTTTGGGGTAGTTTACAGTTTATTTCCCAGTTTAGTTTTTTATTGGCCGTTTTAAATATCACTGGCAGCACCAGCAGCGGTCAGATGTGACTTTAGGGGACTTAATGGTCTGTTTACCAAGTCTGGAGTTAATATTACAGCTTACTCTCAGTGTCACACACTCACAATGTCACTCCACTTTAACTCAAAAACATGCTCAAGCTTCGAAAATACTATTAATGTCCCTATTACAAGAGCTGCACTACCCGATGAAGAGTGTTTGTGTTCTCTGTAAATACTGAGAGAATCTCACCGCGTGCTGTCTGGATAAATTCAGCGCTTATTTATTCTTTGGTTAAGAGTTAATCTGCAGGTTATTTCTGTGACTGTAATATAATGTGATGCAGTTGATGAGGGACACAGACTGAGGGTAGCTGTACAGGAGCTAGTAACGCTCATAACCGGGTTTATATTTTACACACTTTGGCCGTGACTTTCCGCGGTATCAGTTAAGGAGGAGGAGGAGGGAGGAGGTGTGTGTGTGGGGGGGAGGTGTGTGTGGGGGGGAGGGGTATGAGGGGCTTCAGTAAGTTATAGTTTGGCTTCAGGGATGAACTAATGCTCATATACGAGTGTTATATCGCTTAACTTATTTGTATGAGAAGCGTATTAAGTAAATTCCCGGGTAATTTAATTCAGGCGATAATACAGTCAGTGGTTAACACTTACACTGTTCACTGGTTAACATTAGCACAGGCAGTTTATTTACATTACAGAATTCCCAAAACAGTATTTTACACACTCTGTGGTAAATAGGTTTATTAATATATATTACTTTTATTAGAATTATATGTTCTATGAAGTTTATTCATCTTTGTCTTCACTAAATTCTCCTGTTGTCTTTAAGCAGAGCTCCGCTGTGGAGAATTGGGGGTCAGACGGCTGATGGCTGGACTTTTGGAGCTACAGGACTGGAGGAGCCTGAACAAGCTGTTGAGGGACCTGTAGGAGGGATGACGTCACAGTGCAACAGCTTTAGAATGATGTTTGGTCAGGTCTACTGTATATTCTGAACATACAACTGCAAAATGTCTGATACAGTACTTTGGGGGAAACAAAGACTTCAACTGTCCCATGTTTAAAAGTTTTGATATTTGAAAAATTTTATTTTAATATGAAAGACCTATAGATAGAGACTTATAAGCAGCTGGTGTATCCGGGTTGTTTAATGAACTTTAACCAAAAAGACAACATGTATTCACCTGTTTTATGCAAATTACTGTTTTAACTTTGACTAGTTTTGGAAGAATAAATTAAATTGTTAAAGTCATGTTTGCGTGTTTTAATTTTGGGGCATTGTTTGGGTATTTAAAAAACGTTTGGTTGAACCAACAACTTCAATGGGCAAAAAATGGGACACAACTTTGTTTTAAATAGTCAAAGAGTTGGGCTGAAAATCATAATAATAATTATAATTATTGGTCATAGAAACAAATGAAACCAGTTAAAGACTTGATCATATGTATATGTATTTGTGTTTGTGATTATGTGACCCATAATAATTTTTTCTCAGTATAAATAAATGTTTTGGGCTTTAAGAACTCCAAAAGAGCAACGACAAACTTAGGAGTGGAAGGTGAGAAACCTCAATGGAGAATACTGAGAATGACATGTTAATTGCTCTGTTTGTGTGTGTTTTTGGCGGGGGGATGGGTGTGCGTGTTAAAGCCAACGGAGAAATTCAGGAGAGCGCGCGCATATACACACACACACCTCTCCATTCATCCATCATTGATTAAACCTATGAACACGGCTGTTCAGCAGTTCTAAACACAAGCGCAGGGTCTGTTTTTGTCCTTAACTAAAATACTTCAATACGTTAATAATTAATTTATTTTGCTGAATAAGGTAATAAGCGATATTTAAACCAAACCAGTAAGTTAAGTAAGTGTTCCATACATTAAAGTACTGTGTATAACCAAGTGCCCTAGCAAACACAGTTACAGTTTACAGTACAAACAAACAAAGTGTGTGCGCTGGGGGGATTGGAAGTTGACTTAGAATACTCATTTACAAGACAAAAGACGGTCAGAGGCAGGGCCGTTCTAGACCAGGGGGAGGAGGGGCGCAGTCAGAAATTTGAAGGGGGCATCATGTTCGAGCACTGTTTTTCCCTGGGCTTATAGTAACAGTATTGTCGTTGCTGAATTGTGTTGAGGCACGCAAACCCCCTGACCACAATAAGGTGGCAATCCCTCAGGGGGGAAACTAAAAAATAAAAATTAAAGAAATAAAATAAAATATCCTTAATCCAGATTTTATCAATCAATGACAAAACATTTATCTAAGCTGGATGGTCAAATTCTCAAAAACGTTTAACCTAAAGTAAGACTTAACAGACTATAACTAAAATATTTATAAAACTGAAAGGTTGTCTTATGAATAATAAAAAATACAAACTAAATTAAAACAGATGGGCTATTGAACAGATCATAATATGTTTTATGTTTTCTGATTATAAATGATAGATGGGTTGATTTTAGAAAGGCTAAATGAAATAGCTAGTTTTTGGTAATGTCAGTCCAGTAACTATACTATGTAAAAGTAATTATAATATGAATTAATTAAGGACAGGACCTAACCTAATGTTAATAATTTACACCATGATAACATTAGTATTTATGTTTTTGTATATATTTTTAAATGTTCAAATGAACGTTTCAGAGTATATAATTTGTCATGTCATCTGTGATTGAGACCCATGAGTTAAATTGAAATAATGTTTATAGGTAGTAAGCCAGGTTTTAGTAACCTTGGATAAATCACCATGTAAGCCCTCTCTCGCGCATGCGCTCTCACGCTATCTCTCGCACTCACACACACACACACACACACACACACACAGACACACACAAATAACACATGAAATCGCGTAAAACCAAATGAGACTAGGGTAAAAAATATGAGCAGTAAAAATACAGTAGTATCCTTTAGGTGATTCCTGTCCTGTGATAACAGGCACTAACCCTCTAGAACTGTTTAGTTCTGTTAGAATTGTTTTCAAGTGTGAATGTTTATGGGGATTAAATCTGTCACTGTTGCCGCATCTATTCACCGTTCTGATAAGTGATTTATGCCCCATCAGATCTTTGATGTGGGACATTATGCTGGTTAAATGACTAAAGAAATACTGATCCGTATGGACAGATATTTGTTCCAGATATTATGCGCCATTAATCAATTTGTTATGCCAATTTGACTATCAGCGAAAACATCAAAAATATAGCGAAAACAAACCAAAGCAGAAGTTACATTTTAAGCTTTACTTTCAAATAAAAATTTTATTTGTCACATACACAGTATGATATGCAGTAAAATGCTTTGGGTGAGGCTCGAACTCGGCATTGCTTCACCTGGACCGCTTTATAAGTACCACGCGCTAACCGATTGCGCCACGGGAGCCACACGGAAGTTGCTCTTGTCAGAGTATCCTCTCTCTCGTGCACACACACACACACACACACAAACATGAAATTGCGTAAAACCAAACGAAATATAAGCAGTAAAAAATCAGTAAAAATAGATTAGTATAACAGGCGCTAACCCTCTGGAACTTTTTTACTATTGTTTCCAAGTGTTTATGGGGATTTAATCTGTCTCTGCTGCCGCATCCATTCACAGTTGTGATAAGTGATTAATGCCCCATCAGATTTTTTGACGGGGGAGCATTATGCATGATTAAATGACTAAAGAAATACTGATCCATACGGGCAGATATTTGTTCCAGGTTGCATGCGCCATTAATTGCCTTTCTTATACCACTTGTTGACTATCAGTGAAAAAAAAAACATCATCAAAAATATAACGAAAACAATCCCAAGCAGACGTTACATTTTGAGCTTTACTTTGCAGCAAAATATTATCAATCAGTATATTAAATGGAACTAGGTAAAATACACCTTAATGTAAAATACTGTAAATAGCCCGCGTTTTTATTCCGTACCTACAATGATCGCTATAGGCAAATTACAGACGTTACCGTGTCTTTAAGGATCATTTCAGGATGTCTTAAAATATATTTCACTAACTAGTCTTATTAAGTCATTATTAAGTAATAAATAAGTAAGTAAACCTTACTGTACTTTACACATAAAAGTTACATTTTCCAAAAAAAAACAAAAAAACAATATACATAATTACGCTTTTTGTAATAAATGACCAATATTGTTGTTGTTAATATAGTAATTAAATGGCTTCCATATTTCTTCATATACATCCATTTTGTTTTTAATAAAATATGTTACTTTTTCCATGGCCATACACTGTGCCGTAGCATTAATCCAAGTTCCAATAGATGGCAGATCAGGCCTTTTCCAGCTAAGAGCTATCATTCTTTTAGCTTATAGTATAGCATAATCTATGAATTTGCGCTGCTGAAGATTTAGTTTAAGGTTCTTTGGATATAAATGTAGCAAAATCATTTTTGCATCTAGGGGAATATTCAAGGGTACAATTATCTTTGTAATATTAATCACTTCCACCCAAAAGTCTCTAATAATGTTACATTCCCAAACACAATGAACAAATGACCCCTGAGCCTCTCTGCATTTAAAACATACATCAGAAATATTTTTATTAAACCTATTTAGTTTGAAAGGAGTTATGTAAGTCTGCATCAACCAATTATATTGAAGTAGTTTTAAGCTAACGCTCCCTAACTGTTTCTCAGAATTTTTACAGACTTGTCTCCATTCATCCTCAGATATATCCTCCATCAAACCCCTCTTCCATAACTCAAGTTTCGGTAATGTTGATTCAGTAGACCCTGATACAAGCCAGTTGTAAAAAACTGATATTAATCCTTTATTATTGCTATCCTTAGTAATTAATTCCTCCAAAGAAGAAAGTACTGGCAAGTTTAATGATTGGTAATGCAAAACCACATGACTCCATATCCACCCAGGCTGGTTTATTTCCAGAGGAGAAATAAAACATTATTGTTCTTAATTGTGCAGCTAAATAGTACCAGTACAGGTTGGGGCATTTTAAACCTCCAGTGTCAAATGGAAGATACAGAAGAGAAAGACGAACCCGAGGGCTTTTTTTGTTCCAAATAAATTTCCTGAATAATGAGTTAATCTTTGAGAACATTCCAGCTGGTGGCACCAAGGGGATATTTAGGAATAAATACATGAATTTAGGCAAAATATTCATCTTCAATATATTTATCCTTCCTATCAATGAAATTGGTAAAGATAACCATCTCTCCAGCTCTTTAAATGTTGATTCCATTATATCAGTGGTTCTCAAACTTTTTCTGTCATTCCCCACTTAAGGGGGTGAGAAATCTGCCAAGTTTACTGTTTATTGAAATATCAATTTCTAAACCAATAAGATCAAACAACACCAAGTTAAAAACAGATAAAATACACGTGCAATTGTTATAAAAGGCTTACGTTGTCACTTATCTTTGCATAATTGACCCCATGTTTATTAGCTGCTCAGCAATCGTTTGTAGTTTTTTTGCACTGGCCAATTCTGTATGCAACTTTGAATGAAGCCATTTGTGCTTTGCTGTCCACTGATTCAGATTTTACCATGCGATTCTCCTGCTGTCTGTATTCTGCCAGCTTTCTTTGAAAGAAGTCGAGTGGCTTATTAACGTGTGTTGTCTCTAAGTGTCTTCCTAATTTGTTGGGTCTCATGCGGTCTGCTGCCAGCGGTATAAGACACAAAACACACACAGGTCTCTCCTCTGCCCATCCCCACCATGAAGCAAGTTAGGCTTCATTAGTGGTGGGCGATATAACCAAAATCTTCTATCACAGTAGAAGCTATTTTCTACCTCGGTAACAATATATATATCACAATATAGCAATTTGTATCTGAAAATGCATAAATAAAAATTCAAACACAAAGAAACTGTTTTACATAATGTAATTTTATATAAACTGTGAATTGCTGAGGTTTGCCGCATTTTTTTAACTTTGGCCATATTCGTTTGGATGCTTGGATTTCAGATGATAGAAGAGGTTTGACGTGTTTCCACCACTTGTTAAAACAGTGAACTTGCATACCTTGCAAATCAAATTCAAAAATTCTATTTAATTCAAACCTTAAAATAAAAGACTATGAATAGGAAATAAATATGAAAAATAAAATAGGAGGTAAATTTAACTAGGAAAGAATAAAATAAAATATAAAAACTAAAGTTAAAATAAAATAACTGTACAACAATACACAATATAGAAAATATATGAAGAATATGTGAACAATAAGAGCAGCTGTACGAGTAGGAAAAGAATGGTAATGTCCAGGGTTGTGCAATTCACATGTTTAAAGTGGATCACGTTCATCTCATTCGTATCACTTTTCTTATACCCAAACTAATTCCACACCACAGACGAGGCACCTTTTTTCTTTACAATCTCCTCGTTGTTGGTTTTGTCACATATAAGCAAGCTCACTGCTCGTCTTCTTCCATTGTCGAAGTGTATGTGAAGCCAAACACATCAAAAGTGGGACGAAACCGCGGCACCCGATTGAACCAAATATCTGCGCAAATACAGCGCAGCGCGACTACCTGGATAGCGCAGTGATGATCGGGTTTATTTGCGCAGCCCGGTGGATAGCGCAGCGCCGCTCGAATGCGACCCACTATGTTTTTATTTACAAACTATTTAAAATGTCAGGACTGTTTAATATTGTTTCCGTCTTGCCATGCCTGGTTTGTATGTGCGCATCCCAGAAAATTTATTTTGATGGTCGGCGTTGTTTATTTCTGTCAGAGTCGCGCAGCACTGCCCAGTGGCTCGCGCAGGTTTGTGATTCGTGCAGCGCAGCTGAAGTTGGCCCGAAGTTAAACCGTTATTGTTGCACTATGGTTCCACTTTTTCTCCCGGCCCACAACTGATGTTATTTTAAATTTACTTGTATTAATGATCCATTTATTTGTGTGTGATTGTTTAGTTTTGAGCGTACGCTCTTCATTATCAATAAAGAAAAGCATGAATTAGAATAGGTACTTTCCGGTTATTTCCTCCCGTTCATTGCGCCCCACCTGTCATGTCTGTATTCCCCACTAGTGGGGCGCGCCCCACAGTTTGAGAACCACTGCATTATATGCAAACTCGCACGCAACCAGTTGGTATTCTTTACATTTAGGGGAGTGACGACTCTGTGTGTGTGTGTCATTATACTGATGAAAAGTGGTGGATTGCTGGTGAACAGCAGTCATGATCTATATCTACTAGCGTGTCGTCCTGTGCATTGATCAAGCATGCCAGAGCATATCCGAGGGTGTCAAAAGAAGAGGTGGATTTTATCTCTAAGTTACTTGTAGAACACAGGATAATCTCATACCCAGACAGTCTCTGAGTCGTCATGTGTTGTGTTTATAGGATCTGCAGCACTTGTTTAACCTGATGTGGAGAATACAAAATTAAAGGATGAGAGAGAACAATCTTTTCAGCATCTTGTACTATCACCGCACAGGCGGCCACAGCCCTGAGACAGGCAGGAAAACCTTGTGCCACAGCATCTAAAGTTTTAGATAAGAAAGCACATCAGGCACAACAGGTGCTACAGGGATAATTATGTCATTTATTTTTCTCAGATCTTGTTTAAATCTCCACGTACCATCAGGTTTCAGTACTGGATTAACAGATGTGTTATAAGAACTTACACATGGTTTAACAACACCCTGCTTGAGCTTAAAATTTCATCTATTCCTGAGGCCTTGGCCTCAGAGAGTGAATATTGCTTGATGTACACAGGTTGCAAGTGTTTTAATTTCGCTTCATAAGGAACACAGTGTATTAACCCCAGCTCATCCTTATGTTCAGCCCACAGACTGCTCGGCACACATTCAAGGGCAGCAGGAATAGAGCTGTTCTGTGAAGAAAGGAAACAATTATTTACACGCATATTTGTGAGGTGGGAAAAATGGACTGAATCAGGCACTTCAACAGTGAGTTTTGCGCCAGAAAAAGTCAAGGACGTGTAGTCTGCTCATTAAATTGCGTCCTAGCAGATTAAAAGGACAATCAGGCATACAGACAAAACGATGAGAGATGAATTCTCTTATCTAAAGGACATTGTAGATGCGGACATATTATTTCACTAGTTTTGACGCGTAGCTTTGGTTTCATCATTTACTCACAAGAACTGAAGTCCGATGATGTCTTTGTCTTGGTACTTTATTTTCAGCATCAAAGATTCAACACTTCATACAGTCGTCTTGAGTAAATCCACTGTGGTTACAACACCTGTTGCTGTATCTTGTAAATTTCTGACTTTTACAACAACCTATGTTATATCTATCTCATTGCGTTCAGCTCACGCAACTAACAACACTTTTGTTGTATATATCGGCTTACGGGTAGCTCACGGTTACAACAACCTAATTGCTGTATCTTACATTCTTAGCTTACGGTCAAAAGCTTGTGTTTCCGTAGCCTTCCGCATCTAATCATACGACAGTCATACAAATACATGTCATAGTGGAATGACATCACAGACCAACTTACGATTGTCAAAATGGATGCATAACTGACAAATTTAAAGCTTATGGCTTATGGAATAAACTTAATGCTTAATTCTTAACTAATGAATAGAATAAGGTAGAATGAAATAAATTAAAACAAATAAAATAAAATAAAATAAAGACAACAACAAATTCTGCAGATCCATCTTACATAACAAATGTGATATGGCTCTTACAGACATGTTACAGTTACCTGAGGAGTGAAATAATTTCGTTGAACAACCCCTTCAATTGCCACAGAGCTGATACTTTTATTCGAGAGCGGTCCCTCATAATCACGACCTAAAGACGACATTGTAGCTCCCATATCCACCAAAAAAGAGAATACAGAACCATCTATACACAATTCTATAAGGGGCAACTCATTAACCTGAGGTGACTCGAAAGTACAAAGTAACATCGCGGGGCTGGAACTCTGCGGGCATCCCTATGCATCATATGCTCCTACCTGCATCCCTGAGAAGGGATTGGGTCTTTATTGCTGCTGTTGTTGTTGTGGTTTTACTCACTGTGATGGCTGCTGTGAAGGATTAGGAGAAAACACCTCATTAGCATCATGCCACTGATCATCATTCAATCGATTGTACACATTTTGTCCACTACGTCCCTCTTCAAGGGCCTTCGTGCGACATTCACGAGCCCAATGACCTTCTTTATAACAATAATAACAATAACCAGATCTATGGGGTGCACTCTGACCCTGCAGACCTTCTCTACCTCTTCCACGGCCTCCTCTACCCCCCTTTTTTCCACCTCTGTATCCTTCACTCTCCACAAACAAACATGCCACTTGTCTGTTTTCTAAAATACTGTCTCCTTCCAGTGTTCTCACACGCTCACCTAATTTTTTAATAGTCGTTGTAGAACGGTCTGACAATTGAAACTTTAAAATCTTCATGATTTCTGGTCGACAATTATTCAAGAAGGTGGTAAGGAAACGTGGGTTAGGGTTTTCTTCATGGAGGGGCATACCACCCAAAAGGGTCCAGGTCTCTCGAAACCTCTCAAGAAACCTGGATGTGGTCTCACTCTTTTCTTGTTTACAATTAGTTACCTGTGACAGATCCTGACTAGCTTATTGACGTGCAAGAAGATAAGTAGTTAGCTCATCTTTTAAAAGTTTCATAGCCTCATTAGAATTACCCCAAAGAAAATCATATTCCTTCTTTTTTCGTCTCCCCGCCCCCCCTCTATGTCTTCATGTTTCACCACTACAGTCCATCTGTCTTTTTCAGGATCTAAACATTTTACCGTCTTTATCAAATCAGCCTCATCGTACCCATCTCCCAAAACCGATCGCAAAATAAAGCGATAATCCGCACCCACGAGCTGACAGTGCCTAGAAGCCTTTATCAGCATATCAACAAAATGCTTGGTTTGTTGGGAGAAGGGAGCATCTTAATAATGTCCTTCAGCGTGCTTACGGATGGTGGAAGGATTTTTGGACCCTTTGGTCCAATAGAGAAAACAAACGCAGTGTTTTCTTGTCGAGGTTTGGGGCAAGACCTCTCATCCGGACCTTCATCGTCCGAGTTATCAAAATCCTCACCATCAGTATCCTCGGGATTATCCGAAAGAGGGCTGTCAGGAGTTCGTCCTGACACCTTCTTGGGAGTCTTTCCCGTTCCTGAGGCACACAATTCCGACGAAGGTGAGCACGGTTTTGTGGGTACGGGGGAGACAGGCACAGATGGGCAGCTCACAAAAGGATTGGTGGGATTCAAATTTTGATAAATTTTCTCAATAATTTGTTAAATGCTGATGTTACTATGTCAGCATAGTGTGGAGGAGGGATCGGAAAAGTTGAATGAACGGGCGGCTTGAATTTAGTTTCGGATGTGACCTTTGGAATCTTTTTCTTCTGTATTTTAGTTTCTTTTATGTTTAAGTATTTATTCCAAAGAGCTTTCATTTCTACCCATTTTTGATAACATGAACCCATGTAAGGATAATCCCAACCTGGGTCACCCATACCCTCATATATCTGAGAGTAAGCAGAGGCTAGATATTCAGGCTTAAAAATACCTCCGCATGGATAGGTTAAAATTTTAAATTGTGGTTCAGTCCACCCTGATAAATTATCAAGCCAAGGTGTGGTAAAGTAAGTGAGTCCACACCTATTCATCCAGTCGCGCGGAACCTCTTCTGGGTCCGGCTTTCGATAAGTAGTTGTGTTCTTATTACCCATTTTATAAATGTGAATTAACCCGCGACAGAAAGAACCAATATTTTCAACAAACAACACACAATACAACAACAAAAGACAACAAAAAGAGCTCAACAAAGACAACAACAAAGAGCGGGCAACAGAATACAGCTTCCACACTATGCTTCAGTTCAAGGAACTTTTCAGAAGCGAGCGCGCGCTATACTGGCGTAAAAGCCACAAGACAATCCTTCCCCGTACTATATATTGTCCAGATACCAAAATCCAGGGAGCGCACTTGCTCTAACCTTATAGAGAAAAATAAAAAAGCAGCACTCACCTGATTAGAGGTATCCCGGACAGAGCCCCCAAATTGTAAGGATTTCTTGAATTTTGGTAGACCCATTTGGTCTACTCAGTGCTTAGGCTGTATTTTGCTTCCCGCCTGGCCAGGGAACCCCTCAATAATCCACAAGTCCATGCTTAGTGAGACGTTCAAAGTTTATTGTGGAAGACAGGAGTGTATATACGCACACACACAAAGAACCAAAGAAAAGGTGGGTGCAGGAGTATTTACATCTGGTCTGGAATGTTTAGAAAAGATAAGGTAAAGAAGAACATAAAATTGGGAGTAGCTCTGCATTTACTAGCGTTCAACAGTTTTACGACCTTTAACATAAACTACTATAGCATGTGTTTATTGAAAGTGCAGCTTGTGTCGAGGTAAGAAAAAGAAAAAACATTCTGTTCTCACGCACACAGAATATCATGAAACACACTAAAAATCAAATATTCCCTACATGTACTGTTTCTTATAACATGTGCACGTGTAAAGCAAAAGAAAGTCTCATTAGGAGGTTAAAAATCTATTTTCTCACTCAGCCTGTTTATGTGCGCACGTGTAATTTGACAGTGCCAGTTCACACACACTCTCTCTCTCTTTCACCTTTAGCGCGCACACACGTGAGTGTTTGTGAACTGGCAAGATGTCAAATTACACGCGTGCACGCGCACATAACGAGAGGCCCAAACACACACATACAGCGCCTGCGTGCTTAAACGGAAACATTTATCTGTCTGGATTTACTTTTACTTCTTTAAAAAAAAGTAAAATCATGGCAAGGGGACTACGATTTAACACTAGAAGTGCCAAGTACCCATCATTTGACCGCAATGGGGGAAAAAATACTTCACGCTCGATCAAATTTCAGGACCCTCCTTTCATGACTTTTCCTAGATCTGTGAGATTAATCACCCGGCATGCTTACATTTTCAAGATCGCATCAGTAAAAGCCAGTATAAAGCTATTTTGCTCTTATTTACGTGAAATTGCTGACAATGGTCATGCCATTTTCTGCATTTTCCAACCTGCGATTCTCATTTCTCTCAGCAGATGGCGCAATGCATACTAGCTATCACAACTGTGAATGGATGCGGCAGCAGAGACAGATTAAATCCCATTAAACACTTGGAAACAATAGTAAAAAAGTTCCAGAGGGTTAGCGCCTGTTATACTAATGTATTTTTACTGATTTTTTACTGCTTATATTTCGTTTGGTTTTACGCAATTTCATGTTTGTGTGTGTGTGTGTGTGTGTGTGTGTGTGTGTGTGTGTGTGTGTGTGTGCACGAGAGAGAGGATACTCTGACAAGAGCAACTTCCGTGTGGCTCCCGTGGCGCAATCGGTTAGCGCGTGGTACTTATAAAGCGGTCCAGGTGAAGCAATGCCGAGTTCGAGCCTCACCCAAAGCATTTCAAATTCAAATTTTATTAGTCACATACACAATCATACACAGTATAATATGCAGTGAAATGCTTTTATACGACCGCCAGTGACCTTAAAAAAAAAAAGAAAATAAGAAAATAAAATCTTGTACGTAAAATAAATAATCAATAAAAAGGAAAGGATATGCATTTTACTGCATATCGTACTGTGTATGTGACAAATAAAATTTTTATTTGAAAGTAAAGCTTAAAATGTAACTTCTGCTTTGGTTTGTTTTCGCTATATTTTTGATGTTTTCGCTGATAGTCAAATTGGCATAACAAATTGATTAATGGCGCATAATATCTGGAACAAATATCTGTCCATACGGATCAGTATTTCTTTAGTCATTTAACCAGCATAATGTCCCACATCAAAGATCTGATGGGGCATAAATCACTTATCAGAACGGTGAATAGATGCGGCAACAGTGACAGATTTAATCCCCATAAACATTCACACTTGAAAACAATTCTAACAGAACTAAACAGTTCTAGAGGGTTAGTGCCTGTTATCACAGGACAGGAATCACCTAAAGGATACTACTGTATTTTTACTGCTCATATTTTTTACCCTAGTTTCATTTGGTTTTACGCGATTTCATGTGTTATTTGTGTGTGTCTGTGTGTGTGTGTGTGTGTGTGTGTGTGTGTGTGAGTGCGAGAGATAGCGTGAGAGCGCGTGCGCGAGAGAGGGCTTACATGGTGATTTATCCAAGGTTACTAAAACCTGGCTTACTACCTATAAACATTATTTCAATTTAACTCATGGGTCTCAATCACAGATGACATGACAAATTATATACTCTGAAACGTTCATTCGAACATTTAAAAATATATACAAAAACATAAATACTAATGTTATCATGGCGTAAATTATTAACATTAGGTTAGGTCTTGTCCTTAATTAATTCATATTATAATTACTTTTACATAGTATAGTTACTGGACTGACATTACCAAAAACTAGCTATTTCATTTAGCCTTTCTAAAATCAACCCATCTATCATTTATAATCAGAAAACATAAAACATATTATGATCTGTTCAATAGCCCATCTGTTTTAATTTAGTTTGTATTTTTTATTATTCATAAGACAACCTTTCAGTTTTATAAATATTTTAGTTATAGTCTGTTAAGTCTTACTTTAGGTTAAACGTTTTTGAGAATTTGACCAAAAAGTTTCGCAAATGGTGCAAGGAGTTTGACTACATTGTTCGAATCGGTATCTTTTCATCAAAGGCCTACACGCGAAAATGGAAAAACAGTACATCTCCGCAACAGATATATCGCATCAAAGCCACATTTTTCTCCGAGGACCTGATTTCACTGCACTTTTCTGGTATTACTGTCGATGACAGCACTTCTGATAACAAAGAGAACTGTGAAGTGAGGTATGACAGAACCAGTTGGCGCGTTCTACAATGCTACTTCAATCAAATCGACGAATTATTCGACAATGTGGTAAAAAACAAAGAAGCGGATGAAATAAGGGTAAAATTAGATGATTTCTTCTGAGCGGAAACCCCCCCCCCCCCCACAAGGACTCCGCCCTAGCAATGTATAAATGAGCCTGTGTACATAATTCGAGTTAAACCTTTTTGGAGCATCAGCAAACAATATGTCTTGTGAATACAAACCCATTTTTTACGGCTCGCTGGCTACCGATGCGGCCTGTTCAAGATTTGAAGAAGGTGATAGCACCGGCGAAAGATTGGGAAAAAGAAATCTTACCTATCTGGCATCCTGTGATGGTGATGAGCATGACGGCTGTCTCTCCACCACCACTTTAGCCATCATCCGTGCTGTGACAGGGGAGCTGTTGGACAGAATGATTGTTCAAGATCTTAAAGACAATTGCCACGGATGTGCTATTGATCACCCGAGTCAACTCCAGCATGCGTGTTTGTTCGATCCTGACAACTACTATTTACACATGAACGCCTTCAGATTGCTGAAAAAACTGTTTAAACCGTGGATGAAATACACTTTAGCAAGAGCTTTGAAATTGTGTGGAATCAACCACGTGCCACCCCTGGAAAAAATTCAAGGCATCGCTGAAGCTGTTGTGTGCGATTGGCGAGATGAACCCAACCTCAAAACTGTGGTGAGCGAGCTCAAAGAGAAAACGAAAGAGATTTGTGGAGAACAAGTTTATGAAGACATCGTGGACTACTGGACCTTTCACTCATCTCTGGAGCCCCCTGATCAGCCACATACATGGGAAACTTCAAAACATGCTACATCAATTCTGACTCCGAGAAAGATCTGAAGACCGAATTCACATCTGCTCTCCAACAAATCGTTGAACTGAGAGTTGGCGACCCTAGTATTTTTCTAATCAACTTCGTGTTGATGAAGACCTTGTTTATCAAATAGAAATACTCATGAGCTATGCACGAAATTGGTGCTCTTTGTGTAAGCTAAATATCCAATATCCTTTCCACACTTATGTTCACCGAGTTTTATCTGCTATGATTGTTGAACCTTTTGACTGTAAAACTAGTCATGTAATATGTATCTTAACCTATGTAACCGATATGTGTGTTTCTAAATTACTTAGAAAGGTAAATGTCTTTCATATTTTTGATTATCTGTTTGAATATTCCATGAAAAAATGTAAATCTCACCCACATTACGAGATGCCTGAGAATAAATGCATAATCTACACCGATGTTTGGTCATTCTTGTCTCGTTATCCCGAAATGACTGAGCGTTTGTTAAAGAATATATATTATACACCGTCAGACCCTGGGTCGTACGGCGGTGTTGAAAGTCTCCAAAGAGCCATCGTAGAGAAAATAGGAAAAAGAGTTAATGATTCTGAGATAAAAAACTGGTTAGCAGAGCAGGACGCATACACTCTACATAAACCGATATCTACCAAGTTTAAAAAAAACAAAGTTTTTGTAAAAAACATTGATGAACAATGGCAAGCTGATTTAGTTGATATGAGCAACTTGTCAGACAGTAATGATAACGCAAAATTTTTGATAACGTGTAGAGATATTTTATCCAAATATGCTTGGGTGCGAGTGTTACGAAACAAGTCTGGATCCGAGGTCACTAAAGCTTTTGATTCTATTCTGAAGCAAGGAAGAATCCCACAAAAATTACAAACCGATCAAGGGAAGGAGTTTTTCAACAAACAGTTTCAAACCATAATGGAGAAACACAACATTACTCACTTTGCCACTGGTACGGGGCAAAAGGCTTCGGTGTGTGAAAGATTCAACAGAACCCTAAAGACTAGGATGTGGAGATATTTTACAGCTTTTAACACAAGAAAATACAACGACATTGTGCAGGATTTGATTCACGCCTACAATAACAGTCACCATTCCAGCATTAAAATGAAACCTATCGAGGTAAATGAAGCCAATTCTTTTAGAGTATTTAAAACCCTTTATGGACTATGGTCACCGAAAGTAAAGAAACTAAAATTTAAGTTTAAAGTCGGTGATACTGTTAGGATTTCTCGTTTAAAAAGACAGTTTGAAAAAGGCTATGAGCAAAACTTTACTGATGAATATTTTACAATTTCTGAGCGGATTCCGAGAGATCCTCCGGTATATAAACTGTGTGATTATGATAATCAAGAAATTGAAGGTGCGTTTTATGAACCTGAGTTACAAAAGATTATCATTGGAAAAGACAGAGCGTTCAAAATAGAGAAAATCTTGTCCGTCAAGATCCAAAATCGGAAAAAAGTCTGTCTGGTGAAGTGGGTGGGGTGGCCTGAAAAATTCAATTCCTGGGTCCCTGCCAAAGACGTGGTTAACATCGAGCATTAGAATTTAAAAGCAAACATCACAAACATAACTGTTACCTTTAATCACTAAGCCATGGATGAGTGCGGATTCTTTGTGACCCTTCCAAGCAACGCATCGAGGGATATTTATCCGAATAACAAGATTTCTCACTATACTACTAAATTCGCCAAGCCAATAGATCTCAAAGGTGACTGGGAGGTAGCGCTTTCAGAGGTTCAATATATCCATAGCTGGTACTCATTATCACAGCAAGACACTCTATGTAACATTAGTGTGAAGGAGGGAAATCAAATCC
The DNA here is from genome assembly GCA_030522415.1 of Channallabes apus. NCBI lineage: Eukaryota > Metazoa > Chordata > Actinopteri > Siluriformes > Clariidae > Channallabes > Channallabes apus. Next base: position 16,557,795 of record CM060126.1, on the reverse strand, counting down.
ACAACCATTTTTTTAATATCAGTCCTGGGTTTTATAAAAGTATCATAGACCTGGTTAATGAAATTAACAAACCTATAAAAGCATTGAAACTTGACATGGAGATGTCCTATAACCCAGTGAAAAATAAAATAAGTGTGGAGAGCTTAAAACCATATACTTTCAAAGCCAATGGAAGCTTAGCCTATATGCTCGGTTTGATACCCGACATACCGCTGACATTCCGACATCAAGAAGCCCCAAATCCCGCGGATATTCATGCAGGGTTTTACACAATGTACGTATATACGGACATTATTGAGTATCAACGAGTCGGTGACAGCTTCGTCCCATTACTGAGATGTGTACATATATCGGGTGAAAACAACAAAGTCGTCACTATTACTTATGATAAGCCGCATTACGTACCGCTCACCAAGAACCACATTACCGATATTGTAATTGAAGTCAAGTCTGATCAGAACAAGATTATACCTTTCAGGTACGGGAAGTTTATAGCTAAACTACACTTCAGACCGGCTAAGCATACGTTCCGTCTGTAAAATGATGGATAGAGGATATATAGATCCGCAAGCCTATATCGAATACTATACGACGCAAGCGGGAAATGGCTTGCCAGGATTTTCCGGAAGCCCCACCATGTATGGGGCGGGTCTAGGTGGTCTGTTCAAAGGTCTTTTTCGAATGGCGGTTCCGTTCATAAAAAGGGGGTTTGCTATCGCGAAACCTCATTTAAAAACCGCAGCTAAGGGTATTGTGAGTGATGTAGTGAGTAACATTATAAGCAAAGCTCAAACTGGAAATCAGGATGGGTCGGGTCTAGCATTGATTGCGCGTAAAAAATCTAAGAAACCCCCGGGAGATCGACACACAGTTCCGAATAAAAGACGTAAGCTAACTAAAATCAAGAGCAGTGTGAAAAAGAGCAAGCAGAGAGGCAACAAGCGTCAACCCGTCTCTCGCAAAAGGAAGCTGCTGAGCATTTTTTAACATCATGGCTTTCTTACACAATCTATCCTCAGAGTGTACAAAGTCAGAATTGGACATTTTCACGGTACCGTATACCCAAACGAGCATCGAAAAATACACTTACGTTGAAATACCGCCCCTTTCCGCTTTAACGGACAACTCGCCGATTGAGTTTTTTATCGCATCGAGCGGGGAATTTTATTATGATTTATCAAACACTTTTTTACAACTATCATGTAAAATTGTGAATGCAGATGGTTCCAACATTGCTAATGATGCAAAGGTGGGAGTTGTTAACTATCCTATAGCATCACTTTTCTCACAAGTGGATGTTGTCTTAGGGGATCGCCTTATTTCTCAGTCCAGCAGTACCTACCCATACCGTGCTGCTTTTGAATGTCTTCTCAACTATGGAAAAGATACCCTGGAAACACAATTTTGCACCGGATTATTTTACAAAGACACTGCAGGGCATATGGATGTCACTGATCCGGATGGTCGAAATGATGGACTTAAAAAAAGGGCTCGATTCAGTGCTGAAAGCAACACCTTTGACCTAATTGGACATATTCACTCTGATATATTTTTTCAAGATAAACTTTTACTCAATGGCGTCGATTTGAGGATTAAAATGGTTCGTAGTAAAGATGAATTTTGTTTAATGAAAGAAGGAAATGCCAATTTCGCACTTAAAATACTCAACGCCTCTCTTTTTGTGAAGAAAGTAACCGTCTCACCACCGGTAAAACTGGGTCATGCACAAGCGCTACTTAGCGCAACCGCCAAGTATCCTATCGAAAGAGTCTGCATGAAGACCTTCAGCCTAGCTGCGGGGAGCCGCATTTGCTCACAAGAGAATCTTTTCATAGGCCCATTACCTAAAACCGTGATCTTTGGAATGGTAGACAACGATGCCTTCAGCGGAGCATACAATAAGAACCCATTTAATTTTCAACATTACGATACAGAATTTGTAGCACTCTATGTAGATGGTGCTCAGTATCCTGCAAAACCGTTTCAACCGGTTTTTCAGACCGGGAACGCGGTTCGTGAATTCCATTCTTTAATTTTAGCATCTGGAAAGCAGCTAAAGGATCAGTCGATGGCGATCAACAGAGAAGAGTATGCCAACGGTTATACTTTATTCGCATTCAACCTGAATCCTGACGACGATTGTGGCAAGCATTTGTCATTAATAAGGTCGGGGAATATGCGTCTGGAACTCAGATTTCGACAGCCTCTCCCAAGAACCGTGAATCTAATAGTGTACGCGAGTTTTGACAGTATTCTAGAAATAAACAACTGGAGGAACGTGCTCATCGATTACCAGTAATGCATGGATACCAGAGAACTAACCGTCGTTATGAGAAGCTGCTCTGAAATAGATAAAATATTCTGCGGAGTGATGGCTAGCGACGAGTTACCTACGAATACACTGAGACATTATCCAGCCTTATTCATCGTGAATACGCACCAGAGACACATGCCGGGTGAACACTGGCTAGCTTTATGTCTTAATGATGAAACCTCTGGAGAATTTTTTGACTCGTACGGAAACCCCCCGGACTACGAACTATTTCCTGATTCTATTAATAATTTTTTAAGAATGAACTGTAGCAAAATAAAATATAACCCTGTTCAAGTTCAAAATTTTAATTCAGTTTGTTGCGGACAACACTGTATTTTTTCTGTGTCATAGAGCTAAAGGTTACTCGTTTAATCATATAATGTCTATGTATAGCAACGATTTAAGTAGAAATGATAATGCAGTTGTGGGTTTTGTTAAAAAATTGTACCCTAGAGTAAATAAAAAAAAGCACTCATTTAGTTGTGTACAATGTGCTAGCTCTATGAGCATGTTTCATTAATGTGTGTAGTGGACTATCAAATGATGATGATGCTTCACAAAATTCTTGATGCAAAGAGTTTTATTGAAATAAATGGTAGCAAAATACAAAGCAGCAATCGTAGTTCCTTGTCAGTCATTTAAAAATCCAACCAGACAGATGTGCTAAGATCGGGTGATTTAAATACACGTTCGTGGGCCAAAGAGTCTTTCTTTTTAGCGGATGATGAGGAAACTAGACTGGGGGAGTACGGATCTTTAGATCTTTTTATGTCTGTTATTTTGCGTCTAACATCCCCGCTAGGTATAGTTGAATAGGGTATGTTTAGGTTCGCTACAGTGTGTAACAATTCCCTCCAACCTAAAGGTCTCCGATCTTCAGATACTTTATAAGGGGCTGTGAGATTCTTCAGCAGATCAACCATGTGAGACCCTTTAATAGTGTTTCCTTTAAAAATAAATTCACCATCATCGTTCCATGAACCGACATTGTCGGATTTAAGAATTTTTTCCATAATGTATGAAGCATTTCTTTTGTTCTTTTGTTTCTTGCAGAAACGTTGGCAATCACCTCTTGTAGAATTTCATCTCCGGGAGTTTGTGAACGTTCAGTGACGGCTGCTTCTGTTTTGCTTTCCGGTATTTTAGGTAGGCTTAGAGTGAGTTCAGTGGTTTCCTGCTCTCCTAGTTTAACCAAGTTTAAAAACCTTTGCAGGGCCGATGTGTAGAGTTTAGCCTTCTCGTATTCATTCAGATCTGACCTTACCAAAATGTGACGAATTGCATCGTCTAAGTTGTTTTCAACAGTTTTTCTTAAACTCTCTTTCTCCGTGGTGGAGTTTCTCAGTTTATCAAGTTGATGTTGAGGGACTAAATACAGTTTCTCGGCTGTCTCCATGTTAACTGTTACGAGATGCAATTAAGCTGGTTATAAACGGAACGGCTACACTGAGCAACGGAAGAAGAAATCCTCCAGATTGATTAATAACTTTCCTTTTTGTTTCTATAGATGCTCTCTTATCAGCAAAAAGTTTGATGAATTTTTTCTGTTTTTTAAAAGCTCTGTACTGTTTCGACGTCAGCGGTACGTTCCCTCTGAGCACGTTTAAGGCAAGTTCACATATGCTCAAAATGAGATCTTTGTGTGCATCACGTAATATATCCTTTCTCCGCTGTGGTGTAGATCTGTGTAATGTTTTCAACAAGGGCAGGGAATTTTTTAATCGATTAGACATTGTTAAAGTTTTTTCTTCTTCTTGGGGATGTAAACAACCTGATTTTCTTGTGGAAACACCCCTGACCGGAGACGTAGTTCTTCTGGCGTTCCAGCTTTTAGATCAACCAATAAATATCCGTATGGTCTGGCGGTGGCATCTTGAAAACTTTCTAAAAAATACTTGCTGTTACTCGGATACATCTGATGAGCCAGTACGCTGATCTGTAATTTATCTCTAGGATTTTTAAAAAGAATCATGTAGTTGCTGTTGAGGTTGATTGTTCTACTAGTCTTACCTTGAAAAAACAAATTTTGAACAAGATAGATAACGCTCAGATTTCTGTGGTGGGTGTATTTTGTAAAAGCCTTTTCTACTTCGTCGTTCTTACTTGCGGATTCCATTAAGTCATCTATTACCAATAAGTTTGTTTTGCTGGGTGGAAACAGTTCATCATCACAGAAAGAATCGGGGATTCCTTGAATAAAATTTATATTTATTCTCGTCAACAATTCATCATACAGAGGTTGCCAACAAGAAAAAATCCACACAATGTTTTCGGGGGCTTTCGACATTACCGCATCACAGTTTTCCAGCAAAAGTTTGATAAAATATGATTTACCGCTATTACTAGGTCCACACATGATACATGAAAATGGTAGTTGCATCCTCGTGTCAAACGTAGTCACATTTAGATTTTCCATGACTAATGAACAAATCAACAGAAACAAACAAATGAACTATATACATAGATACACACATACATATAAACATGAACAATCTTAATAACCATAAGGAAGAGTAGTGAAATCAGACAATAAAACACGTTTATCGTACACAACCCTGAATCTTTTTATCTGTGAACGGTTCCTCAAATGAAACCCTCTTTTATCTCGCGTGATTTGATTGTACGAAGTTATAAGTTGGTCGTGTTGTTTGGGATTTTTAACTCGATTGACCACCAGCTCTGTCAGAGATTTCAGATTGATAATTTCAGAGTTGGTATAATTTAGCGTAATACCTTTAGCTTTCAATGTTGTTTTTCCTTTCAGAGTTTTGTAACCGTAGGTTTTAGGGACAGCACTTACGAACTCTACAATTTGATCACCGTCATCTAGCTCGCTGGTAAGCCCTCCTAAATAATCGCTTAAAGGAGGCATCCAATCACCTTCTTTACTTTTAAAAATGACGCTGTCTGTGTCTGTGTACAAACAACGTTGATTCAATCGGTCCATCAAATTATACAGTTCAAGTCTAGCATATGATGTAGTGAAAATACCGATGAATACATTAGCATTCCCTGGTTTAATCATTCGATCATCGGCATAACGCCACTGTGTGAGTGCGACTTCATCATTCAAAAAGGAGAACTGGCTAACATTGTACATATCAGAGAACATGAAATGTAAAAACTCGGCTGGATCACTGATCAGAGATGTGTTTGATCTGTCTGGTTTTTGACACATCTTTCCCCACAGTGAATTTAGTGCTAGTTTAGCCACAGATCTTTTAGCCGGATTAATGTCAATACGTTTTGGATCGAGCTCGATTCCCTCGTTTTCTTTGTATCTTTGAATATATTCATGTTTAGCGGTTTCATCCCCTACCCAGGTCGGATATCCTGAACTTTCCTGTTTGGTCTTGAGAAACATTTTAATGTACTCTGTAAAAAGATTGTCGGACTTTTGAGGAAAGTGCCAGACTTCAAAGACTTTTAATATTTTGTAGCCTTTTTCGATGGCTTTAGCTATTTCGATAGAGGCCCATGTCCCAATAAGGGCTCTATCCCGATCTGCGTGGTTGCATCGCTGTTGTTGTTGCTGTTCGCAACATGTTCTACATAGAGGAAAGAGGAGTTTGCTTTTCATGCGATATGGGAGAACGGGTGCCCACAAACCCCTAGGCGGTAATACTTTAGCTCTGATTATACCAAAATAATTGTCAAGAGGCTCAAAGTCCTGATAAATGATGATGGGGTGACCGATCGGGTATGTCTTTGTCTTGTTTACATACGGGTAAAGAGAGGTAAAATCAAAATAATCGATTCTCTCGCCGGGGTTAGCTACGTAATGTAAGTGTAAAGCATTTGTTCGGCCACCATAAAGGGCATCACGGGGGTTTAAGCGCTCCGGAAAGTAAAACTCTTTTAGAAAGTTTATTACGCCGCTGTCGCTTTTCTTCATTTCACTCCACTCATGTTCCCATATTGTTGTGACATGTAAATTGAGGGATTCTTGCAAATTCTTGATTTTTTCCAATGATTTTTGACGGACATCTCCAAAGCTAACCTTAGAAGAGCTAAGAGGATGTGTGGTCATTGAGGGAAAACACTTTTCACAACCGTGATAAAAACAACCAAGAAACTTGAAAGCCTTTCGCGTCTGACCTACTTCATAATAACCATCGACAAAATATTGACCAAACCTAGCTTCACCCAAGTTCAACGCATGTTGAATGGGTAGATTCTGTGTGACTGAAATGTATTCGAGCCACTGGATAGACGGTGTTGAAAAAGATTTCTGCCTGTTGATGTAATTGTCAAGTGGCGGAATAGCTAGGGTGTTTTTAGGTAGGAACATGGTTCTAAAGATTTTCATGCAAACAGAAGCAATAGTTATGCATTTAAAGGGGTCGACCTTTGTACTCTGAAGTATCTCATTTCTGAAAGCTAAACACCCCTTTCTCAAAATGTCAACATCGTTGATATAGTATTCAGCCATCTCTTTCTTAAAATCAAAGACTTTGTCAGTTACCGTTGCGTACCACTTGAAAAACTCGACTCTGTCTTTAGGCATCATACTATCCACGCCGTAAAACTTTGGCTCAGGATATGGGCCTACTTAGTTTTGGTGTTCTAAGGTGTTCCAGAAATGTGGAAAATAGCCTTTCTTTTTTTCTGAAAATCCCATGGCTTTAGGTAAGCTGCTAAGCTTCATGGGTAAGAAAGATAGGCTATCGATGTAGACCTGACGGAACTCGGAATCGTTGAAGCAAAGAATTTTACCGCCTTGCGCAATGATATCAGGTGTTATTCCCTCTTTCACTAAATGATTTAACAAAAGGTAGGAATCAAAGCCTCTAGCATTATGTGCTATAAAGGTATAGCCATTGTATTTGTTACGTCGGAACATCTTGAAAAACTCAGCGACACAACCGTCTCCTTCAAACACCCACTCCTGTCCATGAAAATCAATACAGCACAAGTAATTAGCTACATGAGTTCCAGTTTCCTGTCTAGTCTCGAAATCATAAAATATGTATTTGCTATTTGGCACTTTTTTCTTTACCGGTTGTATAAAACAGCTATGTTCAGTATCGGTATCGAGTTTTTCACCACAGAGTTTACACTTCTTCTCAGAGCACACATGTTTTTTACGGTTAAAAGGGTTCTGATGTCTTACACTATTGCAGTTACTACAGTAGAAACCCGTTTCACACTGAGAAAATTCACCATCGCTCGACTGAAGCTTTGCTTTATGTGCGTCAAAACAGAATTCCGACCGACAAAGCCTTGAGCAATCAGGACACTTAATTAAGTGTTGAGCATGTTTGTAACAATCCGTATTATGGCAAACATTACAGGTAAAATCACATTGATGTTTTCGTGAATCTTCAAAACCTGAGTGACAGAAACTACAAACGTAACTGAAACCCAAAAGCCCGGTGATGCTTTTAACCCCGTAATAGTGGTTGTCGTGTAAAAACAAGTACAATGTATTTTCGTGCGGTGTCTTGTTGGTTTGAAAGAAAGAGTAGCCGGCCTTGTTGACTGAACTGTAGATGGTTACAATTTTACAGTTCAAACACGCCTCAAATTTTGATACATCAGCGAAGGTGACAGCTATGTCTTCGGTTAACCCTACATCGTTCTGTATTTGCTTAGCGATGTTTTCTATTTGAAAACTACTTTTTCCGGGATTCAAAAGTTGTGCAACACACAAAGCAAAACACATGTTGTCTTTATTGGGGAATATGTATAGATGTCTCATTTTTTTCCGAATAGCTTCTGAACTAAAGATTGAGGCTAATTTTCTTCTAGCTGCACCACCGCGAGGTGGTCGTACTATTTGGATCACTAATTCGAGCGTATTGTCCGTAAAAATTTCTCGTTTACTTTGAATGGCATTTTCAAGCATGGTAAGAAAAGACCGTAAATCGATGGACCCATTGACTAATTGAATGCGGGATGACAAATTGAGCGTATCACCTCGAATTATAACAAACACAGCATCTTTGGGCAAAATCATTTCATTTGCCACATCTATCAGACTGTTTAAAACCTCTAAAACATAATTATAAAACTCAGCAAAGCTGTTGACATTAGCGATCGAGGAAAAATTCACTCTTCTTCTAATCTCTGTGTTATTGAATCGATCACGGTTAATTATACTAATATTAGGATCTACTCCATTACCGAATTGAACATTTTGAACATTAGGAGATGGTACATTCTCCTCAACGACATCTATTTGGACATTTTGAACATTAGGAGATGGTACATTCTCCTCATCGACTTCTATTTGGACATTTTGAACATTAGGAGATGGTACATTCTCCTCATCGACTTCTATTTGGACATTTTGAACATTAGGAGATGGTACATTCTCCTCATCGACTTCTATTTGAGGGTTTGACGTTTCAGCGACATGATGATTATCAGAGTTTTGCGAAACACTGGATGGGTGATCAAATAAGTTAATTAGACTGTCATTTAACAATATAAGACTACGATTAAGATCGTGAAACATATCTGTAGGAGGTAATGGTTCCTGAGATGTTTCTGGGGGTGAGAGGATATTGATGTTTTGTTCTGTAGTTATGGCCAAACTTTCATTCAATTGATTTACCGCGTCTAGTAGTGCCGGATTTAACTCTACACAATCACTTCGATGATTTAGACTATTTTGCAACCCTAACAGACTCTGATTTAACTCGTGGAATATGTCCTCTTGCGTTGTTGGTGTAATGGCTGTATTTAGGGGTTGACTGAAATCTCCAGTCCGAGTATTGCTTAGGCCTGATGGTCTCAAACTTTCATTCAATTGATTTACCGCGTCTAATAGTGCCGGATTTAATTGAGTGGGGTGGTAATAATCAGATAGGGTATTTTGTAATCTTAACAGACTCTGATTTAGTTCAGAGAATATGTCGTGTTGAGTCGGAGATGCAGTAGTTACGCTGTAACCTGAGCTAGGGGTCTGAATAACAAGCTGGTGTGGTAGTCTTAGACTTTCGTTCAGTTGGTTGATTGCATCAGTTAAATACGGATTGAGGGATGTGCACGAATCATGTCGTAATAGACTATTTGAAAAAGATGAGTTTTCATCGTTGTAGGAATCACGAGGTGATGACGGATTACTATCATTTCTATTTCTTTTAGCTTCTGAAGCTGACACGTTAAAAGAACGTTTCTGCGCCATATATATCGTAAAATAATCTTAACAAACTTGTATTCAACGAAACACAGCTATTCAAGTTGTCATGAATATCACGCAAAGATGAAACACATTCCCTACCAGCGTTTTGTTCCAATGAATTATCAAGGTTATTAAAGTTTTCAAATAAAACCTCAAATTGTTGATAGAAGTCTCTAAGCGTGTCCCTGAGCCGCAGTTGATCCGGATCCTCTTGATTGGTGTTATCTTCTTCGGGGTCAGCCAACTCTTGTACTTCAGCTATGTCACTCACAACTAAAAAGAGAGCAGAAATTGAAATAGAAAAATGTGTTTAGGCACTAAAAAGATGGTGAAAATAGAACGCGTTAGTAGATGATACCTATTCATCTTACCTGGAGCGTTTGAATTATTGTCATTAATCCCTGTTTGCTGTAATAGTCTCGGCAGCGGATGCACTACAGCTATTGGTTTCGTACGAGATTTTGGCTTTAGGTCTTGCACGGGTGTGTCAGGAAATTCATCGTCCGAAATAATCAGGACGTCGTTGACTAAAATCGGGAAAAACAAAATAAATGTTCTCTTAGTGTTATGTATCGTAGCTTTTATGACAAAACAAAGTTCTAAATGGTAGAATGAAATTACCTAAAGACTCACAATATCCTAGACATTACAATCAGATAAGCATACCAAGGTCTTGTTCTGTAATAAAACGTATTGAAATTAAAGTTTAGGTCTAACCCATTTGTAAGAGAATCTAATCTAATATATAAGTGAAGAAATTTTATCAAATTTCTTACCCGATGAGAAGTCCATGATCTTTCTTTTGGATGAAGAAGCGATGTCACCAATGACAGAGTTTCAAAGCCGTAATATCACTTGGCAGACTTCCTGAATGATGAACTTTTTGGAAGTTCTTGGTTTTATAGGAAGTGTTTCTGAGGTGTGTGTCTGGGGGTTGGGGGTGTCAGATGGATGGTATACCTTTTGTAAAATGGACTGACCATATGGACTGACCATCCACCTAATTGTGTTAACATAGCACAAATAAGTGCTTGTGTGTGTCTGCTGGAGGGTGCCAGGGAGAAAATGTATTTCTCATTTCCATTTGCGAAACTTTTTCCAACCACACTGATCAAAAGATACGGTCTCAGTAGCGCTGCTCCAGTGGATGTGACCAGGTCCTGATAACCTGAACAGCTGTACGACGGCTGAATCCGCATTGAAAAAAAAAGCCGGCTGTACACCCCTTTGATAATGACCAATACTGAATATTTGCGCACTCTAAACTGTTTGAACATCTTGGCAGAGTAGTTGTAGATTTTTTTGGGGCGTTAGGACAAACAGCCATTGTTGCGCACGCAAAGATATTCTTCTCAATATTTTACATTTTCCAAGACGATAGAGCAAAGTATTTGAAGAAGGTCTGTGTGAGTTTGTAACGAATCAGCGTGTGGGGGGTGGTGGTGGGGTGGCTGGGCGGGGGTTTGGGTAGGGGGGGGGGGGGAATACCTGATCATATGGACTGACCATATCAGCTGATTGTTAATATAATAAAAATAAGTGCTTATGTGTGTGAGAGCGGGTGAGGATATCACTCTCCAGGATATCACTCTACCAATTATCAACAGAGGATTTTGGGACTAATGTGTGCTTTTACATTTGGGGGGTGAGGGTGGTGGACTGAACATACCGGCTAATTGTTAATATAATAAAAATAAGTGCTTATGAGTGTGAGAGCGGGTGGGGGATATTGTCCCCACGCATAATCATTACCAATTATCAACAGAGGATTTTGGGACTAATGTGTGCTTTTACATTTGGGGGTGAGGTTGGTGGACTGAACATACCGGCTAATTGTTAATATAATAAAAATAAGTGCTTGTGTGTGAGAGAGGGTGGGGGATATCCAGACGTTGATTAGGATGGTTTAAGGTGCGTGTGTGTGTCTGTGTGTCAGGGACACACGGGGATCATTTAACATTAATACTATTTTTAATCATACAACCGTTTGGAAAATGACACCATAAATACAATTAAATCATTATATATTTACTCCTATGCATTCTTTCCCATGAATTATCGTGACCTTTGACCTACACATGTCACCATATTATTTAATATGATTAACTTGACCTTTGACCTTTAATCAATCCATCAAAATTTTAATTACTTTTGACAGAAGCAGCCCTGCATTTCTCTCTCCCCAGCGCACACTCTGTTTGTTTGTACTGTAAACTGTAACTGTGTTTGCTAGGGCACTTGGTTATACACAGTACTTTAATGTATGGAACACTTACTTAACTTACTGGTTTGGTTTAAATATCGCTTATTACCTTATTCAGCAAAATAAATTCATTATTAACCTATTGAAGTATTTTAGTTAAGGACAAAAACAGACCCTGCGCTTGTGTTTAGAACTGCTGAACAGCCGTGTTCATAGGTTTAATCAATGATGGATGAATGGAGAGGTGTGTGTGTGTGTATGCGTGTATATATACGCGCGCGCGCTCTCCTGATTTTCTCCGTTGGCTTTAACACGCACACCCATCCCCCGCCAAAAACACACACACAGAGCAATTAACACCATGTCATACTCAGTATTCTCCATTGAGGTTTCTCACCTTCCACTCCTAAGTTTGTCGTTGCTCTTTTGGAGTTCTTAAAACCCAAAACATTTATTTATACTGAGAAAAAATTATTATGGGTCACATAATCACAAACACAAATACATATACATATGATCAAGTGTTTAACTGTTTTCATTTGTTTCTATGACCAATAATTATTATTATTATGATTTTCAGCCCAACTCTTTGACTATTTAAAACAAAGTTGTGTCCCATTTTTTGCCCATTGAAGTTGTTGGTTCAACTAAACGTTTTTTAAATACCCAAACAATCCCCCAAAATTAAAACACGCAAACATGACTTTAACAATTCAATTTATTCTTCCAAAACTAGTCAAAGTTAAAACAGTAATTTATATAAAACAGATGAATACATGTTGTCTTTTTGCTTAAAGTTCATTAAACAACCCGGATACACCAGCTGCTTATAAGTCTCTATCTATAGTCCTTTTATATTAAAATATAAATTTTTCAAATATCAAAACTATTAAACATGGAACAGTTTAAGTCCTTGTTTCCCCCAAAGTACTGTATCGAACATTTAGCAGTTCTATGTTCAGAATATACAGTAGACCTGACCAAACATCATTCTAAAGCTGTCAGACGGTGACGTCATCCCTCCTACAGCTCCCTCAACAGCTTGTTCAGGCTCCTCCAGTCCTGTAGCTCCAAAAGTCCAGCCGTCAGCCGTCTGACCCCCCAATCCTCCACAGCGGAGCTCTGCTTAAAGACAACAGGAGAATTTAGTGAAGACAAAGATAAATAAACTTCACAGAACATATAGTTCTAATAAAAATACAATATATTAATAAACCTATTTACCACAGAGTGTGTAAAATACTGTTTTGGGAATTCTGGAATGTAAATTCCTCCTGCGCATGCACGAGCGTGCAGCAGCTTGGTGCAGTTGCTCTCGGAATTCTTGTGTGTTTTTTACTTTTTATTATACTTTCCTTCTATTATTTATTCATAACTTTATTCTATTCAACAAGTAAGGTCGCCCTTTCAAACCATGCGTTTTGAAAGTGTTTTTAGTTACACAATTTTAATTACATTTTCGGCGCTCCGGGTGATCAGCGCGCAACAGCAAGGAGGCGGCTCCTTTGTTTACACCAGGGAACAGCTGATCGCACTGAAGCCGGCCGGCATCAGAGATCCGACTCTGTATAGGACTTTAAACATTCCGGATGAGATACGGAGGAGGACGATAAGGGGATGCAGAGGTGGAAGGAAGCGGCGCAGAGGAGCCAAAGAGGAAGAGAAATGCGCGGCGCATAAGGAAAGGATGAGAAAGTACAAGCCGTATGTCCCGTCTCTTATCATGGGCAACGTGAGATCTCTGGACAATAAGATGGACGAGTTGACAGCTTTGTTAAAGACTGAAAACATCTTCCGCGAGTGCAGTCTGATGTGTTTTACAGAGACTTGGTTACATAGTGATGTGCCTGACTCTAATATTACACTGGACGGCTTCAGCGCGATACGGAGCGACAGGACGAGGAGATTATTTACCAAGAGAATTCTCACATGTGATAATAACTGCTGTGTACATTCCTCCATCCGCGAATGCCGCTGCCGCGTGTGACGTCATTCACTCTGTAACTGCCAAACTCCAGACTCGACACCCTGATGCCTTTCTCCTGATCTCCGGTGATTTCAACCACACACCACTGAACAGGACTATTCCTACTTTCACTCAGTACGTGGATTGTCACACTAGGGGGGAGAAGACACTAGACCTGCTGTATGCTAATGTTAAAGGTGCTTACAGTGCTGCAGCACTTCCCCCCCTGGGGAGGTCGGATCACAACCTAGTCCACCTCATGCCAATATACAAACCCCTGGTTCAGAGACAGCCTGCTATAGTGAGGAGTGTAAGAAGATGGTCAGAAGGTGCCACTGCTACGTAACAGGATTGTTTCGAGGCTACAGACTGGGAGGTTCTCAGTGCATCATATGGAGAGGACATTGATGGAATGACGGACTGCATCACGGAGTACAGTGGGAGCCACGCCAAATAGCCGCGACAGTGTGGCTGAAGTGTGAATGGCGTGTGAATGGCCTTTGCACGCCGTAATCCCCCCTCCCTTTTCTGGCCGAAAGGCGTGTCAAGATTTCACAGTAAACACGCCCATTCAAGCCCTATTTATTCATTTACCTGGTGCCACCACTAGATGGCGCTTCGTTCTCAATAACACGTTAAAACAAGCCAGCTGCGCTGAGTTGCAATCACATGATTTTAACAACCCGCCTCCACCCCCGCCGAACTGACGCTACCAAACTACAGAGATGAAGATGGCGGCTTAACGGACTATTCGTGGTAAGTGATGTTTTATTTTATAAAATGTGTTTGGGGTAGTTTACAGTTTATTTCCCAGTTTAGTTTTTTATTGGCTGTTTTAAATATCACTGGCAGCACCAGCAGCGGTCAGATGTGACTTTAGAGAACTTAATGATCTGTTTACCAAGTCTGGAGTTAATATTACAGCTTACTGTCAGTGTCACACACTCACAATGTCACTCCACTTTAACTCAAAAACATGCTCAAGCTTCGACAATACTATTAATGTCCCTATTACAAGAGCTGCACTACCCGATGAAGAGTGTTTGTGTTCTCTGTAAATACTGAGAGAATCTCACCGCGTGCTGTCTGGATAAATTCAGCGCTTATTTATTCTCTGGTTAAGAGTTAATCTGCAGGTTATTTCTGTGACTGTAATATAATGTGATGCAGTTGATGAGGGACACAGACTGAGGGGAGCTGTACAGGAGCTAGTAACGCTCATAACCCGGTTTATATTTTATACACTTTGTCCGGAACTTTCCGCGGTAGCGCGAGCGCTTAGTTAAAGAGCTGAATAACAACACAGAAGTGTTTATCAGTTAAGGAGGAGGAGGGGGGAGGTGTGTGTGTGTGTGTGTGTGTGTGTGTGTGAGGGTCTTCAGTAAGTTATAGTTTGGCTTCAGAGATGAACTAATGCTCATATACGAGTGTTATATCGCTTAACTTATTTGTATGAGAAGCGCATTAAGTAAATTCCCGGTTAATTTAATGCAGACGATAATACAGACAGTCACTGGTTAACACTAACACTGTTCACTGGTTAACACTAACACTGTTCACTGGTTAACACTAACACTGTTCACTGGTTAACATTAGCACAGGCAGATTATTTACATTACAGGATCCCCAAAACAGTATTTTACACACTCTGTGGTAAATAGGTTTATTAATATATTTTATTTTTATTAGAACTATATGTTCTGTAAAGTTTATTTATCTTTGTCTTGACTAAATTCTCCTGTTGTCTTTAAGCAGAGCTCCGCTGTGGAGGATTGGGGGGGTCAGACGGCTGACGGCTGGACTTTTGGAGCTACAGGACTGGAGGAGCCTGAACAAGCTGTTGAGGGAGCTGTAGGAGGGATGACGTCACAGTCCGACAGCTTTAGAATGATGTTTGATCAGGTCTACTGTATATTCTGAACATAGAACTGCAAAATGTCTGATACAGTACTTTGGGGGAAACAAAGACTTGAACTGTTCCATGTTTAATAGTTTTGATATTTGAAAAATTAATATTTTAATGTAAAAGGACTATAGATAGAGACTTCTAAGCAGCTGGTGTATCCGGGTAGTTTAATGAACTTTAAGCAAAAAGACAACATGTATTCATCTGTTTTATATAAATTACTGTTTTAACTTTGACTAGTTTTGGAAGAATAAATTGAATTGATAAAGTCATGTTTGCGTGTTTTAATTTTGGGGGATTGTTTGGGTATTTAAAAATTGTTTAGTTGAACCAACAACTTCAATGGGCAAAAAATGGGACACAACTTTGTTTTAAATAGTCAAAGAGTTGGGCTGAAAATAATAATAATAATAATTATTGATCATAGAAACAAATGAAACCAGTTAAACACTTGATTATATGTATTTGTGTTTGTGATTATGTGACCCATAATAATTTTTTCTCAGTATAAATAAATGTTTTGGGTTTTAAGAACTCCAAAAGAGCAACGACAAACTTGGTATTCTCCATTGCGGTTTCTCACCTTCCACTCCTGAGTAGGACATGGTGTTAATTGCTCTGTGTGTGTGTGTTTTTGGCGGGGGGATGGGTGTGTGTGTGTTTTCGCTGTTCAGCAGTTCTAAACACAAGCACAGTTTTTGTCCTTAACTAAAATACTTCAATACGTTAATAATGAATTTATTTTGCTGAATAAGGTAATAAGCGATGTTTAAAACAAACCAGTAAGTTAAGTAAGTGTTCCATACATTAAAGTACTGTGTATAACCAAGTGCCCTAGCAAACACAGTTACAGTACAGTTTACAGTACAAACAGAGTGTGTGCGCTGGGGGGATTGGAAGGTGAGTGAGAATACTCATTTACAAGACAAAAGACGGTCAGAGGCAGCGCCGTTCTAGACCAGACAACACGGGGTGGGGGGAGGGGGGCATCATGTTCAAGCACTGTTTTTACCTGGCCTTACTGTATAGTAACAGTATTGTATTTGCTGAATTGTGTTGAGGCACGCAAACCCCCAGACCACAATAAGGTGGCAATCCCTCAGGGGGAAACTAAAAAATAAATATATATATAATTATATAATAAAATATCCTTAATCCAGATTTTATCAATCAATGACATAACATTTATCTAAGCTGGATGGTCAAATTCTCCAAAACGTTTAACCTAAAGTAAGACTTAACACACTATAACTAAAATATTTACAAAACTGAAAGGTTGTCTTATGAATGATAAAAAATACAAACTAAATTAAAACAGATGGGCTGTTGAACAGATCATATGTTTTATGTTTTCTGATTGCAAATGATATATGGGTTGATTTTAGAAAGGCTAAATGAAATAGCTAGTTTTTGGTCATGTCAGTCCAGTAACTATACTATGTAAAAGTAATTATAATATGAATTAATTAAGGGCAGGACCTAACCTAATGTTAATAATTTACACCATGATAACATTAGTATTTGTGTTTTTGTATATATTTTTAAATGTTCAAATGAACGTTTCAGAGTATATAATTTGTCGTGTCATCTGTGATTGAGACCCATGAGTTAAATTGAAATATTTTTTATAGGTAGTAAGCCAGGTTTTAGTAACCTTGGACAAATCACCATGTAAGCCCTCTCTCGCGCACGCGCTCTCACGCTATCTCTCGCACTCACACACACACACTGTACACACACAGACACACACAAATAATACATAAAATCGCGTAAAACCAAATGAAACTAGGGTAAAAAATATGAGCAGTAAAATACAGTAGTATCCTGTAGGTGATTCCTGTCCTGTGATAACAGGCACTAACACTCTAGAACTGTTTACTTCTGTTAGTTTTGTTTTCAAGTGTGAATGTTTATGGGAATTAAATCTGTCTCTGCTGCTGCATCTATACACCGTTGTGATAAGTGATTTGTGCCCCATCAGATCTTTAATGTGGGACATTATGCTGGTTAAATGACTAAAGAAATACTGATCCGTATGGACAGAGATTTGTTCCAGATATTATGCGCCATTAATCAATTTGTTATGCCAATTTGACTTTCAGCGAAAACATCAAAAATATAACGAAAACAAACCAAAGCAGAAGTTACATTTTAAGCTTTACTTTCAAAGTAAAATTTGATTTGTCACATACACAGCGCGATATGCAGTAAAATGCTTAGGGTGCTTTAGGTGAGACTCGAACTCAGCATTGCTTCATCTGTACTGCTTTATAAGTATCACGCGCTAACCGATTGCGCCACGGGAGCCACACGGAAGATGGTCTTGTCAGAGTACCCTCTCTCTCGTGCGCACACACACACATGAAATTGCGTAAAAACCAACGAAATATAAGCAGTAAAAAAAATAAATCAGTAAAAATACATTAGTATAACACGCGCTAACCCTCTGGAACTTTTTTACTATTGTTTCCAAGTGTTTATGGGGATTTAATGTGTCTCTGCTGCTTCATCCATTCACAGTTGTGATAAGTGATTAATGCCCCATCAGATCTTTTGACGGGGGAGCATTATGCATGATTAAATGACTAAAGAAATACTGATCCATATGGGCAGATATTTATTCCAGGTTGCATGCGGCATTAATTGGCTTTCTTATGCCACTTGTAGACTATCAGTGAAAAAAAAAATCAGCGAAAACATCATCAAAAATATAACGAAAACAAACCCAAGCAGACGTTACATTTTGAGCTTTACTTTGCAGCAAAATATTATCTATCAGTATATTAAATGGAACGGGGTAAAATACACAGTAATATAAAATACTGTACGTAGCCCGCGTGTTTATTCCGTACCTACAATGATCGGTATAGACGAATTACAGCCGCTACCGTGTCTTTAAGGATCATTTCAGGATGTCTTAAAAATATTTCACTAACTAATTTTATTAATTCATTATTAAATAATAAATAGCATAATCATCATGGGTTGTGTTTTGAGTGATTTAACAAATCTGTTTTATTAATCGGTTTGTTGTTGTTGTTTTTTCATCTATTTATGAAACTATGTTGACAATGCAAGAACTGTCTGTATATTAAAGATACGGTATTGGGCTTCCTGGACACTGCAGTTAACTGTGCCAGTCAATGCTCCATCTGGCGGAATTATACGGCATTGCAACCATCTTTTTAGAAAGCGCATGGGGGCGTTTATGGGGCGGGGCATCATTAACTGCGTCATCGCGGGGGATCACATTCCATGCACGAAGCCTGCATTAACCCTTCATGGAACTGCCACGGAGCAGTCATGCTCCAGGCGGCTGTTTGACGTGGCTCCCACTGTACATTAACTTCTGTGTTGACACCTGTGTACCGATGAGAGATATTCGCTGTTTCCCCAACAACAAACCCTGGGTCACCAAAGACATTAAAGCGTGTTTAAATGAAAAAAAAAGTGCCTTTAGGTCTGGTGAACAGAACATTAAGTTCTCTAAAGTCACATCTGACCGCTGCTGGTGCTGCCAGTGATATTTAAAACGGCCAATAAAAAACTAAACTGGGAAATAAACTGTAAACTACCCCAAACACATTTTATAAAATAAAACATCACTTACCACGAATAGTCCGTTAAGCCGCCATCTTCATCTCTGTAGTTTGGTAGCGTCAGTTCGGCGGGGGTGGAGGCGGGTTGTTAAAATCACGTGATTGCAACTCAGCGCAGCTGGCTTGTTTTAACGTGTTCTTGAGAACGAAGTGCCATCTAGTGGTGGCACCAGGTAAATGAATAAATAGGGCTTGAATGGGCGTGTTTACTGTGAAATCTTGACACGCCTTTCTGGCAGAAAAGGGAGGGGGGATTACGGCGTGCAAAGGGCATTCACACGCCATTCACACTTCAGCCACACGGTCGCAGCTATTTGGCGTGGCTCCCACTGTACAGCTCATGAAAACCAAAAATCCCTATCTCAAAAAATTTGCATATCGTGAAAATGTTCTCTAAACTAATTACAACTAATTAACTCTAAACACCTGCAAAAGATTCCTGAGGCTTTTAAAAACTCCCAGCCTGGTTCATTACTCAAAACCGCAATCATGGGTAAGACTGCCGACCTGACTGCTGTCCAGAAGGCCATCATTGACACCATCAAGCAAGAAGGTAAGACACAGAAAGAAATTTCTGAACGAATAGGCTGTTCCCAGAGTGCTGTATCAAGGCACCTCAGTGGGAAGTCTGTGGGAAGGAAAAAGTGTGGCAGAAAACGCTGCACAATGAGAAGAGGTGACCGGGCCCTGAGGAAGATTGTGGAGAAGGACCGATTCCAGATCTTGGGGGACCTGCGGAAGCAGTGGACTGAGTCTGGAGTAGAAACATCCAGAGCCACCGTGTACAGGCGTGTGCAGGAAATGGGCTACAGGTTGCAAATTTTGCATGTCATTCGGAAATCAAGGTGCCAGAGTCTGGAGGAAGACTGGGGAGAGGGAAATGCCAAAATGCCTGAAGTCCAGTGTCAAGTACCCACAGTCAGTGATGGTCTGGGGTGCCATGTCAGCTGCTGGTGTTGGTCCACTGTGTTTTATCAAGGGCAGAGTCAATGCAGCTAGCTATCAGGAGATTTAAAAAAAAAAAAAGAAAAAAAAAAAAAATTTTGGAGCACTTCATGCTTCCATCTGCTGAAAAGCTTTATGGAGATGAAGATTTCATTTTTCATGACCATGGTATTACTGTGCTCAATTGGCCTGCCAACTCTCCTGACCTGAACCCCATAGAGAATCTGTGGGATATTGTGAAGAGAAAGTTGAGAGACACAAGACACAAGAATCTGCAAAAGGATTCCCGACCAAGTATTGAGTGCATAACTGAACATAATTATTTGAAGGTTGACTTTTTTTGTATTAAAAACACTTTTCTTTTATTGGTCGGATGAAATATGCTAATTTTTTTAGATAGGGATTTTGGGTTTTCATGAGCTGTATGCCACAATCATCAATATTAAAACAATAAAAGGCTTGAACTACTTCAGTTTGTGTGTAATTAATCTAAAATATATGAAAGTCTAATGTTTATCAGTACATTACAGAAAATAATGAACTTCATCACAATATGCAAATTTTTTTAGAAGGACCTGTATATCTAGTTACCATTTAAGTCCGAATTGGATGTGGATTGTCAAACTTAAAAAAAAAAAAAAGTACTCGCTTTACTCTGCAACTTTACTCGCTTTCCCCATGTGGATACATAAAGTTTTTTATATTTGAATTTGGAAACAGTGTCTCCATATATATATATATGTGTGTGTGTGTGTGTGTGTGTATACACACTCACCTAAAGGATTATTAGGAACACCTGTTCAATTTCTCATTAATGAAATTATCTAATCAACCAATCACATGACAGTTGCTTCAATGCATTTAGGGGTGTGGTCCTGGTCAAGACAATCTCCTGAAATCCAAACTGAATGTCAGAACGGAAAAGAAAGGTGATTTAAGCAATTTTAAGCGTGGCATGTTTGTTGTTGCCAGACGGACCGGTCTGAGTATTTCACAATCTGCTCAGTTACTGGGATTTTCACACACAACCATTTCTAGGGTTTACAAATAATGGTGTGAAAAGGGAAAAACATCCAGTGTCCGGCAGTTCTGTGGGTGAAAATGCCTTGTTGATGTTAGAGGTCAGAAGAGAATGGGCCGACTGATTCAAGCTGATAGAAGAGCAACTTTGACTGAAATAACCACTTGTTACAACCGAGGTATGCAGTACTTCAAAGTATTTGTGAAGCCACAACATGCACAACCTTGAGGCAGATGGGCTACAACAGCAGAAGACCCCACCGGGTACCACTCATCTCCACTACAAATAGGAAAAAGAGGCTACAATTTGCACGAGCTCACCAAAATTGGACAGTTGAAGACTGGAAAAATGTTGCCTGGTCAGATGAATCTCGATTTCTGTTGAGATATTCAAATGGTAGTCAGAATTTGGCGTAAACAGAATGAGAACATGCATCCATCATGCCTTGTTACCACTGTGCAGGCTGGTGGTGTAATGGTGTGGGGGATGTTTTCTTGGCACACTTTAGGCCCCTTAGCGCCTGTAAGAGCCATATCGTACTTGTTATGAATTTGTTGTTGTGTTTCTTTTATTTTATTTGTTATTTCATTTATTCTACCTTATTCTATTCATTAGTTAAGAAGTAAGCATTAAGTTTATTACATAAGCCATAAGCTTTAAATTTGTTAGTTAAGCATCGATTTTGACAATCGTAAGTTGGTCTGTGATGTCATTCCACTATGACATGTATTTGTATGACTGTTGTATGACAGAAAAGTCAGTTTAGATGCGGAAGGCTACGGAAACACAAGCTTTTGACCGTAAGCTAAGAATGTAAGATACAGCAACTAGGTTGTTGTAACCGTGAGCTACCCGTAAGCAGATATATACAACAAAAGCGTTGTTAGATGCGTGAGCTGAACGCAATGAGATAGATATAACATAGGTTGTTGTAAAAGTCAGAAATTTACAAGATATAGCAACAGGTATTGTAACCACAGTGGATTTACTCAAGACGACTGTATGAAGTGTTGAATCTTTGATGCTGAAAATAAAGTACCAAGACAAAGAAATCATTGGACATCTTGTGAGTAAATGATCAAACAAAGCTACGCGTCAAAACTAGTGAAATAATATGTCCGCATCTACAATAAAGTCAAAAGCTTCTCCGTTGTTTTAAGCGCGAAGATAAGTGACTGTTGAAATTGAAAATGAAAGAGGATTTGAGTGCTCTGTGCTTCACTATGTCTGACAGCGAGACCGACACAGTTACAGTTGAGTCTGAGCGTGAGATGGCGCTCGAGGAAGAAGACCCAATAAGGAAGCTTCAAGAATTAATGAGAATTCGGGAAGAAAAGCGGAGTCAAGTAACTGCACTATCCAACAAAATAAGATTGCTCATGTACGATGTCTGTAACTTGTACAACGTTGAAATTAGGTACCATACAGACTACAAAGAGCTGCTAAAGAACTTTGCTCAGAGCAATAGAGAAGTGCGATTGCGTTTAAACGAAAGCGAACGCGAACAGGACCAGCAGAATTGGCACAGGCCCAAATCACTGTGCATTACAGAATTCAAGGAAAAGGTGGATCGCTGGATAGCGAACACCAAGGGCCACTCTATGACGTCGCGAACACGCGAAGACGATGTCTCGCCAGGCGACAGCGTGTCACAGATAACGGCAGCGTCCAAGAGGTCCTCCTCATCATCTACAGCATCATTAGCTCGGCTAAAGAGGGCAGAAGCTACTAGAGCAGCCCTGCTAGCTGAAGCAGTAGCCTTAGACCAACGGCACAAGCTGGAAGAGCAGGAGGCGCAACTAGAAATGGAAAAGGTAAAACTAAAGACACAGAAGGAAAGGCTGAGACTTGACACGGAGCTCGCAAAGGCAGCAGCTGAAATAAATGTTTACTCCGAATACGACAGCCGATCGCCCGCGAGAAAAAGCGCACTCATTGAATCGAGCAGCGCGCATCCGAGCAGCGCGTGTCCGAGCAGCGCGCGCCCGAGCAGCGCACACTCTCACCCGTTCAACTCAAAATGCAACAGCCAAGCGCAGCCTGCAAAGGAGAGCGCATTCACTGAATTGAGTAATGCGCACCTGAGTAGAGCTAAATCTACAGACTTAGAACACAATGAACTTTACGAGTACAGCGTGCCCACGGAACACAAACACGCCTCGTGGCAGCCCATTCGAGAGTCATGTTTCGAGGCAGCCTGTTCAAGCGAGCCCATCAGTGCCAGACCTACAATGGCAAGTACCCAAAATGAATGTCCCATCCTGGACAATGAACAGTTATGTCAGAGCTTCGATACAGCACATTATCGAATGCCAACGCCCTACGGGGCAGCCCATTCAGGCATGTCCACGAGCTCAAACCGACAAATGACAAGCACCCCGAAGAAACGTTCTACCCTATGTTCTAACAACGAACATCCATGGCAGGGTTATGATGCAGCATGGCATCAACCACGCCAGGCAGATTCCCCAGGCGCGCTTTCAAACACAAATCATCAACCGATAAGCACCTTGAGAAACCCATTTGGTATGACAGAATGCACTACTCAAAACAATGAATACTTACGTCAGAGCCTCGACACAGTAGGGCTCCAGGTGCAACGTCAAGCAGAGCTCACAGGACTGCTCGCGAGAAGCTACATGCCCCAGCGCAACATTCCTCCGTATGACGGGGACCCGTTTAAATTCTCATCCTTCATGATATCCTTTGAGCGTTTCGTTGAATCCAAAGCTGATAACGACGTTGAAAGGCTGTCCTATCTCGAACTAGGCGAACCCAAAGAACTTGTAGCGAGCTGCATGAACATGACAGATGGCTACGCAGGTTTGGTAATGGACTAAGAATTGCAGCAGCATATAAGCAAAAGGCAGCTAAGTGGCCAAAAATGAAGCCAGACGATGGTAGGGCGTTAAGTGCCCTCTCCTCGTTCCTGACAACCTGCCAAAACACCATGGAGAACCGTGAATCCATGGACGAGTTGAATAGCAGCCAGTAAATGAATGACATTCTCACAAAGCTGCCCCACAAGCTGATCGACAGGTGGAAGCTTCGCTCACACCAGCACTATGAGCTCCACGGAACAAGAGCCAAGTTCGCCCAGCTGGTGGACTTCATCGATCAACAAGCTAGACTGTACTCCAACCCATCCTTAGCTGGCCTGGATGCCGCAACCAGCGACAGAAAACCCAGTCACACATCCCTTCAAGGACACAAACAAAAGGGCCAAGGAAAACCAAGGGTCAGCTTCGCAACTGAGGTCAGACAGGTTAGTAAACCTTACAAAGATTTGATTATAAAAAGGAATGCCAATGCATTACCTGCCAGCGCCTTCACTAAACCATGCGCACATTGCAAGGGGGAGCATATCTTAGACGATTGCTTCCAATTTAATGATAAGACACACAAAGACAAAGTAGAATTCTTAAAAAGGAATGTTTTCTGTTTCGGATGTTTAAGAAAGGGTCATTTGTGGAAAACTGTGCCAGAAAAATAACATGTTCATTGTGCTCAAAGCCACATCCTCGCATGCTACACATAGCAGTGCAAGACACGGCGCAGTTAGCCACAAGCGCCCACGGAAACGAAACTGAAGGTGAAAAAAAATACACCACCTGCAGCGAGTAAAGAATCAAATGCCCTCACTGGGGCTGGAGATAATTGCATCCTCCCCATTGTACATGTTAAAATAAAGTCTAAGAAAGGTAACACAATAGTAGAAGTGTACGCATTTATAGACCAAGGTAGTTCCGCCACATTCTGCACAGAGTCGCTAGCAAGGCATTTGAATGTATAAGGCAGAAGAGTTAAAATACTGCTGAGCACCATGAGCTCCACACAACCAGGAGACAGTTACATGCTCACTGACCTAGAGATTAGTGGGCTGGAAGAAAACACCTTCATTGAACTTCCCAAAGTTCTCACACACAAGAGCATCCCAGCTACAGTGGTAAACATTCCACAACAGCATGACATCGATAAGTGGCCATACCTTAGCGATGTAAAATTCCCCCAGATTAATGCTGGAATCGAAATTCTCATAGGTAATAGAGAGCACGAGCTCTTAGAACCATCGGGAATCATTAATAGCAGGCACATGGACCCATACGCAGTACGGACCCCCCTCGACTGGATTGTGAACGGGCCACTCCGAGAACCTGTCGAGGACAGCCAGCCCAATAACGAACCAGCGAGCGTTACAGTTAACCGAACCTCTATTGAAAGTGTAGAACGAATGCTGATATAGCAATATAACCATGATTTTCCCGAACGAAATTGCGATGACAAGGCAGAGATGTCACAAGAGGATTATCAGTTCTTAGATCTCGTTAATAACTCCTTGCAGTTCACAGACAATCACTTCTACATCGGCCTCCCACTTAAGAAAGCATCAGTTCAAATGCCCAACAACCGAAATGCAGCTATGCAACGTGCATTAAACCTTAAACGAAAACTTAGCAGCAACAGCTCCTTTCACGAGGAGTACACAAACTTTATGCATGACATGCTAAAAAAGGGTCATGCAGTCAGGGTTCCTACACATCACGCAAACATTCAGGACGGTCATGTGTGGTACATACTGCATCATGGCGTCTATCATCCTCAAAAGAATAAACTGAGGGTGGTTTTTGACTGTGCTGCCAGTTAGCAAGGAGTGTCACTAAATAGTGAGCTCCTACAAGGACCAGACTTAAAAACTCACGCATTGGTGTGCTCACACGCTTTAGACAAGAAGAAATTGCCATGATGGCAGACGTAGAAGCCATGTACTATCAAGTGAGAGTCCCTGAGAAGGACACAGATCTGCTTCGCTTCCTATGGTGGCCGAATGGAGATGTGAACCAAGATTTGGTTGAGTATAAAATGGTAGTTCATCTGTTCGGTGCAAAATCGTCGCCTAGTGTTGCTAACTTCGCCCTCAGAAAGACAGCAGAAGAAAACCGCAGCAATGCACCTGCTGTGGCAGTCAATACAGTACTTAAAAACTTTTATGTAGACGACTGCCTGAAATCTGTTTCGAGTCATGACCAAGCAGTCGCCCTATACAATGATCTCACAAGTCTCTGTGCAAGCGGAGGGTTTAACCTCACTAAATGGGCAAGCAATAGCCGTGCCCTACTGATTGTCATTCCAGAGAGCGAAAGGATCAAAGACATGAGAGACTTAGACTTGAGTAAAGATGCACTCCCAGTTGAGAGAGCTCTGGGGGTGCTGTGGTGCATTAACTCAGACATGTTCAAGTTCAAAATTAGTTTAAAAGAACGACCTGTGACAAGACGAGGAATCCTGTCAATCACCAGTTCGATTTACGACCACTTAGGTTTTCTCGCACCTGTCGTACTGCCAGCTAAAACTCTAATGCAACAGTTATGTAAAGAAAAACTCCCATGGGACGATGACATTCCTGAGCTGTTTGCTAAAGCATGGAAAACCTGGCTGCAAGAGCTGCCCCAACTGTCCAAATTTAGTGTAGCAAGGTGCGTGAAACCAGCCGACTTTGGAGCTACGGTTACAGCGCAACTCACTTTTCGGATACGAGTGAAATGGGATACGGAGTTTTCTCATACCTCAGGTTAGTAAATGCTGATGGACTCACACATTGCGCATTCATGATGGGGAACTCCCGTGTAGCACCCCTGAAACAAACCACCATTCCACGAATGGAACTGACGGCGGCAGTGATCGCTGTAAAAAATGACAAAATGTTGAAAGGACAGCTAGAATTGAAATTGCTGGACTCTATATTTTGGACTGACAGTACAACTGTTTTGAGATACATTGACAACGAAACACTTCGTTTTAAAACCTTTGTGGCCAACAGAATCGCCATTATAAGAGAGTCAACCAAGCCACAGCAATACAGGTACGTCAATACCTCAAAAAACCCAGCTGATTCTGCGTCCAGGGGGGTATCCTGCGAAAAGTTTATGAAAAATGTTAACTGGATCCATGGTCCCTCCTTTCTCAAAGAAGCAGAGTGCAAATGGCCTGAAAATATTCATGACACATCAATAAAAGAAAATGATGATGAAAATAAGCTCTCAGCTTTAGTGAATATTGTCAGCATTACAAAATGCACAGACGCAGTGAGTAAATTGATTAATCATCACTCTGATTGGCACAAGTTAAAAAGATCCGTTGCCTGGATCCTTCGCATTAGAGACATGCTCAAACAAAAAACAGAAAGGGTCAAAACATAAGTAGATAACCCAAAGACAGAAAATCACAAGTCTCTAACAGTTCAAGACCTAACAAGAGCAGAAAACGAAATCATTAAGTTCACTCAAAGACAAAATTTTAAGGAAGAAATTGTCACGTTGCAAAAGGGTAAAGCAGCAGCAGAAGTCAAACAGGGAATTCCCACACAGCAAAAACACAAGGCATCTGTAAAAAGAAACAGTTGCTTGTACAAACTGGACCCAATACTACAGGATGGATTGCTGAGAGTCGGAGGACGTCTCGGCAGGTCCGCAATGCCAGAGCACGTTAAACACCCAGTCATTGTACCTAAAGACTCACATATTGTAACATTAATACTAAGAGAAGTTCATGAAAAGATTGGACACAGTGGCAGAAATTACATGCTTTCAGAATTGCGGCAGAAATACTGGATTCCGACTGCTAACTCACTCATAAGACAGTTTCTCTCCAGGTGTGTGACATGCAGATAGTCTAGAGCTAAAACATGTGAGCAAAAAATATCAGAACTACCAAGCGACAGAATAATAGCAGACCACCCACCCTTCACTAACGTGGGAGTAGATTACTTCTGACCCTTCGAGGTCAAACGTGGCAGAAGTAACGTTAAAAGATATGGCGTACTTTTCACTTGTCTGAAAACAAGAGCCGTGCACATTGAAATCACTTACTCGCTTGACACAGACTCTTGTGTGAATGCCATTCGACGCTTTATAAGCAGGAGAGGTCAGGTGTCAGTTATGAGAAGCGACAATGGAACAAACTTCATAGGCGCTGAGACTGAACTGCGCGAGGCTATTCAGCAATGGAATCAGTCACGAATTGAAAGCTTCCTCACTCAAAGGAGCATACAGTGGACATTTAACCGCCTTCTGAATCTCACTTTGGTGGAATATGGGAAAGGCAGATCAGGTCAGTTAGAAAGATATTGAGATCTGTACTGAAAGAACAAACATTAAGTGACGAGAGCCTACATACATTCATGTGTGAGGTAGAAGCGATAATGAATAACCGACCTCTCACAACTGTCTCGGAAGATCCCACAGATCTGGCACCTCTGATACCTAACCACCTGCTGCTGATGAAAAAACAGCTAAACCTGCCCCCTGGACTTTTCAAAAAGGAAGATATCTATGCACGTCGCAGGTGGAAGCAGATTCAGTACCTATCAGACCTGTTCTGGAAGCGATGGGTGCGTGAATACTTGCCTTTGCTCCAGGAACGTCAAAAATTGTTTCAAGAGAGAAAAAACCTCTCGATTGGAGATATAGTTTTAATAATTGATGAGTCTTCCCCACGAAATTCATGGGTCATGGGAAGAATCACGAAAGTGTTCCCCGACAAAAGGGGACTTGTGCGACGTGTGTTAGTCAAAACTAAGACCAACACTCTCGAAAGACCCATCGACAAGCTGTGCCTCATATGTGAAACGGACTGTTAAATGTGTGCTAATATGTTATGAAATTTGATGTGCAAACATAAACATCTGAGATAAATATTACACACTTAAAAGATTTAAATGTTGTAGAAGGTTAAGAATTTTTAATGGCATGTTGTTACAAAAAAAAAACACAAATTATAATTGTCAGTCTCCATGCCTGTCAATTAGGAGCTGGAATGTTAGAGCCATATCGTACTTGTTATGAATTTGTTGTTTGTTTCTTTTTTTTATTTGTTGTTATTTCATTTATTCTACCTTATTCTATTCATTAGTTAAGAAGTAAGCATTAAGTTTATGAAAAAAGAATACCGCTTTTGCTTTGGGTGACTTATTACATAAGCCATAAGCTTTAAATTTGTTAGTTAAGCATCCATTTTGACAATCGTAAGTTGGTCTGTGATGTCATTCCACTATGACATGTATTTGTATGACTATCGCATGATAGAAAATTCAGTTTAGATGCAGAAGGCTACGGAAACACAAGCTTTTGACCGGGAGCTACCCGTAAGCAGATATATACAACAAAAGTGTTGTTAGATGCGTGAGCTGAACGCAATGAGATAGATATAACATAGGTTGTTGTAAAAGTCAGAAATTTACAAGATACAGCAACAGGTGTTGTAACCACAGTGGATTTACTCAAAACAACTGTATGAAGTGTTGAATCTTTGATACTGAAAATAAAGTACCAAGACAAAGACATCATCGGACTTCAGTTCTTGTGAGTAAATGATCAAACAAAGCTACGCGTCAAAACTAGTGAAATTATATGTCCGCATCTACAGTGCCAATTGGGCATCATTTAAATGTCACGGCCTACCTGAGCATTGTTTCTGACCATGTCCATCCCTTTATGACCACCATGTACACATCCTCTGATGTCTACTTCCAGCAGGATAATGCACCATGTCACAAAGCTCGAATCATTTCAAATTGGTTTCTTGAGCATGACAATGAGTTCACTGTACTACAATGGCCCCCACAGTCACCAGATTTCAACCCAATAGAGCCTCTTTGGGATGTGGTGGAACAGGAGCTTCGTGCCCTGGATGAAATCTCCATCAACTGCAAGATGCTGTCCTATCAATATGGGCCAACATTTCTAAAGAATGCTTTCAGCACCTTTTTGAATCAATGCCACGTTGAATTAAGGCAGTTTTGAATTAACACTAGAAGCGCCGCGCCAGTGTGACCTACTTATAACGCGGTTCAGCGGTCATTTGACCGCCTATTGTTTTGAATGGGAAGCTGTTGCTGACATACAATGATCGCTAGATGGCGCCTTCACCCAAAGCAAATAGTTTAGCTCCAAGATCAACTTGCACTTGGGCAATGCGCCGTTCATTCTCGCGTTGAAAATCAGCGGTATTCTTTTTTCATATTCACCTGAGAAACTCTACCACATAGTCTCTAAGGGGAGTCACTAAGTCTCTAATTAATGTTATAATGTTTTAAGAAAATTAATTAGTTCGTTCATTCTATTTGAAGCTTCTGAACTTCTCTGATGTTTTTTTTGTGTGACAGTGCTTTAGATTAGTTCTGAACTCGTTTCCGTGAAATTATCGCTAAAACAATGTAATGAGGATATAAAGCTTTATTATTGTGTTTGAATTAATCAGATCTACCACAACAGATAATAAACTATGCAATGTCAAACCGAAGCAAACACCACGATTATGCCTCGTTTCGTTCGGTGTTGCTAGGCAACGGACCCGGCGCCTTTTCGGGAATGTGGAAATGATGTGTGGCCACTCAGAACTAAACCAAAGATTTCACTAACTACCCAGGGTGTAACATCTGCATGGTGACACTAAACAGCTGGACAACTTCACTTTTCCGTTATGGTAACATAAGCATCTAAACATCGCTAAAACAATGTAATGACCCCTCCTGAGGATATAAAGCTTTATTATTGTGTTTGAATAAATCAGATCAACCACAGCTGAACAACTTCACTTTTCCGTTATGGTAACATAAGCACCTCGGATACCTGCCGCTGCTGCTTATCGAAATGGTGGTTCAGGGGTAGGTGTTTCGCCTGCCGTGTGGAAAACCCGGGTTCAATTCCCAGCCAGTGATCAACAACAACAATACTTAAGGGTTTGTAAATTATTGTGTCCTATTTATATGATGTCGTCCTCGATAATGATTATAATAAATATATAAATAATTTTTTAGGTTAAAATTTTTCACGCTCCACTGATATGTAATGACTGATACTTTTTCATTCCCTTTTCCGCTAAAGTGAAGATCCGTTGTTCACTAGTTCCCTACAGCGCTACAGTTCGCTACTCTGTGCAGCTGTGTGTGTACAGAGAATTTGTGTATATGTGCGCATTTCATATGTAGCAGTTAGTAGTATATGGACAGGTGTATTATGTATATATGTGTGACTGTTTCATATATGTGTATGCAAGTGTTTCATGTGTGTGTGCATGAGTGAAGTTTGATTTAAGCCCTATACGGCGCCTCATAGAGTTTCAGGCAAATTTCAGGTAAAAAAAAAAAAGATCTTTCATGATGAGTGTGTGTACAGATGTCGCCATTAAAAACGCACGTTTCGAGAATAGGGATCCCACGACTTGCCGCGGCTTTGCGCGGCAAGTCATGGCAAGCTGTGAAAATGCCCTTCATTACCTATAGGGGCAGTCGTGTTTCAGTCTGAAGTATCTACTGAAGCCGAAAATTTTTATTTAAACCGCGCATGCGTGTTTGGAAACGCTGTACCCGCGCTGTGGATCAGTCAGTTAGGAATCATCACGGAGGTACTAAACGGCATGGCTGGAGTTTGTCGTGTTCGAGGTAAGTTTAGCTTTCTTTTTTGGATGTGATTCTCACTTTCATGACTTCCAATTAATGTTCATCTTAATCTCAGGACGTACAATTAGCAATATTTCAGTTTTTAATAGTGTGGAGATTCACAAAACACCATTTTCGTGTAAAAACCTGAACCTACGGAGGTCCTGTGGTAAATAAATAAATAAAATAATAACGAACCGAGCGCACGGATTAATACACCGAGATGCGTGTTTCTTACCCCCACACCTCGTGAAAACGGCGTGTTCAGACAAAGGCTCGCCAGTGAGATGCCATTTCTGAACAAACTGTGTTAAAGCATTAAATGGTAAAAGAGCACTAGCAATAAACGTTTTTTTTCTGAAGCCGAACTTTATTAATGAGTTACGAGTAAAGAACCTGTACATATGTTCATACAGTATTGACAGCAGCTCTAATTGGTCTAAATCGCATTGCAGACAATAAAAATAAGTCGAGTCATCCTGTGACCTTGCAAGCTTAATCTTTCCACACATGATTCTTGCTTCTCACTTTTTCCTTAATCCCTCACTGTTCTATCTTGTATTTTTCTAACGGTGTCAGAAACTTTGTGTTAGTAGCACTGCTTGACATGCTTGATGCCTTCCTCTTTTGTAATTTGCTTTGGATAAAGGCAATCTTACAAAAGATGAAGAAATGCCTAAATGTAGTTGTACGAATAAAAGATTATGTAATGATACAATGTAAATTTGACAACAAACTGAATGTAATGTAAAATATGAATAAACCAGTATTAGACACAGATATACGATATGGTAATATATACAGTGGGAGCCACATCAAACAGCCGCCTGGAGCATGATGGATTCATGGCAGGATCATGAAGGGTTAATGCAGGCTTCATGCACGGAATGTGATCCCCCGCGATGACGCAGTTAACAATGCCCCGCCCCATATACGCCCCCATGCGCTTTCTAAAAAGATGGTTGCAATGCCGTATAATTCCGCCAGATGGAGCATTGACTGGCACAGTTAACTGCAGTGTCCAGGAAACCCAATACCGTATCTTTAATATATAGACAGTTCTTGTATTGTCAACATAGTTTCATAAATAGATGACGTGGTAAAAAACAACAACAACAACAAACCGATTAATTAAACAGATTTGTTAAATCACTCAATACACAACCCATGATGACAATGCCGCTTTTTTGATTATCACCGCTTTTATGATCTGCCCAATTGATTTTACACATATGCCTGCATGTGGCCCATTCAAATACCTTCTGGTTTTGGTAGACAAGTTTTTTGGTAGACAAGGTGGGTGGAAGCTTTCCCGTGTGCTCGAGAGAATGCAAAGGTGGTGACCCGAGTCTTAGCGAAAGAAATAATACCTCGTTATGGCGTTCCTCATGCTATTGACTCGGATAAAGGACCACCTTTTACATCACAGGTAACACAGAATTTGTGTAAATATCTTTCACTGTCCTGGCATTTTCACATTCCTTATCACCCACAGGGTATAGTAGAAAGAACAAATAGGACACTGAAAGAAAAATTGACTAAAGCAATGCAAACTATGGGGAGTAAAAACTGGGTTGATCTGTTACCTGCTGTTCTAGCTGTAATGAGAATGACACCAAGAAAAGATGTCCACATGTCACCACATGAAATTATATTTGGCAGACCTTTTCCCGTGCCATGGAGGAAAGGTAAACCCGCGATAGGAACAACTGATCTTGATATCTGAATCTGAATATTCTGCTGCTCTAATAGATACTCTAACCAAACATTATGAACAAATTGCTAATGTGACTCCAGTACCCTCAACAAAACCCACACATCCTTTTAATGTGTGAGATACTGTTCTGATAAAATCTTTGACCCCCAGAAAACTGGGAGATTGTAAATATGATGGACCAGCAGAAATAATCGCAATTACTCATACTGCTGTCCTAACTGATCTTTTTCCACAGTGGATCCATGCTACTAGGCTGAAGAGATGTCCTGTCGGCGTGAGATCAAAGGATGAATAAATGTTTGTGTATTATTATCTTTCTTTCTCTGTGATTTTTTTTGTTTCCTAGCCTGAAGACGTGCTGCTGTGATGACCAACCCGTGACGTGACACAGAGGGATTGTCTTGGGTTGCCACGGGACGACTTCACTTTTGCTATTAGTTTACCATTCTTGGTGGTGTCTTAGCGCCTCGTAAGGTGGGACAAGTGCAGATTGGGCGTGCCCGCACTCTGAGCTCTGTAGCGTCAAGAAAGGCAATAGTTCACCACTAGTAGTTATTTATGAGTTTGACATTGCGAACAAGATTTTTCACTCAACCTGTTATATTTCTGTGTATTCTTTTGGTCACACTTCATTCTGTAGAATTTATAGAACAGCACTTGGAGTATGGTGGAAACCTCTCCTGCCTTAGAATGAAGTTTCTTTTTGTCCTCTTAATCTTGAATGAGAGATCGTTGTACATAGTGCAACCTCATCCACATGATAATGTTTTTTGGTGATTCGCTAATTGGACCTGTTATGACCCAGAGTCATAGGTATGAAAATGTATTGCATACTAACTGTTTTTTTTTCTACTTTAGATTTGTAGTCTGCTTTGAAAGTGCTGTGTGTGTGGGTGTGGAGTTATAGGAGACCTCCTGTGAATGGCTCATTCAAACAGATTGAAGCAAGCTGATTGGACAAGCTGGGATCCACATGTTTAAAACCCACGGCTTTATAATCCGTTATTGTTCTCAGTCCCTGCCACAGGCTCCTAGAGTCACTCTGTTGAAGCTGTGACTCTAGTTTTCTCCCGTAGCGCTTATTCGCCTCTTTCACCGCCTTCCGGACGTTATATGACGCAGCCTTGTACGGTTCCATGTCCCCCGATGCAAGTCCCGTGTTGTAGGCGGCGGTGCGAGATCTCAGAGCGTCGCGGATGGTTTTATCCACCCACGGCTTCTGGTTGGGAAACGTTCTGATCTCCACCGTATCGTCCCCTAGCTTCCCAATAAATCCCACAACCGCTTCGGTAAACACGCTGACGTCATCATCGGAGCTGTTTCAGAACATGTCCCAGTCTGCGTCATGGAGTGCGTCCTGTAACGCGGCCACCGATTGGTCCGTCCAGCGCGCGACCTCCCTCTGAACCGGAACTTCCTGTTTCAGCCTTTGTTTATATTTTGGCATGAGGAAGATGGCGGCGTGGTCGGATTTACCAAACGCTGGACGAGATTGTGCCTTGTAACCGTCTTTGACCGTGGTATAACAGTGGTCCAGTGTCCTTTCGCCCCTGGTGGGGCAGGTGATGTGCTGATAAAAGTTCGGCGCTGCGCGTTTGAGGTTGGCACTATTAAAATCCCCCGCCACAATGAGCGCAGCGTCCCGGTGTTGTGTCTGGTGCTGTGTGAGCGCCTCATGCAGCTCGCATAAGGCCTTGTCTGTGTCTGCTTGTGGAGGGATGTAAACGGCGCTGATTATGACCGATGTGAACTCCCGTGGAAGATAAAATGGACGACACATGATGGACAGTAGTTCCAGGTTTGGTGTGCAGGAGTGTGTAAGAGGAACAACGCTCGCGCTGTTGCACCAGCTGTTGTTCACCATTAAGCACACGCCGCCTCCCCTTGACTTCCCCGAGTCCCGCGTCCTGTCCATGCGGTGAACCGAGAAGAACTCGGCTGGTTGTGTGGCGTGGTCTGGCACCGCTGGGTTCAGCCATGTCTCGGTGAAGCAGAGGAGATTGCAGTCCCGAATGTCTCTCTGGAACTTTATCCTGGCCCTGAGGTCATCCAGTTTGTTCTCCAGTGACTGGACGTTGGCGAGCAGGATACTAGGCAGAGGTGTGCGGTGTGGACGGCTCTGAGCCTGTTCCTCACGCCGGCTCGTCTGCCTCGGGTTCGTCGCTTCGCGTCGCGTCCATTGTTCTCCCGCAGGATCTCACTCGGCCAGCTCGGATCCGGAGTTAAAACCGTCGAATTGTGAGTACATTGTATACCAATAGAAACAAGAGTGTCTCTATCATACTTAATGTACTCAATGGTGGTGATTTTGCCGATTTTAAAACACTGAAAACTAACTTAAAGAACAAAAACAAAGAAAAGGTGGTCGGAGCAGTCGTGACGGCAGCCGACCTCACCGGCGCCATCTTGAACACCTTAAATCTTAAAATGCTCTTCATTGACTACAGCTCTGCTTTTAATACCATAATTCCCTCCACACTCACCACCAAGCTGGAGCACCTGGGACTGAGCTCATCTATATGTCAGTGGATCTCCAATTTTCTGACTGGCAGACCACAGGCAGTAAGGATGGGCGGACATGTCTCAGCCACACTCACTCTCAGCACTGGAGCCCCCCAGGGTTGTGTTCTGAGCCCCCTGCTGTACTCTTTGTACACCCACGACTGCGTGGCCACTACCAACTCCACCTCCATCATCAAGTTTGCTGACGACACCGTCGTGGTCGGACTGATCACCAACAATGATGAGTCGGACTACCTAGAGGAGATTGGAAATCTGGAGAACTGGTGCCAGAGGAACAATCTCCTCCTGAACGTCAGTAAGACAAAGGAGCTGATAGTGGACTTTAGTACAAAGCAGGAGAGGAACTACCAGACCCCCGTCATCAACAGGAGCCCAGTGGAGAGAGTGGACAGCTTCAGATACCTCGGTGTTCACATCACGCAGGACCTGTCATGGTCCTGTCACATCAACACCGTGGTGAAAAAAGTCCGGCAGCGTCTCTACCACCTCAGACGCTTGAGAGACTTTAGACTGCCCTCCAAGGTGCTCAGGAACTTCTACTCCTGCACCATAGAGAGCATCCTGATGGGAAACATCACGACCTGGTTCGGGAACAGCACCATGCAGGACAGACGAGCTCTACAGAGGGTGGTGCGATCAGCCGAGCGCATCATCCGCACTGAGCTCCCTGACCTGCACTCCATCTACAGCAAGCGGTGCTGGACTAAGGCCAGGAAGATCATGAAGGACCTCAGTCACCCCAGTAATGGACTGTTCTCTTTGTTGCGGTCTGGGAAGTGATTCCGCTCCCTAAAGGCCAACACAGAGAGGCTGAGGAGGAGCTTCTTCCCACAGGCGATAAGGTCTCTCAATCACACCTCCACACAGGACTAATAACATCTTTTAAGCTCACAACACTGACTGGACAATCATGGACACATTCATACACACTTGCACTAAATACTCATACATCTGGACAGTTGCACATGTCACCTTTCATGCATATTTGCACAACCACTGACACTTTAATTCTATATACATATATACTCTATCTACCCTATATTTCTATATTTTTGCAATATTTTATTATGCCCTTATTGTACAGTTAATTTTACTAGTTAAAATTATTTCTTTAGTATTTCCTTTTTATTTATTATTTATTTTACGTACAAGCTTTTATTTTCTTTTTTTTTTTAAGGTCACTGGCGGTCGTATAAGCATTTCACTGCATATTATACTGTGTATGACTGTGTATGTGACTAATAAAATTTGAATTTGAATTTGATCTTACATTTTTAGCTTACCGGGAGCTCACGGTCAAAAGCTTGTGTTTCCGTAGCCTTCCGCATCTAAACTGAACTCTCTTTCATATGACAGTCACACAAATGCATGTAATAGTAGAATGACATCACAGACCAACTTACGATTGTCAAAATGGATGCATAACTTAGAAATTTAAAGCTTATGGCTTATGTAACAAACTTAATGCTTAATGCTTAACTAATGAATAGAACAAGGTAGAATAAATGAAATAACAACAAATAAAATAAAATAAACACAACAACAAATTCATAACAAGTACGATATGGCTCTTACATATGCTATATAGTAATATATGTGACATATAAAATTGGCCGTTTTCCTATATTATATGTGCATATATGCGTGCATTTATGCGTGCATATATAAAATTGGCCGTTTTCCTATATTATATGTACATATATGCACATATATGCGTACATATATAGGTACATATATGCATGTATACATGTGTGCATATATGCACCTATATGTTTACCTAGATTAGTAAAATTATTAAAATCCATAGCTGCTAAACAACATAAATAAAAGCCCAAAATGTAGAAATTAAAATTAATTTTCTTAAGAACAATCAACTAGTAAGAGAACAAAAACATGACAAAAAACTGAACAGGAAGAAAAATAAACATTTTGAGGACCTTCTCAGCTCCGTGAGCTTTGAATTGATAGATGTGCCTATCTGCCTTCGGGTGGCTGCCGGCCACTTCTTCAATGTAGCTTCTAGAGAAGACAAAAATAATAAGACAGTATAATAATAATAAATGATTACTTATTAAAACTTCAGACGACAACAATTAGTGCCACGAGGTTATTTGCAACACTATATGTTCTACAAAATAGAGGACTTCACACCCTACAGTGCAATACCCCAGAAATGTGGCTTTAGAAGAGGAAAGGTAGGATTAAAAAGTGAGCAAGTGATGAATTAGTATTATAGGTACCAAGCAGATACAGTAACAATAATGGGTGCCCTACCTTATGCAGTCTCCATTGATGCCTAATAAACATTGATACAGTGGTTACAAAATTGGAATGGCGATCTCGCTGCGTATACCGCCGTTTAAAGGCAACAGCGGCCAAAATAAATCAGTTGCATTTCAAAGTCATTCGTAAAATGGCCGCCAGGTGGCGCAAAGTGACATTTTCATTCATCGCAGTAAATACAACAGTGATGGTAATTTCCACAACAAACATGAAAAATCTGAACCAGAGCTATTAATGTGTACTGTACAATAATGAGTAAAAAAAAAATTATAGTAGATTTATTAACTGAAATAAATGACCATATTTTTCAAGAGAATTTTCAAGCCCCACTCATCAAACAAAATTATAACGAAATCGGCCAAGTTTACTATTTATTTAAATATAAATTTATAAACCAATAAGATCAAATAACACCAAGTTATTATTATAACAGGCTTACTTCGTCACTTATCCAGAGCTTGCTTTATTAACCTTGCCTTATTTAACGTTACTTGGGTGCATCATCTTTAAGTGCTCGCTTGGTGTAGCGGTTAGAGCCCATGGTCAGTGATGCATAAAGCGCCAGTTCGAATCCTGAGGGATGATGTTTTAAATTTTTTTATTTTAATTATAGCAAAATTAAAATAAAAAAAATTGTTGTATTCTGATTTTGCTTCAGCATACTATAGAAAAAACAGCAAACTTGCACGCAACCAGTTTGTATTCTTTAAATTTAGGGGAGTGACGGCTCGGTCTGCTGCTGCTGCGCTGTGTGTGTGTGTGTGTGTGTGTGTGTGATTATACTGATGAAAAGTGGTGGCCATCTGGAGTACCGGGAGTTTTGATTTACGACAGCTGTTTACGGCAGTGTAGTCCAGTGCGGGAGATGCATTGTGGGTAATGAGGTCCGGTGTTACATCTGTTACATTTTTGATAACAATAGTTTTTTTACAAACATTTCTAAACTAATAAGATCAAATGACACCAAGTTTAAAACAGATAAAATACACGTGCAAATAGTATAATTGTATAACAGGCTTACTTCGTTACTTATTTAACGCTTGCTTTCAAAGAAGTCGAGTGGCTTATTAACGTCACGGAGGTTTGTTGTCTCTTAGTGCCTGGTTGGTGTAGCGGTTAGAGCACTCAGTCAGGGATTTACAAAGCGTCAGTTCGAATCCTGGATGATGCTGTTTTAAAAAATTGTTCTATTTTAATTTTACTCAGCAAACAAACAGCAAACAAAAAAATTTATTATTCAGAGCACGATATACAACCGTAATGAGTCCCTTAACCGGCTTATACAGCTGGCATGTGACCAACGTATTTAACCGTGATGAGTCCATAAAATCAGTAGCAGCTAATAATTACTAATTACTTTAGTTAATGCTGCTACTGATTTTATTCCAGCTTACCTGTTCAGGTTGATTGCGATTCTTTTTAAAATATTGTCTCAGTTTTATATGTTGTTCGTCTTGATGTTTGTCTTCTTTTCACTTGGCAACACTCAAATGCAAATTATTCACCGTGAATCAGCTGTTCTCACCTATCCATTCAGAGAAACTGAATGAGCTGAAATGAGCCTTTGTTTCACGACCGCGACACCCCTCTCTCTCACGCACATACAGTACAGAGTAGACCAAATCATTACAGTACATACTTTATCCAACGAACATGAAAAATATCCACATAATGATGAGTTAAGAAGCATTGCTTAATTTTCGTTTAGACAGACTGTTTGTATCTGATTATTGGTATTATTAAAGAACAGCAGCACAAACAACAACACAAGGGCTTGTACAGCAAGACACATTTTTATTATTTTGCAAAGAGTTAAATTTGTAACAGTAAAAGGCATCCGAATTTAAATATATAAATTACTAGAAACAAATTGAGCACACTATCAGAATAAAAAATAGAACAAATCAAATGTTTTTTACACATACACAAGGAGGATAATGATACCGAGTTTATATTAAAATATCAAATATTGTAATATTGTTTTTGTGTTATTATAAATAATGAAATGCAGTAGGCTGTTATGGTCATCATCAAAAGAAAATATATTAAGTAACAGATAATATTAGGTTTATATTTCAAATTAGATAAAATGCTGATTTTCCAGCAGTAAAATTATTGTATCCTACAGTTTACAAAACCTCCGCTGCGTGTATTCATTCACAGTCTCCAGAGCACGCACAGAGAAATAGGAGACTGTGGTTTAGGAGTGGATTGGAGAGAAGAGAGCTGTTCAGTTACTATAAAAAAAAAAATCTAAAAAAATATATAAAAACATAATATGATCTTTTTGAGTTATGAGGTTTTTTTATTATACATAAGACAACCTTTCAGTTTTGTAAATATTCTAGTTATAGTCTGTTAAGTTTTTCTTTAGGTTAAACGGTTTTGAGAATTAGACCATCCAGCTAAGATCAATATTATGTCGTTGATTGATAAAATCTGGATTAAGGATATTTTATTTTGTTTTATTTATTTAATTTGTATTTTTCATCTTCCCCGCTGAGGGATTGCCACCTTATTGTGGTCAGGGGATTTGCGTGCCTCAGTGCTTGGATGTTTACCGAGGGCTCAAGGGAGGTGTGTCTGTGTGTGTGTGTGTGTGTGTGTGTGTGTCTGTGTGTGTGTGCGCGTGCGCTGTAGCCTGTCCTTTTTTCAGCTGATTTTTCCGCTACCGCAGATCAGTTTATCAACTTGTAATATATAAATTTTAGGAATATATTAACATGTGGAGACATCATTATATGTTGAATGGAACTTGTAAGCCTTTGAATGGTGTTAAAAATACTTGCAAAACAAGTATTGCAGCCATACATTGGAGGGAACTTCTGAGGTGGTCAGTGATTGATGGCACGGTCGGTCGGAGGGGGTTGTGATCACACCTATAGATCTTTTGTTCTAGGCTATCGGTCAAATATCTCTCCACTTGGAAGCAAAAACATGCAAGGGATTTCAGAATCTCGACGCACATACTAAGCTGTTTATAAAGTAGACACTGTTTGTTTTTTCATTTTGTAATCTTTCCCGTGTTTACCGTGTACTGTACAATGTATATTCATTTTTTAATGAATTACTGTAAATGCTACACATTCCGTTGATTTACCAGAAATGACTTTTCTGTTTTTTGTGTGTGCTAAACTAAACTTCAGGGTCAAAGTAATAGCGATTTTATTTGAAAAGTATTATATATTTACAATGCTGATAAGTTCAAGCTTAGATTCATATATAAACTGCTTCAAAGTCTTTCCACCCCGTGACCGCTGAAATCCGACAGACGCAGGGCTCAAGGGAGGTGTGTCTGTGTGTGTGTGTGTGTGTGTGCGCGCGTGCGTATGTGTGTGTGTGTGCGCGTGCGCTGCAGCCTGTCCTATTTTCAGCGGATTTTTCCGCTACCGCAGATCAGTTTATCAACTTGTAATATATACATTTTAGGAATATATTAACATGTGCAGACATTTAAGGGTGCGCTGCCCTCTCTTGCCCCTGCGTAGAGCCTACACACACACACACACACACACACACACACATCTATCTATCTATCTATCTATCTATCTATTATATAAATACACATTTTGAATCTGCATCTACATTTTCTGTTACAAGTATAGAATTAGGTTCAGCTGAGACTCATGATCAATGGTGTTAGGGTACTTATGTAGTGATAATTAGTTTCAGCCAAATCATTAAAACTAACAATGGACTATGACACTCTTGAGAGGGGATATGAAGGTGTTATTCATTTATTTATTCTCTACAAGGGT
Source organism: Channallabes apus (assembly GCA_030522415.1). NCBI lineage: Eukaryota > Metazoa > Chordata > Actinopteri > Siluriformes > Clariidae > Channallabes > Channallabes apus. Next base: position 16,515,996 of record CM060126.1, on the reverse strand, counting down.
GCGAACTACAATACAGACCAAACTATAACTCTCTCTTACTACTATAAAAATCCTAAATATAAACAAACAAAATACAGCTTCTATTCCTCAGAGGTAAACGGAAAAGTGAAGTTGTTCAGCTGTTTACTGTCACTGCAGCTTCTTCAAAGTCTTCCCACTCCGTGACCGCAGAAATCCGACACGACACCACGTTAGGCTGCGTCTTGACTCATTTGTATACCGACGGTGATTGGATGTTTCCCGAGGGCTCAGGGGAGTGTGTGTGTCTGTCTGTATGTGTGTGTGTGTGTGTGTCTATGTGTGTGCGTGCGCACGCGTACTTCTTCTACTGTTATAAAAACTCTAAATATAAACAAACTAAATACAGCTTTTTTTTCAGAGGTAAACGGAAAAGTGAAGATGTTCAGTGTCACTATGCAGATGTTACACTCAGTGGAGTTACCGAAATCATTGGTTTAGTCCTCATTGAGTTGCCACACATCATTTCCACATTTCACTCGCTTTTATTCCTCTTATGTGAACATAAACAGTGAAACATTCCACAGGTTTATAATACACCGCGGCCAAGTGAACCACGTTCCTGTCAAACGAAATGAGGTATAATCGTGGTGTTTGCTTCGGTTATGACACACCATAGTTTATTATCTGCTGTGGTAGATCTGATTATTGTGATCCAAACACAATAATAAAGCTTTATATCCTCAGGAGGGCTCAGTACATTGTTTTAGCGATAGTTTCACGGAAGCGAGTTCAGAACTAATCTAACCAAACCAAAAAACAAAGAAACATCCGAAGCTTCAAATAGAATGAACGAATTAATGAAATTGATATATATGTAATTGATATACTGTATATACAGACGTGTGTGTGTCATTTTAATTCAAATGAACATTTTAATGCTTTCTGATACACTTATCAACTTATCCACATACACTTATCAACACAAACTCTCCGTGCACGCACACACACAATCTCTAAAAAATTAATATTAATAACATACATATACAAATAAACAAAAATATAAACGTCTATATTGAAGTTTACGGTGAACGCAGAGTCGGCTAAGCACACGTGATGACGCGCGCGCCCTCACCTCTGTTACGGCTGCCTACAGTATTTGGCCAAAAGAATTATAATAATTGAACGATATGCCTGGTCCTGGAAAGAGACATCAACAGTCCGGCGCTGAGAAACGAAAGAACCGAAAGAAAAAAAAGCCTAAGATGAAGCCCGTGCATCAATTCCAGAAATAAAACTTTACTTTATTCTGTCGACGTTAATAATGTAATAACGTAACATTAACGTAAAATAACGCAAATTTCATTTAACAGCAGGGGGGACAATAAATATATATTTTTATAAATTTATTGCATTGTTTATGTTGTTTACAGTCAAGCCATCAACATACAATAAAATGTAAACATGAGATCTAAACTAAAAACTGTGCTTCCTGTGCTGGTGCTGGCAATATCATCTCTTTGTTCTGCTGTCTCCGGCTCCCTCCCTGGTCCTGAATCTGCCCCTTCCTCTACTCTCACTGTCTCAGAACAGACTGACTCCTGAAGCAGAAAAAAAAATGCAGGAAATTATGTTTTCTAACATGCGTTAGATAGTTTTTTTTTATCACTCTATACACAATACTTTGTTATTTTTATAGATGTTGAGCATCGTGAGCAAGACCGAGATCATATTAACGTTAATTATCACCAGCCGGCATGAATAGCACACGAGTAACGTGAGTTGGACGCACACCAATCGATTCGACTATGGTTAATCGCTCACTCCGTAGGCTCCCTGAATAGGCGGGAAAGGGATGGAACCGCGCATTCGTCCCGGCAGGAAAAAAAAACTAAACAGATCTAACAGATGAGGACTCAGATTAATGTGCAAAAAATATATAATAAAACTATATAAGTCTACATAGCCTTTATAAGACTCTACCTTAAGCGCACTTAAAACATTTTATTTAGTTTTAAAATAAAACAATTTTAAAACATCACTCGGGATTCGAACCGGCGCTTTGTAGATCACTGGCCGAGTGTTCTAACCGCTACACCAAGCAGCCACTTAGAGACAATGCACACCAGAGACGTTAATAAGCCACTCGACTTCTTTGAAAGCAAGTGTACGTCTTTGATAAGTGACGAAGTAAGCCTGTTGTAATAATAACTTGGTGTTATTTGATCTTATTGGTTTAGAAATTTATATTTAAATAAAACCCTACACACTTCTTTTCTAATTACATGTGATAAAATCTAAAGGCTCACTGTGTTAATATTTATTGTGCTTAAATTTGATCTTAATAAGATTTGATTTAATTTGAATTCTACATTTGTACTGTAATTATAGTACTGTGATTATGAATTCGGTCAACTACAGTGTTTCACTTGATGTTAACGGCTATTACGTGTTTTATTGAGGCAGAGAATGAACTAAGGCATGAGGCGTCAGTCTGTAGTTATATAGCGCCACTCAGTGGTAAAAGCCAGCAAATGCACAGCAAATGCACATCCCGTAATGCGGCGGCGACATTACATACGACGCTCCGATTTTGTAACCACTGTACAAGTAGGCTATGGTTAAAGTGGTGAACTTATAAAGTCTGAAATGTTTTTTTTTCCCCTTCTCAACGCATTATGCATTTACTCACTAATAATGGCTACCTTTTTAACAGAGGTGGAAAGTAACGAATTAACATTTACTCGCGTTACTGTAATTGAGTAGTTTGTTTGTGTATTTCAACTTTTTAAAGTAGTTTTAAAAATCTGTAATTTTACTTTTACTTAAGTACGTTTTGTTTGAAGTATTGTAATTCGCTACATTTTAAATCATATTCGCTACTGAGTAAAAAATAAATGAATGAAAATGCTAAAATAATACAAATATTATGCTTTGTATAAATGCTCCGTTGCGCTCGTGTGTGTGTGTATCATGTCCTGGTCGTGCGCCGCTCCAGACTCCACTAAAGGTTTTCTGACTGTCCCCACATCTACCTGACCTTCCACACGGTCGCTTCCGCCTTGAGAGTGACGTCATCGACTAGCGCGACTATGTATAAACCGGAGAGAGACGCGGGAAAGATGAAAGAGGTTGTGATTTTGGCGTTTTGACATTTGGTTGTGTATTCCGGTTTTGACTTTTTGCCTCCAATTGACTTTGATTATTGCTTTGTCCCTTTGGTTTGGTTGGTCTTTGTATATATTTGTAGATAATTTCATTGTTTTTGGTTTAGGGAGTCTGGGAAGGTACCTGTATTTTTGTTTGTGTTTTTTTTTTTTTTTTTGCAGGTAATCTAGCTACTAAATATAAATACCATTTTGTTTATTATTTTGGCCTGGTCCACCCTGAATCTGATCCTCCACCTTGTGTGTGTGTGTGTGTGTGTGTGTGTGTATACAAACCTCATTATTTCATCAGTTAATGGTTGGATCTAGTTCTTTCTGCCATATGCCACCATTTCCATACAGTTTAAAATAGAACCCTGAACCAGTATTTTGCTGTTTGGCCCTAGACTGGGACGTAACACCATATTTAAGTGACCACTTTGATTTTCAAGCACAAGAAAGACAACAGCTTTATTATGCAAAGGTGTTCCTTCAGTTAAAAACAACTAGTTTGAGATTTATATCTACTCATCTTTTTTGAACTATGCTAGAATGCCTCATCCCACCCCCGCTGTTAAAAAAATAAAAATAAAAAAGTAACTCGGTAACTTTTACTCTGAGTAAATTTTTTAATGAGCTACTTTTTACTTTTATTTGAGTAGATTTTTATAATGGTAACTTTACTTGTACTTAAGTAAAATTTCACTGAAGTAACAGTACTTGTACTTGAGTACAAACTTTTATTACTCTTTCCACCTCTGCTTTTTAATTTTTAATTTGGTCAAGTCTGCTCTCCACGCCTGGCAAAACACCCCAGAGCCCTTAATAACTTCAATCTGAAAAATAATTTCACATCACAATATTAATTTATTGGCAACTTTTAGAAACTTTTCATGTTTCATACTGATTCTCATGTTTAGCTTCCCAGTAGTTAATAGGATTTTATGTATAAATGCAGATTAATGATAAAGATACATGCAGGGTAAAACTGCAACAGGAACAGTACAAAATAAAAACTGAAAAATGACGGACATTCAGAGTAAAACAGTGCAAGATAAAAAAAAACTGTACAAAACATACATGCAGGGTAAGCATTGGTGGGAGCAATGTCCAAGCAGTGTAGAGAAATATTTCTGTACGACTTCATTGTTTTGTGCTGTGTAGTATAGTATTATAATAGCTGATCAGAGTGATCAACTCTCCATGTGCTGGTTGTACGCAGTCACAGGAAATGTCTTTGTAGTCCACGTACCTTGTAATTTCACCCTCATCTTCACCGCTTCTACTGTATAAGCAGAATGGATGGTAGAACAGGTAGATACTTCTCGTGTGTCCATCCACTTCACAAATACAAGAGGTCCATCTGAATGGAGCTTGCGTGTCCTGATGTGAGGGGCTGGTGAAGGCAAGGGTGATGGAGACACATTCCTAAAAACAAATAAATAAAAAAATGTTAGCCTATACTGTTCAGAGTAAATGGATGTGCAATTAATATGGATGCACAATATATACAGAGATGACCAAAAAATGTATCCACACTTCAACATGAAAAATATACACCTCTCTTCTGTAGGTCACATGACAGCATCAATGATGTTGATAGATAATACTACACACTGCTGCCATAATTCAATTTGAGTTTTAAAAAAGGCCATAGATAACAATTGTGAAAGTGTGTATACATTTTTGTGCCCCTCTGTATTTTTGATGGGCAATAGGCTGGGCAAATATCTGTTGATGGACAACAGACCATGTAGTGGATCTCAAATATTTACAACTGAGACATTAGCAAACACCATCCATTGGACATTACACACATATTGAACACATTCTAAACAATTACATCTTATCAGGCATTTGTAAATACACGCTAAACAAAAGGGATTATATACATTTACACCAAAGAAATATTCATAAGCATCACTTAGCATCACTACATAAGGCAGTACTTTAGCCACCTGGAACTAGCTTGTTTGTGCTAAATAACATTACTGATAGCAGTGTTATAAGCTAACCAAAATGGAGCCAAATACATATTAGCAACTATAATCTAAAGCTATCCAAAACAAGGTAAAATACATTAGAACATTTATAAACATCTGTAAACTCCATAAGGCATTAGCTTAGCCATCGGGAAATATCATGTTTGTGCTACATGAGGCAGCATGTTAGCATAATTTACCTAAACTATATAAATGGCATTGAAAGCCAATGTGTCACACAAGCTGATAAGAGCTAGCTGTAGTGAGGAAAATGCTAAAACATTTTGTAGTTGCTAAAACACCAGTGTCAATCAACTAGTGGGAGCGGCCTCTGTCGGTGTGACGTCACACCGACAGGCTGTTGAGATTGGCCTGATTTCAGAAGGGGCATCTTATTTTATTAAATTAAAAGAAAATCGCTTGGTGGCTCTTTATCATTGTAGAGTGGTTGTGTACACACTCTCCTAACACACATTTCAGTCCAAACAGCTTGAAAAAGTGCATATAGCACCGTATGTCCCCTTTAAGCACAGTATGGGGGTATTCCTGCATCGGGCCACAGATTCTTATCCACATATAAATGTGGCAAGAAAAGATTTTCTTGAAATATCTTGTCCAGTCTCTGCAGAGCAAGATTCAACTAACAGTAATTGATCAATCCAGGACACATTTACATAGAAAAACGAATAAAAATGCAGTGAAAATATGATTGACTGATTATGACTTAACCGTTTCAACCATTTTTCATGTAATGACTCATGAGGTTTACTTATGATGTCTTGATGATGGATCTCATGGAATTTTGATGCAGACTATTCAACAAAGAACCAGTATAATACACTTTTGTCAACTTGACATGAGGCTTAAGCCATGATACCGTCGGAAACTCCAGACATATACATGTTGTATAATACATAAACGTGTATATACATATATACAGACATGTATATAGTATAAATAATAAAAAAAAAACATTTGTAGCTTATTCAGTAGAATGGGGCACCGCTTTTATGATCTGCCCAATTGACTAGATAATGTGGAGAAAGTGTACACGTTGTTTTCATAATTTTTATTCTGAAATAAAAATCGCTATATCTAACGTTATTTCAAAACACTGGGTGTCACAGTGTAAGCAAAAGTTTATCTATTTTAAATTCAAATTCAAATTTTATTGGTCACATACACAATCATACACAGTATAATATGCAGTGAAATGCTTTAAAAGTGATTTCTCATTAATTATAACATGTCAGTATACTAGTTATAAAACACAAGTATACAAGTGACTTAAATACACACAAGTGACACGACTGAATGAGCAACGGCAAATAACACAGAAGGAATTTATATTCGATGGAGAGCTCATATTTTTTATGTACAAAACAGCACAGCACCGCCATCTGCTGGTTGTTTTATTCAGACTTTTTTCTAAAGTCTTTTGTGAACACTGAGGCAAAATGTCGTTGAAATTGTATAAACAAATGTATACACAATGTTGGAAACATGTTGGACTTACACACATTACTTTGAATCAAGTTGATGATAATATACACGGTTAGCAACAATATTCAGGTAGCCAGTGACATTTAAACAATTTAAACAATACTAAGTGGCCCAGCATATGCCAAGAAAATATCCCCCAAAAAATCACAGCACAACCACTACAGGTCTAAGCCACTGATATAAATTACATTATAAATTAAATTTTCATGTTGTTTACCCCAAATTCTGACCATACCATCCAAATGTTACACCAAGATGCGGGAAGTAGGCTACAGCGGATGTACTGCTGAAACAGAGACAACATCAAAGTATCTTACCTATGAGAAAAAGAACTCAGCTGGTTCGATGAAGTTGAGACGCTGCTTTTTTCCGAGCTCCGCCATACTGATCAATTTTTTTACTTTTTCGTCCCCTTACGAAGAGTGTACATAAAACGGATAAGTATCTTATAATATATTTACTCAAAACGAGTGTTATATCGTTAAGTTTTAATTGTTTTGCAGCACACCGCTTTTAGCCGGCATTAGCATCGCTAGCCCGTTAGCCCGGCTATCACGTTTGTTTGTAAAGTTTGTTTACGCTTCTTAACACCGATTATTTTCCGTATTTAGACACCATGTCGGTTGTGATTCTGCCTCTGAGTGCAGGTGAGGAGACATTGGAGCTGCACTCGGTGGATTTGGAGTTGGAGGCCGTGGAGAAGCTGATCCGCGAGCTACAGGTGAAGTTGGACCGGCTACAGTAGCGGAAAGCCACGCTGGAATCATCACGGACCGACGCTCACCTGTCCCAGGTAAATTCTCGGCGTGAGAATTCTCCTACAACCTCAACCCCGCATGTTTCTCTGTCCAGGTTCAACACACCAAGGACGCAGCCCGCCCAGGTTTCCTACACCCCGGCGCCGGAATACCACGGACCATGGATACAGCTGCGGAAGAAGCACGCCAAGCCCCGGGCGAGGACCTCTCCCCCTCCGCCACCACCCGTCTTCGAGATCTCGACCCGAAACCGCTTCGCTCCTCTCCACGAGACGGCACACGACACGCTGGTCATCGGAGACTCCATAGTTCGTCACGTGCGTGCTACCACGGCTAAAGGTAAGGTGCACACACGCTGTTTACCTGGTGCACGTGTTCTTGATGTTGCTGCACAGGTGCCTGCTGCCCTGAGGAAGAACATTGGAGCAGTGGTCTTTCATGCTGGCACGAACGACACCAGGCTGAGGCAGACGGAGATCCTAAAGAAGGACTTCAGGAGCCTGGTCGAGAAGGTCCGCAGCACATCACCCATGACAAGGATCATCGTATCTGGACCGCTTCCCACATTCTCGAGGAATCGAGAAGTTCAGTAGATTATTTGCCTTTAATGAATGGTTACAATCTTGGTGTCGACAACAGAAATTACCCTTTGTTGATAACTGGAATGTTTTCTGGGAGCGTCCTAGGCTCTATCACACCGATGGCCTACACCCTAGCAGAGCTGGAGCAGTGGTCCTCACTGACAACATCTCCAGGACACTACAAACCATCTGACTGGCGGTAAGTCATACCGTAGATTCCAAACATATTAGCCACATCACAACTCACCATAGTGATAGACGCACACACATAGCTTGTCCTATAGAAACTGTGTCTGTTCCCCGAATAGTGAGAAAAAAGAATAAATTTGTTAAATTTGCCCGAAACAATCTGATAACCAGAAAACCAGAAAAAGGCAAAATAAGTAGTCAAAATCCACCTCTAAAGGTTGGACTACTCAACATTAGATCCCTTGCGCCTAAAGCACTTATTGTTAATGAAATTATCTCAGATTATTGCTTTGACGCACTCTGTCTCACCGAAACCTGGCTTAAACCAAATGAATATTTTGGTCTGAATGAGTCTACTCCGTCAGGATATTTCTATAAGCACGAGCCCCGTCTAATTGGTCGCGGTGGTGGTGTCGCCACTATCTACAATGATGTACTCACTGTTACTCAGAAAATAAGGCCCAGGTTTAATTCATTTGAAGTGCCTATCATTAATGTTGTACTCAATGAAAAACGTAATAAACCCTTGCTATATTTTACCCTGGCCACCGTGTACAGACCCCCGGGCCATATATCGATTTTCTTAAAGAATTTGGACATCTGCTATCAGACCTATTGGTTAACTCTGACAAAGTGTTGATAGTAGGAGACTTTAACATTCATGTAGATGATGCTAACGACGCTTTAGCACTCACATTTATGGATTTACTAAATTCCTTTGGGGTTAAACAAAATATAATTGGAGCAACTCACCGCTTTAATCATACGCTAGATTTAATTATATCCCATGGTATAGATGTCTCTAATATGGAGATCATACCTCAAAGTGATGATATCACAGATCATCACCTCCTGATATATACTCTATCCATAGAACAGATTAGCTGTGTCTCCCCACGTTATCAATCTGTTAGAAATATGAATCCCACTACTAAAGACAGATTCACAAGTAATCTGCCGGATCTGTCCCAATTTCTTATTAGACCCCTAAATGCAGATGATCTAGATGAAGTGACTAGCAGCATGGGCACTATTTTTACCAGTACATTAGACACTGTTGCTCCCATCAGATTAAAAAAAGTCAGAGATAAAACACTTGCACCGTGGTACAACAGTCATACTCGCGCCCTAAAGAGAGCAACCCGTAACCTCGAGCGAAAATGGAGGAAAACTAAATTAGAAGTTTTTTGAATTGCGTATAAAGACAGTATGTGCAGCTATAGACAGGCTCTAAAAACTGCTAGGACTGAGCATCTTAGCCAACTGATAGCAAGAAACCATAACAATCCCAGGTTCTTATTTAGTACAGTGGCTCGCCTAACAAAACCTAAGATGCCCGCAGAGAGTATCCCATCACAGTTTAGAAGTGAAGACTTTATGGACTTCTTTAATGAAAAAATCTATAATATCAGGAAGAAAATAATGGAGGTTCAACCTCTAATAGTATCTCACGATCCAGTTCAGCCTATAGCTTCACATTTAGATTTTCAGTGCTTTACAGGTATAGGACAGGAAGAGCTGTATAAACTTATCACCTCGGCTAAATCAACAACGTGCCTGTTAGACCCAATCCCAACCAGATTTTTAAAAGAAGTGATGCTTACGGTTGGAGAGCCAGTTCTAAACATTATTAATTCTTTATTATATCTAGGTCACGTCCCTAAACCTTTCAAGTTAGCAGTTATTAAGCCACTTCTTAAAAAATCTAATTTGGACGCGAATGAAATAACAAATTACAGACCGATTTCAAACCTTCCGTTCATATCAAAAATACTAGAAAAAGTAGTATGAGCTCAAATATGCACATTCTTGCAGGATAACAACATCCTTGAAGAATTTCAGTCAGGTTTCAGGCCCCATCATAGCACAGAAACTGCACTAGTTAAGATTACAAACGACTTGTTTTTAGCTTCAGACCAAGGCTGCAGCTCATTGCTAGTCCTGCTCGATCTTAGTGCTGCATTCGACACTATAGATCATAATATTCTCACAGATCGCTTACAAAATTATATAGGTATTCAGGGACAGGCATTAAAATGGTTTAGATCTTACCTGTCTGATCGCTACCATTTTGTAGATCTAAATGGAGAACCATCTGGTGTAATGCCAGTGAAATATGGGGTCCCACAAGGGTCAGTTTTAGGACCTCGGTTGTTCTCAATATACAGATGTCGCCTTTAAAACTGCGCGTGTTTTCCCGCGAGAGGCCGCAATTTAGCGCGCGGCGTGCCGCGACTTGCCGGAGGCAACATTCGGGAATTTAAAATTAATGTGTTGCGCTTCACTGAATATCCGCCAGATGGCGCATGGAAGGACTTTATCTAAAAGCCGGTGGTCCGAGAAAGTCAGTTTCCCTATGTTTCCCCGGTGGCGCGCAGATTCAAATCATGACGTCACTCGCAACCTAACGCTGAGAAGGCGAACGAGGATTTTAACAGATTTTCTCTCGTTTTAAAGTGTTTTTACGAACTTTTTGAATTAAACAAATAACCTATGCAAAATAATCGAGTGTCTTTTCGCTTTTTTTTTTTATATTTGAAGATAATTCATACGTTTTAAGCCGCTGCAAAAGGCTGGTTTGCTGGGCGAGTACTGACATTACGACTACTTTTATTACACCTACATTTGTTTATTTGTATATGTATGTTGTTAATATTAATTTTTTAGAGATTGTGTGTGCGTGCACGGAGAGTTTGTGTTGATAAGTGTATGTGGATAAGTTGATAAGTGTATCAGAAAGCATTAAAATGTTCATTTGAATTAAAATGACACACACACGTCTGTATATACAGTATATCAATTACATCAATTATATCAATTTCACTGAAGCCTATCCCTCGCCATATGACAATTCGCCATTCATTCTCGCATTGATAATCAGCAATATTTTATAAGGAGATTTAGGGATTTAGCTCTACTTAATTTTCTAACGTTTTAAGAAAATTCATTAGTTCGTTCATTCTATTTGAAGCTTCGGATGTTTTTTTTTTTTTTTTGGTTTGGTTAGATTAGTTCTGAACGCGCTTCCGTGAAACTATCGCTAAAACAATGTATTGAGCCCTCCTGAGGATATAAAGCTTTATTATTGTATTTGAATAAATATTCAGATCTACCACAGCAGGTAATAAACTATGGTGTGTCATAACCGAAGCAAACACCACGATTATGCCTCGTTTCGTTCGACGGGAACGTGGTTCACTTGGCCGCGGTGTATTATGAACCTGTGGAATGTTTCACTGTTTATGTTCACATAAGAGTAATAAAAGCGAGGGAAATGTGAAAATGATGTGTGGCAACTCAATGAGAACTAAACCAACGATTTCGGTAACTCCACTGAGTGTAACATCTGCATAGTGACACTGAACATCTTCACTTTTCCGTTTACCTCTGAAAAAAAGCTGTATTTTGTTTGTTTATATTTAGAGTTTTTAGAACAGTAGAAGAAGTACGCGCACGCACGCACACACATAGACACACACACACACACACACAGACAGACACACACACAGACACACACACTCCCCTGAGCCCTCGGGAAACATCCAATCACCGTCGGTATACAAATGAGTCAAGACGTAGCCTAACGTGGTGTCGTGTCGGATTTCAGTGGTCACGGAGCGGGAAGACTTTGAAGAAGCTGCAGTGACAGTAAACAGCTGAACAACTTCACTTTTCCATTTACCTCTGAGGAAAAAAAGCTGTATTTTGTTTGTTTATATTTAGGATTTTTATAGTAGTAAGAGAGAGTTATAGTTTGGTCTGTATTGTAGTTCGCACCCTTGTAGAGAATAAATAAATGAATAACACCTTCATATCCCCTCTCAAGAGAGTCATAGTCGATTGTTAGTTTTAATGATCTGGCTGAAACTAATTATCACTACATAAGTACCCTAACACCATTGATCATGAGTCTCAGCTGAACCTAATTCTATACTTGTAACAGAAAATGTAGATGCAGATTTCAAATGTGTATTTATATGATAGATAGATAGATAGATAGATAGATAGATAGATAGATAGATAGATAGATAGATAGATAGATGTGTGTGTGTGTGTGTGTGTGTGTGTGTGTGTGTAGGCTCTACGCAGGGGCAAGAGAGGGCAGCGCACCCTTAAATGTCTGCACATGTTAATATATTACTAAAATGTATATATTACAAGTTGATAAACTGATCTGCGGTAGCGGAAAAATCCGCTGAAAAAAGTACAGGCTGAAGCGCGCGCGCACACACACACACACACAGACACACCTCCCTTGAGCCCTCCGTGTGTCGGATTTCAGCGGTCACGGGGTGGAAATACTTTGAAGCAGTTTATATATGAATCTAAGGTTGAACTTATCAGCATTGTAAATATATAATACTTTTCAAATAAAATCGCTATTACTTTGACCCTGAAGTTTAGTTTAGCACACACAAAAAACATAAAAGTAATTTCTGGTAACGGAATGTGTAGTTTATTTACAGTAATTCATTAAAAAATGAATATACATACAGTACACAGTAAACACGAGAAAGATTACAAAATGAAAAAACAAACAGTATCTACTTTATAAACAGCTTAGTATGTGCGTCGAGATGCTGAAATCCCTTGCATGTTTTTGCTTCCAAGTGGAGAGATATTTGACCGATAGCCTAGAACAAAAGATCTATAGGTGTGATCACAACCCCCTCCGACCGACCGTGCCATCAATCACTGACCACCTCAGAAGTTCCCTCCAATGTATGGCTGCAATACTTGTTTTGCAAGTATTTTTAACACCATTCAAAGGCTTACAAGTTCCATTCAACATATAATGATGTCTGCAAATGTTAATATATTCCTAAAATGTATACAGTATCTCACAAAAGTGAGTACACTCCTCACATTTTTGTAAATATTTTATTATTTCTTTTCAAGGGACAACGCTAAAGATATGAAACTCTGATAGAATGTAAAGTAATCAGTGTACAGCTTGTATAATGGTGTAAAGTTGATGTTCCCTCAAAATAACTCAACACACAGCCATTAAAGTCTGAACTGCTGGCAACAAAAGTGAGTACACCCCTAAATGAAAATGTTCAAACTGTGCCCAGTGTCAGTATTTTGTGTGGCCACCATTATTTTCCAGCACTGTCTTAACTCTCTTGGGCATGGAGTTCACTAGAGCTTCACAGGTTGTCATGGGAATCCTCTTCCACTCCTCCTTGATCACGTCACGAAGCTGGTGGATGTTAGGCACGTTGTGCTTCTCCACCTTCGGTTTGAGGATGCCCCACAGATGCTCAATAGGGTTTAGGTCTGGAGACATGCTTGGCCAGTCCAGCACCTTTACCCTCAGGTTCTTCTGCAAGACAGTGGTTGTCTTGGAAGTATGTTTGGGGTCATTATCATGTTGGAATACTGCTCTACGGCCCAGTTTCCGAAGGCAGGGGATCATGTTCTTCTTCAGTATGGCACAGTACATGTTGGCATTCATGGTTCCCTCAATGAACTGTAGTTCCACAGTGCCGGCAGCACTCATGCAGCCCCAAACCATGACACTCCCACCACCTTGCTTGACTGTAGGCAAGACACATCTGTCTTTGTACTCTTCACCTGGTCGCCGCCACACACGCTTGACACCATCTGAACCAAATAAGTTTATCTTGGTCTCATCAGACCACAGGATGTGGTTCAAGTATGCCATGTCCTTAGTCTGCTTGTCTTCAGCACAACTGTTCTTGTGCACCATCTTTAGAAGAGGCTTTCTTCTGGGACGACAGCCATACAGACCAATTTGATGCAGTGTGCGGCATATGGTTTGAGCACTGACATCCTGGCTCCCCATCCCTTCAACCTCTGCAGCAATGCTGGCAGCACTCACACGTCTATTTTCAAAAGCCAACATCTGGACATGACGCTGAGCATGTGCACTCTTCTTCTTCTTTGGTCTACCATGGCAGGGCCTGTTCTGAGTGGAACCTGTCCTTTTAAACCGCTGTGTGGTCTTAGCCACCGTGTTGCAGGTCAGTTTCAGGGTGTTAGCAATCTTCTCATAGCCTAGGCCATCTTTGTGTAGAGCAATAATTCTTTCTTTCACATCCTCAGAGAATTCTTTGCCATGAGGTGCCGTGTTAAACGTCTAGTGACCAGTATGAGAGTGTGAGAGTGATAACACCAAATTTAACACACCTGATCCCTTGTAACACTAACGAGTGACATGACAACGGGAAGGTAAAAGGGCTAATTGGGCACAATTTGGGCATTTTCATTTAGGGGTGTACTCACTTTTGTTGCCAGCAGTTCAGACATTAATGGCTGTGTGTTGAGTTATTTTGAGGGGACATCAACTTTACACCATTATACAAGCTGTACACTGATTACTTTACATTCTATCAGAGTTTCATATCTTTACCGTTGTCCCTTGAAAAGATATAATAAAATATTTACAAAAATGTGAGGGGTGTATATGGAAGTATATTAGTGCCAAAATTCCTGAAAGCAAAATAGCAGGTTGAATTACATGAACTGAAAAAAACGTGTTGAAATAAAAATGTTTGAATTTTTCTGCATTGCAATTTGATCTGAATTGAAAAAAATCCTTAGAGCATTTACAATGTTTGAAATTTTTGCCACTGCAATTTATTGTGGTTGTATATTTCAAGTGAAAAATGTAATTCAAGCATTTAAAATTCAATGCAAAAATATTCAAGTTAATAAATTGCTGTTCAAAAATATTTTCAGGTGTTAAAAATACAATCGTTATTATTTTTCAATCTTACAAATTCAAGTAACAAAATTCAGGTAGTAAAAATTCAGGTAACAAAATTCAGGTAGTAAAATTCAGGTCGCTAAAATTCAGGTAACAAAATTCAGGTCGCTAAAATGCTGGTCTTCACATCCGGGATATCACAGGAAGAGCAGTGGAGTGCCGCGTGCTGCTGAACGTGCCGCAATGCACTTTAAAGTGTGCTTCCTGATCCCCCTGCAGTCTACTTTCCAGAAAGGCTGGGTTGCCAGTTGCACAATAAATGGTTAAAATTCCCCCATTCCGTAAACGCCACATTCAAAGCAAAGCCGGCGCTCTTTCACTCACACGTTTCCCGCCCCTGTGCTCGGTAATGTTACAGTCTGTGGAAAAATTCTGTACAGCAGAAGAAACTAATTTAGGAAGCAGGCAAACAGTTCAGCGAGTGACATCAGAGTAACTGCAGACGAAAAGAAACTGATAGGGACAATTCAAGACAAAGAATAAAGACAGACAGACAGATACTTTATTGATTCCGAAGGAAATTCCAGATATCCAGGAGCAGTAGAGACAGTAACAGTAAGACAGGTTATAGACTGCACACTGTATATTTTACATACAGTCAGTAGACACAGGGTCATGTGGGAACTGACCAGAGGTACTACTGCAATGATGTACAAAAACTACAAGATATATAAAAAGGATATAAATAAAAAATATAAATTACAATAAAAGTGAGAAATGGGGTTAATTGCAGTGACGCCATTGATGTACAATTTTATATGCGACAAAGTCACAATGCGACAGGTATTAATTTATCCAAGACTTATGACTTCATACTAAATATTAAACTGAAATGTTGTAATTGCATGCATAAAATAATTGGTGACAAAAATGTGTTTATTTATTTATTTTATTTTAATCAGACTGACATTAAACCGCACTATCCACATTTTACGTTTTTCTTAATTACAAAATATTTATGGTTACCTTTATTTATAAGCAATATAAATTTAACAAAGTGTAAAGAGCAAGTATGTTGTTGCTGCTGCTGAGGAAATTAATCCCATCTTGTTACTGAATGTGACTCTACATTACCGAGCGCAGGGGCGGGAAACCCATCGCTCTCGCGTGTGAATGAAAGAGCGCCGGCTTTGCTTTGAATATGGCGTTTACGGAATGGGGGTAATTTTAACCGTTTATTGTGCAACTGGCAACCCAGCCTTTCTGGAAAGTAGACTGCAGGGGGATCAGGAAGCACACTTTAAAGTGCATTGCGGCACGTTCAGCAGCACGCGGCACTCCACTGCTCTTCCTGTGATATCCCGGATGTTAAGACCAGCATTTTAGCGACCTGAATTTTGTTACCTGAATTTTAGCGACCTGAATTTTACTACCTGAATTTTGTTACCTGAATTTTTACTACCTGAATTTTGTTACTTGAATTTTTACTACCTGAATTTTGTTACTTGAATTTGTAAGATTGAAAAATAATAATGATTGTATTTTTAACACCTGAAAATATTTTTGAACAGCAATTTATTAACTTGAATATTTTTGCATTGAATTTTAAATGCTTGAATTACATTTTTCACTTGAAATATACAACCACAATAAATTGCAGTGGCAAAAATTTCAAACATTGTAAATGCTCTAAGGATTTTTTTCAATTCAGATCAAATTGCAATGCAGAAAAATTCAAACATTTTTATTTCAACACGTTTTTTTCAGTTCATGTAATTCAGTGGTTCTCAAACTTTTTCTGTCATTCCCCACTTAAGGGGGTGAGCAAATTTTCAAGCCCCACTTGTCAACAAAATAATAACGAAATCTGCCAAGTTTACTGTTTATTGAAATATCAATTCCTAAACCAATACGATCAAACACCACCAAGTTAAAAAAAGATAAAATACACGTGCAATTGTTACAAGGCTTACGTTGGCACATATCTTTGCATAATTGACCACATGTTTATTAGCTACGTTTGTAGTTTTTTTTGCACTGGCCAATTCTGTATGTAACTTTGAATGAAGCCATTTGTGCTTTGCTGTCCACTGATTCAGATGTTACCATGCGATTCTCCTGCTGTCTGTATTCTGCCAGCTTTCTTTCAAAGACGTCCAGTGGCTTATTAACGTGACTGGAGTGTGTTGTCTCTAAGTGTATTCCTAATTTGTTGGGTCTCATGCGGTCTGCTGCCAGCAGTTTAAGACACAAAACACACACGAGCCTCTCCTCTGCCCGCACCATCACCACCATGAACCCAAGCTCAAGATAGGCTTCATTAGGGGTGGGAGATATAACCAAAATCTTCTAACACGGTAGAAGCAATTTTCTAACTCAATAACACAATATAGCAATTTGTATCTGAAAATGCATAAATAAAAATGAAAACACAAAGAAATTGTTTTACATAATTTCATTTTTTTATGTAATTTTATTTAAACTGTGAATTGCTGAGGTTTGCTGCATTTCTTTACTTTGGCCATATTCGTTTTGTATTTCAGATGATAGAAAAGGTTTGACGTGTTTCCACCACTTGTTAAAACAGTGCACTTGCGTACCTTCTAAATCACGTTCATCTCATTCGTATCACTTTTCTTATACCCAAACCAATTCCACACCACAGACGAGGCACCTTTTTTCTTTACAATCTCCTCGTTGTTGGTTTTGTCACATGTAAGTAAACTCACTGCTGCTGCAGCGTCTTCTTCCATTGTCGAATTGTATGTGAAGCCAAACACAGCAAAAGTGGGACGAAACCGCGGCACCCGATGTGTTTTATTTAAAAACAATTTATTTAAAATGTCAGGACTGTTTAATATTGTTTCCGCCTTGCCATGCCTGGATTGTACGAGCGCATCCCAGCGGGGTAAAATGTATTTTGATGGTCGGCGCGGTTTATTTCTGTCAGAGTCGCGCAGCGCTGCCCAGTGGCTCGCGCAGTTTTGTGATTCGAGCAGCGCTGCTCAAGTTTGTCCGACGTTAAACCGTTATTGTTGCACTATGGTTCCACTTTTTCTCCCGGCCCCCAACTGATGTTATTTTAAATTTACTTGTATTAATGATCCATTTATTTGTGTGTGATTGTTTAGTTTTGAGCGTACGCTCTTCATTATCAATAAAGAAAAGCATGAATTAGAATAGGTACTTTCCTGTTTTTCCTCCCGTTCATTGCGCCCCACCTGTCATGTCTGTATTCCCCACTAGTGGGGCGCGCCCCACAGTTTGAGAACCACTGATGTAATTCAACCTGCTATTTTGCTTTCAGGAATTTTGGCACTAATATACTTCCATAGGTGTACTCACTTTTGTGAGATACTGTATATTACAAGTTGATAAACTGAACTGAAAAATCCGCTGAAAAAAGTGCACTGCAACTAACACGACAAACACCGTTTCCCATGCAGTGTTTTATTTGTGACGACTTGGCATAATGTTAACATTAACGGCCACAATTAGCATATTGTTTAGCTGTACATTTACTAAATGAGCACTGTGCCTAGTCCGAATTGTATATTTTTGTATAATCAATATCCATTCTGTTCTAAGTGTCTTAATTAATTTTAAATACAATTTTGAACCTTTTTTTTATTCCTTGTTTTTATTGTTGTGAGTATTTTTTGATAGTTTTACTTTCTTTATGTAAAGCAATTTGAATGACCATTGTGTATGAAATGTGCTACAGTATAAATAAACTTGCCTTGCAGTGTCCTAGATAAATGGACATAAGATAATTTTTCAGTGACTTAAACGCCAAGTAAGTACAAGTTCACATATTAAGGAAATTTGGCTTTAAGAATGGGTGCTTATGAAAATACTACATCACAATATCACAATATCAATCACAGGCAAAGGAGACAGAAATTATTGAGGGACAGGTAGACCAGGGTCAATCAGATGTACAGTGTTGGGTAAGTGTGGTGCTTTTATTGAAGGGATAATGACAGATTTTTTTACAATTTTTGGGGGGTGAACAATTTCTTTAATGTTTTTTGAGTTGTGGCTGTTTAGTACACCCTAAAAAATGCTGGGTTAAAAACAACCCAGTCTGGGTTGTTTTTAACCCAGCTGCTGGGTAAATATAGGACTAACTAAATGCTGGGTTAATTTAACCCAGAAAGATGGGTTATTTGTTTAACCCAACAAGATGGGTTAAATATTCAATCCAAATGCTACGTCACATTTAACTATAATGCTGGGTTAATTCTACCACATAAATTGGTCAAATGTTCTACCCATATGTTTGGGGTTTGTTGGTTCATTTAACTGGAATGTTGGGTTAATTCTACCTCACAAATAGGTTATTATTATTTTCATGTTTTACAGTGAATCTGTAAAAAAAAGAAAAACACCCATGTCTATTAAACAATTAAATTATTTTTGATATACTGGTCTATTACAAAAAAACATACATATATGCAATAAACAACATCCTATTACAGGTTCTTAGAAAAAACATTTATTTTTCAAAAGCACAAGAACAGATAATCAACAGTGACATCATTACTATACTATTACTGATAAGGGCAGAATGGAGTAATTGCACAAATAGACTGAGGCAGCTTCTACAGAGCAGGATCTCTCTGTGACTTAAGATATCTTTTCTGCAGAACAAAACTATCCAGCCCTGGTCTCATTTTAACATACAAACACTGTCTATGACTTTTCAGGTAGGCCTCGCTATTTCATAGCAACATTACAACATTACTGAGAGCAGCGCTGGTCATTATCTCCCAACATCAGGATGTAGGGGTACGGCCTCGACACTTCAGCCACAATGTTGGTTCCAACCTTAGAAAGAAAGAAATGAAAAAGTTACAATTTTGCTGAATAGCAAAGATGAAACTGAATAAGACTATTAATTTAGTGTGAAATTGGATTGATACTAAAAAAATTACAAAGCTGCCCATTAAGATAGGGTATAGGTAACCTAAAACAAAAACATGAAAATAACAAAAATAAAACAGCAGAATAAGCATGGCTTTTAGGATACAGCTCTTTATGTCAGACTAGTTGATATTGTAGTCTGCATTGATTTTAAGCTAATTACCGAAAAAATGTCATAGCTGGTGTCATACTGGTACATTACAATCACCAAAATATTACCACTTCCATCTAGTATATCTGTACCGCTGTGGTACTTTTTCCTGTAGTTGGCGCGCTGACTGATAGTTAATTTAACTTTGGTTAAAGAGAGCTACCTGGTTAGCTTACATACAATTACTGGTGATACATTTGCATACTTGCCAAAGGGGGAAAGGTGTAAAATATTGTTATAACTCGGGAGAAACGCAGGAGAAATTTGACCGCAGAGTAAATTACTAGCTGGTGAAAAACAGGAGGGTTAGCAGGTCTGTATATTTGTGAGAGGGTCAGTGTTTTGTAACACCCCAGCATTTTATTGTCTCTAAAGTGGTTGCTAACGCTAGCAAACTAACTAAATGCCTGCGTCATTTAACATGCCTGCTACAGTTAACAGTTTAGCATTCATTCATCACTTCACCATCTTCGTAACCCTGCAAACATTCTACAGAGAAAGCTAAAAAGCTCAGACATCTTAGCCGTTTCTTTCATACACAGGTGGGGTGGCTAGCAGCTATTCTCAGCTAAATTATCATCCAGTACCTCAGACCAGCCGGAAAGTTTGTGTGTAACCTTAACACGGGAGCAGTAATAAATGTTACATATAGTAATAATTTTTCAGTCATATGTGAATTAGGTGAGTGAACATGTGTATACAGACCTTGTATTTAACGCCATTTTCCCTTAAATGTCCGAGGAGGATGAACCGTCATCAGCGGTGTGGGAGCTCAAGAGACACGAAGCTGAGTCACAGTCGCTGAATCCACCGGTGAACTTTGGGGGAGGGGCCGAGCAAACTTCAACCCAGCAGCTGGGTTACACAAAAACTACCCAACTCTCTGTAAATAACCCAGAAAAATGACCCAACAGCGGCAACCCAGCGTTTGGGTAGAAAAAACAACCCAGCATTTTTTTGAGTGTAGAAAGTAATAGGCTCACCAATTTACAGTATGATCTTTCAATTTAGCAAGTGTAATGTAAACAAGTTATTATGAGTATGGAAAACATCTTTTCCTGCATTTTTTTCTGCTTCAGGAGTCAGTCTGTTCTGAGACAGTGAGAGTAGAGGAAGGGGCAGATTCAGGACCAGGGAGGGAGCCGGAGACAGCAGAACAAAGAGATGATATTGCCAGCACCAGCACAGGGAGCACAGTTTTTAGTTTAGATCTCATGTTTACATTTTATTGTATGTTGATGGCTTGACTGTAAACAACATAAACAATGCAATAAATAGTTTTGAAGAAAAATCTGCTTTGTCATTGAACCTGAGAAAAACTTTGAAAATAACCATAATGGTGCAGTCTCCGTGCTACAATAATAATGATAGAAGCAAAGTTTTTCACTGTGGGGACATATCTTTATAAGTACAATTTGACTGTATTATATGTGTCCCTTCAAAAATTGCTCATGAGAAATTTTATATTTATTGTCCCCCCCTACTGTTAAATGAAATTTACGCCCATACTTGAGGCATCCTGGAGGCAAGGGGCGGGTGCTCAAGCGCCCGCCGCCCTCCCCCCTCTGCACGTGCCTGTATGTGTGTGTGTGTCTTTACAGTAAAACGTGAAAGCGCGCTCAGTTACAGCTCAGTCCCTCTTCTCACCTTTGATAGGTGAGAAGTTATCAAACCGGTTTCGGATGGGGGAATTGGCACAATTCAGGGGTTTAAAACTATTTAACAAGACCGAGACGTCTCTGCCTAAAATGTATTTCTCCAGCAAAGCATAGAATAAATAGAAATAAAATGCTTAATATTAATAATATTGATCTTAGCTGGATGGTCTAATTCTCAAAACCGTTTAAGAAAGACTTAACACACTATAACTAGAATATTTACAAAACTGAAAGGTTGTCTTATGAATAATAAAAAACAACAACTCATAACTGTCAGGATGAACTAACCTCGGTGACCAGAAGACGCAGCTTTAGCGGTTAGCCCAATGTAGCGTGGATGGTAAACCCAAACGCGGATGTAAGCGAGTAGGCAGGATAACCACGCGATTTATTATAAGGACTCTCACGAAAGATGAGCAAGGGAAAAACACAAATTTAACCCGCGTCCTATAAATACACACACAATATAAGGAAGCAGAACCAAAGATAGTGAGTACTCACGGTTTAGCAGACAGACAGCCGGAACCGACATGGGCCGAAACTCAATGACTGAGCGGTAAGCTAACGTTTGTTTACCTCTTTTATACTTCCTGGTTTGGCGCCCGCCTTACTTCCGGGTCCTAGTGCCGGGCGCAGATTGAGTGTGCATGACAGTACCCCCCTGTCCAGGACTGGCTCCTGACGGTCCTGGGGTGGAGGATACCCTACGACGGTAGTCTCGAATCAGTTCGGGGTCGAGAATGAACCGGGCCGGAATCCAAGACCGCTCCTCAGGGCCGTAGCCCTCCCAGTCAACCAGGTACTGAGTACCTCTGCCCCGAGGGCGCGAGTCGAGGATTCAGCGTACGGTGTAGGCGAGACCGCCGTCGATGATCCGGGGAGGAGGAGCTGGGGGGGTGGGTGGAATCATGGGTGATGTGATGAAGGGTTTGAGTTGAGAGGTGTGGAATATGGGGTGAATCCGGAGCGCCGCAGGCAGCTGGAGCCGGTAGGTGACAGGGTTTACTCGTAGTGTGATGCGGTATGGTCCGATGAAGCGAGGTGAAAGTTTTCGAGATTCCGTGTGCAGATGTAGGTTCTTTGTGGATAGCCATACCTTGTCACCTACGTTGTACAATCGTCCCGGAGGGTGTCGACGGCGGTGCTGAGTGATGTAACGGTTATTGGCTCTCTGGATGGCAAGGTTGGCTTGGTTCCAGACCCGTCGACACCTACGGACCAACTGTTGGGCCGACGGTACATCAACCTCCGGTTCTTGATGGGTGAACATCGGAGGTTGGAAACCGTAGCACACCTCAAATGGGCTTAAGTTGGTGGCAGATGAAACGTGGAGGTTGTGAGACAGTTCTGCCCAGATGAGGTAGCGGGCCCAGGAGCGCTGACGATCAGCAACAAAACATCTTAGGTAACGCTCCAGTTGTTGGTTGGTCCGTTCCGTCTGACCATTAGTCTGGGGATGGTATCCAGATGACAGACTGCTGGTGGAGTTGATCAGACGGCAGAAGGCCTTCCAGAACCGGGCGGTGAACTGGGGCCCTCTGTCCGAGACGATGTCCTTGGGGAACCCATGCAGGCGGACTACGTGTTCCATTATCAGCTCAGCGGTGGTTTTAGCTGATGGGAGTCCGGTGAGGGCCACCAAGTGCACTGCCTTGGAGAACCGATCAACGATGGTGAGGATGGTGTTTTTTCCCTCGGAAACCGGCAGGCCCGTGATGAAGTCCAGGGCGATGTGCGTCCAGGGCCGTCGAGGAACTGGAAGTGGTTGGAGCTCTCCCGGAGATGGTTGATTTGTATCTTTGGCCCTGGCGCACACCGGGCACGCCTGAACGAACTCCGTGACCTCTCTTCTCATGGTGGGCCACCAGAACGCCCGTTCGACGAAGGACAGGGTTCTTCGGGCTCCCTGGTGTCCGGCGACGGTGGAAGAGTGACCCCACTGGAGAACTTCTGGTCTTAGTCCTTGGGGTACATAGAGTCGTCCAGGCGGCACGCCTGCCGGTTCGGTCTCCGCAGCCTGTGCCTGGCGGACCCTCGTCTCCAAGTCCCATTGAAGGGGTGCAATGATCCGTGAGGAGGTGATGACAGGCACGGGTTCCGCCCGGGGAAGGTCCTCATCGTGCTGTCTAGACAGTGCGTCGGCCTTGGTGTTCTTGGACCCCGGGCGGTATGACAGATGGAAGTCATATTGTTCGAAGAACAGTGCCCACCGTGCCTGTCGTGGGTTGAGCTGTTTGAGGTTCCTGATGGTGATGAGGTTCTGGTGGTCGGTCCAGACGATGAACGGCTCACTGGCGCCCTGGAGCCAGTGACGCCATTCCTCCAAGGCCCACTTTATGCCCAGCAGTTCGCGGTCCCCTACTCCGTATCGCTGCTGAGTGGGATTAAATTTCTTGGAGAAGAAACCACACGGGTGCAGCTTCTGGTCTGGACCTCGCTGGGAGAGAACCGCGCCGGCGCCCACATCCGACGCGTCCACCTCCACAACGAAAGGTTTGTTGGCATCGGGGTGGAGGAGGATGGGTGCGGTGGTGAAGCGATGACACAATTCTTGGAAGGCGGAGTTGGCGGCAGGGGTGAGTCGAAAAGGGTGGTGTGAGGGCCTGGTCAATGTGGTTAGTGGTGCTGCAACTGTACTGTAGCCCCGGATAAAGCGACGATAGAAATTCGCAAACCCAAGAAACCGTTGAAGCTGTTTGAGTGTCCTGGGTAGGGGCCAGTGACGTACGGCTTCGAGCTTCTGTGGGTCCATGGCCACACCCTGGGGCGAGATGACAAAACCCAGGAACGTGGTGGAGTGCTTGTGAAAGGCACATTTTTCCAGCTTGCAGTACAGTTGGTGAGCGAGCAATCTCTTTAGGACGGCCCGAACATGTTGGATGTGTTCTTGGAGGTTGTGGGAGTAGATGAGGATGTCATCTAAGTAGACGAACACCCATCGGCCCAGCATATCCCTGAGGACGTCATTGATGAACTGTTGGAAGGCCGAGGGTGCGTTACAGAGTCCAAAAGGAATGACCAGGCTCTCGTAGTGTCCGGTAGGCGTGATGAATGCCGTTTTCCACTCATCACCCTCTCTGATGCGCACCAAGTTGTAGGCGCTCCGGAGGTCCAACTTCGAAAATACGGCGGCACCAGAGAGGGCGTCCAGGGCTGAGTTGGTGAGCGGTAGCGGGTGTCGGTTTTTTATGGTGATCTTGTTCAGCCCCCGATAATCGACACACGGGCGAAGTTCCCCCCCTTTCTTCTTAACGAAAAAGAATCCTGCGGCCGCCGGCGAGGAGGAGGGCCGGATGGTGCCATGACGAAGGGCATTGGCGACGTACTCCTCCATAGCTCGCGTCTCGGTGGTAGATAGGGAGTAAAGGTGGCCGCGGGGAGGAATGGAGCCTGGCTGAAGTTCTATCGCCAGGTCGTATGGGCGATGTGGTGGTAGGTTGGTGGCTTTCCTCTTGCAGAAGACTTCAGCCAGGTCCCTATATTCAGGTGGGATGGCGTTGGTGTCGACTTCGGGGGCCTCGGACTCCTTGGAACACGTCCCAGCCTGTGCCCGTAGGCAGAGTTCGCTGCAGGTCGGCCCCCATTGGAGGATCCGGTTTTGTGCCCAGGAGATGAGAGGGTCGTGTTGTAGCAGCCAGGGATAGCCGAGTATGATGGGAGGAGACGAGATGGGGGTGAGGTAAAAATGTAGCTGTTCCTGGTGTTGGTCGATGACGAAGGTGAGTAGTTGGGTCTGGTGAGTGATGGGGCTGGTTGAGAGGGGCCGACCGTCGACAGAAGTAATGCGAAGAGGCTGGGATAACGCCTCGACATTCACCCCCATTTCTTTGGCATAGGTGGAGTCAATAAAGTTGCCTGCGGCACCAGAATCGATAAACGCAGTACTTAAGACCCGTTTGTGGCCAAACTAGAGGGTTACCTGAACCGTGAGGCGAGAGGTGGTGGCATTGGTGATGGTGGAGAGGTGGATGGGGCCCGGTGAGTCTCTCCTCCTGCTCACCGGGTCTGCGCGTTTCCCGGGCGCAGTGGGCAGATTGCTCGGTGGTGAGCCGCCGACCCACAGTAGGCACACAAACCCTCTCGAAACCGGCGTTCTCGTTCCGCCACGGTCAGGGAGGCGCGCCCTAATTGCATGGGTTCCCCGGCTCCGGTGTTAACCACGGCAGGAGGTGGAGATCCGACATGTTCAGTGGTGACGGGAGTGAAGAGGGTTGCAGGTCGAGATGGAGTGTAGACGTGGGTGGCGGTGGACGGCAGGGTCCTCGGGGCTGGCTTCGGACGAGAGAGGAGGCGCTGGTCAATGCGGAGGGCGAGCTGGATCAGTCCCTCCAGGGTGGCTGGTAGCTCTCGTCCGGCTAGTTCGTCCTTAATCCGGGAAGCCAGTCCCTCGTAAAAGGATGTCCGGAGCGCGGTATCTCCCCAAGATGTCTGTACAGCGAGGGTGCGGAACTCTGCAGTATAACGGCTCACGGACGATCCTCCCTGCCGCAGGTGGTAAAGCTTGGTGTCGGTCTCGACCTCGCCCGCAGGGTGTTCAAATGTCATCTGGAGTTGGCGGGTGAACTCGTTGTAGGAATGGGCGGTGTCAGAATCTGATCGAATTACTGCCGTGGCCCACTCAGCTGCCTGCCCGGATAGCAATGAGACGAGGAGAGCAATGCGTAGCCGATCGGTGGAGTACTTGGTGGAATTGAACTCAAACACTAGATTCAATGATGTCAAAAATACACTGCATCTCCCGTCGGTGCCATCCCACTTGTCTGGAAGCGCAAGAAATACATCAGAAGGAGGGGGGGGGGGCTGGTGCGGCGCCGCGGCCGCCGCGACGGGAGGCCGGCTAGCCGCGTCATCTACAGCCGCGCGGAGATCCGCGTTCTCCCGCCGGAGCTCCGCGACCTCGCGGCGCAAGGCCGCTACGTCTTGGAGGCCCCGGCGCAGATTAGCGATCTCTCCGGTTAGCTTATCAATGAGCGCGGCATGCCGATCTACCACGTCGCAGAGGTGCGCGTAATCCGCTGGGTTCACCGCGGAGGGCTCAGTCATTCTGTCAGGATGAACTAACCTCGGTGACCAGAAGACGCAGCTTTAGCGGTTAGCCCAATGTAGCGTGGATGGTAAACCCAAACGCGGATGTAAGCGAGTAGGCAGGATAACCACGCGATTTATTATAAGGACTCTCACGAAAGATGAGCAAGGGAAAAACACAAATTTAACCCGCGTCCTATAAATACACACACAATATAAGGAAGCAGAACCAAAGATAGTGAGTACTCACGGTTTAGCAGACAGACAGCCGGAACCGACATGGGCCGAAACTCAATGACTGAGCGGTAAGCTAACGTTTGTTTACCTCTTTTATACTTCCTGGTTTGGCGCCCGCCTTACTTCCGGGTCCTAGTGCCGGGCGCAGATTGAGTGTGCATGACAATAACTCAAAAAGATCATATGTTTTTATATTTTTTTAGATCATAGACATGAATTAACTATATATATATATATATATATATATATATATATATATATATATATATATATACTGGACACAAACAGCAAAAAACATGATGAAAAGCAATAAAGTGCTTAGGGCTTTTCATATTTTTTGCTGTTTGTGTCCAGCATTGAATAATTATTTCATCCATTATTTGACCACGGCTGGGAATAAGAGCTGGAATGTGATTGTGAATTTATATATATATATATATATATATATATATATATATATATATATATATATATATATAGAGAGAGAGAGAGAGAGAGAGAGAGAGAGAGAGAGGTGTTTTGCTGGCGAAAAACATTTTAGGCAGAGACGTCTACTCGGCCTTGTTAATTGTTTTTAAAAACCCCAAATTGTACGAATTCCCCCATCAGCGAAATCATGAATGAAAGGTGAGAAGAGGCATTATAACATATATACAGTGGGGGTTCTGTGGGTCTCCAAACTCAGAAGGCTACGTGTCAGCCGATAACTGCTCCTTTGATCTTCTGGTTACAGCGGGGCGCCGACTGCTGATGAGTAGCCTGTACAAGCCAAGCTCTTCCCCAAAAAATAATGTGAATGTCTGCAACAATCACTAACCATTAAAATGTTTTTTTTGTAATTAAACACGAATATATAAATTGTATTTTCTTTACACATAATCAAAGAAACAATCAAAGAAATCAAGTAAGTTACATAATTATATTTAATGCACAAATTAGATTTATTTAAAATAGCCAAGTAAAGGTAATTAATTCCCAGATAGCAGACACACTTCGCAGAGATAATGCTCCCTAATGCATGTTACAATGACCAAATATGATAAATAAATAAACCACACTCTCAGCAAATAATAAAACAGATTCGTTTATTTTTTTAATAAAAAATACATTTAATAACAAGCAAACATTTGATTAATTTATAGAAAAACGAGAAAGCAGTAACTTACAAATGAGGTCTCAATTTGAAAAGATGTACAAAACATAAAACACCACAAATAAGTATTAATCATAGAAACAAAATTAAACACTAACAGAAACGTTTTGTACTTTATGATTTTTAAATATGACCGTTAGATCCGGTTGGTCAGGAAACTCCTGAAGTCAGATGCAGACACACTTTCAGTCACAAACTGCTGTGAAAAAAATAGAGATAGATATTCAATTAAAATTCATGATACTTAATTTAGCAAATGAACAATATTTATACTTTGTTCCTCTCGCTTCACAACTCATGAGAACAGACCGAAACCAGAACCGAACCGGAGATTAAGGAAAAAGTGAGAAGCAAGAATCATGTGTGTAAAGATTAAGCATGCAGGGTACCAGAATGACTCGACTTCTTTTTCTTATCTGCAATGCGATTTAGACAAATTAGAGCTGCTGTCAATACTGTATGAACATATGTACAGGTTCTTTACAGTTAAAATTTAACTTGTAGCCTTTGTCTAGACGAGCCTTTGTCTGAACACGCCGTTTTCACTCGGGGTGGGGGGTAAGAAATACACATCTCGGTGTATTAATCCGCGCGCTCGGTTCGTTATTATTTTATTTATTTATTTATTTACCACAGGACCCCTGGGGGGCTCCGTAGGTTCAGGTTTTTACACGAAAACGGTGTTTTGTGAATCTCCACACTATTAAAAACTGAAATATTGCTAATTGTACGTCCTGAGATTAAGATGAACATTAATTGGGAGTCATGAAAGCGAGAATCACATCCAAAACAGAAAGCTAAACTTACCTCGAACACGACAAACTCCAGCTGCAGCCACGCCGTGTTGTAACATCCGTGATGATTCCCAACCGACTGATACACAGTGCGGGCACAGCGTCTCCAAACACGCATGCGCAGTTTAATTTGGACACATTTTCAGGCTTCAGTAGACACACAATACTTCACACTGAAACACGACTGCCCCCTACAGGTAATGAAGGGCATGTTCACAGCTTGCCGCACGCAGCCGCGCAAAGCCGCGGCAAGTCACGGGATCCCTTTTCTCGAAACGCGCGTTTTTAATGGCGACATCTGTACATGCTTCCCTTGGGTAACATCATTAGAAGACATGGGATTAGTTTCCATTGTTATGCTGATGATACCCAATTATATATCTCAACTAAACCAGACGAAATACCTAAGTTGTCTAGATTAACTGAGTGTGTCCAGGACATAAAAGATTGGATGACCAATAACTTTCTTTTATTAAATTCAGATAAGACAGAGATATTACTTATTGGCCCAAAAACCAGCACACAACAGCTTTCACAATTCAGCCTGCGCTTAGAAGGATGTACTGTTACTACCAGCTCAGCAGTAAAAAGACCTTTTCTCAGTTCAAAAGTAGACTCAAGACGCATCTTTTTAATCTGGCATACACATAACTCATCCCATAATCTCATACTCCAGTACACCTATCCTGAATGGCAACTACGCTAATTCTCCCCATCTGTTCTGTATTTCTCTACCCATCCCGAGGCATCGGGAGATTTTGCCAGCTTCAGTAGACAAAGGCAGACCCTGCGAGGTTCCTGAGGCATCCAGAGAAGGACCAGCTCCAGCTGGATTCAGCTTTATGATGGTTGGAGCTACACATGCTGCTCCTGTGCTTCCAGTGATCCAGACCTGATCTGCCCTCTGCACCTACTGACTCGTCCCTATGCTGAACTGGTCTTCATGTCAATTTAAATAATTTCTGTCATATTGAATTTTCACCTGCACAACACACAAGATGTTATATCATTTCTATCTGTTATCACCCAAATGAGGATGGGTTCCCTGTTGAGTCTGGTTCCTCTCAAGGTTTCTTCCTAATGCCATCTCAGGGAGTTTTTCCTTGCCACCGTCGCCGTCACCCTTGGCTTGCTCATCAGAGAAATTTCATTCATTCGTCTCATTATTATTATCTACACATTTTTCTCACACATACACACTTCCAATTATTTTCTTTTCTATAATTATTATTATTATTATTTTATTTTATTTTGTTAAATTTCTTTCATTTTTGTGAAGCTGCTTTGAGACAATGACCATTGTTAAAAGCGCTATATAAATAAAATTGAATTGAATTGAATTGGTTGAAGTCCATTGTCACATTTCCACAGTTCGACAGTGATGATTTGGGAGTGCCACGTCATCTGCTGATGCTGGTCCACAGTGTTTTATCAAGTCCAAAATAAGTGCAGCTGTCAACCAGGAGCTTTTAGAGCAAAGAACCCTGACCAAGTATTTAATGGAAAAAATTAACATAAGTTTTCAGAATTGTATTGTTAATCCTTTTCTGAATGAGTTGAGGAAATACTCTAATGTTTTGAAATAATGTATGCTTGATTTGCATGAGCCATAGGCCATATTCATTGAAAATAAAACAAACAAAATAGCCTTGGAATATTTTACTTCACATGTAATGGATGTACTTGTGAGGGTTGCCCACTAGAGGGCAGTGTTTTGATGTGTAGTTTTTGGTTGTAGACCCAGTTTCCCAGAAAGCTCCTCGATCAGCTGACGCGGATGCCCAGCTGAACAGAGGAGGCTCATTAGCATTAGTATAAATACCTGTTTGTTCTGGGAAACTGGGTCGAGCATTAATGTGAGTTCTGTTAAGTGGGCCTTGGTTTTGTTCTGTTTTAGTTTGTTTAAATAACAGTATAGTTGGCCTTTTGGTTTCTGGAGCTTTTAAGTTAAGTTGTATTTGTCTAGATTTAGTTCATGTCTCTGTGTCTCCTAGCAGGACTAGCCTCTAGGAGAATTAGCCTTTTGTGTTTACCCTCATGTGTAAGTAACCCCCATTGCATGTTTAGTTATCAGTCTGTATAAATACTAATGAGGGTGTTCCTAACATGTTTAGATCATAGTCTGTTTAGTCTTCGAGTTTGTCTAGTCTCCTCGTCTGCTTAGATCGTAGTCTGTTTAGGTACTAACCAGTTTAGCAACTAACCTTCAGTGTTCTTAGTCTGTTTTATACCTAGTCTGCTGTGTACCTTGTCTGTTTATCCCTTGGTTCTTAGGCTACTAGCCTGTTTAGCAATTGGTCTGTTTAGCTACTAGCTAGCTTAGCAGCCAATGGGCGTAACAGCTAGTCGACCTAGCCAAGCCTGTCTTGTTTATCCCTTGCATGCATAGTCCCTAGTGTTTAGTCCGTTAAGCTGTTTAGTGTGTCTGGTCTGGTTTGTATCCCCTGTCTGTATTGTATTAGTGTGTGTAATCCCCAGTCTGTGTTTGTGTTTTGAGTTCTCTCTTTATAGCATGCTCCATGTTTTTAGCCAACTTCCTTTGTTCATGTTTGTTTGGATTATTGTTAAAGACTTTTGTTTCACTGCATCCCCTCTGCGTCTATGCCTCAACACTATGCCCACAGTCCAACACCTAGCAGAACGTGACAGTACTAAAAGAAAATTTATATATTTAAGACACATTGTATAGTGTTACTTTTTCCACCTTTATTGTAGTGGAAATGCTCTATTACTCAATGTCCCTGTTTTACATTGCAAATGCTTATGGTTTTAATAGAGAATGTGTAGAAATTCACCCTAATGTATACATGCAGTATATCATTTCATGCTACTGTATACTGCATTAAAATGTCAGTTTGGTATAACATATTACAGAGGCTATTTCTTTATGCTTAATGAGATGATTCCATCTCTATCAACTACACATTTTGGTACCCTTCCTTTACTGTTACATATTGTCCTTGTATTGCTATTTCCTTGTGTATAGTGCTTTTCTTTCTTACTCTAATCCAGTGGTTCTCAAAGTGTGGGGTGCACCCCACTAGTGGGGAATACAGACATGACAGGTGGGGTGCAATGAATGGGAGGAAATTAGTGGAAAATAACAGGAAAGTACCTATTCTAATTCATGCTTTTCTTTATTGATAATGAAGAGTGTACCCTCAACTAAACAATCACAGACAAATAAATGGATCATTAATACAGGTAAATTTAAAATAACATCAGTTGTGGGCCGGGAGAAAAAGTGGAACCATAGTGGAACAATAACGGTTTAACGTCGGACCAACTTGAGCAGCGCTGCTCGAATCACAAACCTGCCTGACTCTGACAGAAATAGACCGCGCCGACCATCAAATTACATTTTACCCCACTGGGATGCGCACATACAAACCAGGCATGGCAAGCCGGAAACAATATTAAACAGTCCTGACATTTTAAATAAAAAACAGTGGGTCGCACAGCGGGTAATAAAAAACAGCAGGTTTGTGATTCGAGCAGCGCTGCTCAAGTTAATCCGCGCTGCGCGATACACTGGGCTGCGCAAGTAAACCAGATCAACTCTGCGCTATCCAGATAGTCGCGCTGCACTATAACTGCGCTGATATTTGGTTCAATCGTGTGCCACGGTTTCGTCCCACTTTTGATGTGTTTGGTTTCACATACACTTCGACAATGGAAGAAGACGGTGCAGCAGTGAGTTTGCTTAAATGTAACAAAACCGACAACGAGGAGATTGTAAAGAAAAAAGGTGCATCATCTGTGTTTGGGAAAAAGAAAAGTGATATGAACGTGATTTGCAAGGTACGCAAGTGCACTGTTTTAACAAGTGGTGGAAACACATGAAACCTTTTCTATCATCTGAAATCCAAGCATCCAAACGAATATGGCCAGTAAAAAAAATGCGGCAAACCTCAGCAATTCACAGTTTAAATAAAATTACCTTATGTAAAACAGTTTTTGTGTTTAAAATTTTATTTATGCATTTTCAGATACTTCTTCTTTGTCTTTCGGCTGTTCCCTTTCAGGGGTCGCCACAGCGAATCATCTGCCTCCATCTAACCCTATCCTCTGCATCCTCTTCTCTCACACCAACTAACTTCATGTCCTCTCTCACTGCATCCATAAATCTCCTCATTGGTCTTCCTCTAGACCTCCTGCCTGGCAGTTCCAACCTCAGCATCCTTCTACCAATATATTCACAATCTCTCCTCTGAACATGTCCAAACCACCTCAATCTGGCCTCTCTGACTTTATCTCCAAAACATCTCACATGGGTTGTCCCTCTGATGAACTGATTCTTGATCCTATCCATCCTTGTCACTCCCAAAGAGAACCTCAACATCTTCAGCTCTGCTACCTCTAGCTCTGCCTCCTGTCTTTTCTTCAGTGCCACTGTCTCTAAGCCGTAGAGCATTGCTGGTCTCACCACTGTCCTGTACACCTTTCCTTTCATTCTTGCTGATGCTCTTTTATCGCACAACACACCTGACACTTTTCTCCACCCATTCCAACCTGCCTGTACTCGTCTCTTCACCTCCTTTGAACACTCTCTGTTGCTCTCGACCGTTGACCCTAAGTACTTAAAATCCTGCACCTTCTTTACCTCTGCTCCCTGTAGCCTCACTGTTCCTCTTGGGTCCCTCTCATTCACACACATGTATTCCGTCTTGCTGCGGCTAACCTTCATTCCTCTGCTTTCCAGAGCGTACTTCCACCTCTCCAAATTTTCCTCTACCTGTTCCCTGCTCTCGCTACAAAGCACAATGTCATCTGCAAACATCATAGACCATGGAGACTCCTGTCTAACTTCATCTGTCATCCTGTCCATCACTAGAGCAAACAAAAAGGGGCTTAGAGACGATCCTTGATGGAGACCCACCTCCACCTTGAACTCTTCTGTCACACCTGCAGCACATCTCACCACTGTCTTACAACTCTCATACATGTCCTGCACCACTCTAACATACTTCTCTGCCACTCCAGACTTCCTCATACAACACCACAGCTCCTCTCTCGGCACCCTGTCGTACGCTTTCTCTAAATCTACAAAGACACAATGCAACTCTTTATTACCTTGTCTGTACTTCTCCATCAGCATCCTCAAAGCAAATACTGCATCTGATGTACTCTTTCTAGGCATAAAACCATATTGCTGCTCACAAATTCTCACCTCTGCCCTTAACCTAGCTTCCACTACTCTTTCCCACAGCTTCATTGTATGGCTCATTAGCTTTATTCCTCTGTAATTGCCACAGCTCTGCACATCTCCCTTGTTCTTAAAAATCGGCACCAATACACTTCTCCTCCATTCCTCTGGAATCCTCTCACTCTCCAAGATCTCGTTAAACAAACTAGTCAGAAACTCTACTGCCACCTCTCCTAAGCACTTCCATACCTCCACAGTTATGTCATCAGGACCAACAGCCTTTCCACTCTTCATCCTCTTCAACGCCCTTCTCACCTCACTTTTACTAATATTTGCTACTTCCTGCTCCACAACAGTCACCTCTTCTACTCTTTGTTCTCTTTCGTTTTCCTCATTCATCAACTCCTCAAAGTACTCCTTCCATCTTCCCATCACCCTCCTGGCATCTGTCAGTACATTTCCATCTCTATCTTTAATCACTCTAACCTGCTGCACATCCTTCCCATCTCTATCTCTTTGCCTCGCCAACCTGTACAGATCCACCTCTCCCTCCTTACTGTCCAGCCTAGCATACAAGTCCTCATATGCTCTTTGTTTGGCCTTTGCCACTTCTACCTTCACCTTACGGTGCATCTCTCTGTACTCCTGTCTACTCTCTTCAGTCCTCTCAGAGTCCCACTTCCCACTTGGCTACACTCTCCCCTACCAACACTTTGCAGTCACTAATCTCTTTCAGATTACAACGTCGACACAAGATGTAGTCCACCTGAGTGCTTCTGCCTCCGCTCTTATATGTCACCCTATGTTCCTGCCTCTTCTGGAAGAAAGTATTTACTACTGCCATTTCCATCCTCTTTGCAAAGTCCACCACCATCTGTCCTTCTACATTCCTGTCCTGAAGACCAAACCTGCCCATCACATTTTCATCACCTCTGTTCCCTTCCCCAACATGTCCATTGAAGTCTGCACCAATCACCACTCTCTCACCTCTGGGGATGCTCTGCATCACTTCATCTAACTCACTCCAGAATTTCTCCTTCTCTTCTAACACACATCCTACCTGTGGAGCATAACCACTATTCAGATACAAATTGCTATATTGTGATATATATCGTTATTGAGGTAGAAAATTGCTTCTACCGTGATAGAAGATTTTGGTTATATTGCCCACCCCTAATGAATCTTGAGCTTGGATTCATGGTGGGGATGGTGGGGGCAGAAGAGAGACTCGTGTGTGTTTTGTGTCTTAAACCACTGGCAGCAGACAGCATGAGACCCAACAAATTAGGAAGTCACTTAGAGACAACACACTCCAGTCACGTTAATAATCCACTCGACTTCTTTCAAAGAAACCTGGCAGAATAAAGACAGCAGGATAATCGCATGGTAAAATCTGAATCAGTGGACAGCAAAGCACAAATGGCTTAATTCAAAGTTGCATACAGAATTGGCCAGTGCAAAACAAACTACAAACGATGGCTGAGCAGCTAATAAACATGGGGTCAATTATGCAAAGATAAGTGACAACGTAAGCCTTTTATAACAATTGCACGTGTATTTTATCTGTTTTTAACTTGGTGCTGTTTGATCTTATTGGTTTAGAAATTGATATTTCAATAAATATCAATATTGGCCGATTTCGTTATTATTTTGTTGACACCTTGAAAATTCGCTCACCCCCTTAAGTAGGGAATGACAGAAAATGTTTGAGAACCACTGCTCTAATCTAAGTAAATGCTGTATCCAGGTCAAAGTTGCAGTAGATACCAAAGCTAGCACTGATGCCAGTCCATCTCATTAACTAAACTCCTTTGTTTTTGCTGTTATTAATACAAGTATGTTTTGTATTTGAATGCACAATTAACCTTAATTTGTCAATAAAACACAGCAAAAAATGCAAATAGATGCCTTGTCACATCAGATGGCACTATTCATCTATTCACTCCAGGATGATTTAATACTTCGCTCTGTGGCGTAGAGGTTAGGGTACTTGTCTTGTGAATGTAAGGTTGCGGGTTTGAGCCTCAGCCTGGGCAAGTTATTTAGCTGCCTTGGGCAAGAATCAGTATAATTTGGTGCCAGCTTCAAGACAGCTGCTTATGAAGGGAAATACCGGACATTTTTCAAAAGGAATTGCAAATTGCATTTGCAATTGCGTTTTCCATATGTGGACACAAAGTGTGACATAATTCAAATGCAGTTGCAAATTTTGCATAACCGTTTGCTTTTTTCGCTTTCGCAAGCGAACGGACACTGACTGACAAATTTCAAATGAAAAAGCAAAGTCCATCTGCAGGTGCATTTCCCATGTCTTAAAAGTCATGAGCCTGTCATATTTAAATAGAAAAATCAATTACCACGTCTGCTTTTTCACTCTCTCTGCGTCGCGTATGTAGCCTGCCAAAAAAACTCAAATGCAATTCATTTTGCATTTGAATTTCCGATGCATTACACGGAAACCTGTCAATCAGCATCAGGGGATTGGTCTATTCTGTGGATAAGAATTGTCTGTGTAATCATTTATTTTTAAATGTATATTAAAATAATTGTTAATCAATTAAACAAACAAACAAATAAGCAAATAAGCCATACAGTATCATAACAGTGTAATATGTTTGATGTCCTGTGAGGTATTTCTCTGTAATCTTGTGTATTCTTCTGTGAACAAACCGTTGGGTCTTGGTCATGAACTTTTTAGACGGTCCCTTAGTGACTCCATCGCTATAAAGCGCTGGTAAGCAGCGTTTTTTAAAGATTTAGCTCCAGCAGGCTGTAACAGGAGAAGATATAAAAATATATTCATTTGTAATAGCTTCTCTGTCCACTCCAGAGTAAGAAAATGTGATTTGTAATTTGTGTATTTATTTCTTGATAAACAGATGATAATCTTGAATGTGTGGCAGATGTCCAATATAAAACCAACTTTATCGCGGTTCATCTTTATTGCTCAAATTTCCCTCTCCTGGTCGTCGACTGCGAGTGACGTCACTCCCCATAATATAGATCCACCCCTGATGCTGATTGACAGGTTTCCGTGTAAATTGCAAATGAATTGCGATTGCGTTTGAGTTTTGGCAGACTACATACGCGACGCAGAGAAAGTGAAAAAGCAGACGTGGTAATTGATTTAGCTATTTAAATATGACAGGCTCATGACTTGTAAGACTTGTAATCATGGGAGGTCCTTGCTGGGCCACATCAACAATACAAAACTAGTACATTCATAGAAAAATAAGGTTTTATTTACAAGAAGAAAAAAAATAAAAATCAGTATTACATTTATTTTTTGTAAACGGAATAAAATTGTGTATACCTTCAAAAAGCTTATTAGGTTTTATGAAATGCCCTTTTTTGCCCCCAGATAAACCATAGATCATCTATAAGGTGACATGAAAGCATACTGTAAAAATTATATTTTTTAAATGGGCAACACGAATTATTAACCTACATTATTACCTAAATTATAGTTAAGGATAGTCCATGAATTGTATACAAAATATTTGGGCCGCAAAATATTTCTAACAATTTACTGGAACTCCGTCATACTACATTTTAACAGCTCAAAGGCTCCATCTTAGAACCGATGCTGGACAGTTCATTCGAAGAAAAAATAATAGTCACAGTCTGCTTTTTTTTTTTAATCTTCACGGAGGTAAGCCTCAGGAACAGCCTCCAAATCCTCCAAGTTGATACTTGATGCATACTCAGCCATTCTCTGAATCTCTTCAGCTTTCATTTCAGCCAGACTCTTCTGTGCCACCACTTGCAGTTTCCTCACTTCTTCTACTTTAGACTGTGCTGCCTGAATGCTGCTCTTTAATGCATTGGATGCATGTTGTGCTCCTGAAAACAAAACAACATAATTAGATGATTTAAATAACAACCATCAAGGACAATGTTTCCCTCCACATACAAATAGTAGCATACTTCACACGTACCTGAATTGTAGGCGGCCTCAGCTGACAACTCACAGATGTTAACAGCATTCAGCCAGTTTGACTCAAAACGTTTACATTCATCAAGCCTGTCTCCAACCTGAATAAAGAAAAACAAAAAATCATTTTGGCAGGTATCTAAGGCTACGTTTACACTGTCAGTTAAATGTGACCCAATTCCGATTTTTTGCTCATATCGGATATGTTCTATGTCCATGTAAATGGGAAAAAAAACGCATGTATTCCGATATTTCGAGATCGTTTTAGGCCTCCCTTCATATGTGGAAATAAATCAGATATGTGCTAATGTAATTGTCGTGTAAACAGACAGATCTGATATTCTGAGGCATTGTGTTCTGAACGTCATTAAAACTGCAACTTCTTCGCGGTTTAATGACGTAATGTTATTCTCCGGTGGAAGCGTGTGTACAATGAGAACATCGCAGGCGACATGGAAAAGGAAAAAGCCCCCCGCCTTGTAAATGCTTATTTAGGCTAAATAAATATTTTTAAATCAGTATTTGGTGAATGAAGCATATGCACAGGCTGCAATTTGTTTTTCCCTCCTCCCGTTTCAAAACCATGGTAACGTTTCGCGAACTTTGCGTATATTGCAGAGCTAGCGTCAAGCATATTTCGCCTTCATCCATCTTGGCTAGTGTGTAGCGCCGAGAACCCCCCCCCCCTTTAAGTATGTGCGATGTTTCAGATGGTATGGCAAGTGTAAACACTTGAATCGGATATGGGTCATAGTTGAAAGAACGTGTAAACAGACGGTAAAAAAAAAAAAAAAAAGAAATCAGATATAGGCAACAAATCAGAATTGGGCATCGAGACCTGCAGTGTAAATGGGGCTGATAAGCTACATCACAGTACAGACGTACATCACATTCCAGGTACTCAACTCCAAAGTACAGTTTTCTAATTATCAGAACACAAGCTGTTAAAACTAAGGTAACAAAATGTACTTATTATAGGTCCTTTAATTATAAAACAAATAATAATAAATAAATAAATAAATAAATAAATACTAGGGCTGCACGATATTAGGAAAATATGCGATATTGTTGAATATTGCGATAACGATATTTCTTGCGATATAACATTTCCCTAGAGAAATGCATTTTTTATTATTATTATTGCCTATTTTTTTTTTATTATTTATTTATATGTAATGATCATACTAAAATAAACAGGTAATAGATATTTGTCTGATGTAATTAAATCTAATTCAGGCTAAAAAGAAACGATATGTCAAGGAAGTTGCAAATATTTAGACTTCAAAACACTATGAATGACTTAAAACCCTCAGCAGATATTTTGACTTCTGGTTTGCTGTTACTATAGACCTGCCAACACAATATGAATTACTTTCAAATATTACTTTTTATTTACGTGTAACCATACACTCATCAATAGTGTCTTAAAACAAGAGCATCTTTTAAACAGAATATTCTCTTTGGCTTGCCCGTTTTTTTATTTTTTTTAATAAAAATAAATATTATTAAACAAAAATTTAATTAAAAAATTACTATTTGTCTCACACACACACACTTCGTGACCGGCACTAGGACCCGGAAGTAATGCGGGTGCGAACCAGGAAGTATAAGAGGAGTAAACAAACCCTCATACAGCTTAGTCCCTGAGTTCACGCATGTCGGTTCAGATTGTTTACTTTCTGATTCGAGTGTGTGTTTATAGGACGCGGGTTAAATTTGTGCTTTTCCCTTGCTCCCCTTCTGTGAGAGTTCTTAGACTAATTTGCATGGTTATCCTACCTACTCGCTGGCTCTAATAAATACCTCCACTCGCTGACCAATGATCACTTGCCAAATGCTGTCTTCCTCTGCAGGGGTTAGTTTTCCAATTGAAGTCAAATAACGCTTTTGTAGAGCAATGAGAGTGTGCAGAGCCTGAGAATATAAACAGTTTGTGTTACTCGCTGCACAATAATATAATGTTCTTGGATATACAGTATATGTAACCCAAACAGTATTCCAATAATTAAAATTTTGTAATGTGAACAAACAAGACTACATGAAAGGCGAGGTTGGTGTTCTCAGCTGAACAACGATTAACAAAAATTAATTAAGACCACTGAATAAACCATTAAAAACAAACAAAAAAACCTTTGTATAGAGCGTGAGGGCATCTACAAGGGCCATGGTGGTTTGGGAGAGGTACGTATTGGCACTGTCTGTGACCAAGCAGGATGCACGTCGAATCAAAGACTCATGTGAGAGACTTTCTGCGTGCTGTAAAAATAAGCAACAAAATTTTCTATTAAGAATACAACCTTGGTGTATTTAATTTATTTTGTGAGTTAAATCGCCATGTCAAGTTTGCATTGATTGTTAATGACAACTTACCTGTACAAAGGGGACAGTACATAGTCCACAACCCATGCTGAAGGACACAATATTTGTCTGCTTTATTTCTGGCATTTTTAGAACACGCTGTAAAGTAGCTTTTTTGCTGAAAATCTCACTGGATGTGGCTCTAAAAAAAAAGATGCGTTTAAAACTCATGTTTAAACTTTCTACGAAAACACAAAATAGCATATTTTAATAAAATTGTAGGTCACCTAAAGTTGCATAGGGTACAATAAAAATAATAAAAATAAATCCTTAAAACATACTAAACAATGTCACACTCGTATACTAGTTTGCATATTAGAGTCCTCAAAATACAACCGTGGCTTACAATACACATACGTACACAGCATACGAAGCACAAGGCTTCCATTTATGACATACCGATCTCTACCCCTCCTGTATAAATCAGAACATTTATAAAATGGACGTTTTATTTACCGGAATAAATGTAAACACACAGCCCCTTGCCGGATGGCAGCCATGTTGGCCCGCGTGAGCAGGAAGTCGGTCCGGCTGTGAAAAAGCACTCTAGACAAACACAAGCCGCAATGCTTCCAAGCCTGCATTTTCTCGATGTTACAGATTAGTCCGCTTTTGTTCAGCTGTCTGACTTTTATCGTAGTCTATGCCTGTTATCCAGATCGATATAAATTCCGCCTGAGAGTAAATTATAAAGTTTCCCGAGTAGCAGTAAGAAAGAGAACCTGTTCTTTTGCTGTTCTCATTTGCATTAGAGCATGCAAGGCTCGCGCGTTTTATACGTGGCGTGGGACAAGCAGTTTATTGACCAGTGTACTGAAAAAGGCCTATCAGAAAGAAAAAAAATAAAGTTCAAGGAGAGACGTGCGATGACGCACAGACCCCCATACCGCGTCAGCAAAAACGCTGACCAGCTCGGCTTATAGTAAACACACAGGGCCAAAGGCTGATCAACAAGTCCCAAAAAAAGCAGCAGCACGTCAGAGCAGGGAACAAATAACGCTACGTGCAAATAAAGCAAGGGACAAGACAAAGTCAGGAGCATTATACCCTTTCATCTAGGGCTGGGCGATATGGCAAAAATGTAATCTTGATAATTTTCCCCCATATTGAACGGTAACAATATATATTTCTATATAAGTTGTTAATGCTGCCAGCTTTAAAAGAGTATGCCAACAACTCTTTTAAAGACAAAAATTAAAGGGTTCATTAAATAAAATTTTAAAGTATAGTTTATTAACAAAAACAGATGACAGATTTGGCCTTAAAAATTAAGATACTACAAACCGGATTCCAAAAAAGTTGGGACACTAAACAAATTGTGAATAAAAACTGAATGCAATGATGTGGAGATGGCAACCCAGATAGCAGAACAACATTGAATCATCGTTGAATCAACATTAAAGCATCAACCAACTTGTTATTGAATCAATGTTGAAATTTCAATGTTAAATGTTGATTTTTCATCAGGTTTGCACCTTGAAATAATGTTATTTCAATGATGAAAAATAGATCATGATGGGCATAAAATCAATGTTTGTTCAACGTAAATTCAATCACTTATTTTACATTGAATCAACATTGAAACAATTATAGTTTAGTCTTGCTTTATGAACAGCAAGATTCTATGACCGTAAATCATGTCCGTTTTGACTTATTTCTTTAAATCAGAGACCATGTAGGGCTGAAAAGCTTTTTTTTTTTTTTTTTTAAACAAAAAGTCAGTAACTCAACATCCTTCAGTTTACATGTAAACATATTTATTTATTTATGCTCCATACCCATTTAAACAGGAAGTAACATCACAATTACAATAAAACAACTATATAATAAAGCACACTACAACTTACATACAAATTATTATAAACTGGATGACAATATGACTTTTTAGAAGAGAACTATTAGAAGAGATTGTTAATTCTGAATTCATAAAACAGAATCTAACTGCCAAGAGAAGAGACTGGAAAACCATAATATAAAAATGGCAGCCTGCCTCAGCAAAATTCAGTCAAATGCAAATAGAAACAACCAAGTCAGAAACACAACAGATGACTGAAACAATAAGACACAAGTCTGAACTTATGGTTTTCCACCACGAGCAATTCCCCCCAGCCGTTCTGGGGCATAACGAAGCCATTTCTGAACTGTCGAAGCAAAGAAACTCTGTGGCCTCCTTTTCTTCAGCTTTCAGCTGTTGTTGTAGTAGTGCATCTAAAGAATGAAAAACAAACAAAAGGTTAGAACTATACAATGCTCTAAAAACTTGGAGTGGTAGTTGTTTATGAATGACAGAAGGTGGGTCCTAAATTTTTGGAAATGTGACTTTTACAAATGTACAGATATGCAACATATGTTTTGAAATGTCCTACAATCTTCCATAGATACAATGCACACATTAGATTTTTTTGAATATACAGGTCCTTCTCAAAAAATTAGCATATTGTGATAAAGTTCATTATTTTCTGTAATGTACTGATAAACATTAGACTTTCATATATTTTAGATTCATTACACACAACTGAAGTAGTTCAAGCCTTTTATTGTTTTAATATTGATGATTGTGGCATACAGCTCATGAAAACCCTAAATCCCTATCTCAAAAAATTTGCATATTTCATCCGACCAATAAAAGAAAAGTGTTTTTAATACAAAAATAGTCAACCTTCATATAATTATGTTCAGTTCTGCACTCAATACTTGGTCGGGAATCCTTTTGCAGATTCTTGTGTCTTGTGTCTCTCAACTTTCTCTTCACAATATCCCACAGATTCTCTATGGGGTTCAGGTCAGGAGAGTTGGCAGGCCAATTGAGCACAGTAATACCATGGTCAGTAAACCATTTACCAGTGGTTTTGGCACTGTGAGCAGGTGCCAGGTCGTGCTGAAAAATGAAATCTTCATCTCCATAAAGCTTTTCAGCAGATGGAAGCATGAAGTGCTCCAAAATCTCCTGATAGCTAGCTGCATTGAGCCTGCCTTTGATAAAACACAGTGGACCAACACCAGCAGCTGACATGGCACCCCAGACCATCACTGACTGTGGGTACTTGACACTGGACTTCAGGCATTTTGGCATTTCCCTCTCCCCAGTCTTCCTCCAGACGCTGGCACCTTGATTTCCGAATGACATGCAAAATTTGCGACCTGTAGCCCATTTCCTGCACACGCCTGTACACGGTGGCTCTGGATGTTTCTACTCCAGACTCAGTCCACTGCTTTCGTAGGTCCCCCAAGGTCTGGAATCGGTCCTTCTCCACAATCTTCCTCAGGGCCCGGTCACCTCTTCTCATTGTG
Organism: Channallabes apus; assembly: GCA_030522415.1. Classification (NCBI taxonomy): domain Eukaryota; kingdom Metazoa; phylum Chordata; class Actinopteri; order Siluriformes; family Clariidae; genus Channallabes; species Channallabes apus. Next base: position 16,472,533 of record CM060126.1, on the reverse strand, counting down.
CAGCGTTTTCTGCCAGACTTTTTCCTTCCCACAGACTTCCCACTGAGGTGCCTTGATACAGCACTCTGGGAACAGCCTATTCGTTCAGAAATGTCTGTGTCTTACCCTCTTGCTTGAGGGTGTCAATGATGGCCTTCTGGACAGCAGTCAGGTCGGCAGTCTTACCCATGATTGCGGTTTTGAGTAATGAACCAGGCTGGGAGTTTTTAAAAGCCTCAGGAATCTTTTGTAGGTGTTTATAGATAATTAGTTGATTAGGTTAATAGCTCATTTAGAGAACCTTTTCATGATATGCTAATTTTTTGAGAAGGACCTGTATGTGTTATTTCACAATCTGCAAATGTTGTCCTACAATGTACATATTCAATGCTATGAAAACAAATATACTTAATGTAACAATGTAGTCTTTTATGTGCAAAAAAAAAAAAAAAAAAAAAACCTGTAGGCCCAAAAAAATAAATAAATAAAAAAAAATCAATCCGTGGCGACGGTTTTGCAATTTGTCCCCCGCACTCACAAATACTTAAACTGTTCCCTCAGTTTAACAAATCGTGGCCACGGATTAACAAACTGTATGCACAAATTTCCCAATCCGTACGCTCAGATACCGTACTGTTTGCATATTTATTCTTAACATGAAGACTTATGTTGGTGATTTTATTATAAGCTTTTTACCCAGAGTTAGATGCATGCTGCACTGTTAATGTTATTATTAAATAACGCCTATTATTACATTGCATTTAGTTTGAGAGCAAAGTAATGACAACATAAACTGTACATTATTTGTTTTGCATTGCTTTTTACCTTCTCCTCAAACTCACACTGCATGATTTTCAAAGTCATCGGATCACCATTGTTTTCACACTGTACTATCTGTGGTAGCATTTAGTTGCTGCTGTGTTCACACTGCACAATGAATTGGCGACAGGAGATTACACACTGCATGACTTTACAATAGGAAGAATCGCCAACAACTCTGTCTGGTGTGCAAGCTACAGCCAAACGCACACAAGAAGTGATAAGGAAACAACGCAAGATCATGCTGACATTGTGGTCTATAATTCCTCCCCGAACAAACAATAATTAAAAAAAGATGATGTCCTTGTTTAAGATCCCATATGGTCAAAACTGAAATTTCATGGCTTTTTTCATGGTAACTGAGGTCTAGGGGCTATGTAACTACCATATAAGTTTCAAAACAGTCAATCCACAGTAGAATGCACACAGCTTGCATAAAGTAGCTCTGCCTTTTCATGAGCTGCTGTGACGTCCAATCTACTCAGTCACCGCTTTCAGTCACCATCAACCACCATCCCACCCTTCTTTTGCCAAAACATCACGTCCATGCCATTGCTGAACAACAATAACATGAAAACAAGTCGAAAAAACGCTGTTCAGTCGATAGATGTCGAAACTACATCATTACACAGGCTTCCGAACAACATTAATATAAAAGACCAGTGGCACGTCAGCTTCAGCATCTTTCACACAGCCATTCCATTAAACTTTAAAAATTTAAATTAAAAATTTTATTTAATTAATAGAAGTTAATTGATAAAGAAAATCTATTTATGACATTATTTTTGACAGCATTATGATTATTTATTAAAACTTCAGACAACAACAATTAGTGCCACGAGGTTATTTGCAACACTATATGTTCTACAAAATAGAGGACTACACACCTTACAGCGCAATATAATGTGGCTTTAGAAGAGGAAAGGTAGGATTAAGAAGTGAGCAAGTGATGAATTAGTATTATAGGTCCCAAGCAGATACAGTAACAATAATGGGTGCTCTACCTTATGCAGTCTCCATTGATGGCTAATAAACATTGATACAAGTAGGCTATGGTTAAAGTGGTGAACTTATAAAGTCTTAAATGTTTTGTTTTCCCTTCTCAACGCATTATGCATTTACTCACCAATAATGGCTACCTTTTTAATTTGGTCAAGTCTCCAAGTCGAAGGTGCCCAGCAGCAGATTCCGTACCATGGCAGTAGCAGAGGTGGCAAGGCGGGCTGCTCTCCACACTTCTGCCTGGCAAAACACCCCAGAGCCCTTTATAACTTCAATCTGAAAAATTATTTCACATCACAATATTAATTTATTGGCAACTTTTAGAAACTTTTCATGTTTCATACTGATTCTTATGTTTAGCTTCCCAATAGTTAATAGGATTTTATGTATAAATGCAGATTAATGATAATCTGGACATTCTGGACATTTGTTTACATGCAGGGTAAAACTGCAACAGGAACAGTACAAAATAAAAACTGAAAAAAGACGGACATTCAGAGTAAAACAGTGCAAGATAAAAAAAAAACTGTACAAAACATACATGCAGGGTAAGCATTGGTGGGAGCACTGTCCGAGCAGTGTAGAGAAATATTTCTGTACGGCTTCATTGTTTTGTGCTGTGTAGTATAGTATTGTAATAGCTGATCAGAGTGATCAACTCCCCATGTGCTGGTTGTACGCAGTCACAGGACATGGAAATGTCTTTGTAGTCCATGTACCTTGTAATTTCACCCTCATCTTCACCGCGTCTACTGTAAAGCAGAATGGATGGTAGAACAGGTAGATACTTCTCGTGTGTCCATCCACTTCACAAATACAAGAGGTCCATCTGAATGGAGCTTGCGTGTCCTGATGTGAGGGGCTGGTGAAGGCAAGGGTGATGCAGACACATTCCTAAAAACAAATAAATAAAAAAATGTTAACCTATACTGTTCAGAGTAAATGGATGTGCAATTAATATGGATGCACAATATATACAGAGATGACCAAAAATGTATCCACACTTCAACATGAAAAATATACACCTCACTTCTGTAGGTCACATGACAGCATCAATGATGGTGATAGATAATACTACACACTGCAGCCATAATTCAATTTGAGTTTTAAAAAACACCATCCACTGGACATTACACACATATTGAACACATTCTAAACAATTACATCTTATCAGGTATTTGTAAATACACGCTAAACAAAAGGGATTATATACATTTACACCAAAGAAATATTCATAAGCATCACTTAGCTACATAAGGCAGTATTTTAGCCACCTGCAACTTGCTTGTTTGTGCTAAATAACATTACTGATAGCAGTGTTATAAGCTAACCAAAATGGAGCCAAATACACATTAGCAACCATAATCTAAAGCTATCCAAAACAAGGTGAATATAAACATCTGTAAACTCCATAAGGCATTAGCTTAGCCACCGGGAAATATCATGTTTGTGCTACATGAGGCAGCATGCTAGCATGATTTACCTAAACTATATAAATGGCATTGAAAGCCAATGTGTCACACAAGCTGACAAGAGCTAGCTGTAGTGAGGAAAATATTTACTAATATTAGTTTAATATTATCAGAATAAGAGTTATATAAGACTTAATAACTTACCCAGTGTAGCATACTGCGGTAAAGCCAGCCGCGGTTCAGAAAAACACGGTCAAGCCAGCCGCGATTGATTTTAGTGTGCGCACATATTACAGTGATTACGGTAGTTTCAGGAACGACACAGAGACAACGCGCTTTCAGAGCGCTTTTCATTTAGACGCCCAGGACTGAGGGATAATACAAAATGCTCGTCAATTTTTACTTGCTTATTTATTTGCATTTCTGCTTTAATATCCGTGTTATTTATTGGTGACTTTGACGGTTGTCTGTTACAATATTTTTCTTAAATATTCACCATTCAAATAATTGTTTTATGTAGATAAGTTACAGCAGAATTCGTAGAAAACAGACAAAATAATGTATTTAGTCTTTCTAAATACCAGAATTGATTTTTATTTTGTTTTACTGTTCAAAAGTAGCAGTTATTCTTCAATGAATGTTTTCTATAATGAGGATTAACGTCTGCTTTGGAAGTGAGGGCAAATAAACAAATGTTCACAATGGGGGAAAAAAAGTTAAATAAAATGCCTTTATTTCACTTCAGAGACCTATGAAAAAATAAATTATAGTAAGTATAAAACGCCATGGTCAGTTTTTATCCCATATAATGTACACACATTATATGATTAAAAAAAAAAACTTGTTTGAGATATAAGATATGACTGAACTTTAGAGGGGTATAAAGACCCCATTTCTAATAAGTAGAAAAAAACAACCACCAGTTCTTATTCAGGACGTCCCATACTATATACACACCAAATATGAAACTATTTTACTGCAGCATTTTTGAGATATGGGGCATTATTACATTTTAAAGGGGTATAAAGACCCCATTTCTAATAAGTAGAAAAAAACAATGATCAGTTCTTATTCAGGATGTCCCATACTATATACACACCAAATATGAAACAATTTTACTGCAGCATTTTTGAGATATTGGACATTATTACACTTTAAAGGGGTATAAAGACCCCATTTCTAATAAGTAGAAAAAAACAACCACCAGTTCTTATTCAGGACGTCCCATACTATATACACACCGAATATGAAACAATTTTACTGCAGCATTTTTGAGATATGGCGCATTATTACACTTTAAAGGGGTATAAAGTCCCCATTTCTAATAAGTAGAAAAAAACAACCAGCAGTTCTTATTCAGGACGTCCCATACTATATACACACCACATATGAAACTATTTTACTGCAGCATTTTTGAGATATGGGGCATTATTACATTTTAAAGGGGTATAAAGACCCCATTTCTAATAAGTAGAAAAAAACAATGATCAGTTCTTATTCAGGACACCCCATACTATATACACACCAAATATGAAACAATTTTACTGCAGCATTTTTGAGATATTGGACATTATTACACTTTAAAGGGGTATAAAGACCCCATTTTTAATAAGTAGAAAAAAACAATGATCAGTTCTTATTCAGGACATCCCATACTATATACACACCACATATGAAACAATTTTACTGCAGGATTTTTGAGATATTGGACATTATTACACTTTAAAGGGGTATAAAGACCCCATTTCTAATAAGTAGAAAAAAACAATGATAAGTTCTTATTCAGGACGTCCCATACTATATACACACCACATATGAAACTATTTTACTGCAGCATTTTTGAGATATGGGGCATTATTACACTTTAAAGGGGTATAAAGACCCCATTTCTAATAAGTAGAAAAAAACGATGATCAGTTCTTATTCAGGACGTCCCATACTATATACACACCGAATATGAAACAATTTTACTGCAGCATTTTTGAGATATTGGACATTATTACACTTTAAAGGGGTATAAAGACCCCATTTCTAATAAGTAGAAAAAAACAATGATCAGTTCTTATTCAGGACGTCCGATACTATATACACACCACATATGAAACTATTTTACTGCAGCATTTTTGAGATATGGCGCATTATTACACTTTAAAGGGGTATAAAGTCCCCATTTCTAATAAGTAGAAAAAAACAACCAGCAGTTCTTATTCAGGACGTCCCATACTATATACACACCAAAAATAAAACAATTTTACTGCAGCATTTTTGAGATATGGGGCATTATTACATTTTAAAGGGGTATAAAGACCCCATTTCTAATAAGTAGAAAAAAACAATGATCAGTTCTTATTCAGGACACCCCATACTATATACACACCGAATATGAAACAATTTAACTGCAGCATTTTTGAGATATGGGGCATTATTACACTTTAAAGGGGTATAAAGTTCCCATTTCTAATAAGTAGAAAAAAACAACCACCAGTTCTTATTCAGGACGTCCCATACTATATACACACCAAATATGAAACAATTTTACTGCAGCATTTTTGAGATATGGGGCATTATTACATTTTAGAGGGGTATAAAAAAGCGCGATCCCCGCACCCTGTCCGATCGCGCATCGCAAGTTTATGTTGAACCTGGTGCTAAATGATTCGTAAACGACCTGATTCTGGGTCGGGGTGTCGTGAGTGGCAGAGCAGCTCCATCGCTGCGATCCATTGAAAGTCAGCCCTCAATCCAATATTTTGTCCGGCGGCCTCCCGGGTGTCCCAGGGGCACAGGAAAAAGTAACAAAACAAAAATAAAAAACGACAAAGTCACCGGTTATACCAGGGGCCAGGGCGAAGAAAAATAAAATAAAAATGACAAAGTCCCCAGGGGTCTGGTTATACCAGGGGTCGGTGCAAAAATCCGTGGTTATCCCAGGGGTCCGGCCTTTCAGCGGGCCGTACTGAGATGCTTAGTCCATGTAGGGGTGCTTAAGTGTGGGTGCTGGTGGGCGAGGTCCTGGGGGATGGGGGTTTGAGCCCCAGGGAGAGGCCGGTTCCAGGGACGAGTAGGGAGGCCTGTGTGGCGGGCGGTGAGTGGCACTATTTCCCCCTTGGGTTTGAGCCGGCGTATCTCCGTGGCTATCGGGGCTAGAGGGCTGCGTCTCGGGCAGCGCTCGTAGGGTGAAGAGGTGCACCGGAGGTGGGGTGCTGGCGCGGGCGGCTAAGGCTCGATGGAGTGCTAGTGGTTTTAGGGCTCGGGCTGTCCGGGTCTCAGGGCGATCAGGGTTAGGGGCTGGGGGTTAGTGTAAAGGATTTACGGTGAGGTAAAAAAATAAAATAAAATAGAAGTAATAAAGGACCAGACCTCCAGGGGGCGTGCGGGTGAGGGTGACTAGCGTGGACGACCTGGGTGCCTGGGGCCGGCTGGGAACCATTTCATCCAGGAGGATTCAGCCTGTGAATGCATAGTGAATGAAAGTCCCATCAATCTGACCTTCAGGGGTCAGTCCGCAGCTGGGGGTGCCTAGTGGGGCCGAGCTGGTGTGCCCGGGGTCGGGTAGAATCCGAATTTTTTTTAAATCTGACCTCCAGGGGTGTGACCGCGGGTGGGGGCGCCTAGCGTAGCAGACCCGAGGTGCCTGGGCTGGGCTAGGATCCATTTCCTCCAGGCGGATTCAGACCTCCAGGGGTGTGATCGCGGAAAACGGCCGAGCGTGGCGACGAGAGTGCCTCTGGTCGGCCTGAGGCCCAATTCCTCCAGCAGGATTTGGCCGGTCAAAATTTTTTTTGTCCCAACTTTTTACCCCGTGGTGGCAGATCCAGGCCTATCGCTTTCCGGCTTGTGCCCGACCTCGAGGCCCCTTCCTGGGCATGGATCCCGCCTCACCCGCGGTGTGGAGGTACCGCCATGCCGTAGGGTGTCCAGAAGGGTATGGTCAGAATTTCATGAGTAGCAATTGCAGGGGTCCAAGCACCCAGGGCTCTGGTAAACGGACCCCCTACCCCTGAACGGCTTCCGGGCCGCCCAGGAAGGTACGGGAGCGGGCTTTAAAGCCCCTTTTTCATGGTTTTCGGTCATTTTTTTTTTTTTTTACCTTTTTTCCAAATTTTCCCCTCCACCTTTGCGGGTTCACCTGTCATACCGGGGGTGAAAAGCGTCGAGTCTCTTCCGCCGCCCCCCGCCTGGTGCCTCATCACAGGGAGTCGTAGACGGCCATCTCACTCACTCAGCAGGTCCGAGAACGGTCCCGGACGGGCCGCGCAGCCCCTTTTCCTTTCCACCGCATCCGATCGCGACAGCGCCGGTCGGGGAGGTTAGTTGGGGGGAGGCCACGCGTCCTTCCGCGGAGGAAAGATCACAGTTTTCCCCCGGTTACAGCTCACGCCACACGGAAACGAAGCAAAGCGTGCGCAGCTGTGCCTCGGGAGGAAACCCCCTTCGCCGGGGGCGCCCTCCCACCCCACAACACACACACGCGTCGCTACCTGGTTGATCCTGCCAGTACCATATGCTTGTCTCAAAGATTAAGCCATGCAGGTCCGCCGCGAGGCGAGCCACCACCTGTCCCAGACCCTGCCTCCCCGGCGCCCCCCGGATGCCCTTGGCTGGGTGTCCGGTCCTTTCAGGGGTCCGGAGCGTTTACTTTGAAAAAATTTGAGTGTTCAAAGCGGGCCGTCAAACTCGCCTGAATACCTGAGCTAGGAATAATGGAATAGGACTCCGGTTCTATTTTGTGGGTTTTCGGAACCAGGGCCATGATTAAGAGGGACGGCCGGGGGCATTCGTATTGCGCCGCTAGAGGTGAAATTCTTGTACCGGCGCAAGACGGACGAAAGCGAAAGCATTTGCCAAGAATGTTTTCATTAATCAAGAACGGAAGTCGGAGGTTCGAAGACGATCAGATACCATCATAGTTCCGACCGTAAACCATGCCGACCCGCGATCCGGCGGCGTTATTCCCATGACCCGCCGGGCAGCTTGCGGGAAACCACAAGTCTTTGGGTTCCGGGGGGAGTATGGTTGCAAAGCTGAAACTTATAGGAATTGACGGAAGGGCACCACCAGGAGTGGAGCCTGCGGCTTAATTTGACTCAACACGGGAAACCTCACCCGGCCCGGACACGGAAAGGATTGACAGATTGATAGCTCTTTCTCGATTCTGTGGGTGGTGGTGCATGGCCGTTCTTAGTTGGTGTAGCGATTGGTCTGGTTAATTCCGATAACGAACGAGACTACGGCATGCTAAATAGTTACGCGGCCCCTCGCGGTCGGCGTCCAACTTCTTAGAGGGACAAGTGGTGTTCAGCCACGCGAGATGGAGCAATAACAGGTCTGTGATGCCCTTAGATGTCTGGGGCTGCACACACGCCAAAATAGTCGGACCAGCGTGTGCCTACCCTGCGCCGAGAGGCGCGGGTAATCCGTTGAACCCCATTCGTGATTGGGACTGGGGATTGCAATTATTCCCCATGAACGAGGAATTCCCAGTAAGCGCGGGTCATAAGCTCGTGTTGAT